>JAFEMH010000045.1:657500-1302475 GCA_022495995.1 Adenophora triphylla var. japonica | reverse complement strand
CCTCGGGTTATCCTCAGGCGTCCGAGACCTGTGTTCTTGACCACTTGGTACCTGGATTGGTACGAGAGGCATTTGGGGGAGACTCAGATGACTATTTTGAGGCGGCGTGAGGCCATTGTGGGTGCGGAGGACCTGACAGTTTCAGAGAGGAGGAGGGCCGAGGCGAGGGCCAACCCTCGTGACAGGAGCGGAGATGTTGTGACTGACTATGAGGCTTATGTCAAGAGACAGGAGAGGAGGGCTCCTATGCTACCAGCTAGGCTACAGGAGATGAGAGATGATGCTAGGGCCACTAAGGCCCTGACAGAGGCTGGTTTGATAGATCCTGTTCCTATACCAGAGCTTGGTAGGAGGAAGACCGACATTTTTCCTGTTCAGAGGAAGAAGACCCGAAGGGGGAAGAAGAGGGGAGATGCCAGTACGAGCGGCTTGGAGTGATTCTGAGTTTTCCGAGTATCCCTTTCTTTTCGTAGCAGACACATTAGTTTGATTATGTATCTTAGTTTTCTTTTAGCAAAGCTGCCGCTGTAGGAATGAACCGGGCTTAGACTCATCAAAAAGTTTTTAACTGTAATGAATATGTGAATTGCTTTAGAGTTTTTCGAGACGCTTTCATGGTCTGATCAATGTATGGAGGTCAAAGTATGACTTTTATTTGTGCTTTAGACCGAACCGTTTCCGGCTGCCTACGTTCCCTTCGGACAAAAGGGCTCAGGTCTCCGTAGTTCGACCCGGTTGTTTTTTTTTTTGTCTCTTTTTGTTTTTGTTTTTTGTTTTTTTTTTTTACAACCCTCGTTTTTTATCTAGGCCACCCTTTTCGGGTTTTCAACCTAGTTGGGTATTACTCTTTAGCACTCTTTTTTTTTTTTTTTTTTTTGACTCGTTGTTTTTTACGCGTAGTATCTCGCGCAGCCTTGTCACGATTCACCGGGTGTACAAAGGATTTCCGTCGAGGTCCGCGAGTTGCATGGCTCCTCCGGAGAAGATCTTCTCGGACGACATATGGCCCGACCTGCACAGTTCCCATTTGCCAAGCGGGCTGATACGGACCGGGGCTTCTCTTTCAAAACGAGATCACCTTCTCGGATCTCCCAATGCTTCACTTTCGTGTCGAAGGCTCGGCCATTCTCCCTTGGTAAGCTCGGATATGTTCCATGGCCTTCAATCGTCGTTCATCTAGCAGGCCAATTCATCATGGCGACTTTGGAGCCATTCGACTCATTGATCCGGCTTTCCAACAAAGACACCTGAGCGAGGGATTTCTAACTCGATTGGGAGTACGGATTCCATCCCGTAGGTAAGAGCAAATGGTGTTTCCCCGTTGCCGTTCCGACGAATGTTCTCAGTAGCCCCAGAGTGCCAGTGTAGCTTCGGGCCACTCTCGCCTGACCCATTTTCCTGATGATGTTTTCCAAAGTCTTGCTTTGCCGCTCAACGGCTCCGTTGGCCTGGGGCCCGTAGGAGATGACTTGGTGACGGGTTATTCTAATTCCGCCACTGGGTCGCATTCCCCTTCGAAGTGGGATCCATTATCCGAGATGATTTCTACCGGCAACCCATATCTCGCATATGATGTTTTCTTTGACGAAGAGGGCTACTTTCCTTGAGTCGAGGATTTTATAGGACTCGCTTCAACCCATTTGGTGAAATAGTCCACGCTACCAGACGAATTCCGTGGCCGTTGCCGCTCGGTGGTGTGATTTTGCTCTATGACATCAATTCCCAAGTGACGAAAGGCCAAGGGGTTGCCATGCAAGATAACTCGTGAGGAGGCAAATGATTAAGATTTGAAAGTACCGCCGGGCATTTGTCGGCAGCCTCCTAACGAACCGGGATATAGTCAGGCCTACATGGAGATCCGTAAATGCTCCCATTCTCGCATGATGCTTTGCATCGTGGCTCGAGCATTCATGTGGGGCCGCAGTACCACCATGTATTTCTCTCATGAGTTCCGTAGCCTCTTGTTTGCCGATACATCGCAGAGGGGGCCTCGATAACGCTTCTTGTACAGCATGTTTCCCAAAAGAACATAGTGGGAGGCGAGTCGCCTGTGTGGCCGAGAGGCTTTTTGCTTTGATTCCTTCTTTATATTCCCCATCTTCATTTTTGAAGGAAGCTTCGCCATTCTTCGTGTATTGATAGATCTCGTGTGTACTCAGTGGATCACTGGCCGGCTCGGCCTCCGCTTCGATTTCAAAGCAATAAGCGGGGTTTTCTCTTCTTCCAACTCGAATGGTTTCGACGGACTTTCCTTCGGGTATTTCAACGAGGGAGGCTAGTGTTGCCAGGCATCTCGCGAATCTGCGATCTCTCGGGCAAGTAATGAAAGCCGATTTCCTTGAATTGAGTTACTAGCTCTTCCATGTAAGTGTGATATTTCGTAGACCCGGTCCACGGTCTTCCACTTATTGGAGACTTGATTGATGATGAGGGAAGAGTCACCGTATACTTCCAACTCTTTGATATTTCTTTCAAGGGCGGCCTTCCAACCCGCTATGCAAGCTTCATATTCGGCCAGTCATTGCTGGGTGACCTCAAAGTTCAATCTTACCGCTATGGGGGTGTGTTCATCGCAGAGGGATCGACTGTAAGCATTCCTATTCCGTTCCCCTTTTGTTTGACGCCCCGTCGAAGAAGAGTTGCCAGCGATTTTCTCCCTTCTAGAGAAAAGATTCCATCATCGGGAAATTGAGGTTCAGTCCCTGACTCATCACTTGGAAAATCGGCCAAATGTTCTCGCCATTATGCGTCCTTTTACGGATTTCCTTGAAACATAAGTTGATGTCATATTCAAATGCCAAAAAGAACGACCATTTTGCCAACCTCATAGAGATGGGAAGGCTTGTCGAACGTATATTCGATGGGGTCTATCTTTGAGACGAGATGTATCTGGGTGAGACCGCATGTAGCGTTTCACTTTCCCACTACCTGCACTGCACCTCGCGCAAGTCTTTTTCACAAGCGCAGTAATTGAGTTCGCTTCCTCGAAGCTTTCTCGCTCACGAAATAGATGGCGTTTTCGACCTTAGAATCTTTCTTCTCTTGAGTTGAACATAGCCCCAATTGGCCGTGTCCGGGTGATGCTAGATATAGCACATAGCGGCTTTTGTTGATGTGGTGGGCAATGAATCGGGGATTCACGAGGTACGCCTTGATCTCGCTCAAAAGCGAGCCGGGCATTCCTGGAGTCCATTTTGTGTAGGCATTTTTCTTCATCAATCTTGAAGATCGGCTCGCATCGAGGTCACTGATTTACAAAGCGACTTATGTATCAGCCTTCCCACGAAGGATTTCACTTCGTCGTTGTCCGAGGTGGCTTCATTTCGACTATCGCCTTGATTTTCCGGGGGTCTACTTTGATTCCTCGTTCGTCACCATATATCCTAGCACCTTGCCTCGTCTTACACCGAAGGTGCATTTGGCCGGATTCTGGGCCTCATGCCATGGTCTCTGAGGCGGCCGAAGAATTTTCTCAAATCAACAAAGTGCCGCCATCTCGATCCTCTCGGAGCGTATTATCATGTCGTCCACATAGACCTCAATTTCTTTGTGGATCATGTCATGGAACAAAGCCGTAGCCGCCTTCCGGTACGTAGCCCCGACATTCTTTAGCCCGAATGACATGACCGTGTAGCGCATGTGCCCCAAGGGTCGTGAAGGCCGTTTTTGGCTTGATCTTCTTCTCGCCATTTTGATTTGGTTGTAACCGGCAAAACCATCGACGAAGGACTTAACTTCATGGTTGGGCCGTGGAATCTACCAATGTCGATGTTCGTGGCGGGAAATCATCTTTGACTCGGCTTTGTTCAAGTCTCTCGAAATCTACGCAAAGACCGGATCTTTCCGTTGGCCTTCGTCACCGTCACTATGTTGGAGAACCATGTAGGATACTCAATGACCCTGATGAACCCTGCCCTGAGCATCTTTTCTATCTCCTCCTTTACTTGTAGGGACCATTCGGGCTTAATTCTTCTTAGCTTCTGCTTCACTGGCTTGACTTCTGGGTCAAGCGGTATCCTGTTCAACTATGGAAGGATCGAGGCTCGGCATATCTTTATAGGACCATGCGAACACATCCACGAATTCTCTTAGAAGCTCGATCGTAGCGTCCCTTTCTACCCCTTCGAAGAAACTACCAATCAAGGCGTCTCTTTAGGCTCTTCCGCAGCTCCCAAATTCACACTCGTCAAAATCTCTTCTAGCCATTGGGCTCGATTTTCCTCTTTCCGAACAACCTGCTTAAAGATTTCTTTGATGTATTGTTCATTTAATGTGTCTGCTTCTTTATCTAGTGAATCATCATTAACTGTTTTTAAGTCATTAGTTAATTTATCATTAGTCAAAGTGGCAATCAAGGGATACTCAGAAAGGTTCGTCATTTCATTGAGAATAAAAGGGAATACAGTATTGGCTACAATTTCGTAGTCTTCAGGCGTGAGGCCATCGGATGACTCGGAAGACTTAAACTCAACAATGAGAGACTCGGAGGACTTTACAAAGGTTGACACAAAGGGACGGGGGACCAATCAAAGCTTGGTGATCATTTCTTCTTTGGTCGCGGACGGGCCTGAGAGAGTTTCCCAATTCTTTAGCGGCATTGGTGTCAGTGACCTCATGACTTGGGGTTTATCTTGTTTCTGTTCTCCTTCCTCATTCATTGCTATCATCTCTTCCTCTGAACCAGGATCAATTGTGTCCGGCGCCTGAAAACTGAGCATATGAATGTAGGGATCTTCTTGCGAATCTGCCGCATCCTCAATTCTGGAGAATTCCAACTCGTCACAATCTGACCGTTCAATCCAGATGTAAGGACGCATTGAGTCTCGGTGTGCTGCTGGAAAAATCTCATGTCCCATGCTCGAGCGGAAAGGCTTAGCGGGTAGCTCTTCGAGGAGGACGTCCCATACGATGTTCATACATTCGAGTCAAGTCTGCCGTACTTGTCGACTTTTATCATGAAAATCTCTTCGCTTGGCGAGGCCGCAGGACGGGTTTGAAGAATGCCGACAAATCTTTGATTGAGATCGGAGGCTTGTGTGCTCGTATCATGGCGGTATTCGGTGTTTCTTTCCACTCTTCCTCCAAATGTTGGAAATGGCAATTGATCTTGATGAATTCGAACCGCTTCTGTGGTCTCGCCCGCTGAGTTCGTTGACATAGTTGGCATCACCGGATTCTGGGGGATTCTGATGAGACTTGCCCCGATAGTCCCTTGGTCGATTCGGAGGGGGTAGCCCCGGTGTCTGGCTACGAGCATGCTTGGCGACGGTCTCGGCTTCGTTCCCCATAAGGAAACTGTCACCCCTAATGACTTCAAGGTCCCCCTGCCGGTTAATGAACTTGACACATTGATGGAGAGTGGAGGCTATGGCTTTCATGTGGTGTAACCAAGGGCGCCCAACAGAGCCGTGAATCTCGGATGGGATGTCCATTACATGGAATTTTGCCGGCACCATTTGGGTTTCGTACTGCAGTTCCAGTAACCACCGTCCCCAAGATGGGACGAGACGTGCCATCGTATGCCTTGATTGACCGGGTAGATGGGATCATGTGCCTTTCATCGGGATGCTGCAAGTAGGGCCCGCATCACGCCGAGGAAGGACATTAACGGCTGATCCATTATCCACCAAAACCCCAGGGAGTGATGCGGTGTTGAGACGAATAGTGATGTACAAGGCTTCATTGTGCTTGGATACATCTCTTGGCAAATCTTCGTCGCAGAAGGTGATCATGCTACCATATAGGCGGGGATCATAGATTTGGGTGCTTGTCTCGGAGAAAGAGAGTCATCAAGCCGCCACTTCGTGCCTTTTTCTTGCGAGGTAGAACCTTTGCCGAAGCCCCGGGTTATGCTCGAGGCCGTTTGTGGCGGTTGCCATCCCGCCAAGATATTAATTGAGTGCGAGCGCCAAACCGGCGTTGGTCTTTCTATGCCGAGTATGCGCTCGGGAGCCGGACAAACCGACCTTGACCGACTCCCGCGGGGATTAGACTTCGATTGGCGCAAAAATTACCTGCATCTACAGATTCGGTGTCCGAAGGTCTCAACTCTATCGTTGGCAAGGCTTTTCGGCTTTTCTAACCCCGTTTGCTTGGGAAAGACTCGGGCCGGAGTAGAGTACATAGTAATCGAATCCCCCAGATGGCTCCCCGAGCGTACCTACACTGGTATCACCGACCTCGAACCTCTCTTTCAATTTTTGTTGGGAGGAAATTTTCTTCTTCTTAGGAGGACGATCCTCGTGTATCCAGTCCCGATAGTCCCTTTCAAGGCAATGGGCAGCCACGTATATCCCACCAAATGTGTTCTACTACTGGTGGTGGATTTGGGACCTCAGTTGAGCGGTGGCCGGGAATGACTTTGAGTTGAACTGGTCCGGGAGATTCGTCGTTGGGCTCATCGGGAAGCGAATGGTTGGACTCGCCGGTAATGAGAGGTATTAAGAGCCGGGGAACAGCACATGTTTGTCCTTCAGGGAGCCCCAGTCAGTTGGGAGATTGCTAATGTCCCAAAATGGCGTGTGGCCTCTTCAATCCAGGCTTGCTGTTTGTTCTGGCGTTCCTCAAGAGCTTTGATGGCTGACCATATTTCCTCCACTGTTTCCCGATCTTCATTACCCATGCTGATATTTGCGGGATCGGTATCACTCTGAGAGGGGACAACTGACGGTATGCCGAACTGTTTCGTTCCCGATCGCCATTGGAATGGTGGCCCTCAATTGCTGTTTGGGGGCCAGTTGCCCTGTAAGTCGACGGGCGGGAGTCCCGGCGGTGGAGACATAGGAATCTTGGGGTAGCGTCTTGATATATCCAGGATGATTAAGAATGGGAGGAGAACTTTCTTCCTTCTTTGCGGTAAAAGTGTCATCAGAATTGAGATTGATAGTCAAACCATGACTTGCGACAACCCCAGAAGGTCGTCAATTTGAGCCTCATGTCGAAGTCTCATCTCTTCTACCAACTGGATCCACGTCGTTGTCCTGTTCGAGGGATTTTGGAGGACGGAGCGGTATTGTCCATATCATTACCGCCGATGCGGACATTCAAACCCGAGTCGGAACAAACGGCAAAGCCGATGATGCGCTTGACTCTTCCCAACCGATCAAACGGTGACCCGTGTCCGAACCAAGCTTTGTGAGGAGCCGCGGGGAAAAGGCACGAGGGTTCGATGATTCGGGAAGGAAGGAGGGTAAGTGTTTGGGCTTTGGGCTCATGCAACATGCAGTTATTTGTTCTTGTTTACTTAAAACATGTTTTATTAACCTAATCGGTTGGAAAAGATTGCTCTTCTTTTTCGCAAACTACTCGGATCCCGGATCGGTGGTCCCGTCACTACGTCTATAAGCCCCTCGTATTCCACCCGTATTTCGACCTCCCAGGGTGGACACCCCGGCGAGGGTCCTATAGGGCAAGCGGGTCCCACCGACCGAAAGAAAAACGATCCTAAAAGTCTGGCGGGTAATCTAGTCTTAACGAGCATTCGATGTAAATTACGGACAAAGCTGACGTCAAAGTCAAGATCATGTCCGAGGGCTCGACAAGAAAGCCGGCATGATTTGGACTGATAAATGTCCACGATTGATCTTGACTTGTCGTCAATTAGGCCGTAATTAGGCATGGAATAATCATTAATCCTTGATGACTCAGTGTCATGCTGGGAGTCAGTGTATAATTTGTGCCGTAGTCAAAGTCAAGGCGCCGGCCAATATCTCGGTCAAAGTCCGTGACGGAAAACCGGCGTAACTTCGACTAATTAGGGTCCCCGAAAGATATTGACTTGGTATTCCGACTAAGGCTTGAAAGGAAAGGTCTATACACGTACAGGGCATGACACGCACTGCACTAAAAACCAACCGGGTCTCGGACAAAGTGTGTCACGGACAAGTGCATGGTCGACACGAGGCTCCATGGGATGTTTGGGTAGTCCCGTGCTTGCACCGAGAGGCGTAATAAGACCAAACGGGCTGCGACAGGGATTTCCCCGGGTTAGGGACGTAGTGTGCAGTGTAAGGTCACGTGCGCGTAGTGTGCAAGCAGTCTATCTTCTTTTTCTGAGTAAAATAGAAATTTTTCATGTGTCTTAAAAAGTATGATGCATGATTTTTTTTTGAAAATTTTCTTTTTTTTTGAAAATCATTTTTTTTTAAATTCTTTTTTTTTTTGAAACTCCTTTTTTTTTTGAATTTTTTTTTGAAAGTAAATGCACACATAAGCACATAATTCAAAATCCGAGGCAACGGGTCCAACAGTCAAAATTTTGACTTTTCCGAGGCGGCCAAAACAACACGAAAATGTGAAAAATCAACACACACCACAAACGATTTCAAATGCCGGGTCGGAAGCTTGACCCTCAAAAGCTTTTCATTTTTTGTTTTTGAAAATAATGATACCGGTACGTGGGATTGTTAAACCACAATTTATCCCCGACTCGTGTTAGGAGGCGATAACGGGAAGTTTAATGGTTTCCACCAATATACCAAATATCATATTTTTTTTAAAGCTTATTTTCTTCCCCAGCAGAGTCGCCACTGTAACGATGTTGAATTCCAATTCGCGGAGAAATTCGATTTTTCGTTTCTTTGAAAACCAAATAAAACCGGAAAAACGGAGTCGCCACGCCATTTTTGTTTTAAGGGCCAAAACTTTGAAAAATGCTCGAAATGAGAGATTTGGGTTCGGAGGTCACGTTACACGCCGGGAAGAACGTTAGTGTTCACCCGGAATGCCTCGTAAAACGAGTCTTCCAAGCATTAAAAACCATTTGTGTGTGTGTGTGTTACTTTGGCCAAAATAAGTTGAAACTGAGAAAAGTAAAAATTGGGGATTCTTTATTAGACTTTAAATAAATCCCATGATTTTTGGTGTGATTTTTGGGTTGAGTTTTGGGACTCAAAAGATTTTTTGAAGTTGAAAAATATTTCTGCCAGAATGAAAAAGGCAGTGGACACTTTATTTTGAAATGGACTTAAGAGCTTCAAAACTCCAGAATCTGGGGAAACTCAAAGGATGAAAGTTGTTCCAGACACCTCAAATAAGATTTATGTCAAAGAATTTTCCATTTTGGAGATGATTTGAGGGACCAAAACCTTCTGGAAATCTCAGATGTGAAATCTGGATTTCCAGAGACTGAGGAACTGACCTTTAAAAGAAAATTTGAAAAAGGGAGTTTTACTCACGCAAAAAATGAAATAAAAATATGTCTGGAAATCTCTGGATGTTGGGTACAAAAAGTGTTTGTAGTCAACACCAAATTCCAAGTTTATCTGTGTCCAAAAAATTAGACCATGGACAGAGGTCTTAGAAAATTGCTACTGGACAGCAACTTTCTTAGGAAGAAAACATGATTTAAAGGGGGGTTTTGCATCCATGCTTGTCCTCATTTCCCTAGGTTTTGATTAGTGATCACTTGACATTTTAGTGGTGAATCAACTATATCAAACCATCCTTGGGGTACATTAGGACTAAGCACTTCATTTGCTTGGGAAGGGGAATTTTATCCTTTGAAAATGAAGATTTGATGTATGAAAATGATTTTTAGGGTTTTGAAAATGCCTTTGCAAGTAAGTAAGAACACTTTGGAGAGAATGTTGATCCTTGTGGAAGATCAACCATGGAGATGAACTTCCATGGTGATCTTCTTGGATCTAGGGCAAGAAGATGAACAAACTACATTTTGGAGTTTGAAAATGCATGCATGGATGAGAGAGATTTAGGGTAAGGAGAGGGAGGTTATACCTATCTTCCTCTGTGTTTGTGTATGAGGCTTGAATAGGTGAGTGTTTGAATTTGAGAGTGAGTGGGATTTGGGAAAATAATTAAGAGAAAAAGGTGACAATTCTAGAGAATTCTCACTGTTTTCTCCCTATTTTCGCCAAGGTGCAGTTGTGAAATGTGTTGTTCCTCTTTATTTCTGTGACTGAAGGGCTCAATTTATAGGCCACTGAGAATTACATAGATGTCCGTGCGGATGGGTTCGTAGGCGTGCACTGTTCATTAAATGCTGCTCCAGGCTTTGGACAGGAAGAATAATTTTCAAAATAATCAACCAGAAAATGTTCCAGCCACTTCTATTTCGGGTTTTTGACCTTTCTTTTGCTTTTTTTTTTATTCTTTTCCATGGTTTATCTTTAAATGGCAATCCCTAATCTACCCTTGCTTGGTTAGAAATGTTAGGAATTGTTAGAAATGTTAGAAATGTTAAAACTTTCGTTAATTTTCTAACGAAAATTCTAACAACTCAAATTGGAGCACTTACAGGTTGGCTACATTATCATGGTCCTCCAGCGTAAGGCCATTGGATGACTCAGAGGACTGGACTCTGACAAGGACTGACTCAGAGGGTTTGAGACCGGGTTTAGGGAGATGTGGGTGCGGGCCCAGCTTGTCTTCCAGTTCTGCCTGGCTTGCCCTTGGTCCGGTGAAAGTTACCCAGTTCTTCAGTGGCATTGTTGGATGCTTGATGAAGATGCGGGGATCGAGAGGCTTGGCTTCTGCTATCCCAATCATGGCAATCATGCTGTTTTCGGAGCCCAGGTCAATCAGGTTCGGCGCCTCCATGACCTCTTCAAAGAGACTCTGTAGAGCTGGTCCACTGAGAGCGTCTTCTATGAATTCTGGTTCCTTCTGCTTTGGAGTTACTGTCTCGAATGTGGCCTCGGTGGCTAATCCGAACAATCTGTTTCCCATGGAGAGTACCTTGAGTTGTTCCTCCAAGTCTAGGATTCCCTTGAATGTGTACTCGTGCTGGACTGTGGTGGCAGTTGGTCCGGTAGAGCAGTGATGTCGAGGAACACTCCCCTTATCGGATTAGCCTTGAGTCCTCTGAAACGCTTGAGGTCCCGTGCTAGCTGTTCCATTCTTTCTGTAGTCTGTCCGACTATCCTTGCTTCTTTCTCATCTTCATCAGTTCCACTGTCGGTCCCCTCAGTTCAGCTGTCGGTTCCGCTGTCGGTCCCCTCAGTTCTGCTGTCGGTTCCCTTGTCGGTCCCCTCAGTTCTGCTGTTCGTTCCCTTGTCGGTCCCCTCAGTTCTGCTGTCGGTTCCCTTGGTGAAGTAATGAGCGAGGTCAAAGTTGTAAGGATGGAGATTGGGTGTGCCGTTGGAGGTTCCCCTTTTGCGGGCTGCTGCCTTGGTGCGGGCGAGCCTTTTGTCTTCCTTGATGTCAGCCGGTGTTGGCACGTAGCCAAGCCCCTGAACCGTGGTGTGGTCCTTGACTTCAATGACCTGGTGTTGGCCTTGTAACCTTTTGCCAAGCCCCAGTCCTGGGATGAAGTTCATGAGTTTCATCATCTTCATGGCGGGAGGAATCTGGTCGTGAGATAGTGGAAGGTCCACGTGGCATATTTGGATCTTGGAGATCTCCAATGTGAATCCAGTTAATGCCATGGCGTCATTATGCTTTATTTCTAACATTGGAATGTCGTTGGTGCTGGTCCCCTCGGTGGTGACATTGTCGCCGTAGACTGTGGTTAGCTCGTTGCCTTGCATGAACTTGAGGCACTGATGAAGGGTGGATGCCACGCCATTGATTTGATGCAGCCAGGGATGCCCCAGGATGGCTGTGAAAGTGATTGGAATGTCCAATACTTGGAATTCGGTGGGGATCATCCGCTTGCCGAACCAGATATTAAGAGTAGCAACTCCGAGAACCGTACGGGAAGTAGAGTCGCCAGGCCTTGACGGTGTGAACCGAAGGCTTAGATCTGTGGGCTTGATGTCAAGCGGAGTCCATCATCTTGGCGGGCAAGACATTCATTCCGGAACCTCCGTCTACCAACACGCGGGAAGGCGACGCTCGTACTGGTGTGATGTAGAGCGGCTCATTGTGATCGGCCCCAAATTTTGGAAGGTCCAAATTGTGAAGGTGATAATGTTGTCGTAGTGGATGTTGCGATCATCCGAATGACTTCATCCGGGGTTGCGCCCACGGGGACCATGGTACGGGCCAGGCTTTCCTCTAGCTTGAGCTTGTGAGGATAAGAGAAGGTGAGCGAGAGACCAAAGGGAAATGTTCGCTCGAGTCTGCTGAGCCGAGCGAGGATCGGGTCCTCTTTCGGGGAACTTGCGTCTTCGGGCGGGTGGGTTGCGGTTACGGCTCCGTCGGCTTTTTGGTGGCCTTGGGTGGTAATGCATGGATTTGACCCGATCGGGTTAGAACGCCGACATCGGGTTTGGTCCCTTCGAACAGGCCGCTCCGAGTTGAGCCATAGTTAGAGGAGGATTCCTCGTAGCATAGGGCCATATGTATTCCCTCAACTCATTGACTGTGGATGTATTCCCCGAAGCTTCGGCGGCTTGACGGATTCTGTCCCAGGATACTGGCTTAGGTGCCTCTGCGGAGAGGTAGCCTACGGTTTGACGCAGCTGTTCGAATGTCAGTGCACAACAATGGTCGTCAGAGCTGAACTGTGTATTGCTGACCCTCCGGGGGATGTTGGAGAGTTCTAGGTCTAGGCGAACAGTCTCCTTGATCTCTTCACGGTATACCGCGCTCCTTTCCTTCTTGCTGAGCATACTCAAGGCATTCTGGAGTTGGGTCTGGCGATACTCATGGTTTGCTAAGCTTCCTCCACTCTTGGCCCAGATTAACTTTCTTGCAGCAGAGCCTGCGTCGAGAGTTAATGACTGCGTTTCTTCCCATGTGAGAATAGCCAGGGCTTCTTTGAACTGCATGCGGCAGTCTAGATAAACTTCCACCGGGGAGAGCTTTCTTTTCTGCTTTATCTGAGTAGCGGGTATGTCGGAAGGTGAGTACACGGCTTCCCGAACATCTGCCCATGTAACTGGTGGCTGACCCAGTCGATCGTCTCTGTAAACGAATGCCGTAGACTGTGGAATCTCCCTGAGTAGTTGCTCGAGACGAATTTCCATCCTCCTCTTGTTTTTAAATAGACCTTCCTCCCTGAGTTGGCCTTTCAATTTGAGTGTGGAAATGATCCGTTTCCATCCTCCCAGGACCCTTGGGAGTCCGGTTTTGTTGACTTCATGCCCGGCTTGGAAAAGAATAGTTTCATCGCCTTCGTCGTCGCTTTCACAGAGAACTTGCTTTCCTCGGGGAGGTAAGCGCTGGGATTCGTTCTGCTGTGTCGTTCCATCTCCTAGGTCATCGGGACCGTTGACCACCCTCGTGTGGCAGAGGGGGTTGGATGAGAACAGACGGTAGTCGAGGAAGTTGCCGTGAGCAAAACCCCTGAGGTCGAACTGGTCTAGAGTGGCCTCTAGCTTTCTGTCTGAAGCTGCCTGTGACACTTTAAGGGCTTGGTCCCTGTAGGTCTTTCGAGCTTGGTTTTCGTCCCAGAGACGGCTTTCTTGAGCGGCTAGTTCCATGAGGGCTTTCCTTGCGAGAGCTAAACAGTCTCCGTAGGTGCGCGCCGTCTGACTAGTGTCTAGAACTGTGATCACATCCAAATCGCCGAATGGCGGGAACACTTGGATTACGTTAACGAAGGAAGTCGGACTGGGACATTCCATGCGGCCTTCCTTGATCTCGATTACCAAGAAGTTTGCCCAATTTTGCTTGATTGAACCCACGGGGGTGTTGAACTCTGCGATGTTGACAGTCTCGTGATCTCGCTCGATCGCCAAGTCTATCAGAGCTAGCGCCTACCGGGCAGGATGTCTCGAATCCCGGCCGTGACGATCTGGGAGTAGAATCGAACTGGAGCATGTTGATGCCGAGGTGGTCATTTCCAATGTCGGAAGCTGACTCTGTCTTGCGGGGAAGACCTTCACAGATGTTTTCGGGGTGGCTGCCGGAAGCGTTCCCGAGGTTGATCTGATTCGTGACAGGGTGAGAAGCTTTGTCTCCTTCGCTGTTGACCTTGGCCTTGGCGGCGCTTGAGGGTATAAGCTTGACTGACGGCACGGGCCGGTTGCCACTGGGGCTGGTACTCGGAAGTACTGATGAGCTCTGAGCTCGGTTGGCCAGGGCCTCGTTTACCATGAGCAGGCAGTCGTCGAGGGTGACTTTGGCATTGCAGAATCTGACGATGAGGACCGGATCCTTGTGTCAACCAGTAGCTTCCAGTTGTCGGATAGCTGCCTGTACTAGACATTGAGCTTGACAATTTCCATGGTGTTGGAGCCTTGATCATAGGTGACCTGATCGGAAGGAGTTCCGTCCTCAAAACTGAGCATGTGAATGCAGAGGTCTGCCCGCGGGTCTGCCGCATCCTCGACTCCGGAGAGTCCTGATTCGTCGTCATCTGACGGCTCAACCCAAACGTAGGGACGTATTTGTGATGATGTGTCGCCATTTCGCGGGAAAAATTCGATTTTTTGCGTTTCTTTGAAAAAAACCAAATAAAACCCGGAAAAAGACGGAGTCGCCGTGCCATTTTTGTTTTAAGGGCCAAAACTTTGAAAAATGCCCGAGATTAGAGATTTGGGTTCGGAGGTCATGTTACACGCCGGGAAGGACGTTAGTGTGCACCCGAAATGCCTCGTAAAACGAGTCTTCCAAGCTGAAAATCATTTGTGTGTGTGTGTGTGTGTTTTGGCCAAAATAATTCGAAACTGAGGAAAGTAAAAAATTGGGATGTCTTTTTAAGACTTTAAACTGATCCCATGATTTTTTGGAAAATTTTTGGATTGAGATTTGGTACTCAAAAAACCTTTTGAAGTTGAGAGTCACTTCTGCCAGAATGAAAAAGGCAGGGGACCTTTGATTTTGAAATGGATTCAAGGGCCTTAAAACTTCATAATCTAGATAAACTCAGAGAATGAAAGTTGTTCCAGACACCTTAAATAAGATTTGTGCGAAGGAATTTTCCATTTTAGAGAAGATTTGAGGGGTCAAAACCTTCTGGAAATCTCAGATATGAAATCTGGATTTCCAGAAGCTGATGAACTGGCCTCTAAAAGAAAATTTGAAAAAGGGATTTTTACTCACGTAAAAAATAAAGTAAAAATATGTCTGGAAAGCTCTGGATGTTGGCTACAAAAAGTGTTTTGTAGTCAACACCAAATTCCAAGTTTATCTGTGTCCAAAAATTAAGACAATGGACTGGGGTCTTGGAAAATTGCTACTGGACAGCAACTTCTCAAGAAAGGAAAAATGATTTTAAAGGGGGTTTTTGCATTCATGCTTGTCCCCATTTCCCTAGGTTTTGGTTAGTGATCACTTGACATTTTAGTGGTGAATCAACTATACCAAACCATCCTTGGGGTACATTAGGACTAAGCACTTCATTTGCTTGGGAAGGGGAATTTTATCCTTTGAAATCAAGATTTGGTGCTTGAAAATGGTTTTTGGGGTTTTGAAAATGCATTTGCAAGTAAGTAAGAACACATTGAACAAAATGTTGATCCTTGTAGAAGATCATCCATGGAGATGAACTTCCATGGTGATCTTCTTGGATCTAAGACAAGAAGATGAATGAACTACATTTTGTAGCTTGAAAATGCATGCATGGATGAGAGATTTAGGGGAAGAAGAGGGAGGTTATACCTATCTTCTTTGTGTTTTGTGTTTG
Source organism: Adenophora triphylla var. japonica (assembly GCA_022495995.1). NCBI lineage: Eukaryota > Viridiplantae > Streptophyta > Magnoliopsida > Asterales > Campanulaceae > Adenophora > Adenophora triphylla. The sequence continues at coordinate 1,287,003 of JAFEMH010000045.1, read as the reverse complement.
AAGGCTTGAATGCAAGAGTGTTTGGGTTTGATTTGAGTGAGTGAAAGTTGGGAAGATTCAAGAGAAAAAGGTGACAATTCTTAGAGAATTCTCACTGTTTTCTCAAGTATTTTCGCCAAATGCTGTGAGTTGTGTTCTTTCTCTCTTTTTTTGTGACTGGAGGGCTCAATTTATAGCCCTCTGAAATTGACAATCCCATCCGCGCGGATAAACCCTGCAGCGTGCACTGTTCATTAAATGCTGCTCCAGGCTTTGGACACAAGGAATAATCTTTTCAAAATTCAAATTAATCAGCCAGTTTTTGTTTCCAGCCATTTCTATTTTTGGTTTTTCTTATTTCTTTTGCTTTTTTGATTCCTTTCCTTGGTTTATCCTTTTTTGGCAATCCCTAATCTACCCTTACTTGGTTAGAAATGTTAGGAATGTTAGGAATTGTTAGAAATGTTATAACTTTCGTTAATTTTCTAACGAAAATACTAACAAGCTCAAATTGGAGCACTTACAGTATTGCGTCCGGGTGCATTGCTGGAGCTGCTAGGAAAACATCATGCCCTTCATTGGAGAAGAGGGGTGCAGCGGGTAGTTCCTCGTGGAGGACGTCCCATACAACTTTCATGCATTCAAAACGAGAATGACGATGCTTGTTGACCTTTATCACAAAGATCTCTTCGCCTGGCGGGGCCAGAGAGTTGGTTTGAAGAATGCTGACGAATCTCCGATTGGAGACTGGGGGTTTATGTGCCCGCATCATGGCGATGTTCAGCATTTCTTTCCAATCTGCCTCCAAATGTTGGAAACGACAGTTGAACTTGATGTATCGGACTGCTTCAGGGTCTGCCTGTTCGAGTACGTTTACATAGTTAGCATCTCCGGACTCTGAGGGATTCTGATGAGATTTGCCCCGATAGTCCCTTGGTTGATTTGAAGGAGGTAGCCCCGGTGCCTGGCTGCGGGCACGCTTGGCTATTGTCTCGGCTTCGTTTCCTATGAGGAAACTGTCCCCTCTGATGACTTCAAGATCTCCCTGCCGGTTAATGAACTTAACACACTGATGGAGAGTGGAGGCTATGGCTTTCATGTGATGTAGCCAAGGGCGTCCCAAGAGGGCTGTGAACTCAGATGGAATGTCCATTACGTGGAATTTTGCTGGCACCATTTGGGTCTCGAACCAGAGTTCCAGAGTCACCGTCCCCAGGATGGGACGAGACGTGCTGTCGTAGGCCCTGATAGTCCGGGTTGACGGAATCAGATGGCTTTCGTTGATGCGGAGGGCTCGCATCATGCTGAGAGGGAGAACATTAACGGCTGACCCGTTATCTACCAATACTCCGGGGAGTGATATGGTGTTGAGCTTGAGAGTGATGTACAGAGCTTCGTTGTGCCCCGAGGCATCTCTCGGTAAGTCTTCGTCACAGAAAGTGATCATACTGCCATACAGTCGGGAATCGTAGATCTCATCTCTATCCGTAGAAGGAGAGTCATCCAGCCATCCGTTTCCTGTCTTTCTTTTGCGAGGTAAAGCCTTTGCAGGAACCTCGGGATTGCGTTGAGGTTGTTTGTGGCGGTTGCCGCCCTTGGTTAGCACGTTGATCGAGTGCGAGTGCCAAGCTGACTTTGATCTTCCCTTGCCGGTCCGGGCTCGGAAGCTGGACAAGTTGAATCTTAGCTGATCCCGCGGGGGGTTTTGTCTCTGACTCGCGCAAGGTTACCAAGGTCCGAGGTATTCCTGAGCCCCTGGGCCCGAACTCTGGTTTCAGCGGGACTTTTTGGCTTTTCCACCCTTGTCTGCTCTAAAGCTGCATGGCCTGGAGGAAGGGAGGACTGGCTAGAGTAGAGTACGTAGTAGTCGAACCTCCCGGATGGCTCTCCGAGTGTACCCACACTGGTATCTCCAGCTTCATATCTTTCTCTCAGCATCTGCTGAGAGGACTTCTTCTTCTGTTTTCTCGGAGGATTGCTCCGGACCATATCTTGGGACTCGTACTCCAGGCAGGCGGAGCAGTCACAAACATCGTAGCTGATGTGGACATTAGATGAGGACCCGACTGGAAGAATCGGAGGAACTGGCTCTGCGACAATCTTCTTGGGCACCCACTCAATGGAATTCACACTGTTATTGTTCGGAAAGGGGTTTCCGACTGTATTGGGCCCACGGGGACGCTCCAATTTGCCTTCTTCTATCAAGTTCTGGATTTCGTATCGTAACCCCAAACAGTTGTTTGTGGTATGGCCGTGATACTGATGGAAGGCGCAGTATTTGTTCTTGTCCGCATTGGCTACGGGATTCTTGGGTTTGTAATTTGCAACGGGTTTAAGGAGACCTTCCTTGATTAACCCTTCCAACATCTTGCTTAGCGGCATGTCCAACTTGTCGAAGTGTACGGCAGGCTGCTTCGAAGTGGAGTTGTTGCTTTGTGTGCCTGGGTTTCTGTTGCCCGACTGTCCCCGATGGATGTAGTTGACAAACGTATCTTTCCCTTTCGGGGCCGGTGCGGGATTGAATGCAGGCTGGCGAGCGGTATCTGTATGGCTGTGCAGTAGCCAACTTTTCCTTGAGATCCTTCTCGAACTGTGAGCCGGCATTGACCATGGCCCGGAGATCTGGGAAGAAATGATGACTGATGAGAGTTCTGATGGACGGTCTTAAGCAGGACTTGAAGATCCGCATCTGTTCCTCTTTGGAGAGTGGCTCCATGATCTCGGAGAGTTTCCAACTCCACCTCTTGTAGAATTCCCCGACGCTTTCGTCCGCTTTCTGCTCAGTGGTGATTAAGTCCTCGCGACTTGTTTCCCACTCTAAGTTGGATCGGTACCGTTCCAGGAAGATGTTACTAATCTGATCCCAGGTGTGGCGATCCGCAGGCTTGACCCTTAGAAACCATCGTAACGCTGAACTTTTAAGCGTATGCTGGAAGTGGTCGGCCATTTGCTGGAGGGTTGCTCCTTTTGCTCTCATGCCGAGAACGTAGGTGTCGACGTGCGTTTGAGGACATTCGGTTCCGTCGAATCGGTCCATCTCCGGCATTCTGAACTTGGCAGGGAGAGGCGTGACCATTCCCGGATCCGTGGATTTGAGCGTTTCCTGCTTTGAGCTGCTCATGGTGGCTTTCAGGTCTTTCATCTGTTCGACCATCCAGGCTAAGGTTGGGTCCAGTGGTGGACTGTGAGGCTCGGCGCCGGGTGCTACCACGTGAGCGGTAGTGATTGGAGGTGGAAGGCTTGATATATGTGGATATATGGGGGCCTTTTCTGAACTGTATCGGGGTTTGTCCCCGGTGTTTTGGGATTCGTGTATAGGCAATGGGACGAACCCGGGAGGGTATTGAAGGATATTGGCATCCTGGGATGGTCCAGCGGTGCGCTGGTGATATTGAGTGATAGGAGTAGCACTGGGCTGGCCAAATATGACAGGGTTGCCCTGGGAGGTGGCAACGTGAAGCCTAGGTCGGCTGTTTCCTTGATTCGAAGGCATCCCGTATGTTGGCGGGGGAGGAACCTGATTGAAGGTTTGGTGAACTGGTTTTGGGGAATCGTCATCCTCGACCAGGACAAAAGTACCGTCTGACTGGGGGATAGCTGCTATACCACGCTCATTCAGAAGCTGTACCACGAAATTCTGCTGATCTTCTTTCTGCCTCTTGTGAACCTCACAAGCCCGGATGGCTTCTTCCAATGTCATATCTGTTGCCGGTGGCGGGGGTCCTTCCCCGTCACGATTTCTCGGTGAACTAGACATGTCGGAAATTCTGGCTGAGGGAACTGAGGGAACCGAAGAACTGTCTGACGCTGCCGTTACTGTGATTCTGGCAAGGCGCTGACCTGGAAATCTGAACCACTTTCTGCTCGCTGCAGGGAACGAAAGGAAGGGTTTAGGCTTCGGAAAAGGGTATTTGGCTCAAGGTTTCGGGCTCGTGCAATGTGCAGTTACCGATTAATGTTTACTTAAAGCGTGTTTTCTCAGAGTCTTAATCGGTTGGAAAAGAGCGGGTCTTCTTTTTCGCAACTAATCCTAGAGCTCTAATCAGTGGATCCCGTCACTACGCTTATAAGCCCCTCGTTTCCATTTGTAGATCATCTTTCTCGAGACGGACTATCCCGAGCGAGGTCTTATAAGGCAAGCGAGTTCCACCGACAAAGGAAAAAGTGAACTTAAGGCTAGCTGATCACGTAAACTTTCAACGTATGTGACGCACTAGCCACAGTCGAAGTCAACGTCCTTAAGTTAAGGTGGGGATCGTGCCAAAATTTCGGCATGACCTCTCCTGACTCGCTTGCGCAAGGGACCTTAGCTTTTGGCGTTGGCCAAGTTGTGGCTGGCACGGTGGATACGGTGAGGTTTGGTGACACGGTGTCACATTGAACCTTTGGGTATATTTTTCGGCAGAGCTCCGCGTCAAAGTCAAGGCTGAAAAGCTCAAGACTTCGGGTCGGGAACGACCATCGGTCTCAACCTCTAGAGCTTGACTCGGAGCGGGGCCCGGAGTAAAAAACATACACTTAGGCTTTATGACACGAGCTAAGCCAAAAACCAACCGGGGTCTTGGACAAAGTGTGACACAAAGAGTGCATGGCTTACACGGGCTAGGATGGGATGTTTGGAACGACCCCGTGCGCCCCCGAAAGGTGTCTGGCAGATCAATCGGGGTGCAACTGATAAGGCCATCCCGGGTTAGGGGTTGTAGTGTGCAGTGTACCGAGGCAGCAAGTGCTTGTGAAGTGCGGTGTTCCTAGGAAGCAAGTGCGAGTAGTGTGCGGTCACTAAAATTCTTTTTCTGAGTAAAACAGAGATTTTTCAGAATGTGTCTTAAAGAATTATGATGCGCAGTTCAAAAGACAGCAATGAAAATCAAACATGAATAGGAATGCACAAACATGGTATGATTTTGAAAAGTTGACAATGTAATGCCTTTGAAAAAACCGTTCGAGGTTTAAAGGAACGCACACACACGAAAACGAGGAAGGGTAAACGAAAGTTTGACCCACGGAAGGCTTTTTTGAAAACGTCGGCAGTTTTAAAAAAGTATCCACTTGTCCCCAACGGAGTCGCCAACTGAAATTACCCGGGATTTCGCGCGGACGCGAAACGCGGTTGTCTTTCGCAGGGGGTTGGTGTCTGAGACCTCGCTTCATGGGAAGGAAAAAATGAGGAGTCGCCACGCGGTTTTTGTATTTTGAGCCCAAACGTTGAGAAACGGCTTTTAGTGAAAATGGTGTCGTTTTTATTGGTAGCAAAAACTTAGGAAAAGGCTTTGAAAATGGGGGTCATTTTTATTGGTAGCAAAAACAAGTAAAAGGCTATTTAGTACCAGAGATTGTTAGGTTCGGAGGTCACGTTACGTTTCGGGAAGAGTATTACGAGATCACCCGAAACGCCTCGCATGACGAGTCTTTCTACCTTTCTCGAAATCGTGTGTGTGTGTGTGTGTTTTTGAAAAGGGGGGCTTGGATGACAAGCTTAATCTTGGTTTGAATGTCAAACGTTGATTAGGTGATTTTTTGAAAAAGCAATCATTTGAATGACAAACGTCGGTTTTGAAACGGAAATGAGCGTTTGCGTGGCAAACGTCGATTTGAGTTAGAAAAGGAGTTCGAATGACGAACTCTTGGTTTTGAACCGGGCGAGTCATTGTTAACGATTTTTATGGGAAAAAACGTATTAAATGATTTTGAATGTCAAATAGCGGCTTTTAGTTTGAAAGATGAGCGTTCGGATGCCAAACGTCATTTCGCGCGTTTTGAAAGAGAGTTCGAAGGACGAACTCCGGTTTTGAACCGGGCATTACATTGTTAACGATTTTTACGGGAAAAATGCGTATTAAATGACATGCAATCAACGAATCGGGTTGCGACTCGGACTTTGAAAGATAAATACTATCACGATCCAAACGGGTCGGACTTTGTAAATGACAGTATTTAAAGCAGTATCAACGGAATCAAACGATCCGGAATCGTAAATGACGATCGACGAGCCAAACGGCTCGGAGTTGTAAATGACGATCAACGAGCCAAAACGGATCGGAATTGTAAATGACAGAAAGTAAATGACGATCAACGGATCGATCGATCCGGAATGGTAAATGACAGAAAAAGTAAACGGAACGGGGTTGGAACTCCGTTTTAACCCGTGATTACTTCTCTTACGGAAAGAGAAGAGGATCGAGGGGCTAAAACGTATCGGACCCCTTTAGACGGAGGCGTCTACATTTCAGTAACGGTGTTCGAAACGGTTATAGAGACTGGCGCGTAAACCAAGACGAAATGAGAGATCAGAGAGAGGGAGTTATACCTATGGCTAGGGTCGACTCCTTTGGCTCGGAAGGTGTGTACGGGACACGGAAAGAGGTTTGAAACGGTGTTTCGTAGCGATGAGGGACGTATTTGATCGAAATACGGAAGTTTCACGCGAATCGAGGCAAAACGGGAGCTCGGGAGGGGTGAAATCAGTTTGGGCCGTGAGGTAGAGTGATTTTGGGGTAAAATTTTTCCTCCTTTTGGCTTTGACAGCCACTTCTATTTATAGGGTGAAAATTGCAGTAAGAGTCCGGACGGACTTAGACTGTTTTTCAGGGTTTTGTGATATTTTGGAATTTTGAGGGGCTTGCTGGCAATTTCAGAAAATGTGCACAGGAGTCCTACGGACTTTCACCGTATACCAGGGGTATTTTAGTCTTTTCCCTTTGATTTCTGATTGAAGGGTGATGGGTGGGCTGTGGCATGGCTGCCACGTGTCCCATGACTCACCAAATGCGTGGGAGTTCGTTCCCCGGTCCCGGTTTTGTCCGTTTTTTAAAATAACAGTCCGGAAAATGTCCGAAATGCCCCCGGAAAGTGCCGGAAAGTGCGTTTTTCAGGGAAAGTCGTACTTTTACGTGAGATGACACGTGTTAAGTATGCTTCGACGTCGGGATGCACGGGGCAGTCCCGGGACGTCTCGTTGGCATGGCAACGGTGAGTTTAACGAGTTCCGGTTAACCTGGAGCGGGCCAGTTAACGGATTTCGGTTAACTTTCTGACGGATTTTGACGATCTGGATTTGGGTACTTACACTTATACACGCTCTTTCCGCTCCAAGGCTATGGCAAGTTGGGTGTGCGCTCTCGTTCCCGGCGCTCATAGGTCCATATTCCCGAGGCGGAAGCAGTTCAAGTGCCCGAGCGGTCGTCCATCTGATTCGGCTCGGTGCAGAGAAGATTATGGCCCACCAGCCTGGAATTTCATATCCCATGGGTCAGCAAAGTGCAAAGAGTGTATCCAGCGAAAAGTGGCGAGCTAACCTTGTAGCTGTTTTTTTTTTCTCGCGAGCGAGAGGCCCGGGTGCTTGCTCAGATTGTTAAAGATAAGGAGGACGACTTTCGAATGACAAAGAGATCGAGAAGGGTCCTCATCCCACCAATGGCAACAATGCTCTTCCTCCCATCCGAAGTTGATGCAGTCGATCAGTCCTCGTAGGTTCTAGAATGTCCACTGTTGGACATGAGTCTGTTAAAGTCCAAGTTGGACCAATTTTGCTTTGCAGTGATAAAAATCTTTGTTTCTATTCGTACTAGACTCGAGACATTACTTGCGCACATGCGTTACACTCAATTGAAATGGTCTTATTCCAAATGATCACTTGTGCTGCTCACCGACCAACGCTTTGAAATGGCTAATGTTTGAATTGATCAGAGTAAGAAAATCGACTGATATCCTTCCCAAAGTGGGGCTTACCAACTCCCCATCTCGCATCCCCTGTGCTCACATATCTTCCTTCGTCCTCACCATCTCGTTGTTCGATGAATTTGCACGGATCTTTCTCAGAGTAAGCTTAAGCAAGCAAACGAAGACTTAATCTCGTTCGGATCATCCGGTAGGGACTGCGGTTGAAACCTTCACCCTTAGGAAAACCATTACCGTACCCTCACCAAACAATACCCCTTCGGTTCAAGATCAGAATGTTTTGAAGCCTATTTAGCCATCGCCAGAAGAAAAGGGACTATCCTTGAGACTCCCGTGATTTACAAGAAGATTGACCGTCTCCAAGTTCAAGAATGGCAGAATGCAATGATCCATCCTGGGGACTAGCTGAAATCCTCCTCTCAAAAATAAAATTGAAAAAAAGAGAGAGAGAGACAAAAATACAAAAAAAAGCAAAAAAAAAAAGAGAATAAAGAAAAAAAAGAAAAAAAAGAGAGCCAAGTCCCCAGCGATCCTCTCAAAAAGCAAAAGTCAAAGGATCCGGTCGTTACTCAAAGAGGAGTCTCAGAGTGAATAAAAAGACAGCACGGATGTCCCCTCACCTTCCAAAACCAATCCCAAGCCGTCCTCTCGATTTTAGAGAATATTCCCATTACCATTACCTTTGACCTTGACCAAAAAGCTAAAAGATCGACCTCTCATTCTTAGAGGCAGCAAAGATGCAATCACAAGATATCCTTCCCTTAGAAATCCCAAACACATACCCAAGAGCCAACCTCTCATCTTTAGAGGTTCAGCCAGCAAAAGGCCTAGCCGACCTCTCGTTTTAAGAGGTCATGATATCCTGAATCACCCGAGGGCCGATCGAAACCCCGAGACCCAGTCGCAGTTCCTACCGAATAGCAGTTTCATTCCGATATCGTCGAGATCTAAGACAGATTATTGCTTAAAGCGGAGCCAAGTCCATCCCGGCTCAAAAGACCGTCAAGCAAAGATTGTGCAAATTCCATCCGTTCATTCGACGTTTCGTGTGAGCATATTTTATTTCGCATCCGCAAACACTTGCCTTGAACGTCCCACTGGGGCTTCACATCTGTGTCTCCCATCGACACTCCAAGAGGACATGTTCTTTCAATTCTCAAAATCCTAAAAGGTCCTCAGATCCTCGAATTCCAATGTTCATTCTTTTCATTCGGGATAAGCCCGAACTACGGCGACCTGAGCTCCTCCCAAGGAGGGGAACGTAGGCAACCATAATTGGTCCGGTCGAAGTCACAAACAGATCTCAGAAGATCCAGTCTCCTCAAGGACCATGCCCGTACACTGTCTACCCTACCGAGTTTGATTCTCGATATCAGTGGGCCTTCTCCTCAGGATTGATAAGAAATATTTGCTCATATCGGCTTTGGCGGTTGACTAACCCGAACATCAATAAAGGGTTTTAAGCAGCCTTGTGATCATCACGAATAAGACAAGTTTTCAAGTGTCTCGACAAGTCTTCTCTTGCTACATCATAGGAAGATAGAACCAAACACTGTTTCGGTCAGCAGGGGCTTCCATACACTTCTTCACACCTTGTGATGCTTATACTCTCCCAAAAGAGTCAAACCCAAAGCGAGGATGTCATACAGAAGTTCGGGATTCATTTCCCACCATTCGAAAGATATGCCCCTGCACGTAAACACTTCCGAGTCTTGTCCAGCGACTGATTGACTGCGATTTTGAAATGATGGGTTGCCTCTTTGGCCACAAGATGATTTTATCTGCGATGAAGCTGCATGGAATTTCCTCAAGCTGGGGCTTTGGTTAAGGTATCCCTCCGGCTCTCCTTACCAGATTCCCTCCAAGATTGCCTTGCATTATCAACTGGGGCTTCTCCAAGCCGGGATTACTCTCTGCACCTCCTCTGCTGCTTGCTGTCTCAGACACGCGATACACTCTGTCCTCACCAGCAATGGACCCACTTCAATTTGCACTCCCGGGAGCGTCCCCGACTTGCCTAAGCTGCACCGTATCATCCATCACTTATACGTTTCCCCTATAATGGGAGAGGGTCCGCCTTATCATAAACACTTTCGTTCCATACATGACCCCTCATAGCATAATGGCTACCTACATATCCGCCCGTCAAGTCGTGCAAAAACCTCCCTACTTCCTATTCTCCCTAGCTGAGATGGACTTGTGCAACAAAAGATTGATAATGCATAAGCAAAAAGTCAAATAAAATGCAAAGCGCCTAGAAGTGTTGTGTTTTCCTCCCCCGCAGGGTACAATGATCAAGTGATCGTAATGTGATCGTGAGGACTGCCCCTCGAATCACAAATTTCGGATAAGGATTCCAAATCCTGCAGGTGGCAGACCCCGCCTTTATTATCTTCATAAGGCTCGGACTCATCAGCATCATCTGAAAGAGCCTCAGCTGCCCCAGTCTCCAAGAAATGCTTGTCAAAGAAAAAAGAGCTCCAGCAGCCCCAGAAACCAGACAATAATGCTCACCAGTCTCGACGACTTCAAAGCCTATTTTGCAAAGACCATCTCGTGAATGGCCACCCAGCAAGCGTCGACAAATGGTATAGGTCCCTCTGGCAGCCACGGTCATCAAGCAGTAGCATGAGACCCTCCGGCAGCTACACCTATCCCTAACAGAATCATTGATAGCATGAGACCCTAGACAGCTACCTCCCAACAAGCAGTTATAGCCTAAGACCCTCCGGCAGTTACATCCACCCCCGCAGGCACAATGATCAACTGATCCCCGTCAACCCTTGAAGACTGACCCTCAGCAAAAACTGAGACAAAGAATCCGTATCTATTTTATCCTCCGCAGCAGTGCGCGCCAAGATCAGTGGTCCCAAAGCACCAGTGAGAACCTGCTCCCTAGCAAGAAAAGTTCCCGTCCTACCAGATCAATGGCCCCAAAGCACCAACAAGAACCCGCTCCCTAGCAAGCAGAGTTCCCGTCATACCAAGATCAGTGACACCAAAGCACTAACAAGAACCTGCTCCCTAGCAAGCAAAGTTCCAGCTCAACAGTTCCCTTAGCACCAACTTTGTGATTGGTGAAACCTTCCAATCTTCCATGATAAGGTTCCAGTGATGTATCTTTTAGACCCATCTGTTGGAAGGCAGAATAATACAGAATATCGCGGGAGGCCCCCGTGTCAACAAGCAATCTTTCCGATTCCACATTATCAATTCGACCACCCTTTATCACCAAGGGTTGTTCACGGGCAGTACGGCTCCCTGCCATTTCATTAGGAGAAAAACTAATCACCTCCTCCGCTTTATGAACCCAAGCAGGAACATGGTACACTTTGCTCAGTTCATGGATTTGGTTTCTTAGCTGTCTGGTAGAGACTGTCTCTTCCCGGATCACATGCAACTTGGCCTTAGGAGGCCTTTGTTCATCTTCACTTTTATCATCATCTTCGCTTTCCTCTTCCTTCTGCTTTCGCTTGCCATCCTTGTTCATGACATAGCGATCTAGCTTTCCCTCATCAACCCACTGTTGGATCATTTTCTTGAGGGCCCAGCAGCCTTCAGTATTGTGACCATGGTCTTTGTGGAAATCACAGAATTTGGAAGTGTCACGAGGGAATTTTGGTTTGTTGCTTAATGGACGGGGTGGTGGAAGATTCACTAGCTGCATGATCTCCGAGATGGGTTTGGTAAGAGGGGTGAATACTTTGGGCTTCTCAGTGCTTCTTGTTCTATTCTTCCCCTTGGATTCCTTACCATTCCCATTTTCATTCTGGCGAGTGCCAGTTGCTTCTGGTTCCGCCTTGTCAGATCCCCTTTTCTTGCTTTTATCCTCAGCCATTGCAATGGCGTAAGCCACTTGGTACAATTCAGACTTGGACTTAGGTTCTCGGGCGGAGAGTTCATAGATGAGGGGACCGGATTTCAATCCGGAGTTAAAACAAACAATAACCTCCCAGTCAGTGAGGCTTTCTTCCACCTGGTCCGCCATTTTGCGAAATCGGTTGTAATAACTGAGGGTGGTTTCCCCCTTCCCTTGCTCGATATTGGCAAGGTCGGTCAATCTCATCTTTCTCCTTCCAGCCGTGGCAAAGTGGTTCAAAAACATTCTCCTCATGCCTCTCCAGCTATCGATGCAACCTTTTTTCAGCTCACGGAACCATGTCAGAGCTGTTCCGGAGAAGGTGCTCGCGAAAGCTTTACAGAGTATGTCATCAGCTATAGTGAGGAGGTTCATGGTTTGTTCGAAACTTTGCACATGGTCTTTCGCATCGGTGGTTCCGTTGTACTTTTCAAAGCTCGGGACCTTAAAGTGAGGATTTGGTGGTGCAGCAGTTATCCTCTGGGAGAACGGACGAGTTGACCAGTCGAAGTCATCGTCATCAACCTTCTTTCCCATCTCCATGTCATCAAGTCTCTGTTTCAAGAGTTCCCATTGTCTGGTTTCCACTCCCTTATCGTTGCTAGAGTGGGTGCTGCGTTGGGAGCTACGGGTCGATTTATCCTTGGGATGACTATTCACCCTACTGTTTTCCACGTCGTTTTGGTGGTTGTCACGTTTAGATGGTGCCTTGTCTTGCCCTTGCTCCAGTTCGTGACCACCAAATAACATTCTGTATGGTTCAGGTGTTGTCGGTCGTACAAACTCACGATTCCGAGGACGAGGAGAGTCTCTACGAGGACGAGGGGAATCCTGACGAGGTCGACGAGGACGAGGTGATCCGAGACGACCAGGAGCCATGACGAGCCGAGGTGGTGACATACGCTTGGTTAGACTGAGCCTCGTCCTCAGGTCCCTTGAATTCACTTCCTGTTCCCTGGAACTCAACTGGCTCCTCAGGTCAACCACCTGATCTTTCTTCTGATTGTTATGCCGAGGACGGGGAGGATCTCGGAGGGCCTGCTTAGGTGGTACAGCAGGATCGAGGGGAGGACCTCGTCGCTCACCTTGCTCCCTTCCACGAGAATTGCCCATCGACGGCAACACAAACTCAGCCATGGAATTGTTTGGATCCAATTGCAAAAGAGCAGCCTGTGTCTCATACATTCTTTGCAACGTCTCCATTTGCCTATGTAACAACGTTCGTCGGTCAACGGGTTGAGTGCCTTTCGCTTGGCCGACGTCGGCATTCTTCGCCATCTTCCTTCCCACTCGTTTCCCGCGAGGGCGGGTAGGACGAGGAAGGTTAGATCCTTCTCCCTCGGCATTCGGCTGCCCCATGGAACGAAGAGTCATGGCGAGGGGAGGTGGTCCGTCAGGCTGAGGTGGAGGAGGGGGAGGCAGCTCGACATTGGGGTTGACCCCGTTCACTTGAGTTTGCTCCTCGGCGGTAACACTTGTAAATCGTCCGTCCTCCATTGCAAATTAACAATTGTAATAAACAAATTACCAATTTGGGCGAATTTCCCAATAATCAAGATTTCCAGCCAACTTTGGGGCAAATTACAACGCCAAGCGAAATCGCAGATTGCAATTTTGACAACGCCAAATTTTACGGCAAAAAACGCTAGTTCCAAGCAAAAACCGTGCAAATTTCGGCTGAATCTGTAGAATCCGGCCAAAATTGGAACAAAACCAAACGGAACAGATTTTCCGTTGAATCAAGACAAAATTCGGCAAAAGTATGGCTTCAGGCGAACTTTTTCCAGGCCAAACAAAGGGAGTTTGAATCGATTTCCCGGCAGTGGAACCAATTGATGATGCCAAAATAGTCAAATCAGCATAAATCCAAGCGATCGTCTGCTCCGGAGATTGCTAGGCCTAAAAATAAGACAAAACACGTAAACTAAGCCGGGGCTTGACCGGCGAAGGCCCTCCGGCGTGAGAATAAGTCACGATTTTGTGGTGAGAAGCTAAATTGACAGAGTTTCTGTATGTAAAAAGTAACGTACCAAATGTCGTGCTATATGACTTGTATTTATAGGGATGGATTGATAGAATCCATGTTGAATTGAACTGGTAAAGAGATAAGATATAATCCTCAATGGATTATATCTGTTAGGGAATCATTGTTTGACTTGAATTGATATAGATGGTTACAATCCTGATTGGATAATAACTGTTGAATCCTTGTTTGAATAGGACTGTTCAATCTGCTTGCCGGATAGCCGAGGAACGTAAATGTCTCATCTCGGCATTTGTAGGTAAGCCGAGATGCATGATTTAGCTTCCTCGTCCATTGATGGTCTGACGGCATGTGAATAAGCCGAGAAGCATGATTTTGTTTCCTCGTCATATGAAGATATGCCGAGGTAAGAACTTTTCTCTCCTCGTCATTATGACATCTCGTAGCGTGAAGAGCCAAGGAAATAGTATGAAGAGCCCGTTCAATGTTAAGGCCGAGGAGGTACCCCTCGGCATACGAGGAGGGTATCCTCGGCACTTGTACTTAGGGCATTTATACTTGTACATTGGGCCTTGACTGTCTTTGTTGATGACGATGTACGAGACCGAGGAAACCCATGGTTGCTTCTTATAACTTATATGGATTATGTTTATAGCCCAATCCATATGGGCCCAACCCGAGCAAGCCCATATTCGTATCCCGATTTATACTGTTCACCAGCATTCTGCTTTCATCTCTCTTTCTTATGTAGTCTAAAAACGAATCTCTAACTTGGTACCTGTCTGTAACATAAACTACGTAGTTATTGAGTAAGACTTTTTTGACCTTTACTTGAGGGTTCCAATTGAAAGGGAAAAGCCTTGTTGATATACAAACCAACATGAACAGGGGCCCGTCTTACCATTACTGAGATGACGTGTTCTTAAATGATGCCATTATTCTTGTCTTGTGGGCTTCGAATGAGTTTCAAAGTTGAGCCACGAAACCCTTTAAACGCTCATATCCCTCTCCCTCTCCCTCTCTCTCTCTCTCTCTCTCTCTCTCTCTCTCTCTCTCTCTCTCTCTGCACCGAATTTGAAGTTTGACAATCACACTTCATAAGTCAGTCTCTTTTGGTACAATTTTTAAATGTTTGTTGAAATTTGAGAATGTCTTAAATATTGCAGCTGGAAAAGCAATGCCTATCCAGTGGTGATTGCAGCACATCCATCTGATCCAAACCAGTTTGCTCTTGGGATGAGCGATGGCTCTGTATACGTGATCGAACCATCTGATGGGGTGGAGCCAAAGTGGGGTAGTGCCCCGGATTCTAAAGAAAATGTCTCTTTATTACCATCCATTCCATCAAATCCACCACTGAAAATTCAGCCATCTGAAACTCCCTCTAGGTAAAGTTGTAGCAGAAGGCTATCGACATCATTTAGGACCATGATTAATGTACATTTGTAAATATATATTTTTTTCATTTCATAGATACAAATTATAAGATCATTGTACATCACTGTTTCAACTAATGAGAAAATCAGTATCTTTGTTCATCGTATTTGTGGTCCGTTTCTCCATCTCTCTCTCTCTCTCTCTCTTTTTTTTTTAAAGTTTCTCCATCTCTTTAACTTCCTATTGCTTGTCCCCTGTTGTTAAGTTATTCGATGGTTCTTTGTTTTCAAACATGCATAATAATGTTGTTGGGCGTGTGATTCCCGAGCTTTTAGTTGTTCACCTGCCATATGTGGTACTAGTGTTCTTAGAAATTCTGAAAACGCGCTAAATCCGCCAACTATTTATGCCTTATCAAGATGAAACATACGGATTCACAAAAACTAAATGTACTTAGCTTCCGACAGCTTTGCCACTGTATTGTAATTTTTGGCTTCATTTTCTTCCTTCACCCTAACAAACAAAGTTAGATATTTAACAGAAACGTAACAAACTTAAAAGAAATGTTACAAACTTAACAAAAACATACAAACTTATCAGAAACGTTAAAACTTAACGTAACCTTTAAAAAAATTAGTACAATGGCAAAACTGGCGGAAACAAAGAATAATTGCAACTCTATAGGTAAACCCAAAGTATAGTTGCATGATATAGATGAAAGCAGGCCATACCTTCCCACATTGAATTGTAACAGTATGTCAAATCTAGGCCATGATACAAATACCTGAACTGATCATAAAGGAAATATATCAGATAATTGGTCACGACTTGAACCCGTTACTATCCACGTAAAGTCGTAAACGTGAGTTTAGAAGTAAAGCTGTACTCACAAGCACAAATTAGATTGCTCGGCAGATAATAAATAAGTACCAAGGATCTTGTATAAACAAACAAAAGCCATATTCTAGCATCGACTTCTCTAAGTTATAGGATCTAAAATAACAGTTAATTCTGTGCAAAATATACATACTGGGCTGCTTTCTTTCTGTATCCAACTGCTCAAAAACGATTACTCCTCAAGATTGCAGACAACCAAAAGCTTCATACAATTTACTAAAGACAAGCTTCACGGGGACACAAGTTACTTGAGTAGTTGACTTTTCACATGATTTGAGTAATCCATCCTTCTTCATGCAACTCTGTAACGGATGCTTGAGATGGGCCCCACTCACCCGATATTCATCAGGTAACTCACGTTTCTTTGGTGGCTTTAGGACAAACTCCGTTTCTGGGGGTGAAAGATTTTCAACAGGTTTATGAGGGAGCGGAAAATAACTCACTGGGGTCCTCCTGGAAGTTCTCCAAACAGGTTGAGGTTTCATAGAACTTGCATCCTCAAAAGTGGAATCTACTAAGTTGATCTCTGAAGAACTAATTATCTCTATTTCAATTGGGTGGCCTATAATTGCACGCCCATTTAATCTACTCATTAGAGAAACCAAAGGAACATGTTCTCTTTGGTAGTTTGCTTGGACTGCCACTTCTATGTCTATCAACATTGCTTCCCCACTAATTAGACAGCCTTGAACTTGAAGAGCTGACTGAAAATGTCTATTAACTTCCCCGGATTTGGGGGTGGATTTAGTCTTTCTCTGAACTTTGGAAGAACAATCAATCAATAAATCTTTTCGGGTATGTTTTCTTGAAATCTTTACCTTCATTTTGCCTTGTACATTCCATTTCTGTACCTTAACAAACCTTGCAGCTTGGTTTTTCAGAAGAAAGTTAGATGGGTAACTTTGTACACTTTGCTCGTTTTTTCCACTTCCACCTTGTTTATCATGGGCATGTGGGTTTCTCATTTCAGTTTGGCCTGTATACATAAACGTAAGTGAGAAGCATGTTTACAGTTTTAAACATTATTACTCCCTTTGTCCCTAAATGAATGTCCGGATTTCAATTTGAGGGACATTTGCAGGAATGTTGAACTTATTCATAATCTGCAAAACTGTGATCAGCAGTTAAAGCAAATGAAAGAAAAAAACAAATATTCATACTCTGCAAAACTCAATTTAATAAATTTAAAAATGCCTTGTTTCCCCCTTTCCTGATCATTTCACAAATTTCTGAGTAAGAACCATTTGCTTTGCCGGGAACTAAATATATTGTCTTTTGACACTTCTTAGATTATAGAGTAAGATCCCATGCTTTAAAATGTATGCTTAGCAGTTATCTACAAATTTCAGGAACGATCCAAGTGTATGTACTGTGCCCATTACAAGGGAAGATCCACACAAAATTCTCAATAAATCAAGAAAATCTTCAGAACATGAAACTTTTAAAACCCAAATTCTTATGTTTTCTTCTGTTTTTATTTTTGTGTGGAGTGGGAGAGGAGTTATTGCTGTCAATTTAGATTTATGTTAACCGTACAAATAAAAATCCGAATCAGATGATACAAATAGACATGAATTTCGCAAGATTCCTATAAAAAGTAGAAGAAAATGCTTTCAAACCTACAAAGGATAGGGAGTGATCAGAACAATAGGAGATTTACTAACCAGAAGCTTGTTTGACTGACTTTTCTTTCTCTCGGGTCCGGATGTCACCAGACTTGCATCCTCTTGACCTGGAAGAAGTGTTTCTTCCAGTTGAACCAGATTGAACAGGATTCTCACACACAATGACATGGGGTTGTAGAATTGAAGATTGATGATCTGAAATTGTGCTCGAACAGTTACTAGATTTGTTTGGTAAATAAACTCGTCGGCTTCTCTTTGCGCGACAAACAGATCCTTGAAACTCCTCCCCTGATAAGCAAAGTAACACCATTATCAAACTAATTGAGCCAGATAAATGACAGGAAGGTGATTTTTTAGGTTATCTGTAGTACTCATTGGCAAAGCCAGTTTTTTTTTTTTTTTTAACGGGGTCAGAGTTTTTTTTAAATTATTATTTTAAAGAGGGGGGGGGTCAAAATTGTAAAGACAGTATTTGTTTTTTCCAAGAAATGGGGTTCAAAGTTTAAATGTTTATTTTTTAATACTTAAAATATAAAATCTCCTAATTTCAAAGGTATTAAATGACAACATACTCCCTCCGTCCCAAAATGATCTTCCTACTTTTATGGTTGTTAATACGAAGGTATTTTGAGCAATAATTTTAGAATAATTTAATTATCATAATGAACATCTAAAAATTGTTGTTGATAGTATTTATAATGGTGTATCAATAGCAAATTTTAAATTTTCGTTAGGATAATGGAAATTAATCAAAATTTATTGCTCAAAGTATCTTTGCAGTAAAAACATAAAAAGTGAGAAGATCATTTTGGGACGGAGGGAGTATAATAGATGAAAGGGGTCAAATAACCCCTAGTCATCAATGTGGCTTTGCCACTGGTAGTACTTGAATAAGAAGACAGAAATGATCAAGTCTAACAAAAGTTCCTTAGAAATAAAGGCAATAGCTTTGTTGCTGAAATATTTAAAATACCAGGCCTTTTATGCTTCTTCATGACTTCTTGCTTCTCAAGCTGAAGAGCATCAAGAATAGCGTCTGCTCGACATACATATTTCAGAGACTTCATGGAACGGCCTTGGGAAGATTCAGCTTTTGCAATACAATCGTCGAACTCCCCACATCGAAATGCTTTTATGCGCTTAGATTTCTCTAAATTGAACCAGTCCCTGAAAATTGAGGATCATTATAGAGCTATTTAAATAAAGAGGTGCCAAACTCTCTGCATGTGTACTAACACCCCTCCAAAACTGCTTCCATCACAATGTAACTAATCGCATACTCCCTCCGCCCTACTAAATGTTACACGTTTGTGTATGGACACGGGGATTAATAAAATGCGCAATTGGTGCAAGTGTTGTGAGTATAAAAATGAGGTAGGAGAGAGAAAGTGGGGTAGGAATAGTGAGTGGATAGCTGTTGTGAGTATGCAAGTGGATCTCATTGATTAAAGAAGTATTTTAAATTTTCCATTTTGGAAAAGTGTAACTTTTAATGGGACAACCTTTTTGGCAAAAGTGTAACTTTTAGTGGGACGGAGGGAGTATACTGTAAGACAGAGTTTTATCTTCTTCGCAGATCACTGAGGGTGTGAAAATGCACATCACAGAATCTAAATGCAATTAAAGATGTTTAGAAACTGAATAAGAAATTCTTAGTTGGGACTTCAGGAACTAAAGATGAAGCACTTCAAAATTGAGGATCAGGCAAACTTTTTGGCCCTATTCCGCCGTCATAAGAAGACTTTGAATATTTTCAGGGCCGGCCCTAACATTTTAGGGGCTCTGTTCAAAATTTAAACTTAGGCCCTTGAAAATAAAAAAAGGGCAAACCCCGGTGCGCCAAGCGCTCCCCGCCAAGCGGGGATTGGGAGAGACAACCATTTGCTAGAGCCTTCCCCTGACAATTGCCAAGAGGCTGTTCGCCAAGGTTCGAACCCGTGACCTTATGGTCACCAAAGGAGCAACTTAACCATAATATTTTCACATTTGGTAAATGGAACAATTTACCACATATAATATAAATAATGCTGCATCTAAGAAAGATGTGCTTTCTAATAGGCTGAAATGCACTTTTCCTATATATGAAAAGTACACCTTATTAATTATAGACAAATGTATTATCTGATTGATTAAAAAAAATCTTTCTAACTAAGAAAAATACGTTTTCTTAATAATTCAAAGGAGACGCCGCCGTTTCATCCACCACAACTCTTCCCTCTAGTTTCCCTAACGCCGTCTGCCTCCAAAAATGCTACTACCTCTATCCCTTGATGAACATTCTGGGAAGGTGATAGGGAAATTTAGCATCAAAGATGCATAAATCTTACTACTGAGTTTATAAACTTTTAGTTTTGCAAGTATAAGTTGGAATGTGGTATTTTAAAGGTAAAAATTCATGTAAGGACAATATTTTCTCAAAATATAGACATCCACTTAGGAGTAAAATTCTTTAGAATGTCAACAATCATTTAGGATTAGAGGGGTAAAGAATTCCAAGAATCAGCTACAGTAATAAAGAGGGTTTAAGGAAAAAAAATAATACAAGAAATGCTCAAATTTCTGCAATAAACTTGAAGGCTAGGTTAATGTACTCTAACCAGCAAACCAAACAAGGCCTTAGGAAGCAGCAACAGTAATAAAGAAGAGAAAGGGTTGACATACACAGAGGCGTCAGGCCTGCCAAGGAGCTTGACCGGAATTCCGCCATTTTTATTCCTGTAGCTACAAGGAATCTCATTGGGAGCCACAACTCTTGCGGGCCACCAAGTGCCGTTCTTCCTCTGAACCCATACTAGTCCCCCTGCTCCGCATTCCCCCATTGATATCCCCATCACGACGGAAGAGCTGCTCTGAATTCTAGGGTTTTTGTTTAGAGGGATTTGGGGATTTTTGGGGGGTTTATGAGAGGGGACAGAGGAGGAGAGTGAATTGGCTCGTACAAGCTGATGGGAGTGTGGACCAATGGCGGTCTGCAAACTGTATTTTTGAATGTACGACCGTTATTTCTCTCTCTCTCTCTCTCTCTCTCTCTCTCTCTCTCTCTCTCTCTCTCTCTCTCTCTCTCCTTTTGTCATCTTTCTTCGGTGTTGAAGTGATTAGACTACCACAATAGTTTCATCTTACTCCCCCATTTCATCTAACACTTTTTACATATTTTCTCATCTACTCCCTCCGTCCCATTAGTATTAGCACAAACACTGTTTGCGCGAGAATTAAGGAATATGATATTTTAATAAAATGTTGTGAGTGTAAAAGAATGAGTGGAGAGAGAATGAGTGGAGGGTGTAATAAATTATAATGGTGTTGTGAGTATTAAAATAATGTAGGAGAGAGAATGAGTGGGGTTGGGTGAATATTTTATTAATATAAAGTTTCCTTTTTGGGAGTGTGCGGATATTAGCGGGACGCCCAAAAAGGAAAGTGTGCTAATATTAGCGGGACGGAGGGAGTACTTAATATTTCATCTATCCATTTCATTTATTTCCTGCAATGGCTAAATTAAATTAAATTTCAACTCTCTTCAACTCATTATTTTATACCCCACTACTTTTATTTTATTTTATTTATATTCCCTATTTTTATGATTAGTAAAATAATAATAATAATAATTATTATTTATAATTAAAAAAATATTCCACAATTAATTAAAAAAATATTGCATCAATTTATAGGTAAAAAAAATAATGATTTTTTTTAAATAAATGCTAAAATGAAGAAGGATAATTGAGAAATGAGTATTTTTTTTGTGTCCAAATCAAATGAAACTTATATCAATTTATAGAGAAAAAAATGATGAAATTTGGTTAAAGAAAAAAGTATTATTATTAAAAATAAGAAAAAATTACAATAAACTTAGCTCGCGACACAAGTAATGAAAGACAATAAAATTATTAAATCACAAATTTTCGAACTTTGTCCATATGTGCTTGAGTAGATCCTTCTGCAATTGTTGATGAACTCTTGGATCACGCATTTCTGATCTAGTACGCACATGCTCTGCAAATGTAGGTAGTAATGATTGTTGTGTACTAGACCTACTTGGCTCAGATTCATCATGATAGTCAAGCCAATTCTGAGAATATGTATCTCGTTCATCCTCAACAATCATATTATGTAATATTATACATGACCTCATGATGATAGCCAAGTCGTCTATCTCCCACATTCGAGCCGGTTCTCGAATGATTTTAAATTGAGCTTGGAGCACTCCAAATGCACGTTCTATATCCTTCCGACATCCCTCCTGATATTTTGCAAATAGCTTATCTTCATCACTTTGAGGAAGTCTAATTGATTTGACGAAAGTCGGATAAGAAGGGTAGATACCGTCAGCAAGATAATACGCCATATTATATTGCCGTTGATTCACATAGAAATTAACTCGGGGAGATTTTCCTTGTTCAACATCATCGAACAATGGCGAATGGTCCAGAACATTTATATCGTACAATGTGCCCGGACATCCGTATTTTCATCTTTTTCGCCCGAGCAATGTCTAGTTGAATTTTGTTTGCCTCCTCTTGTTGTGTGGAGATCTTGTCCAATCGTTCCCAATCGTTCTCTTTCATTTGTTGATAGCTTGTCCACCCTTTCTTTATCGGGCTCAATCCCTTATTTTTTTTCCTTTCTCTTAGCTAAATCCCTTCCTATAGGACGAGGAATGGATCCAACTGAGATTGATTCACCTTCGTCACTTTCACGTAATCTCTTGGATCCACTGCTACTCTTGGATCCCGTATTTTCTCCTATCATACTTGCATAAAGTGGTTGCTCTCGGATAGAAAGCCACTCGTACATCAAATTAAACGTGCCATTGCCTCCACTTGTGTACAGTTCATGGGCTTTTGCCAGTACATCGGTCTCCGACCACCCGCTTTGTTGCATACGCTTAGCGTTATCATAAGCCCCTATCCATTTCCCAACTTTTAGGCATATATAAGCATGGCGATTTTTACTTAGTGAACGGGGAGAGTCAAATGAGCCAAACTCATTACAGTATTCCGTAATCTTACCCCAAAACGCATCGTATTTCTGATTATTTTCGACAACACTGTCTGTTCCAAATTTCATATACCCGCTAAGTAGCACTAAATTTTGTGTCGTCGTCCATTTGACCTTTTTTTTGCGCTGCGGGGTTGAACATTCTTCAGTGGGAGTAGCTTCGATAGGTTCACTCATGCTATCCTGACCCATTTGTGTTGAATATTCTGGAAATTCCCCTGCTTCAAAATTTCAAGAATTTTCATTTCTCATCCTTGGCATGTAAGGATTATTAGGATAATAATGGGGCGAAGGTGGTTGAAATTGCATATGATAATATGGATTCCAATTTGGCACAGCTGAAGGCATCAGATTTGGGACAGCTGAAGGCATATGATTTGGGGGAAAAAAAGGATTTGAAACATTTTGGGGACGAGGTTGGTTGGAAGATTGGTTCTCTAAGTGAAAATCATTAGGATTGTAATTGAATGGGGAAAAATTGCTTGAATTTTGAGGGTTGAAAGGATTATTATTGGAATTCATTTCACTCAAAGGATGATTGGTGTAAGAAGAAGGGAAAATTGAGAAATGAAGAAGGAAAGATTGAGATATGAAGAAGGATGATTGTTGTTGCAGTGGGTGTGAATTATTTATAGAGAAGTTGTGTAGATGTATTCACGGAGGGGAAAGAAAGTCACATCATCACTTCATCACATGGTGCATTCATTTTTTCCTCCGTCACATGGCCACTTTCTCTCCCTCCTGACAAATTGAGAAGGAAACAGGGTGGGGTGGGGAACTCATCAAGTTGCAACCATGTCAATGGCAGCTTTACCTTATGTAATATTATACATAACTTTTCTTTTATGTAGTTGCACATATTTAATTCACTAGTTTGGAAATGTAAAAAATATTTTTTTTACTAAATGCTTTCTCCATCTAATTCGAAAAGACGTAAAAAAAATTCTTTTTTTACTAAATGAACCATTTCATAAATGGAAAGAAGTGAACAGTATTTCGGACATTTATTCTTTGTGAAAAATAAGGATTTTTTTTTGTGTCCAAATCAAATGAAACTTATATCAATTTATAGGGAAAAAAATGATGAATTTTGGTGAAAAAAAATTAAAAAAAAATTAATTTACTAGGTGATAATTCAGCTCAAAGATTTGGGATAAAAAATTAAATTCAAAAATTTGGAAAACCAATCAGATGCAGCCACGTGGAAAATCAAGAAAAGAAAAAAAGAAAAACGCCTAACGCCCCACGCGCCATCCTAGAACGTGAGTTAAACGCGCCAAGCTCGGTCCAATGATACGCTGACACGTGTCTAAGACGCAGTTTTTTTTTTTTCAACGAGTTGAAATTTTTCATTCACCACTTTCATTTACCCCCCTTTCAGTTTGCCATTGTAGCATTTCAGTTAGTTGAAACACAATTTCATTTAACATTTCAACTCCCATTGTTGGTAGTCTAAGGACAAATGGATATGTAATGAGTAAGGCTCTTTGAGGGAGCGGAAAATGTTTTTTTCAATTTTTCAATGTTTGGTAAGCATGGGAATGGGAAGTAAGCATGGGAATGGGAAGATGGAGAAAATATTTTTTCCACATTTCTAAGTAAAATGACTTACGAATTTTTTCTAAGTAAAACATTTTTCAGAAAATAGTAACACCCTCGCACACACATAACTTTTCATTCACTTCCACGTTACCAACCCCACATCAACCAACCCCTACCACATCCCCTCATAAAAAAATTTTATTTGCCCCCCGTGGCACAGCCGAGTGGTAAAGGAAGCAGTATTGCTGGGCTTGCAACCTCAGCGTGGGAAGTTCGAATCTTGGCAGGAGCAGCTGGAACAGCCAATTAATTGGTGATGTAAGAGTGATGTAAGAGCCATGTAGGACGTTTCCCTTGGGGCCAGGAGTATAAGGGGTGCTGCCACCCTGACTACCTCGGGCATATCCCGCGGTTTACCTCCGCAGTCAGTGAGGGGCCGGTGGCTGGTGGTCCAGGACTTAGTCCGGCGAAGCTGGGAACCTGGGTATCAAAAAAAATTTATTTATATTAAAATTAGATTTTAAAATTCTCCCTCCCCCTCACCACCCCCACCCCTCCCCCTCCCCCGCCCCCACCCCACTCACCACTACCACCCTCTGCCCCACTATCCCACCCCCACCCCCACCCCACTCACCAACACCACCCCTTGCCTCCCACCTCACCCCCCGTCGAGTCAAAAAAAAATTAATCAATTTAAATTTATTTTTAACAACTCACCACCACCACCACCACCCCCTGCCCCCTGGCCCCACCCCCACCCTAACACCCCCTGTCGGGTAAAAAAAATTAATCATTTTAAATTTATTTTTAACAACTCCTCACTCCCACCACCACCTCAAGATCAAAAACTATTTTTTTATTAATTTTAAAATTATATTTTAACAACTCCCCCACTTACAAGCAATTTTTTTTATTCATATTAAAATTATTTTTTAACAGCCCTCACCATCTCCATCAACCCACCCACCAACCACCAACCCCCTTCCCACGGTCAAACTTTTTTTACTCATAATTAAATTAATTTATTTTTTAACAACTCCTCCACCCAACCACTCCCCTACTTTCGGCCACCAACCCTAACCCCCCACACACACACTCTCGACTATCCACCCTAGCCTACCATCATCTTACCCTTTATATTTCTCTCACCACCCTATCCTACCCCTACCCTACCCTACCCTACCCCACGCCCACCTCACCCCTACTAATCCCCACCTCCTACCCTACCACCCTATCTCTTTCAACTTATCTCAAATTGTGTTTTTATCGAAAAATATTTTCATTAAACACATGAAAATATTTTTCGAAAAACATTTTCCTTACCAAACAACCGAAAATATGTTTATCTCATTTTCCGTAAAATATTTTTATTTTCGAAAAATATTTTACAGGAAATCATTTTTCGGAAATCGTTTTGTGCGAAACAAACGGAGCCTAAGATGCACATTGGCTAGTTTCATAGATAATTGGGAATGTTGTAAAAAAATTGAAAATTTTAGCCATAAGTTTCTTTATACAAATCACTTTTCTTTAAATTACCCATTAAATTAAAATGTTTGATAAGTTCTCATTCAGTAATATATTATAATGTATGCAACATGTAGTATTTAGAACTTATGATACAGCATCTTCAACTCTGCTACTGGCCATCACTGTTGGTTGCCGGTCCTCGAATTTCGGTCGTCAGTTGTCGGCCGCCGCCTGCCACCCACATCCTCCATGCAATATTATACACATATATGTGATGCGGTAGATTACAGAATAACACAACATGAGAAGAAATTTATCGGACATTATGATACTTTTTTAGATCTTATGGGACATTCTCCTTAGATATTCGGGTAAAATTGATTAGCATAATGGGTTCTAGATTTTTTTATAAAAAAAAAAACAAAACAAAACAAAAATAAAATAAAAAATGAAGGTGTAGTTTTTATGAAAAATTAGTTTCTCCAAACACATAAGAAACTAGTTTTAAAAATGAACGATACATTTTCTTAATTAAATGGAACTTCATTTAAAATGTGCAGTGACATTTTTGCAATTAACTAACACTTTTTTTAAAAACATTGATAGTGTTTTTCAGTGCTAGAAGTATCAGTTGATTTTTTTAGTGTCGGTGTTAGTGTTAAAGAGTGCAACGATTTTAGTGTTAGAAAAGTGTCGTGTGCAGTGATAAAATGTGTCCGTTTTAGTTATAAAGAGTGTCAGAAGTGTTAATAGGTTCCAACTATTTATGAAAGTGCCACCGTGTGATTTTAAAAAAGGTTCCAATTATTTACAAAAATGCAAGGTTTTAAAAATCGCTAGGCGGCGAGGCCGGGCCTAGCGCCTAGAGCGCCGAGGCGGGGCCGAGGCGGGGCCTAGACGGGGCCGCGAATTTACACACATTTTTATATATATTCCATAGTTTTCTGTCCATAGTGACAAATTCAAGAGGATAAATGAGGGAGAAAAACATTAAAAGAAACTTCATCTAACATTTTAAACCAACAGAACACAATTACTAATTAGTAATTACTTAGAAACTTCATGGTTCCGACGGGGAAATGCCTTTGATTCAACTTTCAAATTTCAAGTAATTGATCATTGCGATATTAGTTGAAAGCCCCAAATTTTATTCAAGAGAGAGAGAGAAAAGATTACAGAGCTGAGTTACAGTTACTAACTGTATGTGTATTCAAGAAAGAGAGAGAAAGAGAAGCTTACGGTGACGGTGGACACGGCGGAGACGGTGGAGAACGGTGGAGAGAGAACGGCGGATTGGCGGAGAGAGTCTCCTCATCGTCGTCGTAGTCTGAGCTGAGCCCTAGGTCAATACGGGGGGAGAGAGAGAGAGTAACAGCGTGTTTGTTTTGTGGACTGAAGTTACAGGATATTAAAATAAAAAGATAAAAATTAAATTAAATATAAAAAAGCCCAACGCCAAGCCCGCCCAATCCCGCCTAGCCCGCTCAATCCCGCCCAGCCCGCCTAGACCGCCTAGCCCCGCCTAGCCCGCCTAGCGCCTAATTGCCCCGCCTAGCCTTAAATCGCGGCGCCCGGCCTCCGCCTAGCGCCTAGGCAGCCGCCTAGGCCGATTTTTAGAACACTGCAAAAATGTCACCGCGTGTTTTTTTAAATTTCCAGTTAAATAGGAATATGCCACCGCACATTTTTAAAAACTAGTTTTTCCTAAGATTATGGAAAAACAGAATCAATGAAGCATAGTTACAAAGAGATAGATTTAGGGTATGTACAATCATCCTGCATGAAAGTTGGGCGAGATAGACGACTAAAATGCAGAGTGAGCTGAAGAAATGGACAAGATGCAGCAGTCAACAAAATGTAAAAAATACCCTGAATCCCTGATGTTTACCTCAGGATCAAAATCGAACGTACGTCGGACTGCTTTGCAGATCCAACTGCACCGACCTCAGATCAATCATTAAGAATAAGAATTTGAAACCACTCCTACGAGTTGCTGCACAATTTTATCAAGCGATTCCGTCTTTCATCACCCATATTTCAGTTAAATTTAGTAATTGTAGTGTCCATTGAACATCAAAATCATCTCGTCCATTTATTTTTGAAATTTAGGAATTTAGCTTAATGGTAAATGTTTGCTGGCCGCTACATAACCAAGAACCAAGAGTGGTTCTAGCCAACTACGAATCGAACTATAATAAGAAAAATAATTATAAAAGCTTTCCGTCCTCCTCAATCCATCCAACTTCCAACAAGAAACTACATAAAACTTCTCTCACATAAACTATATTTTTTTAGAAAAACTATACTAGGAACTCAATATTGTGGTCAATTCACAACAAAGTTAGCTAGTCTCAGTCTCATAGTTGTTAGGGAATTAGTGGTCTACGAGTATTAATTGTCCCATATCAATTATACAAAGAAGAGAACAACATGCAACAATATCTACATGAAAATAATAAAAGACAAGGACATGAGATTTGTTCACCCAGATCATTCCATAAAGGAACAACATTTGGGGGCACTACCATGCTAGGATATTCAATAATATCAAGTTTGTTTTGTTACAATCAAAGCTCATGATCTCCCTCCGGAGTCATCCCCTCTATTTATGTAAACACACACCACTCATATAGCCTCAAGACATAACCTATGCCATCCGTGGAATTTTCCTAAGGGCAACCCAAAGACCTATGATGGACGTGGTTTTACCCATCCAAAAGATACGTTCCAAGCTTATTTTCTGTTCGAAACCTTGGGAATTTAATGTATATTTGAGTGTTTTGATAGTTCAGGGGCTGAAGTGCAACAATGCTGAAAATAGAATATGTGTGCCCGCTTTGTAAGTTTTGGGATCAAAATGTAAATCTTGGAAATTAAGGGACCAAACTGAAATTATGGAAATTAGGAGAAAAATTGATTAAAAAAAGTTCAGGGACCAAAGTGAAAAGATAAAATTTCAAGGTCCAAAAGAATTTTTTATAGTGACCAAAGTGCGACTGTGCATTTACGTTAAGATACGAATCCAAAATGGGCCAAAGGCAAAGCAAAATGGGGCCAAAAATCACAAGGCTGGCCGAGGTTGGGCTGGTCTGTCCGAGGGTAGTTGGCAAGTGGCCGGCCGTGGAGGCCTGAGCTGGCATAGGCAGGAAAAGAGAAAATGCCTTAAACAATTAAACAATGCTGCCAAACATCAGAACGACTTGGACCAAGGGGAACGACTCGTGAGCACGAGTCATGGAAGTGCACGAATCGTTCTTGAAGGTACGAATCGTGCCAGTTGCGGATTGCGGCGGATTCAAGGTGGTTTGGGGCCGGATTTCCAGCGAATTGGGCCTTGTTTTTTGCCATTCTACACGGCTGTTACACATTTTGTGTGAACCTAGGTATTAATAAAGGGAGGAATGGTTTTCTTTACTGGAGGAAGCCGTGGTACTGTGGAGGAAACAAGGAACCGATACACTGTTCCCAGGCAATAAATCAAAAGCAACAACAATTATTTTCTTTTTATTACGATTCGATTCCAGGTTTATTTTTCTTTATTTTAATTTTGTAATTTTATTATGAATATGAGTAGCTAAGTTTTTTTTTTTATTCGCGGATTGGATGTAACAATTGTCGAATTCTTATGCTAATAATGTTTTAATTCTTCCACACTTTTCTTGTTCTTGTTCAATGAAATTTGCTTAATTTATTTTCAGACTTCAACAATATTGATTGATATTGTTGGTCTTTAAATTATTGTGGGTTTAAATTATTGCACTAGCATGGATAGTTTTTACATTGACCTAAATTTCATTGAATAGATTTAATTGAAGACCTAGCGGAAATCAAACAAATCTAAAATCAATTGTTCCTTGGATTTTAATGCATTACTTGTGTGTTTTGTACACCTAGCGGAAAACATCACATCGAAGTAATAAGAGGGTTGCAACCCGGCCATCTAACCATCCCAACTCTTATTAAAGTGAACGATTTCTTCAACAAGATTAGTAATTATTTTTATAAAATTAACATAGGAATGAGATAGTAGTGAAACCCAATCCGTTAATCCTTGTCAATCTTGAACTTATTATCTGTTTTATTTGTTGGAATATTTGGTATATGCGGTATTAGGGCTGTTACCCGAACCGAGTTGCTCGAACTCGACTCGAGCTCGACTCGAAAAAACTCGACTCGAATGAGCTCGAGTTGAAGCTCGAGCTCGAGCTCGAACAAGAATTTTAGCTCGTGAAATTTTCGAGTCGAACAGGTTCGACTCGCTAGCTCAACAAAGCTCGTTTCGAACTCGACTCGACTCGAGCTCGACTCGATAAACTCGATAAAAGCTCGAATTTTTCATTGTTTGTTATCAGCTCGAACTCGAACTCGAACTCGACTCGTGAAGCTCGTCAGTAACTTGATTTTTTATTTTATACATTGTTTTTATATACATATGTATATATATTTTTTTTATATTTTTTTTTGGATAAAGAAAACTGTTTTGGACTTTTTTTAGTTGGGAAAGTTTTTTCAAAAAGTTATATAAAAAAAGTTAGAACAAAACTAAACAAATTAAAGTATACTCCGTATACCACCACTACCACCACCACTACCACTACCACCACTACCACCACCACTACTACCACCACCACTACCACTACCACTACCACTACCACCACTACCACAACCACTACTACTACCACCACTACTACTACCACCACTACTACCACTACTACCGCTACTACCACCACTACTATTACTACTACCACCACCACTACCACCACCACTACTACCACTACTAGTACTACCATACTACCACCATTACTACCACCACAACTACTACCACTACTACCGCTACTACCACCACTATTATTACTACTACCACCACTACCACCACCACTACTACCACTACAAGTACTACCATACTACCACCATTACTACCACCACCACTACTACCACTACTATCGCTACTACCACCACTACTACCACTATTATTACTACTACCACCACTATCACCACCACTACTACTACTACCACTACTACTACTACCACCACTACTACCACTACTACGACCACTACTACTACTACTACCACCACTACCACCACCACTACTACTACCACCACTACTACCACTACCACCACTACTACCACCACCACCACCACCACCACCACCACCACCACTACCACTACCACCACCACTACCACTATCACTACCACCACTACTACCGCTATCACCACTACTACCACTACCACCACCACTACTACTACCACTACTACTACTAGTCTACTAAATGTCCTCTCTTATTTATAAAAGAGTAAGGTTGGTTGTTCCCCTCTTTGTAATTTTAAGGGTACCGTCCCTTTTTTCTTTTATATACTTTCATTTCTTTTAAAAAAATTAAGTTTTATTACTTTCAAAATTCATAACTTTTTTTATACAACTTTTTGCAAAAATTGTATGTAGTAAACAAAAGTCTAAAATAGTCTTATTTATCCAAAAAAAAATTGAAAAAAAATAAAAGTTAACTTTTTTCAAAAAACTGTTAAGTTTTATTTCTTTCAAAATTCATAACTTTTTTAATAAAACTTTTTGCAAAAAATGTATGTAGTAAACTTAGGTCTAAAATAGTCTTATTTATCCAAAAAAAAAAATTGAAAAAAAAATTTGAAAATAATAATAATATACTACATACAAAGTTAACGAAATCTGTTAAAAAATTAACTGTTAAGCTCGAACTCGAAATAAGCTCGTTAAGCTCGAACTCGAAATAAACTCGTTAAGCTCGAACTCGAAATAAACTCGTTAAGCTCGAAAATTTGTTTCCAAAAAAGATCAAACTCGAACTCGGATCGTTTAAGCTCGAAATCGAGATCGACTCGAGAAGCTCGCGAGTAGCTCGCGAACAACTCGAACTCGATCGAGCTCGAGTTCGAACCACCGATTGAACTCGAACTCGAACTCGAGAAAAACTCGAACTCGAGAAGAAATAAACGAGCTCGAGCTCGAACACAGAAAACTCGTTCGAACTCGACTCGTTTACAGCCCTGTGCGGTATGGAAGTTCATAGTTCTATGACTTTGAAGCTTATTTGGGTTGAACGAATTCGGAGAAGAGGGAAATCACGTCTGAAGGCACTGTGCTCTAGGGCGGCCGCGCTCATGTCAAGGGCGACCGCGCTTGTGCACCAAGGCTTGACGTGATTTAACTGTTGTCTAGGGCGGCCGCGCTTGGGACTAGGGCGGCCGCGCTTGTGACGGGCTTTGTGTCTGTCTGGGCCGAATTTCTGTTTCCAAACCCTAAAATTACCCCATGTATAAATATTAAACTTCCTCCAGCCGTGAAAAAGAAGAAAAATTGAAGAGAAACATCATTCTCTTGCTTTCTTTCACTATTCGATTACTCCCCGTTCATAGAGATTCGTTCGTGAGATTCAAGGCGACTGAGATAGGACCGCCGGTGATTACCTACCTGTGTGCTGCTTTGTGGTACATAATCCGTGATCGTTTTATCCTCGGAGAAATTTGCACTGCACGAGTTGCACCAATTGGGGGCAATATTTTCTCTTAGGGCGAGTCTTCCTAAGGCGACTCGATCAAATCACGATAAGTTTTCTAATCATCTGTTTACTTGTTTACATTCTGTTTTCTGATCTGTTCCATTGCTTTCGGTTTTGCTATTGGCTTAATTGAGTACGTTCTTGACTTGATCAATAAATTCCCTATAGTTGATTAAATTGTTTATTTAATACGTGGTGCAATAATTTGATTTCCAACGGTCTAAGAGAAAATAGTTTTATTTGATCATGTCGGTAGTTCCTCTAGCTCTCCCTTTAAGTCCCTAGTTGACACCTCCGATCTTAGGAGAAGTTCGGTGGCAAGAACTTCAAGCGTTGGTGCGAACGCATGAAGATCTGGGCTGTCAATTAAGGGCATGTACGGTATCTTGACATCCAAATGTCCCTCTACGAATGGTGATGATCCGGTTTATGTAGGCTGTGTTAAAGCGTGGAAGGAAGCGAGGATGATGTTGTTCGAGGATGCATTACGTCGGCTACGTCGAATGCACTCTTTGATGTTTATTGTTCTGCTCCTCTCATTTCTTTGCGTCCTTTGTGGGATTCGCTTTCCAAGAAGTACGGCACCGATGACTCCGGTGTGGAAAAGTACCAAGTGGGTAAGTTCTGAATTATCACATGAGTGAGGGAAAGTCGGTTACCGATCAAGTGCACGAACTCCAAATCATATTGCAATCACTCAAGGATGCTGACATGGGACTTCCTGATAAGTTCGCTGTCATGGCTATCATTGAGATGTTTCCTCGATCTTGGGGAGAATTCGGTATGACCATCAAGCATCGTACTGGAAGCTTGACACTCAATGAGTTGATGAATGCAATTGCGATTCAGGAGGTGCATACTGGTAACCAACCTAGCGTACCTGTGGAGGCTGCTGCTAATATGATAACCGGTAAAAGCAAGTTTAAGGAAAAAGGTGTGAAAACTCACTCTAAGGATAAAGAAAACCATGATAAACTTAAAGTTAAGAAAATAACTTTAGAAAGCCAAAAGCAAAACAGGCTATTTGGAATTGTGGAGAAGGTGGACACTTTTCTAGGAATTTGTCCGTCCAAGAAAGGAAAAGGACCACAAGCCTCTGGCGATGACCATCCTCTGTCAACATGGTGTTGGGTCCGAAGGATTATGATGATCCCGACTCGACGCACTGGAGTTGACGATCGACTGCAATGTTACAAAGTATGTAACTTCTTATCCTGAAATCTTCTTGTCTATGAACCCAATGAGTGGCTAGTTGATTTGGGCAAATGTGCACGTTTGTCTTTGATAAATTTCTATTTGTGTCTTACCGGCTGAGCGTGGTAGATCGGTGATGATGGGGAACTCTAGTGCCGCAAAGGTGCTTGGGACTGGACGCGTGGACTGAGGTTTCCTAATGGGCGCATTCTTACCTTGCAT
The DNA here is from genome assembly GCA_022495995.1 of Adenophora triphylla var. japonica. Taxonomy (NCBI): domain Eukaryota; kingdom Viridiplantae; phylum Streptophyta; class Magnoliopsida; order Asterales; family Campanulaceae; genus Adenophora; species Adenophora triphylla. Next base: position 1,253,640 of record JAFEMH010000045.1, on the reverse strand, counting down.
CAAGTATATCACGTTCACGATATTCGTCGCAACATTATTAGTGGTTCTAGTCTAGTTAGGGAAGGATTTGAGATTTCATTTAAGTGTAATAAGGTCATAATTTTGGATTACGATAGTTTTGTGGGGAAAGGTTATTCCTCGGATGGTTTATTTAAAATTAGAGTTGAAGCGATGTTTGTTTGCACAATAATTTTAGTTCTATTGATTATCCTGTTTCTTATTCCATTGAATATTCAAATGTTTGGCATGGTCGTTTAGGACATATTAACTATGATTACGTGAAAAGAATGATGAATTTAGATATTATTCCTAAACATGCTATTGATAAGAATTCTAAGTGTCATGTATGTGTTGAAGCTAAATCTACAAAAGGTCCGTTTAAGTCGGTTGTGAGAAATTACGAAATTCTAGATTTAGTTCATACGATATTTGTGAATTTAATGGCGTGTTGACCAAAGACAAAAAGAAATACTTTCTCACCTTTATTGATGATGCTAGTAAATACTGTTATGTCTATTTGCTTAATTCTAAGGATGAAGCATTAGATAAATTCATTATATTTAAGAACGAAGCAGAAACACAAACAGGCAAGAAACTTAAACGGTTAAGATCTGATAGAGGAGGTGAATATGAGTCTAACCCCTTCATGTATTATTGCCAAGAAAACGGAATAGTACATGAAGAGACTCCTCCCTACACCCCTCAATCAAATGGTGTTGCTGAACGTAAGAATAGAACCCTTGCGATATGATTAACGGTTTACTCATAAGTTACGGGCGCCCAAATATATGTGGGGAGAGGCTTTGAATACGGCTTGCCATATTCTGAATAGAGTACCTCCTAAACATAGAAAGGAAAGTCCGTTTGAACTTTGGAGAGGTCGACAGGTGATAAGTGACTATTATATAGTCATTTATCCCATTATTTATTAATCATTTTCTTAGTTTTTAGTATCATTTAGTTTGCATTTAGGTTATTTTAGCTTCTTTTATCATATATCTTCGATTTTATGCTTTTGGTAGATTTTATACTCTTAGACAGGTTTTAGAGTCAAATTATGATCAAATTGGAGCCTTGGAAATAATCAAGTGTCAAAGCCATGGAGGGACAACATCGAAATAAGCATAAAGGCCAAAATTCAGTCGGAGCGGCCGTGCAGCCTAGAGCGGAGCGGCCGTGCAAAGTGTCAAAACTCAAATTCAAATCTGGCGCCAAGGGGTGCACGGCCGTGCAGTTCCCTTGACTCGGCCGTGCAGTCGCTGTACCTGTTCCAAAAAGGCACCTTTTGGAGGCACCACTTTGAAGAGTCCCAACCTTTAGCATAGATGTCTATATAAAGAAGCCTTTGTACTCAGTTTAGATCATCCAGAAAATCCGAAAATGTTCATAATACACATTTAGAAAGGATCATATCATACTTAGATTTTATAGCAAAATTACTTTAGCAATTTATACACAATGTTCAAAGTTTATCAAGGATTCGTGACAAATCTTGTGTACTCTTGAAGATTGTGAATGAAGATTATTTCCAGCCATTGTCTCTCTTATTATGAATAAGTATTTCTTTCCTTATCTTTAATTCTTTACTTACTTCCTTTTATTATTTCAATGGTTTGAGTAATCCTCCATTTCTCGGAGTTCGAAACTCATTTACTTATATTCATTGCTACTTCTACATGTCATTTCAATTCTCTTTTTGTAAATCTTAATGCTTGCAATTAGGGAGACGTCTTTAATTGTATAACCTCAGTTGATCAAATGAAAAACATTGATTAGCGGAACTCTAAGAATTGAACTAGGTCGATAAATTACACAAAGTGATTTAAAGACCCAGGGATGATCCTTTAGTGGAAAATACGTGAGATGATAGACTTAATTGGTATTTTTGATTTATTTGGTACCCTCGAGAGGTGAGTCGGATTTCCCGCGTGACGAACGGGATTACACTAAGCCGAACCCTCGAGAGAAAGGCCGGTGAATCTTAAAATACATGTGCTAGTTAGCACAACTTAGCGTATCATCCTTGACTTGGCACTTTTATCTTAAAACAATTTCTTCATATTATTCTTGAATTTCTTGCAAATATATTTATATTTGTGGAACCCTAGTCAATTGAGAGAAATACCTAGCGGAGAATTTCGATTGACGGAACCATATGAAGGAACTAGGTTTCATTGATCACGAGAGTAGTTCAACGGCCTAGGGGTGTTCTTTGAATGGAAAGTACGTTGACTTTCGATCTTAATGGATTCTTTCTAATTGTGGTCTGCTAGAGATAAGCCGGAATGCCCGTTTGTGACAGGGCGGGAGCACCATAAACGGAAATCTCAAACAGTTAGGACATAATTAGTAAAGAATACTCCCTCCGTCCCGGAACTTGGTTCACAAACACTGTTTGCACTGGTTTTAAGGAGGGAGTATTATATTGAAAGTGTTGTGAGTATGAAAATAAAATAGGAGAGAGAATGAGTGGAGAGAATAGTAAATTATAATGGTGTTGTGAGTATTAAAATAATGTAGGAGAGAGAATGAGTGGAGGGAATAGTAAAGATTCCTTTCCATTTTAGGTAAGTTTTAAATGTGTGAAGTAAGTTTTGGGACGCCCAAAAGGGAAAGTGTGAAGATTGTTCCGGGACGGAGGGAGTACAACGCTACTGTCCTAACCAGAAGTAGTGTAAGCCTAATGTACAATCCTTGTTATTTTGATAAAAGCCTTTATCTAAAGCATATTTATTTGTTTCCAATCCCGTGAATACTATCATTATATGTTAGAATAGTTTCTATATCTTCCTAGTATTTTCTCTTATAAATTCCTATCTCCCCCCAATCATTTTATCTATATTTTTATAAAGACAAATATCATCCCAAAGTAAACCCTGTCTCTGTGGGATCGACTCGTACTTGCACCCGCTATATTACAATAGCCCGTGCGCTTGCGGATATAAATAAACCGTTAGGTTAAAACCCCAACAAGTTTTTGGCGCCGTTGTCGGGGACAACGGTTTACTTTTTGATATTTATCTTTATTATTTTTATTATTTATTATTATTATTATGTACTAACTCTATTTTGTAGATATTTGAAAAAAAAATGATGAACAAGAGATGCAAGCCGTGCACTTTGCAACGCATATGAATATGAAGTCGACCATATTTCGTATCAACCCTCTCTCACCATCTTTTGTAAGTTCATCTTTCGTTTCCTCCACCCCCATCTTTGACTTAGGACAATGTTAATTTCAAGTGTGGGGGAGGATTCCTCGTATCTGTTTTTTTTTATTTTATTTTCATTATTACATGCTATTTTTCTTTGAAAAAAAAAAATCCCTATGATTTCTCATTTTTATGCTTCCTTATTGCCTTAGATAATATATTTTCTTCCCTTCTCTTATTTTTATATAATCTTTGAATCATTAGGAAAGAACTTGGGAATACTTTCTAGGAAGTAATTAAGGCATCATAAATCAATATAGCATTATATAGGATTTTGTAAAGGAAAGCATACTTAGAATTTTTTGAAATTTTCCGATCATCTTGAGCTTTTGATTGTTTTAAAAGTTTGTGAAGACTTATGAATTATTTCTTCAAAAGTGTACATTCTAATTTTTTGATTTTTTCCTTTTTAGGAATATTCATAGGTATTTTGCATCGTTTTGAATCACAACCCCTCATGAAAATCCCATCTTTCCATTTCCACTAATCGAATCAAGTTTTGGCATTTTTATCTTATTGCTAAAAGAGTGACTTAGTCACCAAATCTTAAAAGCAAAAAGAAACCTATTACTTTCTAAGTAACTCGGGGCACGGCGTTCGCTGCGACGATGCTTCCTTGCCAAACGGAAGTGATATCCAAAAGTATTCTTGATCTAATTATTAGGAACATGGGGTTCGCGACCACAATGTCTCCTACTTGAAAGGATCAAAAATAACTTAGGTCTTTTGCAAAAATATAACACGTGCAAAAATAAGATAAATTTGTTGAAACTTTGATGAGATTTTTCCACTATCATCATCCATCTCCATCCTTGTGATTCAAAAGTATATGTCAAATCCTTGAATACTTCTAACTTGTGAATAAAATGATCATTATTTTGTACACTTTCAAGCAATAATATTTTTCACAAAAACACTCTTGAAAAGTAAAAATATCTTTATATGCCAAGCTTGTGATCCAAAAGTTCATCTTTTCTATATTATGCTTTGCTTCATCGAATCTCATTTATGTTATAATGATTTATTGTTTTCCAAGATTACTCTCTTAAAAATCTTCCTAAATCTCTTTCTAAATAATCTAAGGTTATAAAAAGTTTGAGAAGATAAAATAAAGACAAAATCTTCATGGCAATAAGGCTTGCAACATTTATTTATATTCTAAAGGATCCAACTGTATGTTTTTATCATTTGCAATTTTCTCCCTCTCCATCTTCTTTTTTATCCTAGACTTGCTTGAGGACAAGCAAGGTTTAAGTGTGGGGGAGTTTGATAAGTGACTATTATATAGTCATTTATCCCATTATTTATTAATCATTTTCTTAGTTTTTAGTATCATTTAGTTTGCATTTAGGTTATTTTAGCTTCTTTTATCATATATCTTCGATTTTATGCTTTTGGTAGATTTTATACTCTTAGACAGCTTTTAGAGTCAAATTATGATCAAATTGGAGCCTTGGAAATAATCAAGTGTCAAAGCCATGGAGGGACAACATCGAAATAAGCATAAAGGCCAAAATTCAGTCGGAGCGGCCGTGCAGCCTAGAGCGGAGCGGCCGTGCAAAGTGTCAAAACTCAAATTCAAATCTGGCGCCAAGGGGTGCACGGCCGTGCAGTTCCCTTGACTCGGCCGTGCAGTCGCTGTACCTGTTCCAAAAAGGCACCTTTTGGAGGCACCACTTTGAAGAGTCCCAACCTTTAGCATAGATGTCTATATAAAGAAGCCTTTGTACTCAGGTTAGATCATCCAGAAAATCCGAAAATGTTCATAATACACATTTAGAAAGGATCATATCATACTTAGATTTTATAGCAAAATTACTTTAGCAATTTATACACAATGTTCAAAGTTTATCAAGGATTTGTGACAAATCTTGTGTACTCTTGAAGATTGTGAATGAAGATTATTTCCAGCCATTGTCTCTCTTATTATGAATAAGTATTTCTTTCCTTATCTTTATTTCTTTACTTACTTCCTTTTATTATTTCAATGGTTTGAGTAATCCTCCATTTCTCGGAGTTGGAAACTCATTTACTTATATTCATTGCTACTTCTACATGTCATTTCAATTCTCTTTTTGTAAATCTTAATGCTTGCAATTAGGGAGACGTCTTTAATTGTATAACCTCAGTTGATCAAATGAAAAACATTGATTAGCGGAACTCTAAGAATTGAACTAGGTCGATAAATTACACAAAGTGATTTAAAGACCTAGGGATGATCCTTTAGTGGAAAATACGTGAGATGATAGACTTAATTGGTATTTTTGATTTATTTGGTACCCTCGAGAGGTGAGTCGAATTTCCCGCGTGACGAACGGGATTACACTAAGCCGAACCCTCGAGAGAAAGGCCGGTGAATCTTAAAATACATGTGCTAGTTAGCACAACTTAGCGTATCATCCTTGAATTGGCACTTTTATCTTAAAACAATTTCTTCATATTATTCTTGAATTGCTTGCAAATATATTTATATTTGTGGAACCCTAGTCAATTGAGAGAAGTACCTAGCGGAGAATTTCGATTGACGGAACCATATGAAGGAACTAGGTTTCATTGATCACAAGAGTAGTTCAACGGCCTAGGGGTGTTCTTTGAATGGAAAGTACGTTGACTTTCGATCTTAATGGATTCTTTCTAATTGTGGTCAGCTAGAGATAAGCCGGAATGCCCGTTTGTGACAGGGCGGGAGCACCATAAACGGAAATCTCAAACAGTTAGGACATAATTAGTAAAGAATACAACGCTACTGTCCTAACCAGAAGTAGTGTAAGCCTAACGTACCATCCTTGTTATTTTGATAAAAGCCTTTATCTAAAGCATATTTATTTGTTTCCAATCCCGTGAATATTATCATTATATGTTAGAATAGTTTCTATATCTTCCTAGTATTTTCTCTTATAAATTCCTATCTCCCCCCAATCATTTTATCTATATTTTTATAAAGACAAATATCATCCCAAAGTAAACCCTGTCTCTGTGGGATTGACTCGTACTTGCACCCGCTATATTACAATAGCCCGTGCGCTTGCGGATATAAATAAACCGTTAGGTTAACACCCCAACAACAGGCTAGCTTGAAACACTTAAAAGTGTGGGGGTGCCTTGCAAAGGTACTTGTACCCGCACATAAAAGAAAAAAGCTTGGACCTAAAACTGTTGATGCTATCTTTATAGGTTATTCTGAAACAAGTTATGCATTGAGATTTCTTATTATAAAATCTGAAATTTCTGGCATAGATGTGAACTCTATAGTTGAGTTACGTGATGCAACATTTTTTTGAGGATGTGTTTCCTATGAAGGACGGAATTCCTAAGGAATCTAACCCAACCACTAATTCCATTCCCGCTCAAGTAGAGGAGCTGACAAATGTGGGGGTTGATTTCAGTGCAACTCATTCTGACGATGAGATTGAACTAAGAAGGAGCAAAAGATCAAGGACCACCAAGGATTTTGGAAGTGATTTCATCACTTACAATGTCGAGGGTGATCCTCTAACCTTCAAAGCTGCTATGGCTACTTCTGATGCCAAGCAGTGGAAGGATGCTGTTAAGAGTGAGATGGATTCTATTGTCTCTAATGGGACATGGGAATTGGTCGATCTCCCTCCTGGTTGTAGCACGATAGGATGTAAGTGGGTCTTCAAAAGGAAACTGAAACCGGATGGAACCGTTGACAAGTTTAAGGTTAGGTTAGTGGCTAAGGGATTCAAGCAAATGGAGGGAATAGACTATTTCGATACCTATTCGCCAGTTGCTAGAATGACTACAATCCGAATGCTTATCGCATTGGCCTCTGTATATGATCTTCCTATCCATCAGATGGATGTTAAGACCGCTTTCTTGCATGGCGATCTAGAGGAAGAAATTTATATGGATCAACCTGAAGGTTTTGAGGCCTCTGGCAATGAGAGAAAGGTTTGTAAACTTGTTAAGTCCTTGTATGGACTTAAACAAGCCCCTAAGCAATTGCACGAGAAATTTGATAAAATTGTCTCATCGTTTGGCTTTGTTACTAATGAGTTTGATAAGTGTGTTTATAGCAAGAGTATTGGTGATAGTAGTATTGTCTTATGTCTGTATGTCGATGATATTCTGTTGTTTGGAACGGATATGAGGATAATTAATACTACTAAGGAATTCTTGAAAAGTAAGTTTGAGATGAAAGATATGGGAGTAGCAAGTGTGATTCTTGGCCTTAAGTTGACTCGTTCAACTAGTGGCATAACCATATCGCAATCTCATTATACCGAAAGTATAATTGAGAAATTTGGTTATAAGAATTGCAAAGTAGCTAAGACTCCATATGATCCTTCAGCTGCACTTACTAAGAATGAAAGTGGAGTACCGATGGCTCAGTTGAGATATTCTCAAATTATTGGAAGTTTGATGTATCTTGCCAATTGTACTAGACCGGATATATCCTACTCGGTTACTAGGTTGGCTAGATATACTCAATGTCCAAGTAAAGCACATTGGGAAGCTCTTGATAGAGTTCTCAAGTACTTGAAGGGAACGATTTCCCTTGGGCTGCATTACGGGAGATATCCTTCTGTTCTTGAAGGATATAGTGATGCAAGCTGGATTGCCTATAACTCCGGGAGTTATGGCTGTACGGGGTATGTTTTCACCTTAGGCGAGCTGCAGTCGCCTGGAGGTCGACCAAACAAACTCTGGTGTCTAGGTCTACTTTTGAGGCCGAATTAGTTGCCCTTGACACTACTGATTGGAAGCTGAATGGCTTCGAGGACTTATGTCTGAGTTGCCCATGGTCAGTAAGCCCATGCCTGTTATCTCTGTATATTGTGACAACACAGCCACAATTGAGAAACTGAAAAGTGTCAAGTACAACTGTAAAACTAGGAGGCACATCCAAATTAGATTAAAATCTATAAGGGATCTAGTGTCTCGGAAGGTGATAGTTTGTTGATTATGTTGGTACCAAGGATAACACGGTGATCCTTTAACCAAAGGGCTAGAATTTGCTCTAGTTCAAAAATCTAGGTTGGGGATGGGTCCGAACCCCGTCTCGATTCAAACGCAGTGGCAACCCAATCTACACAGTGGAGATCCCACAAAGGAGATTCAATGTGGTAATAACAAGCCGTGGGGTGAGTCGGAGCACCTAATAATAGATTGACATATTACATGTCCGAGTCTATCCCGAATAGCCTAGAGGTGCTCGTTCTTTGCTAATAAAGTAAAAGTTTGGAACTTTGAATGGGATCAAGTCTTTTAGACAAGATGCTAGCGGTACATCTTCCGAGATGCCCACTAAGTGAGCGTTGTTGTTGGCCGCAACTAGAGGAATTTGGGTTATTCCTTGAAAGCACTCATGATAGAGGATCGGGACGTATGGCTTATAAGCGTCAAGTGTTCGATAGAGGGCCTATCATAGCTTTTGTCGTGTTTGTTACCAGCAAAGGCCTCTACATCCAAAGGCATCAGATTCAAGACACCCGTTCATCTGGTCCTGTGGAGGTTTGCGTTGGATAACATAGGTAGTGGTTCAAGCCGAAAGGTACCATTATTGAAAGCATAACAATGGACAATCAGTACACGTCATATTTCTATGAACTTGTGGGGGATTGTTGGAATATTTGGTATATGCGGTATGGAAGTTCATAGTTCTGTGACTTTGAAGCTTCTTTGGGTTGAACGAATTCAGCGAAGAGGGAAATCACGTCTGAAGGCACTGTGCTCTAGGGCGGCCGCGCTCATGTCAAGGGCGACCGCGCTTGTGCACCAAGGCTTGACGTGATTTAACTGTTGTCTAGGGCGGCCGCGCTTGGGACTAGGGCGGCCGCGCTTGTGACGGGCTTTGTGTCTGTCTGGGCCGAATTTCTGTTTCCAAACCCTAAAATTACCCCATGTATAAATATTAAACTTCCTCCAGCCGTGAAAAAGAAGAAAAATTGAAGAGAAACATCATTCTCTTGCTTTCTTTCACTATTCGATTACTCCCCGTTCATAGAGATTCGTTCGTGAGATTCAAGGCGACTGAGATAGGACCGCCGGTGATTACCTATCTGTGTGCTGCTTTGTGGTACGTAATCCGTGATCGTTTTATCCTCGGAGAAATTTGCCTGTACCTGAGTTGCACCAATTGGGGGCAATATTTTCTCTTAGGACAGTCTTCCTAAGGCGACTCGATCAAATCACGATAAGTTTTCTAATCATCTGTTTACTTGTTTCTGTTCTGTTTTCCTGATCCTGTTCCATTGCTTTCGGTTTTGCTATTGGCTTAATTGGTACGTTCTTGACTTGATCAATAAATTCCCTACTGTTGATTAAATTGTTTATTTAATCTGTGGTGCAATAATTTGATTTCCAACATTATTTTCATTTAGTTTAAATTATTTGTTTTCATTATTAGTTTAATCAATCAAATGGATGTAACAATTGTCGAATTCTTATGCTAATAATGTTTTAATTCTTTCACACTTTTCTTGTTCTTGTTCAATGGAATTTGCTTAATTTATTTTCAGACTTCAACAATATTGATTGATATTGTTGGTCTTTAAATTATTGTGAGTTTAAATTATTGCACTAGCGTGGATAGTTTTTACATTGGCCTAAATTCCATTGAATAGATTTAATTGAAGACCTAGCGGAAATCAAACAAATCTAAAATCAATTGTTCCTTGGATTTCAATGCATTATTTGTGTGTTTTGTAGACCTAGCGGAAAACATCACATCGAAGTAATAAGAGGGTTGCAACCCGGCCATCTAACCGTCCCAACTCTTATTAAAGTGAACGATTTCTTGAACAAGATTAGTAATTGTTTTTATAAAATTAGCATAGAAATGAGATAGTAGTAAAACTCAATCCGTGAATCCTTGTCAATCTTGAACTTATTATCTGTTTTATTTTCATTTAGTTTAAATTATTTGTTTTCATTATTAGTTTAATCAATCAAATGGATGTAACAATTGTCGAATTCTTATGCTAATAATGTTTTAATTCTTCCACACTTTTCTTGTTCTTGTTCAATGGAATTTGCTTAATTTATTTTCAGACTTCAACAATATTGATTGATATTGTTGGTCTTTAAATTATTGTGGGTTTAAATTATTGCACTAGCATTGATAGTTTTTACATTGGCCTAAATTCCATTGAATAGATTTAATTGAAGACCTAGCGGAAATCAAACAAATCTAAAATCAATTGTTCCTTGGATTTCAATGCATTACTTGTGTGTTTTGTAGACCTAGCGGAAAACATCACATCGAAGTAATAAGAGGGTTGCAACCCGACCATCTAACCGTCCCAACTCTTATTAAAGTGAACGATTTCTTAAACAAGATTAGTAATTGTTTTTATAAAATTAGCATAGGAATGAGATAGTTGTGAAACCCAATCCGTGAATCCATGTCATTCTTGATTTCAATCTTTGCTTTATTTTTATTAGTTTAATTTATTTGCTTTTCAATTTTAATTTAGTTTAAATCAATCAACCCCCCCCCTTGGTGACTTTTACATTAATTAAATTCACTTGCTATTCACACAAGTCTCTGTGGTTCGACCCTTACTTCTGTACACTGCTACTTCGGTACTTGTACACTTACAAGGTTTTATTACACAGTGGAATTTTATCCATCAAGTTTTTGGCGCCGTTGCCGGGAACTTGTTGTGAATTACAAGTAAATTTGATTGGTGTATGTTTGGTAGACGTTCCTTGGATCCCGAGTTGGTCCCTGTGAACGATAATATTGATAGGCTCGATAGGGGCATTCCCTCTATCCAAGAGTCAACAGAGTCTGAAACTTCTTCCACCGAGGGAGAAGAATTTTGAAATTGAAATGGCATTGCAAGCGCCCACAATGAATGATTATGCTAGGCCCAGGGTAGACACATCGGTGTCTTGTATTGTAGGTTGACTGATGCAACTAAAGCATATGAAGTCAAAGGGCATTATTTTACTATGTTACCTAAATTCCAGGGTCTTCCCGTTGAGGACTCTTTGAATTTTTTGAGAGAATATATGATGACTGTTGCAGGCTTCCCTATTATGGAAGGGGTGACTGATGAACAATTAAGACTTAAATGTTTTCCCTTCTCTGTACAAGGAGCTGCCAAAACATGGCTTATGTTACTACCTCCTAGTAGTATCCGGACTTGGGATGAATTGCATGACACATTTCTGAGTAAGTATTTCCCACATGTCACCCTTACTACATACAGACAGAAAATCATTGGTTTTTCCCAAGATCAGGGTGAGCCTTTTCATGAGACGTGGGATAGATTTAAAATCTTGCAAGTGCAGTGTCCCCATCACAATTTTACCCTCCCCCTTTTACATTAAACATTTTATAATGGGTTGAGTCCAGTTGACCAAGATATGGTTGACAATGCAGCGGGTGGCTTTTTAGGGTCTAAAACAGCTGCTCATGATCTGTCTCTTATATATTAATTTCTCAAGACGATCGTGGAGTTGAAACTCTTAATAGATGGACTTGAAATAAATGAGAAGTGGTATAGTGAAGATAGATGAAAATTTGTTCCAGCAAACATTCTACATAACCACAAGTATGCTTATCCCACTTTTATGCTAGAGATATGAAAGAGACTATGGTGGGCATACATCCACTAACCCTGTAGCAACACATGTTTGTTTCTTGACCCTTTTGACTTTCAATAAAACCATACTGCTGGTTGGTACTCCGCAAAACCCCAAAAGTGCTCTAATTTGTAGCAACTTTACCTGAACAACGAACTTACTGCAGTTGGCACTCCCTCATTCCATCTATTATGTAGCATACTTACTTTTATGTAGTTCAAATTACACTATTACTATTTTAAGAAATGGGATGGTTATGTTGGGACAAACAAAATGAAAAGTAGGACAGTTTTTCTGAGACGGGGGTAGTATTATCCAAGTGGGCATCACTCACTCTGCAGAGTTGGTTGTGCATATGCTGATAGTTCCTTTACCCCGTGATAAAATTGTTTTGTTTATCATCATCATTCCTTGTCTAACATGCTATATCTAATCACGGTAGATTGGGAATAATATTTTGAAAGTCAACTCTAGTGTCTTATATCTTAGTTTTTTTTTCCGCAGGTTTCAAAACAAAAGAGCAACGTTGCTCTTTTGTTTATTACTTTTTCTTTTTTTCTTTTTCTTACAGATTTCTTTGTTCTTCACCTAGCTAACAAAACCTATCATTATTTTTAGTAGGTAATAATAATAGTATTATTTCGGTAATAATAATAGTATTATTTTGGTGACTGATATAACAGGTGGTGATTCTGTGTCGAGAGAAGATATCATTCAAGCTACAGAAAGAGCAAAGACTAAGGTTTATAGCAGTGCAGATGAGGCAAAACCATTTCCATTTGGAGCGAGGACGCAAGATTATAGAGAAGGTGATGGCAGTGCTGTAGGCTTTGGAACTTTCGGCTGATGATAGGGGGGGGGGTCAGTTTTGCTTGAAATGGACGAAGAATATTGATGCGACAGAACATCAGATAGTAGTCTCGGCGTTTGGCTAAAATAGAGGTCGGAGTTTTTGCATTTTATAGCTCATTCATTTTTGAAACCTAGAGAATTGGATGCCTAGTAACCCTGTTAGGGTTTGTATGGTGGAATTCTTATCTGTTGTTGATGAAAAATTTGTTTTAGGGATAATAATATCCATAATTTGGCTTTCTGAATTATTGTTCATATTTGTTGGAACGTTTTCAAAGTGATGGTAAGATCTTTACTGTTAAATGGCACCACTAACACGATAGGGTCCCTAATAATTTCCCTAAAAAAAAAGGCGCCAAATATTATTTGGGTCGGCAATCTCGTCCCTAATAATGGGTACCAAAAACTATTTGGCTCCAAAAAATTCCCGCAAAAAAAAAAAAGAAATTATTTTTTTTAGGGTCGGCTAAATCCCGACCTAAATATAGTATTTGAGATGGTGACGGGGGTCCTAAAACTTTTAGAGTCGCATGTTATTTAGGACCCCCGTTTCCTGACCTAAAGGCCGACCTAAATAGTATTAAGGACGGCAAAATGATCATTTAGGACGGGAAAGTGCCGACCCTAATACCTCTGTTTCTTGTAGTGTGTTAGGGGCTAATTCTCAACAGAAAGGTTCAAGGGGTATAGCTATGGGAATTCATGAGATGAGTGCTAATAATGATTTGGCTATGCAAGTAGCCATGTTGAACCAAAAATTGGATAAATTGACTAGTGGTGGTGCTTCATCGAGTGCCAATGTTGTAAATGATTTTTGTTCTATCTGTGGTTCTAACACTCATGCTACTAACATGTGTCAAAGTGGTTTGCAGTTTAATTTTGAACAGGCACATGCAATACAAGGATTTGGCCGGCGGTTCCCTTCGCACAACAACCCATATTCAAATACATATAATCCGGGGTGGAGGCAATAGCAAAATTTTTCATGGGGAGGTAATCAGGAACAAAATAAGCCTCTCCATCCTCAACCTCCACCGGGACAGTATGAACAAAAGAGGGAACCGTGGGAAATGGCCATGGAGAAAATGCAGGCTGGAAATAATCAATTGAGGGCGGAAAGTCAACAAGCTTCCAAGAACCATGAAGCTGCCCTTCAGAAGTTGGAGACTCAAATTGGGCAATTGGCAACCGCCCTACAAGGTCATAAGCCCGGGACCTTTCCGAGCCAACCACATCAATCAAATGCCATTATCACCCCCGAAATGGCCAACAGGTAGGTAGTGAGGTAACTTCTCCTTCATCTTCTTCTCCCCCTCCTGTTGTAGATAATAATGCTAATGTTGATAATAATGATGATGGTTGTGATAAGAGTACAAATGAGTTGGGGGAAAACTCTAAAGTTGATTCTCCAACCCCCAAGCCATTTGTACCTCCCGTACCGTTTCCCGGAAGGCTTTTAAAACATAAATTAGATAAGCAAATGTCGGATTTGATGAACATGTTTTCTAAGGTGAACATCAATATCCCTTTACTCAATGTGATAAAAAACATTCCTGCTTATTTCAAAATTTTCAAAGAATTAAATTCCAAGTAACATAGGTATGGGACAAATGAGAGAGTGTTGATGAGTGAGAATGCTAGTGCGGTGGTACAACATAGTCTTCCACCCAAATTGAAAGATCCCGAAAGCTTTCTTATTTCTATTACTATGGGGGAGTCAAAGAGGGTGAAAGCTATGTTGGATCTTGGAGCTAGCATTAATTTGCTGCCCTATTATCTGTATGAGGAGTTGGGTTTACCCAAATTAAAACCCACCATAATGACCCTACAACTTACGGACCGGTCCATTAAAAGACCTGTGGGCATTGTGGAGGGTGTTTTAGTTCAGGTAAATTCAATCATTGTGCCTGTTGATTTTATGGTACTTGAGATGCCAAGAGGTGAAGGAAGTCGCCGTGATTCACCCATATTACTTGGGAGACCTTTCATGGCGACGACCAACACCATTATTAATGTGAGGAATGGCAAACTGTCTATGACTGTGGCTGGTGAAAAAATTGAAATTTCTGTGTTTGATGCCATGAAACACCCTATGGATGATGATAGTTCTTGTCATTTCATTGATAGGGTAGAAGTGAATGAGCAATTATGGCATGATAGTAAGAGGGATATTTGTAAAGTGTTTGTGAATGACGGTGAGAAATCTAAGGATAGTGCGGGTTCCCACTTATGTGTCGTGATAAACAAGGCCGACAATCTTGGTTCTTGTGATGGCCCGTATCACCCCCTAGGCTGATCCCAAAAGGGGTCGGTGTCCCCATTAAAATCTTTCTTCCCTCTAAAATCTGACACCGAAGACTCATCTGCTAATGTGGAAGATTGTTGTTTTCTTGATATTTCTGATACATTCTTTGCTAAGATGTGTGTTCAGGATACTTGTGATTTTGTGGAGGAAAATGAGGTGAGTGATTGTGATAAGACTAAGGTTGAGAATGAGTTTGGGGGAGAGGTGCCCAAGAAAAAGAAAATGAAAAGAAAAAGAAAAAGGGCAAGAAAAAGGTTAAGAAAATCCCTTGGGCTCCACCCGAGCTTATAATAAAGGGTGAATTTTTGTGGAAAGTTGTGGGCGTTTGTGCCCGCGAATGTGCAAAGTGGGCCAAGGGAAGGAAAGCGAAGGCCAAAGGGAATGTGGCCACATCTAATCCCATTTAGGTGGGAGCAACGGTCGGGCTAACGACCTTAACCAAAGGCGCTAATTGGGAGGTAACCCAAGTTGGTACGTTTTATTTGCTTTATTTATTTGTTTTGTTGTGTCATATCATCCTTTGAACTTGAGGCATGTTTTTGTTCTCTTTGCTATGAGGACATAACATGTTTTGAGTTTGGGAGTAGATATCTCTCCGAGTTTGTGGATTTATAGGGGAGTGTATATAGTGTCACCCTAAAAAAAATAGAATTTTTTTTTAAAAATTTGTTCTCATTATATGTTTGGAAGTTGGCCAACGTCCGTGATGATTTGAGGGTTTTTGATTGAGTTTTGCTAGTTTGTGCCAATTTGAATATGTACATGTAAAACACAATTGCACCACCATTCACTTTCATCATATTTCTTGATCATGGTCATTAATTTAGGTGTCCTTTATGGGTTTACTTTGACATTCTCGGGGTTCTTAGAACATGGTTGCATGTTTTTCAATAAAAAATCAATAGATTACTTGATATTTATGGCTTTTATTTCTTTGATGACCCTCTTGTGAGCCTTCGACTGTCTCGTCACTTTGTATATTTGAATTGTCACTTGATCCCTTTTTGAGCCTTTTTAGAAATAATGGAACATCTAGACCACCATTCGCCTTCATTTGAAGCCTGCTCCCTAACCCTTGACACCTAGAATAGGTTTATCCTACCTTTGCAAGAATGTAAAATTAGAAACGATCAGTTTGGGGGTTACATTGAGAATTTAAGGGAATGTGTGAGGAAGGTCAAAAGTTGAGAACATGATGTATATTGTATAAAAGGGGGCAAGAAAAAGAAAGAAAGAAAAAAGAAAGAAAGAGAAAGAAAGAAAGAAAAAAAGAAAAAGAAAAAAAAAGAAAAAAAAAGAAGAAAAGAAAAGAAAAGAAAAAAAATAGCTTGTCCCCTAATTTTGTGAAGTATGATTGATAGTGTATAGGGTATAGGGTATAGGGTATAGGGTATAAGGTATAGTGTATAGGGTATAGGGTATAGGGTATAGGGTATAGGATATAGGTTATAGGGTATAGAACTTAGGGTATGGGGTATATGGTATAGGGTATAGGGTATAGGGTATAGTATATAGGGTATAAGGTATAGGGTATATGGTATAGTATATAGGGTATAGGGTATAGGGTATATGGTATAGGATATAGGGTATAGTATATAGGGTATAGGGTATAGGGTATAGAGTATAGGGTATAGTATATATGGTATATGGTATAGGGTATAGGGTATAGTGTATAGGGTATAGGGTATAGGGTATAGGATATAGGATATAGGTTATAGTGTATAGGGTATAGGGTATAGGGTATAGGGTATAGGGTATATGGTATAGGGTATAGGATATAGTATATATGGTATAGGGTATATGATATAGTATATATGGTATACGGTATAGGGTATGAATAAATATTTTGGACATTTTTTAGTATTGAAGTTTTTTTTTCAATGGAGCGGTTCCCGGGCTTTGATATTTTTTTCGAAAAAAAAAAAGCGGGAAAGTAAATTCTTTAGCCCGCCTTAAAAAAAAAGAGGAAATTATTTCGGCGTTGCATTAGTAATTTAGCCGTTACATTAGAAAAATCTAATGTAACGCCAAAAAATCTAATGTAACGCTGAGATCAAAGCCGTTGCATTAATCAAAATGTGCCGTTACAATAGCTCTGTCGTTGCATTAGACTCGTTATATTAGCTCTGGCGTTGCATTAGATGCGTTACATTAGCTCTGTCGTTGCATTAGATGCGTTACATTAGCTATGTCGTTGCATTAGTCGTTACATTAGCTTTGTCGTTGCATTAGACTCGTTACATTTGCTCTGGCGTTGCATTAGATGCGTTACATTAGCTCTGTCGTTGCATTAGATGCGTTACATTAGCTCCGAAATGTAGTAGTTGCACCTTACACTGGCCTACTAATCATCTCCTCATTTGGGTTAACCACAACTCATTACAAGAAAAGTCCAATGGATGATTTGATGCTTAGTAGTAGTGTATAGGCCTTCTATATATAATACGAAATTCTCACATATTTTCGATGTGGGATGGGGGATATCACAATCTACAATCCCTATAATCTCCCACCTAGAGACAAACCAAAATCTCGTGACTACCTCCGTCAAACTCCTACCCGATAATGACATCTCCAAACATTGTCGCCAATCCTTTCGCGGCTGCACCAACACACCGAGACGAGTTGAAGTGAACGAGTCTTCAACTTGTTGCCCGAATTTATTTCCTTGAGTCTTCACCCCCTAACCCTCCTTGCAACCATCCCGCTTCGCCTTCCAATATCTACCTATGAACAATGTGATAAAAACACGTTCACATGGTCTTGGTTCCATATTTCCAAAGCAACCAATCACATATCTAGTTCCCGTGGATCCGTTCATGTTGATGTTGTTGACTTCATGTCAATATTATCGGTCGACGTGACCCATCAACCCACAATCAACATACCAATTCTTCTTGAGATAATTTTCACTTCTCAATGTGGCCTTCTTGGATTCGCCACCTTCGCACCTAGGAATCCTCTCTAGAAACCACATGCAAAAGTGTTTTATGAGGTGTACAACAACCTACTCCTAAGCCACCATGTTAGCTTCTTGAGTAATCCTCCATATCTCGCAGTTAGCAGGCGACCACCAACCTTCGCTATCCTACTTCTTATGGAGACCAAGTTTCTCTCCTGCCTCTAAATGTCCTTTGCATCATACAATTGCATGAACCTTGTACCTTTGCTGCATGTACTCTGTACCTCCGCTGTACAAATTTTGCACGAAAATCTGTCCCGCACGAAATCTGCATGCTGCTCCACACACATAAATTGCATGTGATCCACACCCATCAAGACCTAAAAACTTACCCATTCTTTTTTTCATGACTTTCATATCTCCAGATCTGTTGCCCAAATTTGATCCCATCAAATTTTCATGTCGATCCATCTCAATCCATCTTCGCTGCTCCCACCAAATCCTCAATGACACTAGATTCACCTAGATCTCTGTAGCCCTGACCCCGTCTGGATCTATGCAACCGTGATCTTGAATCTTTACCCTAATACTGACTGAATCACTACAGCCGTGATCCAAATTTTTTCAGTCCCACATCCATCAAGATTTACGAAATTTTGATCCTATTTGGTCTAAGTATCATAAACCCATCTGAATCTCTGCAACCCCCAATTCTGATCCATGTTCCTGCAATCCAGATCCAATTGATTTCAAGCAGCCCTGATCTTTCAACCAAAGTTCTGGTACCAGTTATTGGGGAATTGGTGGTCTACGAGCTGTAATTTTCCCATACTAATTGTACAAGGAAGAGAACAACATGCAACAACATCCACATGAAAATAATAAAAGATAAGAATATGAGAATTGTTCACCCAGTTCATTCCACAAAAGAACTACATTTGGGGACACTACCAAGCCAGGATATTCAATAATATCAAATCTGTTGTGTTACAATTAATGCCCATGATCTCCCTCCGGAGTCATCCCATCTGTCTATGTAAACACACACCACCCATACAACCCCTTGTCATAACCTAGGTCATCCATGAAATGCCCCTAAGGGCACCCCAAAGGCCTATCAATGACTTTGACTCTGTTTGTGGATCTCACAAATTCTCTCCGACTAATTTCCCTAGCATACATGTTTTTGTTCGAATAACTATTACAATAATTCAAATGGAAATACAAAAAACTATAAAACAAATAGATAAAGAACAGAAGAAAGGATTTGTCGCTGTCCGAGTCGTGTGAAATCACACTCTCCTTAAGACAAATTATGCCCCCTCACCACGTTGTGCTTGAGTTGTTACGGAACGCTTGCCTCCCAGGATGAAACGGATATACCGGACGGTGGTTGCACAAGAATACCTCCGGCGAACTGAAGTCGATGCTTGAACTTTATCACCACGAATGCAATGCAAGGAGGCCAAGGAAAATATTTGTTCAATATGCAACAAGAGGAAGAGGAGAGGAATTCTGGAAAAATCTGTGTATTTCTATCTCTCTTGTTGTGTTCTTGCCTTTTTATAATCCAAGGAGATAACAGAAAATTAAACCATGTTTTAATTTTCTTAATTAATACAATTATTTCAATATAATTGCATAATTATTTGGCTCATAAACTCCCTTTGATCAGTTATATGGCTGTTGGAATTACACATTCATTAACAGCCTTTTGAGCTGTTACAAAACATTGTAAAATCATTTTTCCCGTACAGCCACTGGAGCCCAGGCGCCCGCCTCGGGGAACGCGAGGCGCCCGCCTCAGACTGTTAAAACTGGGTCGCACCTACTGGAGTCGAGGCGCCCGCCTCAGGCAGGTCCAGGCGCCCGCCTCACTCCCAGTTTCATTGGGTTAAGTTTTGGAAAAAAAATACAAAAAGTGGGCTCGCGCGAACAGGCTATTTCGGAGCTACATTCGTGTCCGCAGGACGCGCATGCACATGAGTTCAGTAGCCCGAAGCCTATTTCGGTCCATGATTTGCACCCCCCTGCGCACCTGTACGCGAGAGAGAGCCTCTATGTACCACAATCTTACTCCCTACCAAAGTGTAGGAGTATTTAAAATTAGCCACTTTTTCATCTTTTTCCAATGTGGGATAACCACATTTTACCCATTCCAACCCATTAACTTTGAGCCTTCATATCTCATTCATTTCTCTACCATTTTTGACAAATGAATATATGATTTCAATGTACTCATGGAGTAGAACACAATCCAACTCAATTTGTCATTTTAAAAAATAACAAATTAAGAAAATAACTCATTATTTCCTTCAATACACACTTTTTTTTTTCCAACAATCCCCCACATGAAGGAATAATGCGGAATTGGTGATAAAGCCCGGCAGACGAAAACTTGCATACGAAGATGTGGGAATGCCCATTGAATCTTCGCTCGTACAAGCATACTTACTCTACTCGCAAATCGATAGACGTGTTGTCCTTGAATCGTTATGCTTTTTGTGTAGCCGATCATATGCTTGACACAAGTATCGTCCTAACATACTTCAATTCTCATAGTTATGTTCAATCATGGCCCTGAACATACGCCTGGTTCTGCGAGAGGGTCTAAGAATTGAGCCTCACACAATTCTCCTCGAAGCGGCCCCACTTCTCTCTCACATAGGTGATTTCTTAAAGGTAACCCGTATTACCCCGCTCGAATTTTCGACGCGTAAGAATCATTAAAAGCCATAGGCTTATCCTTGTCCTTTCGGGATGTCACTAATAGGAATGGACTTGGGGTAGATTCCCCCACAGTGACGCTACAAGTCTTTTAACAGTTAGGTTGTCCCATTGAATCTAGTTCTTGGGATCTCCAGTCATCTAGATTGGGTTTTCCGCTGTGTTTAACTTTTCAGAGGCTTTAGTCCCATTCCCCTCGTCGAACTTTCAACTAACTCTCTATTTAACCCTTTGGTTAACGGATCCACTAAATTTTCCTTTAACTTAACATAGTCAATGGATATTGTGCCAGTTGAGAGTAGTTGTCTAATGGTATTATGTCTTCGACGAATGTGTCTAGACTTACCATTATACATATGATTGTGTGCCCTTCCAATCGCTGATTGGCTATCACAATGTATACATATTGATGGCACAGGCTTCGTCCATCTTGGAATATCTTCTATAAATTGGCATAGCCATTCGGCTTCTTCACCACATTTATCTAACGCTATAAACTCAGATTCCATCGTGGATCTAGCTATAACCGTTTGTTTAGAAGATTTCCATGATATAGCTGCTCCTGCTAATGTGAATACAAATCCGCTCGTAGACCTTGAGTCTTTTATATCGGATATCCAATTAGCATCGCTATACCCTTCAATTACCGCTGGATGTCTAGTATAGTGTAAAGCATAATCGCGAGTATATCTTAAGTACCTTAGTACTCTCACTATACCATTCCAATGTTCTGCTCCAAGATTACTTGTATACTGACTCAGTTTGCTAACCGTGTAAGCAATATCTGGTCTAGTACAACTAATCAAGTACATTAGACTTCCAATGATTCTCGAGTATTCAACTTGAGAAACTGTGTCACCTCTATTCTTTGATAGATGTTGACTCATGTCTATTGGGGTTCTAGCAATAGCTAAGTCATCCTTGCTGAATTTCTCAAGAATTTTATCCACAAAATGTGACTGGCTTAAAGCAAGTCCATTTGACATTCTTGAAATTTTCACGCCAAGGATTACGTCGGCTAACCCAATATCTTTCATGTCAAACTTTGAGTTCAACATATCTTTAGTGGATTTTATCATTTTATCACAGCTTCCTATGATAAGCATGTCATCTACATAAATACATAAAATGACATAGCCATTTCCCGTGTCTCTAACATAGATACATTTGTCACATTTATTTATTTTAAATCCACTTTCCATCATGGCTTGATCAAACTTTTGATGCCATTGTTTTGGTGCTTTTTTCAAGCTATACAATGACTTTACTAACTTGCACACTTTATTTTCTTGTCCGTATGAGAAAATCCTTCCGGTTGCTCCATGTAAATTTCCTCTTCTAAATCCCCATTTAGAAAGACTGTTTTAACATCCATTTGATGTACTTCAAGATTCAGCAATGCGGCTATTGCAAGTACAATTCTTATGGATGTTATTCTGTCTTAGGAGAATATGTATCAAAGTAATCAAGGCCTTCCTTTTGCTTGTAACCTTTAATTACAAGTCTTGCCTTATACTTGTCAATTGTTCCATCCGTCTTCATTTTCCTTTTAAAAATCCACCTATATCCTAGTGGTTTACTTCCCGGAGGAAGATCCACTAATTCCCAAGTGTGATTTTGTAAAATGGAATCAATCTCACTTTTAATGGCCTCTTTCCACAAAGGTCCTTCAGAAGAGCTCACGGCCTCTTTATAACTTTGTGGTTCACTTTCAAGCATATAGGTTAGAAAATCTGGGCCAAAAGATTTTTCTACCCTACCTCGTTTGCTCCGTCGAGGTTCTACCTCCGCTTCATCATTTTCATCATGATGATTTCTTCCTTCTACTTCTTCTTCTTCTTCTTCTATTGAATCATGTCTCCGTTTAGATGAACTTGCCTCATCTCTTTTGCACGGAAACACATTCTCAAAGAAAGAAACATTTCTTGACTCCATTATAGTATTCTTGTGTATATCTTGAATTTTCGATTCATGCACAAGAAACCTATAAGCACTACTATTGTGAGCATACCCAATAAATATGCAATCAATAGTTTTTGGTCCAATTTTCACCTTTTTGGGAGGTGGTATTGAAACCTTTGCAAGACACCCCCACACTCGCATGTATTGGTATGAAGGCACTCTTTCATGCCACAATTTATAGGGGCTCTTATTTATTTTCTTTCGGGGCATTTTATTTAACACATAATTTGCCGACAAGACGGCCTCTCCCCACATGTTATCCGGTAACCCCGAACTTATTAACATGGCATTCATCATGTCCTTTAGAGTCCGATTTTTCCGCTCGGCAACTCCATTGGATTGTGGGGTGTATGGTGGTGTTGTAACATGTTTTATCCCATGTTGAGCACAAATACCTTCAAAAGGGAATTCATACTCACCACCACGATCACTTCTTATGACCTTTATTTTCCGGTTGAGTTGATTTTCAACTTCATTTTTATAGAGAACAAACTTCTCTATAGCCTCATCTTTACTTTTGAGAAGATACACATAACAATATTTTGTCCTATCATCAACAAAAGTCATAAAGTACTTATTGCCCCCTCGTGTTTGTGTTGACTTGAAGTCACATAAATCCGTATGAACCAACTCAAGTGGTTAATTATTTCTTACAACCGAATGGAACGGAGGTTTTGTAAACTTTGCCTCTACACAAGTTTCACATTTATGTTTGTAGTCTATTTTACATTTTGGTATGCAATTCATGTTAATTAATCTACGTATAGTATCATAGTTAACATGTCCTAGTCTACCATGCCACAAATTGGAAGACTCAAGCAAGTAAACGGAAGAATTATTCTTATTCATCACATTCATCTTAGGCTTGTTAGCCATTACATTGCTTTTAACAACCATAGCACTAAGCTTAAACATACCATCACAAACATAACCTTTGCCTACAAACATTCCACTTTTAGACAAAGTAACCATATCGGATTCAAACACAACACGAAACCCATGCTTAATCAAAAGCGATCCGGACACCAGATTTTTTCGGATTTCGGGCACATAGAGCACATTGTTGAGAGTCAACTCTTTCCCGGAAGTCAACTTCAGCACCACCTTTCCTTGACCTTTCACATCGGACGTGGCAGAATTTCCCATGAACAATTTCTCACCATTTTCAAGGCTTCAAAACTACTAAACATTTCCTTGTTTGAGCAAACATGCCTAGTAGCACCGGTGTCAATCCACCACTGATTTAGGTTTGAACCCACCAAATTCACCTCAGAAATTACGGCCGCCAAATTCATATCGGAAACTTCATTCGAGATGACATCCACCATGTTTGCTTGTTTCTTTGGCTTCCTACACTCGAAAGACTTGTGGCCCACAATGCCACAATTGTAACAAGTTCCACCGAACTTCTTCTTGGAGATTCCTCCATTTGGTTTCAAACTAGAACCACCCTTTCTGGGACCAAACTTGCCTTTGGCTTTGCCATTTTCCTTGCCATTGGTCTTGGAGCTATCAACATGCTCCACAACATTGGCTTTCGCCACAAGAAGATTATTCAACTTCTTCTCCGCAATCCTATTCTGTTCCTCAATCCGAAGACGAATAGCAAGCGCTTCAACATTCATTTCCTTTCGTTTATGTTTAAGATAATTCTTGAAATCTTTCCAAGCGGGAGGCAACTTTTCAATTATTGCCGCCACTTGAAAGCTTTCACTAATTACCATCCCTTCGGCATGAATTTCATGAATGATTATTTGTAACTCTTCCACTTGACTTTTAACAGTTTTTGAGTCCACCATTTTATAATCAAGAAAACGGCCCACAATGAATTTCTTTGTGCCCGCGTCATCTATCTTATACTTATATTCCAAGGACTCCCATAGTTCCTTTGCAGTGTTTTCTTAACACTATACACATTGTATAGCAAATCAGACAGTCCATTGAGGACGTAATTTCTGCAAAGAAACTCGGAATGCTTCCAAGCATCAAGAGCCGAGATGGCTTGCCCATCCGTCTCATTCTCACCCAACTGTGGCGGATCTTTCTTAAGAAATCTCGCCAAGTTCAAGGTAGTCAAATAAAAAAGCATCTTTTGTTGTCACCTTTTAAAGTCTTGGCCAACAAACTTTTCCGGTTTCTCACCATGATGGTTCGAAACAGTTTGGACAACCACCCTCTGAGAGTTGGTTTCCACACGAAGCGCTTCCTCCACACGAGGATTCTCGGAGTTGTTCAGCATTCGGTCCATGATTTGCACCCCCCCTGCGCACCTGTGCGCGAGAGAGAGCATCTATGTACCACAATCTTACTCCCTACCAAAGTGTAGGAGTATTTAAACTTAGCCACTTTTTCATCTTTTTTCAATGTGGGATAACCACATTTTACCCATTCCAACCCATTAACTTTGAGCCTTCATATCTCATTCATTTCTCTACCATTTTTGACAAATGAATATATGATTTCAATGTACTCATGGAGTAGAACACAATCCAACAATCAATTTGTCATTTTAACAAATAACAAATTAAGAAAATAACTCATTATTTCCTTCAAAACACACTTTTTTTTTCCAACAGTTTTTTGTTGTCGCTTTGGCTTAAATAGGATACAAAACAAAGTCCTAGAATAAACATACTTACTCCCCAAGAAAGGAATTTTGTGCAAATAAGGAAAACCAAATATGCCGTCAGCACGGTCGTTTGTTAATTGGCAGCACGGTGATTTACTTGGCTTTCTGGTGTATGGTGAAAGATCTTAATATATATAACCGCAGATTCAAGGAGTGAATCTCAAAGCAGTATCCAATCCTGTAAAAATGCAACCTAATGGATATCATAACTAATCAGAGTTAAATAATGAATCGACGGTTCGACGCTTTGATGATAGCTAATTAAGATTAAGAAGTGATTGGAGATCATAAACATTGCATATAATTTATAAGGAACTCGTAACAAATCCAAAATTTCAAACCAAGAAACGAAAACACAACAAGTTACACAAGTACGATAATTGCGAATGGATAGAGCTCGTCTGGAAGGTTCATATAATACCACAAGACATGAAACTTGGAGCATCAAAGTCGCTTAATGGATCAATCCTTATAACACGAACCTTCTGTATTTAGCATTATAGATAACGCTTCAAGTATTCCTCAACACGTTTGTATTGAACTTCCGGATACAAATCAAAAGCTTCTTCTCCCTCTTCTCCTATTTCAAAGTTCGTTAAACAACCTTCATAAAAGATGTGGAAAAAATGTCCAACTCCAGCTCGCGCAACAAACTCCATTCCTGCACCATATCATAAGGGCACGTATAATGAAATGTGTGCGAAAGATTACAATTTCATTTGATAAGATCTATAAGAAATCATTGCATATAGTCTTTGATTTTACGTACCTTTCATTGCTGTTAAGAAGTCTTCAACAGTTATGCTCGACTTCTCTAGTTTTCTACCCGATAGCTTTTCCCACTTCTCTACTAGTTGTCTTTGTGAAATGATGTTTTCAGGTGGTCGGATGTACAATGTTTTGTTCACCATACAAGGATCATCGACAGTTTTAATTGCATACGTGGCAATATCATCCTCGTCCACAAATACCGCTGCATATTATAGGAAAATGAATTGATGTTCCAAAAAACTAAAGACATTTTCTAATAGTCTGTACGTCTAATCATTGAATGATTTAAACACCAGTAAATGATTGATGCCTTGTGATGCAAGTAATATGTACCTTTAACGTTGCCATCACCGTATAGGCAAACTTGGTCCTTAGGGGGAACAAGCGTGCCAAGTTGAGAAAGGCTGCCAACAAAATATCCGGCGAAGCAGTTGGCAGAAATGTAAGTGTAAGGGATATGAGCATCTTCAATGGCCTTTCTAACTATCATCTTCTCGTCGAATGTTTCCTTTCCTGGTTCAAGAGCATGTCCCATTCGTGCGGGATCCATACCGAATTCTGATGGCAGGAAACGCTGCATTTTTTTTTAACAAAATTAAATTAGATATATGGTAGGTACCTTGAATAAATGTTTTGGAGTCACATTTTGATCCCAAATTGAGTAAAAGAAATTATATTCCTTAATGATAGTTTGATACTAATTGTGATTTTTGTGATCTTAAGTAATTGATTTTAATAAACTAATTAATACTTCACTTATTTAAAAAATTATCTCATTTTCACTTTACGAAACCAACTTTATTAAAATTTAACTAAAATTTAATTATTTTAATAAAATTCAAATTATCCCGATATTGGAGTGACCAGCTCAAGGCTTGACTCAATCTATCTGCTGGATTCTTATTTGCGTAGGTACAACCGCTTTTCACGTTTTTTACAATAAAAAAATAAATAAAAAATTGGTGAAAATACCAAAAAGCCTATAAGAACATTTGTATCCAAAAAGTCCAAATAATACTTTTTCTAAATGAGAAGTCATGCTATAATTAGACATTGAACATCAAAAGATCCAAATTCTAACGATTTAACTTATGTCCTCCCCCATGGCACGGGATAGCTCAACGGTAAGAAGGTAAAAGAGGTTTTGTGTTCGAGTGATGGGAGAAGCAACTTGCTGACAAGTGATAGAATAAAAAGCGGCTTAAATTAAATCTAGAAAATTGATCCGACGACCTACATTAACCCAAATATTTAATCTTTCCAAACTCCCACCTTCTCCTCCCAAATCTGTCTTTTAACTCCTCCCCCAACCCACACTCTTTTATTTACTACATGATTCTTTTATTAATTTGTTTGTTTTATTATTTACTTATCGATTTTATAAACATCAATAGTAATAGAGCTTGAATTTTATTTATTATTTATATATTGTTCATGATTTTTTTTTTTTACTTTTTGTTATAA
Source organism: Adenophora triphylla var. japonica (assembly GCA_022495995.1). Taxonomy (NCBI): domain Eukaryota; kingdom Viridiplantae; phylum Streptophyta; class Magnoliopsida; order Asterales; family Campanulaceae; genus Adenophora; species Adenophora triphylla. Next base: position 1,226,257 of record JAFEMH010000045.1, on the reverse strand, counting down.
TAATAAATAAAAACTTAGTTTAAATTATTTTTTTGGGACGTGATATGCTTTTTACTAGCATGAAGATTTCGATTAAAGAAGGGAAAAATGAATTTAATAGTACCGCGAGGGTTAGTACTAGTAATGTAGCCGTCACTCCATGCCCTTCGCACGGAATTAGTAATAGTAATGTACAATTAATACTATTATTATTTTTCAATATATAATCAACTGTATATTCACATATACTTAATTTTAATCTATATGCAACTCTAAACTTAATATTGTTAGTTAAATCATTAAATTTTGATGTAATCAATTTAAGGATTTAACAAAAAATTTTAATGGTATACTATATACACATTCACAAAGATATACCTTGATGTTTCCGGCTTCCTTGATGGCATCAACAAGCTTGAGTTGCTCCAGTAGATTATGACTTCGGAAATGCACCCCGGACATGGTACAAATCACCACATCAACTTGTCTCACTGCGTTGACAAGACTCCGGTGATCACAAAACGAACCCTCGATCAAATGGGCCCCTTGTTCCTTAAACGACAACAACATCTGCAGTTTATCAATGTCCAATCCGATTTCTCGACGTTGAAGAACATAGGTCGTATGTCCTTGGGCTAAGCTAGCCTTAACAATTCTCTTTCCGACGTACCCGGTACCTCCTACAACAAGAACTTTGCTCTTTCCCATTTTAGGTAATGCTTTGCTTTCTTATTTTGGTTAAATTGGAAGAGATAATTTATAGATAAGGTGATGGATTGTGGTGCAATATTTTATTGTGTGGATTGCAAGTTAAATTGAAGTTGGTGGCTTAATACTTTAGAGTACGTAGGGTATGGTTAACGTGTGTCCGGCCGGCCTTATAATTCGGATTTGGTCTCGAGTCCGGCCGGCCTTATAATTCGGATCTGGTCTAGACTGCACAATAATCACATTATTCAATAATCCAAATTTAATTTTTCACACATAAATTTAAGGTGTAAATAGTTTGGTTAAGCTCGATTTAATTTGGGGTAATTTAGAAGTCGAACGACTAGTAATAGGTTGGAGAAATCCCATACCTACCTAGCTGAGCCATAAGAATTTTCATACCGAACTGAACAAAACCGAATAATCATGATTCGGTTTGATTTCGGTCTAAACTATGATATGATCTTTCGGTTAAAATTGTGATTTAAATTACGATTCATACTACATTTTTTCCATGATTCAAGCCATTTATTATTATCTGTTTTGTATAAATTTTTCAGATTTATACTAATCTATAATACTTTAAAATAAAACAATAACTTACAAGAATATTTTGAAAGTTAAATACAACCATTCAACTCCAGTACAAAACAATAATCTTAAAAGTACGACAAAACCAAATATACCATATGATATGAAAGTTACAAACCAAAAGTCTAGAGGCATCATTCCGATTTAACTGACATGAAATAAAACAAGGTTCACGGTTTAGTTCTGAGGTTGGTTCCATGCTTCGGCTTCGCTTTCGGTACGAAAAAGTGAGCTTTGATTTGGTTTAGTTTGGTTCGAAAGGTTCAGGCCACAAATCAAACTTAAACGAATCACATGATTTATCAATTTTCAAAACAGAATCACATGATTTATCAATTTTCAAAACAACTGAACATCTAATGTTTAAAAACATATTAAATTGTATGATTTGATTCGTTTCAGTATTTAAACCGTAGTTCAAACCAAATCGCTGACACTTCTAAAATATAACTCCTGTTGGATGGGGGCGGATTATGAAAATTCTTTTGGTATAACTAATTTATTTGCAGTACACATACTGGCTCCTGTATCTATATACATATCTAAGGAATATATTTTGTATCCTTTGAAATAAAAGTATCCTTTTATATAAATACTATTTGGATTTGTTTTTCCTAAGGACATAATATTATCATTAGTATTATCTAAAATGCAATTCTTTTCTGTTTCCCAGACGGTATTATCTTCCTCTTCTTCTTCCCAAGGGATAATTTGACTTGATAAGTTATTCTGAATCCTCTGTCTCAGATTCATCATCTTCTGACGTTAGTTCCCAAACTTCTTCTCCTTCGGAGATTTCTTCATCACTAAATAGGGGTTCTAATTCATATTTTTGTAATTCCTCTAGAACTTTGTTATAACTATTATTATTTTTACAATCTCTGGCATAATGTCCTATTTCATTGCAGATCCAGCAATGGCATGTAGTTTTTCCTTGTGGACAAAACTTACTTTTGTCATCGACTTTTGGGTCATCTTTTGTTTGAGGTTTTTGTTCAAGATCTTTCTTTTGGTACCTTGGATTCTTTTTAAAGAACTTCTTATAAGGTCTCTTATTTTTGTAAGAGTTATTCCATCTTTTTGGCTTTTTAAGTCTATATTTTCTTTTTATTTTCTTGTACTTGTTTTTATATTTGTTGTTTTTTCCATCACAACCATACATATTACTAGGATGAGGAAAGTTTGAACAACATTTATTAAATGTGCTTTTCATAGCTTTCTTTATTTTTATTTCTTCACAATGTTTTTCCATGAATTTGTTTACAAGTAATTTTGCGTATGCTAGGCTACCTTTCATTATATCATTTGCTTGTAAATATTCAGGTAGTACTTCTTTTCCTGCAAAAGGTATTTTTCTTATAAAGTCCTCAACGAACTTGGCCCATTCTTCCATAGGTTTTTCTAATAAATGTTTTTCGTAATCACAGTAGAAGTTTTCTAACTTGCATAAGTCACATATTTTTAGGTTAACTACCCTTTTTCTAGCTTCTTCAGCTTTTTTAATTTTTTCTTCGGTTCCTTGGGTTAAGTAGTTTTTTCCTACGAAGACCGTATATATTACATTTGTGAGGTGGGTTAGAAAATCTTCTCCTGTACCATTAGTAAAGAGAGATACATTTAATTGTTCTAGCAAAAGCCTAACGTTTTCGAATGTTTTGCACTTAGCGAGAGTATATATTAGATCAAAATCATTAATCAGATTTTCATCTGTCTTAATTATTAATCTCATTTCATTATCCCATTCTTCGATTAATTGTTCTCTATTTGTAATACAATCTAGATTGAGATTAATATTACTCTGGCTAATTTTTCTAGTTGGTTGATATTCTTCTGGAATATTATATTGAGTGAATCTTTGAGATCTTCCCCCATGATAACCTTTATGGTCTCCGACTCTAAAGGGATTTTGGTGGTTCTTTCTTCTCGTCTCTTCATACGAGGTTTCTCCCATTTCTTCTTCCTTAAGATTTATTTTATAATTATCAAAGGGTTTAGCTACGATAATATTTAGTTTTTCTTCTCCTAGGTTTTCTATTTCTGTGTCAGTAAGACTTAGCATTTGGACAACCTGGTCCATATATTCAGAACTTCTTGTGTTCTCAAAATATTTTTCAAGTTTGTTCTTTATCATTTTTCTTTAAGTAGAATGAGTTTTCTTTTATCTTAAGATTTTCTGGATGCCATCCTAGTTGAAGAATTTTCTTATCGTAGTCCTTTTTTATTTCATCCTCCTTTTTCTTCCCTTTATCTTGTTTTAATAAATCAAGGATTTCTTGGTTATATTCAGGTTTTTCGATTTTTTCCATTAATTGAGATATTTGTCTTTTTAATTCAGCAATAATGGAGGCTGAGGCTTTTTCAATATATTGTTCAAAATGAACTCTTTGATTATTTTCCAATTGACTTAATCGATCTTCCATCTTTATTACTTCTTCATAGACTTTGTCTATCCTTCCTTGTTGTGACATTTAGACCTTTCCATCTATTCTTATAATAGTTTCAGATATATGATTTAGTATCTCAATTTTTCTTTCAAGATTTATTATTTTCTGTTCTAGGGATTCCATCCTTTCTTTTATTTGAGACAGTTCTGTCTTCTCTTTTTCAGTTAGTAGGGCTATTTGTAGTTGTTTTTCAGTAATAATCTCTTCAGAGTTTTCTTTATAAAAGGATGTATTTATTCCTAAAGCTTTACAAATGAAATTAAACATAATGTGCATATTTCCAACTACTGCATTTATATTGTTTAATTGCTTAATGCATCCCTCGATGCCTTTTCCTCCTGTAAAAAGATAATTAGGATCTCCTCTGGATACATTTTGTATTTGTAATCCTAGGTATTTTTTCTTATAATATATATGAGGATATTCATTATGACTAGACATCTAATTGACTAGCAGCTATATTTATTCTTCTTGATACAGTATATAAATCATCTGTAGATGGTAGGCCATACTTTCGGCTAAGAACTCTTGAGAAAGATCTCTTACTTGGTTCTTCTCTTTCTTGCTCATCTTGGATTATTAATTTTGAGCTTTGTCCAAGTATTCTTCTATTTGTGTTGTTCAAATCCATAGTCCAAGTATCTAATAAAGGAGTTAATTCCTTAGTAGGTAAGGCTGATATTTTCCCTATGGTTTTAAAGAGATCATTTATCTCTATTCTTTTATTTGTCTTAAATTCCATACTATGATGAGAGTTTGACAAAGTATAACCTATCTTATAGGTTATTGTATAAGGGTGATTTCCTTGTTTCATTAGGTCATCTCTTTCAAATTTATGCGCAAGACATAAGATTTGGTTTATTTCTTTATCTTTTAAGGAAACTCCTATGTTTGGACTACAGGTAAACATTATCTTTCCATAAGCAAGATTTCCTTGTATTCCTCCGAATATTGCTTCACTAGGATTTCTTATTCTCCTATCAAGAAGAGCTAATTTTAAGGGAGAGTCTATCCCTGTATTAAAGGTGGATTTTATCATTATTTTTATTGTTCCGATATGGATAAATCCTATGGACTTTCTTTCTTCTTGATTACTTAAAGATAAGATTTTCCTATCTATTTCTTGCTTATTAAAGAGAGGAATTTCAATTAATCCATTTGTGTCTTTTATATCTAGAGGATATTCTCTAGTACTGATGCAGGATATGCATGTATTTTTTCTCGGCTTTAAGAACTTTGAAATTATATTTCTTTTCTTAAATACTTCAGAGGGTAAGAGATTAAGCTCGGTTTTTTCTATTTGGTGGAGAAGTGTTTCATCTAAGGTTATTTCTTGGCCATAAAAGCCTTCTTCATCAAATAGTTGTTCATAATTTTCTTGCTCAGGAGAGCTATTAATATTAATCTCTAATTCAGACATAGATCTTATACCGGCGAGGGTACAGGCTCTGATACCATATTTTTTTGGCTTATATTTCTTACTACTTTCTTTATAATTTTTGTTACGGAGTTCACTTCGAAGTATGTTTTTGTTATTTTTCATAAAATATTTGAATTTATTTGGGAGTATTTGTTATAAAATCGTTGGGTTTGTTGAAGAAAACTCCTAGCTTCTCTTTTTTGGTGGATATAAACGCAATCGCATGATATGTATTCTTCAAAATTTTTGATAATTGATCTAGTCATATGTTCACTAAATCCATACTTCTCAGTAAGATAAATGTTGACCTTCATATATTTTCTCATAAATTCTAAGTATTCTATATTATTTGGGTGAAAATGTTTCCAAGAACACATTTTATAGACAATGTAAGATAAAGTAAAACACAACTATAGATAAAATCTTTATAATAAGTAAGAAAGATATTTCGTAGAGATCTTCATTCCAGGAGGTAGATGTTTCTTTAGGATCTGAACAGATCTCCTTAGATATCTCTTGGCTATTTTCCTTTGATTTATATATATTCCTTCATATTGAAGATATTCTTCTAAATTATAAATCACGAGTTGCATAGCAAGCGGACTAGTATTATATTTAATTATAATTTCTTCAGTATCATACATACTTTTTATCAAATAATTAAGATATTCTATATTATTTAGATTTCTATTTGTCCAAAGCATTTTTAGATAAGTAGATTACCTGGGTAGGTTTGGATAATTGTAAAACTTCGAATTGCCTCTTTGCCACAGTGTATGACTGCCCGCGGATTGCACTTCTCACTTTTTTATGTGTAGAAAACTTTCTAACACTTGAACAACGATGTTTTAAGAGAAAAACTTCTCAATTCATTTTCGCTCCCCTAATACAATTTACAAAGCCCCCTTTTATAGGTGAAGGACGGCGGATTTTAAACTACGGACTTCAACATAAAATAAAAAGGCAAGATAAGATGCCCGACAAGAAAGTAAAAGTAGACGCGTAGGTCTAAAAGAAAAAGTGGGTACGTAGACCCCTTACAATATTTTACATTTTTTTATCATAAAGATTATCTTCAGCCGACGCTTCATGACAAATCTGTCTACATCTCTTCTCCATAGAATGAGTCAGTGGAATTTGAGTCATTATCTCTAGCTTTCCGCCTTTCTTGACTATTGTTGATGCAATATTCGCACATATGGTCTGGTGGGGATACCAAGCACCATTGTCTCCTTGTTTGCTCTGAAACCTTGAGCTTTCCATCTAAAAAGCTTGCTTCATTTGTGGCTATGTTCTCCAGTTCATTAGGAGTTATTACATTTGAGAAATTAGATATTACTACAACCTTTTCATTACAGTAATTTATTCTCTTTTTGCTATCTGAGAAAATCTTAGTATATTTCGTATATACATTCCTTAATCTTGATGGCCTTAAGGCTTTTGTTAATTCTTCTACATCTTCAGTGATTTTCCTTGCTTGAGGCATTTCGTATCTTACATCTTTTATTGATAATCCCACCTCGATCCAATGATATGGAAGGAAATATTCTTCTTCATCCCAATCTAGCAAAGAGCTAGTTATTTTGACATAGATGTCTCGATCTCCGGCACCAACAACTTTTGTTCGGAAATTCTTTATTGCATGAAAGATTGGCTTTGGTAACAAGCTTAATTCAATTAAATTATTACTTGGATAAACCATATGTAATAGTCCACAATCGTAGACCTCTTTAACCATTTCTGGTTTGGCCTTTTCGAAGAAGGCATATAAAGAAATTCTTTTCTTATCAATGGTGAAGAAACATTGCTCTTTATCTTCGTCAGAGGCTTCTGCCATATTAAAATAATGAAAATACCTTTCTTTATTAATGGAACTAATTTCCTCATAAAGGACCATCTTGGATCTATTAATCCTGTTTCTTATGGTTTCTGGAACTTGTGATCTTGGTTCTGGAGCTTTAGGAACTAACACTGGTGTTTTGATACTGGTCAAGGGTTTTGACTGAATCATTTGGCTATATGTTTTTTGGTCATTGAGGGTCAATGTTTTTCTGTAATTAAAAAAGGCTCTTTGAGCTTCTTCTGGGTCACTGAATGACTGATGATGATTATTTGATATTAAAGGAGCAATCTTTGCCCATTCGGTATAGATACCTTGGTTAGGGCCTGAATAAAGTACATAATATTTAGAAACTCTTTTGGTTTGGGGAGAAAAAGAGATTTCTCCTGTAGTCTTATTTTCCGAAGACTGTGTCGGATGTTCTTTTGAACGAAATATACCTTCAAGAGGTGTTATTAAGCTCTTACTATGAACCATATTAATCTCTATAGGAGATTTTGAGACTGTTGTCTCTAAGTTCTTGCTTTTGCAAGTTCCCTTACTATGGGATACATTGTCCTCGTTGCATATAGAGGATGTTACACTGTTTGGAGTTAGGTCTCCTTCTTTCATCTTACCATATATACGTTCGAGTTTCCTCAATTGTGTCTCTTTTTCTAGGATTTCTCCTTTCAATTGTAATATCTGGTCTTCTATGTCTTCTTTTGTGCTCATCTCAGCTCAGCTGTTCTTGGAACCTGCAAATTCTCTTGTCATAATGTCAGCGAGTACATTTTTTGTTCCAGATATATGTTCTATTTCAAAGTCATAATAATTTAACCATTGTTGCCATCTTACCAGTCTGGCTTGTTTGTAATCTCCTCTAATAGTTGTTCTTATAAAATAAGATACGTTCTTATTATCAGTTCTAACCAGAAATTTATATGGGAGTAAGTATACTTTAAAGGCTTTAATGGTTTTTATTAGAGAAAGAATCTCTTTTTCATTACTATGGTATCTAGTTTCAGCTGGCTTAAATGTCCCAGATGAATATCTACATATTAATTCTTGATTATTTGGAGTGAGTGCCTTTAATACTCCTCCCCAGTATAGATCAGATGCATCGCATTCAATAATGGGTTTGTCTTCAGGACTTGGATTATAAAGATCAGGGAGAGTTTTTACTTGCCCTTTGATTTTTCTTACGCTTCGTATCTTGGTCAGTCCAAGACCATTTTATTTCCTTTTTTAGTTTTATTTGTAATGGATGTCTAAGGCTAGCAATTTTTGGATAATATCCTGAAATATAATTAAGTAGTCCAAGAAATCTTTCTACTGTTTTTCTATCTTGTAGTTGGTCTGGGAATTCACTAATGTGGACTCCTATATGTTTTTGTAAGATGAGTTTTCCTCGGTCAATAGTAAGCCCAAGAAAGTTTATTTGGGCCTTGCATAGTTGGGCCTTCTTTTTGCTTAAGACTATACCATAGTCTATACATCTTTGTAAGACATTAGTGACGTGTTCTTCGTGTTGTTTTTCTGTTTCAGAAAAGACAATAATATCATCTACCTACACGGCACAGTAATTAGAGAAGTCGTTTGAGAGACTTTCATCCATATGTCTTTGAAATATAGAGGGTGCTTGTTTTAAGCCAAATGGCATAACTATCCATTCAAAATGTCCTTGAGGGCATGTAAATGCAGTAAGTTCAATAGAGCTTTCTGTTAGTCTTACTTGCCAAAAGCCTGACTTGCAGTCAAAGCTGCTATAATAATTTTTTCCTCCAATCTTTTGAAGTAATTGTTCTTTATTGGGTAGAAGATATCCATCTCCTTTGGTATGGTCATTTAGCATTTTGTAGTTTACAACCATTCTCTTTTTTCCTCTTTTTTGTTCTGAGTATTTATTTACCATGAATGCTGGAGAGAAGTGAGGACTCTTAGTTTAAGCTTGTTACCAAAGCCAATCTTTCATGCAATAAAGAATTTCCGAACAAAAGTTGTTGGTGCCGGAGATCGAGACATCTATGTCAAAATAACTAGCTCTTTGCTAGATTGGGATGAAGAAGAATATTTCCTTCCATATCATTGGATCGAGGTGGGATTATCAATAAAAGATGTAAGATACGAAATGCCTCAAGCGAAAAGTTATAGTGTCTTTATATTGAGCAAAAGGCTCATAAAGTCTACAGAAGTTATTTCCTAGTGTAATGTCTCCTGTAGTTTCTACTTGATATAATGTGGGAATTACAAAAGTAACTCCACTTATTTGTACCTGTATTTGTTCTGCTACTTTATCCATAGTCATTATTTCATCATTTGCTATTCTAGCCCTTATAGGACTTTTAGTTTGTACCCAAAATTCTTTTGTTCTTCTCTTTCTTGCTCATCTTGGATTATTAATTTTGAGCTTTGTCCAAGTATTCTTCTATTTGTGTTGTTCAAATCCATAGTCCAAGTATCTAATAAAGGAGTTAATTCCTTAGTAGGTAAGGCTGATATTTTCCCTATGATTTTAAAGAGATCATTTATCTCTATTCTTTTATTTGTCTTAAATTCCATACTATGATGAGAGTTTGACAAAGTATAACCTATCTTATAGGTTATTGTATACTAATTTTCTTTCTTTTTATTTTTTATTTTTTTTGCCTTTTCAGAATAACTGATAAATGTATTTAAAATCATTTATCAGTTGTTTATAACTGATAAATTTATTTATCAGTTTTTTACAGAATATTTTGTGCTTAATTTTTTGATTAAACAACTCATAAATGCATTTATCACTGATAAATGCATTTATCACTGATAAATGCATTTATCAGTTATTTATAACTGATAAATACATTAGTAAGTTATTTGACAGATAAACGCAAAAAAAAAAAAATCGTAATATTAAAAGAGTTTTTTGTAACATCCAGCTTATATGGATTTTTTTTTATACAGTATCTATCTTTTAAAAATAGTTTTTAGTAAATGCCCCTTAAATAAATAAAAGGGGTGAAAAGCCCCCAAATCCCTTATTACTCTCCCATCTCAAATATATATCAAATATGTATATATATATATATATATATATATATAAAAGTCAAGGCGGAAGTCTATGGTTACGCCGCGTAGACAAGTTTTGGAAAAACTTGAAATCTAGATTGCCACGTGGCATCAAATCAATACTTATTTAAGGACAAAATAAATTTACGTCCTCAACTATACACCAAATTTCACTTTGCACCCCCATACAAAATTTGTCTCACTTTGATATTCAATGTTAAAACTATTCCACTTTGCTCCTTGAATTCAAACAAACGTTAAAAATTTAACGAAATTAGTCATGTGCAGATCACATGATGGATATTATATTTTGATCATTCTCATTTTAACTTTTTAACTTTCATTTAATTTATTTTTACCACTCTTTTGACATATATATGTCAATTAAAAAAATACTTTATCTATTATTTTCTTATTCCCTGTTTAATTTGCTCACTCTTCCATATACAAGAAATTAATAATAATATTTTTTTTTACCTTATTAAATTTTTATTATTTTAAGAAGACATTATTTAATTTTCTAAGTGGAGTTTTTTTTTTTTAATTATTTTCTTAGTGTAGTTAAAAAATATATATGATGTATTTATCCCGCATGTAATATGCACATGACCAATTTTATTAAATTTCCAACATTTATTAGAATCTAGGGGACAAAGTGGGATAATTTTACCATTGGGTATCATAGTGAGATGAATTTCGCGCAAGAGTGTAAAATGGGATTTGAAGAATAGTTGAGGGGGTAAATGTATTTTGACCCATCACTACTACATTTTCGAACAAATGTAACGCATCAAATGCATCAAATGCAACAATGCTTAGGAAGGCGTTGCATTATTTCATTAATGCAACGGTTTATTTGAGCTATTACAACAGCTATGGCTTCTGCGTTGCCTTAGGTTTCTAGGCGTTACATTAGATTCTTCTAATGCAACGCCATCAATAAAGCCCTTGCATTAAGTTACTTGGCGTTGCATTATATCCTTTCTAATGCAATAGCTATATTACTAACGCAACGCCTTCAATAACACCCTTGCATTAAGTTACATGGCGTTGCATTATATCCTTCTAATGCAATTGTTATATTACTAATGCAACGACTTCAATAACATCCTTGCATTAAGTTACCTGGCGTTGCATTATATCCTTCTAATGCAATTGTTATATTATTAATGCAACGCCTTCAATACCACCACTACCACTACCACCACTACTACTACCACCACTACAACCACTACCACCACTACTATCACTACCACTACTACCACTATCACTACTACTACTACTACCACCACTACTACCACCACCACTACTACCACCACCACCACTACTACCACTACCACCTCTACTACCATTACCACCACTACTACCACTACCATTACTACCACTACTACTACTACTACTACGACTACTACTACTACCACTACCACCACTACTACCACTACTATCACTACTACCACTACTACTACCACTACTACCACTACCACTACTACCACCACTACAAGCACTACCACTACTACCACCACTACCACTACCACTACTACTACCACTATCACTACTACCACCACAACTACCACTACCACTACTACCACCACCATCACCACCACCACCACTACCATTACCACCACTACTACTACCACCACTACTACCACTACCACCACTACTACCACTACTACTACCACCACAACCACTACCACAACCACCACCATTACCACTACTACCACTACCACCACCACCACCATTACCACTATCACCACTACCACTACTACCACCACTACTACCACTACCACCTCTACTACCACTATCACCACTACTACCACTACCACTACTACTACTACAACTACTACCACCACTACTACCACTACTATCGCTACTACCACTACTACTACCACTACCACTACTACCACCGCTACTACCACTACCACTACCACTACCACTATCACTACTACCACCACTACTACTACCAGTACCACTACCACTACCATCATTACTACTACCACCACTACTACCACTACCACCACTACTACCACTACTATCGCTACTACTAATACCACTACCACTACTACCACTACCACCACTACTACAACTACCACCACTACTACCACTACCACTACTACCATTACCACCCCTACTACTACTACCAATACTACCGCGACTACCACTACTACTACTACCACCACTACTACCACGAGCACCACCACCACCACCACTACTACTACCACTACTACTACCACTACTACCACCACTACCACCACCACTACTACCACTACCACCACCACCACCATTACCACTACTACAACTACCACCAACACCACCATTACCATTACTACCACTACTACTACTATCACCGCTACTACCACTACCACTACTACAACTACCACCACTACCACCACTACTACTACCACCACTACCACTACCACCATTACCACCACTACTACCACTACCACCACTACCACCACTACTACCACTACTATCGCTACTACTACTACCACTACCACTACTACCACTACCACCACTACTACAACTACCACCACTACTACCACTACCACTACTACCACTACCACCCCTACTACTACTACCAATACTACCGCTACTACCACTACTACTACCGCTACTACCACGAGCACCACCACCACCACCACTACTACTACCACTACTACTACCACTACTACCACCACTACCACCACCACTACTACCACTACCACCACTAGCACCACCACTACCACCACCACTACTACCACTATCACCGCTACTACCACTACCACTACATTGAATGAAAAAAAATCAATTGAAAATTAATATATGAAAAAAATTCAAATTATATTAAATCAACCAGATTCATGATCCAAACTATAATAATTATAAAAATACATTGTATGAAAAAATCAACGAAACAAACTGAAAAATGTATCAAGAATCATAAGAAACATAATCGTTGAATGAATCAGATTGATTGATGAACCAAACTGAAAGAATAGCATAAATAATAATTTGAAATATTCATCCAAGACTATAATTGCCAATTACTTATAATTCCATTATGGAAACTAATTTCCCCATTTGAAATTTATTAATCCTACAACCAAACTGCACCAACGATCACATTTTCAGAATTTCAAGCCATTACTTCAAATCATTCCTTTCCCCTCCCTAAATTTTTGCCATTTCCCGCCCACACGATTTTCCCAATTTCAAAATTTAATTCTCCACCAGCCTCTCTCTCTCTCTTATTTAACAAAACCCTCGCCCTCACACTTTCTCTCTCTACACTTTATTAAAAACACAATACTCCGTACTATATCTCTGCCGCAACCCCGGCCTTCCTCTCTCTTCGCCGTCGACTCTCTCCGCTGCAATGGCCGGCAAGCGCAAAGGAAAGTCTCCATCAGGATCTGCAGCTACAACTTGGAAGAAGGCGGAGAAGGAACAGGTGATTACTGAGTCGAAAATCGAGGAGGTAGAGGAAGAGGTTTTTGAGTTGGAGAATAGAGAAATCGGATTCGAAGAAGAAGTAGAGGGGAATAGTGAGGATACGACGTCGTCTCCGGCTGGTGGTTCCTCCAGATCCGGTTCGCTAGGAAGCAACCGGTGCGTAATGTTGAGCCAAAATCTGAAGAGAGGAGTCTCGATTAATAGGCGAGCCAGTTCCTGAAGACGAGGCTCGTCAGCGTTGGCCTCATTGGTACTTTGGCAATGTTAGTCTTTAACGAAGGATGCGAAAACAGTTCAAGAGGAGACACTGAAGAAGATTCTGGAAGAAAACTGGAGTTCAGAGTACTTGGAGAAATGGGGTATCGAAGAAGGAAAATTCGACCCTGAGACTTTCATGTCTCGTGTCCCTCTTGTCACTCATCCTGATATCGAGCCTTACATTCAACGAATTGCTGATGGCGAGAACAATGTGCTTACCAAGAAGCCTTTTTCAGTGATCTCGTTAAGGTTTGATTAATTCTTTGTGTGTGTTTGTGTGTTTTTTGTTTTGTGTTTGGATGAAATTATTGAGTATTTTTTCGTATGCAGTTCTGGAACTACGCAAGGTAAGTCCAAGTTTGTGCCCTACAATGATAATTTGACAGACAACACGATGCAGATCTTTGTGACATTGTTCGCCTTCAGAGGCAGGTACATTCTGCATATTTTGTTAAAGCTCCACACACATTTGATAGTGAAAAGAATTCAATGTGCATATATATGTACATATATATGTATGTAGTTAGTTAGATTAAAATATAGTGTTTCTCAAATAATTGATATGTAACGGTCACAAGTCATTTGCGAAACGCTAAAAGTACTGTTGTGGATGCTCAGCACACACATTTGATACTGAAAAGAAGTTTTAAAGAAAGCAATGCTGTTTTAACTAACGCCGATTCTTGTGCAGAGAATTCCCAATTGGCGAGGGAAAATCTTTGCAGTTCATCTACGGAAGCAAGCAGTTCAAGACAAAATGCGGCCTAATAGCAGGAGTTGCGACAACAAACGTTTATCGCAGTGCAGAGTTCAGGGAAACAATGAAGGCAATGAGCACCCCATGTTGCAGCCCTCAAGAAGTCATTTTCAGCAATCTTTATACCGTCATCTTCTCTGTGGGCTCATTTTTCGCGACAAAATCCAGTTTATATCGTCGTCATTTTCCCACAGCATTGTGAATTCATTTCGAACCTTAGAGATGATCTGGCAAGAACTCTATTCCGATATCCGGACCGGAGTTCTATCGAGCCGGATCATGGCCCAATCGATCCGAACCGCCATGGAAAGCATTCTCGAACCTAATCCCGAGCTAGCTGATACTCCATTATTTATGAAAAATGTTCAAGTTTGGATAATTGGTACGGACTTATACCGGAGATGTTTCCTAATACTAAGTATGTGTACGGAATCATGACCGGATCGATGATGTCGTACTTGAAGAAACTCCGGCATTACACCGAGAGTTGCCGTTGATCTGTGCAGATTATGGAGCTTCTGAAGGATGGGTTGCATCAAATTAGAATTGTTATCGAGAGATAGAACATTATAACATTATTTCGTTTGGGTTTTGGTCATGAAACTTGTTAGATCATGTTATTTGTCTCTTTTGTAATGTGTCTTTTTTGGCACGAACCATGAAATGTTACTTTTTATATATTTAATTATTTATTGTCAATATCATCTTTTAATATTTATTGAATATTATAATTAGTATATTATATTAAAATATTAAATTAATATTATTATTATTATTATTATTATTATTACCTATATGTAGGCCGTTGCATCAGAAAAGGACTGTTGCTTTATTTCACCTAACAAGTCGTTGCATTAGAAAAGAACCGTTGCTTTATTTCACCAAACGAGCCGTTGCATTATATATCATTATCGTTGCATTAGAGAATTACCGTTGCATTAATTCACCAAACGGCCCGTTGCATTAGATGTCACTCTAATGCAACACGAAGAAAATGTCGTTGCATTAGATTAGTTCTTCGTTGCATTAGACCTAATGCCACGGGACAGAATGCGAGGGTCCTCTAATGTTGCATTAGAGCTAATGCAACAAGGATTGGCCTCTATGGCAACAAATTTAGTCGTTGCATTAGACTTTAAATGTAGTAGTGCATATTTAATGCTATAACAATTAAAACATCCATAAATATTAATTATTTTAAGAATTTATTAGAAAACTACAGAATTTTCTATATTACTCTCATTCTTTTACTTTTACTTCTACTTGCATTATAAGTGGTATTAGTAATCAAATATAAGTACAAATAACAATCTCTCTAAACTATATTGTAAAGGAAGAAACTTATAATTATTACACATGGACAAGTTTTGAAAAAAACTTGAAATTTAGTGTCACGTGGTGCCACATCAATATGTTTCTCTTAAACCTATTTAATGCTATAACAATTAAAACATTCATGTTTATTTGAAGGCTTTATTAGGAGATCAGAAGACTCTCTATATTTCTCTCATTCATTTTTTGTTCTACTTGTATTAAAAGTGGTATTAGTAACTAAATATGATTACACATAATAATCTTCCAAAAAAAAAATGTAAAACAAGAAATTTATGTTTATGCCACTAGAATTTTTTTTGAAAGAGTTTGAAATATAGATCATCACATAAAGACTATCTATATTCTTCACCTAATTAAGTGTCATATAACAAAGACAAAACAGTTCAACAATTATTTCAATGATATGTAGCAATCTGCAGAGGCGGATTTATGCCCATAAACATAGGTGCTAGTGTACTTAGTGTACTCACTGAATTAAATAAATTATCTAATTTAGGCTATGTTTGTTTGGGGAGAAATGTTTTACGAAAAATGTTTTTTTCATTTTTCAATTTTTGGTAACCATCGTCAATATTTTTTGCTCATAATAATTTTTTTATTAACTCTCCTGCCGCGCTTCCAACCCCCACCCCCTGTCCCCTATCAAAATTTTTTTGCTCATATTAAAATTTTTAATTAACTCTCCTGCCGCCCTTCCCCCACCCCCCGTCAAATATTTTTTATCAACTCTCTTGCCGCCCCTTCAAACCCCTACCAGTCAAAAAAAAAAATTACACATTAAAATTTTTCTGAAAAACATTTTTCATAGATTTACAAAGTAACCAAATGTCATATTACGGAAAACATTTTCATTTTTCAGAAAATATTTTTCAAAAATCATTTTTCGAAAACATTTTCCCACAAACAAACGGAGCATTAGTGGTGAAGTGTTAGGTTTTTCACTACAAGGAAAAATTCTTTTAGAGACGGCAAATTCTGTAGCTAAAATGAAGATTCTATCTCTAAATCGTGTTTAAAGACAGATTTGTTCCGTAGCTAATCAGTGGGTGCAGGTTGGTCGCTAAATTGGGCGTCGCTGTTTTGTAGCTGTTTTAGAGACAGATATGTCTGTCTCTAAATTAGAGACAGATATGTCCGTCTCTAAATACATATCTGTCTCTATATTGGTGACGTACATATCTGTCTCTAAAACAACTACAAAACAGCGACGCCCAATTTAGCGACCAACCTGCACCCACGGATTAGCTACGAAACAAATCTGTCCATAAACATAATTTAGAGACATAATCTTCATTTTGGCGACATAATTTACCGTCTCTAAAACACATTTTCCTTGTAGTATATATATATATATATATATATATATATATATATATATATATATATATATATATATATATATATAAATAAAAATAAATTATAATATTACTAAAAACTAATAATTAATTAATTTAATAAACATAATACATTTATAAAACATGAATAATAGTACTCAAAAATGTCAAAATACATCAATTAACAATATCAAAATACAACTAAAATTTCATTCAAAAAAACCCAAAATATTCTTTGATTTCTACCATTTCAAACAATCCTAAACTACCAATTTCAACAACTATCATCTGTGGAAACATGTTTCAGTTCACATTAAGTTGTGAATGAATATATGTTGCCAATCTATTCATCAGCATTTGCGCATTTGCTTTGGAAGAGGCACCGCCGGCCTTCTTTGGCAAGAGGCGAGCGTGAATGTTGGGCATCACACCGCCATAAGCAATTGTGACAGTTCCAAGCAACTGGCTCAACTCCTCATCGTTCCTCACAGCTAATTGAATGTGTCGCGGCACCACCCGTGTCTTCTTGTTGTCTCTCGCTGCATTCCCAGCCAATTCCAAAACCTAATTTCCCAAATTGAACACAATCGCACAAAATTAAAATTAAAATTAAAATTAAAATCAAAATCAAAATCAAAATCGGATCTAATCTAATAGATAAAAGATCGATGGATAGAGAAGTACCTCAGCGGAAAGGTATTCAAGAACGGCGGCGAGATAGACATGCGCTCCGGCGCCAACACGCTCGGCCTACTTGCCGGCTTTGAGGAAATGAGCGATATGGCCGACGGGGAACTGGAGGCCGGCCTTACTACTCCGGGAGATGGCCTTCTTTGGGGGCGGCGGAGCCCAGTGATTTTCCTCTTCCGACCATTTTGTGAAAATTTACAGAGGGAAATTCGATAAAGGGAGGCGGCAGCGTAGAAAAGGAAGCCGCCTTCTTCATCGTCGAGGAGGCGTGGTCGCCATTGATGCCACCAGTTCACAGGGAGGCTGTTTGTTTTGGGGAAGGAGAGAAATAGAGAGAGAAATAGGGTTAAAAAATGAGAGAAAGAGAGGAAAGGGAAGTGGTTTTGTTTGTAAGCATTATGGACCATTGGATTGAATCTATTGAATGGTTAGATGTTGCTTTAGCTCATGATCCGCGTGAATTTTTGGGATCCAATCAAACAATGCCACATCACATACTTAGATTTATTTCACACTATACTATATGCTAACTAAAATATTTATGCCTAATATCAAGAATAATAATATTTATTATCAACAATATTTATTAATGAATTATTAATTATATAATTTATTAATTAATTAATTAATATTAATATTAATATTAATTATATAAACAGTAATAATATTAATAATAGTACTAATAATAACTAGTAATTTTTATTTTTTTATTGACTAGGAAAAAATATTTTAGACTTTTTTTATTACTGAAATTTACAAAAAATTATCTAAAATATTTGCATGCTTTTATTTGATTTATCCCAAATTTTAGTTAAAGTAGTATGCCTAATATCAAGAATAATAATATTATCATATAATTAGTAATAATACTTAATAAGAATACTAATAATGATGCTATTGTTAATTATTTAATTATATAATTGAATATATTAATAATAATTATTATATAATTAATAATAATAATTAATAAAATTATTAATAATAACTAGTAATAATACATAATATCAGAAATAATAATGTTATTAATTAATAATAATACTCATTAATTTAATTATTTTAAATTTATTAATAATAATTTAATAATTTGAACTTCTAAGAAATATTAATATACCTAAGTAATAATATACAAAAAGGTATATAAAAAGATAGAAAAAAAAGTAAATAAATGAAAGTATATAGAAGAAAAGTCAAAAGAGGAACGGCATACCCTATATTTATTTTTTATTTTGTTAATTTTTTATTGACTAGAAAATAATATTTTAGACTTTGTTAATTAGTGATTTTTTTTACAAAAATGTATATAAAAAAAGATAGATATAGAAGATAATTTAAAAGAGGGACGGACTACCATATATTTATTTTTTATTTTATTTAAATTTTTTACTGACTAGAAAATAATATTTTAGACTTTGTTAATTAGTGATTTTTTTTACAAAAAGATATATAAAATAAGATAGAAAAAAAACTAAACAAAAGTCTAAAATATTATTTACTATTAAATAAAAAATTTATAAAAAATAAAAAATAAATAAAGGATAGTCCGTCACTCTTTTCTTTTATATACTTTAGTTTGCTTAGTTTTTTTCTATCTTTTTTTTTTCTATCTTTTTTTCTATACATTTTTGTAAAAAATGTATGTAGTAAACAAAAATCTAAAATATTATTTCATATTCAATAAAAAATTTATAAAAAATAAAAAATAAATAAAGGATAGTCCGTCCTTTTTTTCTTTTATATACTTTCGTTTGTTTAGTTTTTTTCTATCTTTTTTCTATACCTTTCTGTAAGAAAATATATGTAGTAAAAAAAAGTCTAAAATATTATTTCCTATTCAATAAAAAAAATTATAAAAAATAAACAATCTATATACTTTCATTTCTTTAAAAATTATTAACATTATTAATCTAACTTTTTGTAAAAAATTTCACTACTTACTAACATCTCAAATAGTTTTATTTATCAAAAAAACATTAAAAAAAATTAAAAAATTAAACTCTATTGTCCGTCCCTCTTTCTTTCTATCATATACTTTCGTTTCTTTAAAAATTATTAACATTTTTCATATAACTTTTTGTAAAAATTTTCCCTACTAAATAATATCTCAAATAGTTTTATTTATTCAAAACAAAATTAAAAAAATTAAAAAAGTAAATGCTATTGTCTGTTCCTCTTTTTTTCTATTATATACTTTCATTTCTTTAAAAATTATTAACTTTTTTAATATAACTTTTTGTAAAAAAAAATTTCTACTAAATAACATCTCAAATAGTTTTATTTATTCAAAAATAAATTTGAAAAAATTAAAAAAGTAAATGCTATTGTCCGTCCCTCTTTTTTTCTATTATATACTGATGCTGCAAGAATCGTGCTTATCAATCTCCGTCCACGTGGCAAGACTAATCACTTGGCTTCTTGACCTGAAACATAGAACCCACAACTAGCCGAAATGGTCTCCGGCGAAGACCCTCGGGCGTGAGAGTAAGTATGGTGTATGAGAGCTCAAATATTATAATGAACAAGATGTATTCAAAATAACAAAGAGCAATTACCTTGGAACGGTTGATGTTGCCTTATATTTATAATTGTTGATGAGAGATATAATTGTGGTAGGATTGTGAGAAATCCCTTAATTTGTGGAACAGATTCGTGATAGAGATTTTATCCATAAATAACTCCTGATTTGTAGGGAGTCTCGTCACGCAAAGAATTGTAGGTACGCCAGGACTCTGTAGGTCGACGTAACTGTGTAGGTCGAGGTCTCCTGTTGGGTCTAGGTCGACCTGACTGATGGGTAGGGCTGGACCGTAGCATATGGATCGTAGAGTCGGACCAAGCAGGGTCGGGACCTCGTAGGTCGGACAATGAGCTTAAGTCGACTGATCATGTTGATGGGCCTTGGGCCTCGTAATAACTTGGGCCTATCCACTGAGAACGTGGTGGCAATAATAGGTTGAGGATTGGGCTTTACTCGCTGGGCCCAACTCGACACTTTTAGTCTGTTCAGTGGCCCCCAACTTTCTGAGTTGACTTTGTCGACCAGGAAGTTAAAAGAAATTTAGATGAAGCTTGAACTGACCCGCAACTCTACGCTTGAGTTGATGTTTACTCGACTAATATTGACGTGGCATAATCCTGGGCGTTGACTGTTGAACGGTAGGATCGTGGGAAGCGCCGTATTTTTGCAATCATCACTGTTTTGACGTTTGGAAACCGCCTCGAAAACTGCTGTGACACATTTAATTAGGGAATTAAACGTTTGAATTTTATTTTTTCCTTTTTAATTACGGAAAATACAAATACCCAAATCCTTCTCCTTTTCGAACTTTTACTTTCTTCAAGCTTTCGTATAATCTCCGGCGATAGCAACGAAACAGCATTCGAGCTTTCTTCTTCTGCAATAACCCCTCCTCGTTCAACTGATTAAGGTATCCTTCTCGCCCTTTTGTACTAGGGTTTAATTTCTGCTTTTTTACTTGATTTTGCCGTGGCTAGGACTTTTAGTAGTGAACCCGGAGCTTGGTACGGCTATTGCGATGTCAATCGGAGAGTATATAAGCACTTGAACGGAGTATGGAGAGAGATGACGGTTGAGGAGTGTTCCTCAATTTTGACCCGGTGGGGTTTACGTTTTAACGAGTTAGGTTTGCCTGTAGGAGAAACCATAGGTGCTTTAGAAACGAACGACCCAAGAGTTGTCTCCTTCAACCTTTTCCATGAACTTCTTGATCACATTGCTTTGTTCTACGTTCGGGGTCCCAACAAACCTTCCTTCCTTAGAAATAGAAAAGGATTTCCAGGGGAATCTAGGTCGCCCCTTAGTACGTCTGTTAGGTCCCTTGAAGCTGTATATAGGACTGATTTCCCTATTTCCTCTTCTTCTTGTACAGATATGGCGACTCAAGGAGGAACTACAGCTTCGACTTCGTCCATCCCTCGAATAGTAGATGCTTTCGAGTCCTCCGTTGTGCATGGGAGGAATGAAAGGGGCTACATTCCACCTAGGCCACTTCAAGGGAAGAAGAACTTTCCATCTCGGGTAGACATGGTGTACAAATTATGTGAGGTAGATAACAAGGAGTTTGACATCACCCTTTATAGCAAGAAAGACTTCATTTCTCAGTTCGGTGATACCTACAAGGAAGATCCTACTAGGGTGGCCTTCTTCTATGGCCAATTTGAGGCTGGCCTGAGGTTGCCATTGGATCCATTGATAGATGAGTTTTTTGGAGTGTATGAACGCCCTACCCCTCCAACTGGGAGCCAATACTTGTAGAGTCCTGGTATGCTTTGCTATGGTCTGCAGGTTCTTAGGGTATGAACCTTGCATGAGAGTGTTTAGAGAATTCTTTAGTGTCAAGACTGATAAGGTCGACTTAGGGATTAGCACCCCCTCCAAGCCAAATTCCCCCAAACTGTTTATCAACCTTCCTAGCAAGGTGAGTGGTTGGAACTCTCATGTGGTGGTAGTGGAGAAGGGGATAGGATGGGAGTTCCCTTTGCCCAACACTGAGACCACAGTAGTAAATGAAGAGGATTATTGGGAACCCTACTGGAGCACAGAGTTGTATAAGAAGTTGGTCAAGCTGTCGAACCGGGGACCCATTAGTTGGGAGGTTTTAGGGACCACCAAGAACAATTATATTCAGGCTGGCATGATGATTGGTGATGGAAAGGTGGTGCCTCTTGTCCCCATTGTCAGATGCATAAGGTACCCTGATTGGGTCACCCATGAGGGGAACCGATTTAGGTTTGAAAAAGAATGTCACTTCTGCAAGAGAGAGCCAGACCATTGTAGTTTCAAAGTGGACCATTTTGGTGGTAAGTTTATATTCGTCTTTATTTCTTAATTCGTCTATTGATTGCTCGTATGTAGAACTTTTAGCTCGTACATAGAACCTGTTTGAATTGTATGTGTAACTTTTATCTCGTCAATAGTTTACTCGTAGGTAGAACATGCAGCTCGTACATATCGTGCTCGTACATAGAACTCGTAGCTCGTATGTAGAACTTTTATTTGAATTGTCGAGCTAATACTTTGTTGCTTTGGCTTTGTGTATTTCTCTCTCCCGAACAAGAGGCTAATATGGGCCGAGTTATTGATATCAGAAAGAGCAAGAAGAGTTGTGGGGCTGCCAATGCCCAAGAAAACCGTGAGAGGGAAGGTGTAGAGCGCTAGAGACTGTTGAAACTGATTGATCAAGACACAGAAAAGTATATTCCTGTAGAAGATGAGCTCGAACAACTGGAGGAGGAGGATCGAGCTGGAGATGATGCCCAAGAGGCCCAGGAAGTCGATGCTGCTGGGGTTGATGCTGCTGAGGTCGATGTGACTGAGCAAGCTTTGGAGCCGACAAGGAAGTTCGTCCAAACCAGGTCTCAAGCTCAAACTAAGGCCAAGTCTAAGGCTAAGTCCAAAGTCAGGTCGCCCATCATAGATGTGGATGAGGAGGAGGAAGAAAATGATGACGCTCCCCTCAGTAAGAAAACCAAGACCAAAAATTATAAGTTAGGATGCCTCCCAAAAGCTGGCCCAGCTTTTGGGAGGCATCCTAACTTATAATTTTTTGGCTGGCTCTAGTCCTGGCCCGTTTTGGGGGATTGAGATTTTATTTAATCGTAGCTGACCTTTGACATTCTGAATCTTATACTTTTGATTTCAAAATGAATGCCTGTCGAACTAGATTGAATAGGACAAATAAGTCTCTATAAGCTTTTGATCGGACTGGTTTTTTGATAATACAGTCGAGCTTATACTTGTATAGTTTTTGAAAACGAGATAAACTAAGAGTTGAATCTGTTTAAGGGAACGAAGCTGACCAAAGTTCGAGCTTGTTAGAACGAGATTGACTTAGATGTTGGACCTGTTTAAAAGAACGAATCTGACTAAGAGTCGAGCTTGTTAGAACGAGATCGACTTAGATGTTGGACCTGTTTAAGGGAACGAAGCTGACTAAGAGTCGAGCTTGTTAGAACGAGATCGACTTAGATGTCGGATCTGTTTAAGAGAACGAAGCTGACTAAGAGTCGAGCTTGTTAGAACGAGGTCGACTTATATGTCGGACCTATTTAAAATAACGAAGCTGACTAAGAGTCGAGCTTGTTAGAACGAGATCGACTTAAATGTCGGATCTGTTTAAAGGAACGAAGCTGACTAGGAGTCGAGCTTGTTAGGATCGATATAAAAACGTAACACAATGTTGAATAGAACTGCAACTTTTATTGATGTAGAAACATGCTTACATCGAAAATGGAGAGCTAGAACTATAACAAATTTCGAACTGAAAACTGAACTAACTCTGAAGCTGAAAAACTGAACTAGAAGTAATATTTGATAAGGTGAGTAGCATGCCACGGGTGCTTTAATTCCTCACCACTTGGATGGGCGATCATGTAAGTTCCTTCCTTGATAATTCGAGTAACAACGTAGGGACCTTCCCAGTTGGGAGATAACTTGTTTTACTGAGTTCTCCTTCCTGTCGCCTCAATTTTCCTTAGCACGTGGTCGCCTACTTGGAAGGATCTTGTCCTCACCTTCTTGTCATGATAATTTTTGGTCCTCTGTTTGTAGTTGACCATTCACAGATAAGTCGTATCTCGCTTCTTGTCAATCAGATCCAAGTTGATCAATCTGTTGGTATCGTTCTGCTCTTGGTCGAAGAAGACTACTCTGGCAGTAGGAAAACACAGATCGGCTGGTGCCATGACCTCTGATCCATATATAAGAGCGAATGGGGTTTCCCCCGTAGGCCCCCGAGTGGTTGTGCGAACTGCCCAAAGAGCAAGGGGGAGTTCGTCCAACCAATTGCTACGCCGACCAACCAAACCCGTCTTGAGTGCAGATAGAACGAGCTTGTTCGCAGCTTCGGCCTGGCCGTTGCCTTGAGGGTAAGCTACAGATGATTGCCAATGTTTGACCCCTACTCGATTCATTTCCTCTTCGAAAGCCCAGGAGAATTGTAGCCCGTTGTCCAACACAATAGCTCGAGGTATCCCAAAACGGCACCAAATGAAGTCATGGATAAAGTTGATGGCGTTTTCCTCTGTGATTCGAGCTAGTGGCTTTGCTTCAACCCACTTCATAAAATAATCTATATCCACGATCACATACTTGCAATTTCCACGGGCGGGTGGGAAGGGTCCAATCAAATCGACGCCCCACATATCAAATGGCTAAGCAGCGATCACCGGAGTTTGCTCAGTCGTAGGCAAATGGGGTAGGTTGGCAAACCTTTGACACTGGTCGCATTGCTGAATGAAGTTGTGTGCATCAACTCTCATGTGTGGCCATTAATAACCCAACGTAATCAGCTTGTCAACCAAAGTTCTGGCCCCCGGGTGTCCACCAAAAAATCCACTATGCACCTCGTGCATCAACTGAGTGATTTCTTGGGGGTGAATGCATTTCAACAATGGCTTAGTGTATGATCTCCTGAATAGCATGTCCCCTTGAATAACGTATCTCGGAGCCTTCTTCTTGATGGCTCGAGCTGCTTTCTCGTCCTCAGGGAGCTCGCCCCTCTCCAAGTATGCACTCATTTCCTCGATCCAACACTTGTCGTAGACCCAGTTTCTCAACGTATCTTCCACGCACTGAATCTGAACCCTTTTATATGCTGGATGCTCGAGGTAGGAGATAGGTTCCTCATGTGGTTCATCTGAAGTAGCCAGCTTCGAGAGTAGGTCGGCCAATTCGTTGTCCTCTCGACCAATCCTCTGAATTTCCCAAAACTCCAAGTCTTTTATCAGTTCTTTCACCAGGTCACAGTATTTGATTAAAGTAGAGTTCAGCACCTCGTACCCTCCCCTGACCTGGTTGACTATTAGCTGGGAATCACAATATGCCACAATCTTGGTCGCCCCAAAGCATTTGGCGTACTCGATGGCTACGACCAACGCTTCGTACTTCGCCTGGTTGTTGGAGGCTTCAAACTTGAACCTCAATGCTTCCTCATAGACCGTCCCTGATTCTGGCTCGATCAATACTATCCCAGCTCCACTAACATTCTTTGTTGCTGACCCGTCGGAGTACACCTTCCAGCAATCCTCGGGTAGACTAATGACGGGATGGGCCTCTGTTTCCTTCCCTTTAGTTTTCTCTATCTGAGCTCATACCTCGCTATCTTCCTTAGTGAACGTTAGCTCGACCAAGAAGTCTGCCAAGGCTTGAGCCTTCAATGCCTTTCGAGGTCGATACTCGATGTCAAATTCTGTAAGAGCAATTAACCAGTTGAGTAAGCGACCTGAACTCTCCGGCTTATGTAAGATCTTTCTCAGTGGTGCATTAGTGAGCACTACAATGGGGTGAGCCAAAAAATAAGCTCGTAGCTTCCTTGAGGCCACGACCAAGGCATATACAACCTTCTCTGCATTGTAGTATCTGCCTTCAACGTCGGATAGAGCCTTGCTAACATAAGACACGGGCTTCTGAAGCCCCTCTTCTTCTCGCACCAGGACAGCTGCCACTGAGTGGTGACCCACAGATAAATACACGAACAAAGTCTCCCCAGCAGTCGGGCTGCTCAATAAAGGGGGAGTAGCTAGATACTCTTTGAGCTGCTGGAATGACGAATGACATTCGGTCGTCCACTCAAAATTTTTCATCCCCCTCAACGATTTGAAGAAGGGGAGAGATCTTTCTGCCGACTTGGCTATAAAGCGACCCAGGGATGCCACCCTTCCATTAAGTCGCTGCATCTCTTTGGTACTTGTGGGCTCTTGCATGTCGACCAAAGCCTTAATTTTCTCAGGATTTTCCTCAATTCCTTGCTGTGACACCATAAAACCAAGGAATTTGCCAGCTGCTACTCCAAATACACATTTGCTCAGGTTAAGCTTCATGTCGTTTGCTCGTAAATTGGCGAATGTTTCCTTTAGGTCAACCACGTGACGTCCGACCTTTTTTTTATGACCATATCTGTTTTGGTAGAAAAAACAATAGAGTAGAATCTTAACTTAGTTTAGTGTGTGGATTTAACAATAAGGAGGGAACTATGGAATTCGATTATATGGAACAAAAGCATAAAAAAGAGATAATGACACCACGATTTGTTAACGAGGAAAACCTTGGAGGTGATAACCTCTTTGGAAAAAACCCCGGGAGTTAGGTCTCCAACCTTAAAAAGTTTCACTATAATGATCACGAATACAACTTTGGAAGATAATGGAGAGGATTAAAAGAGCTTGAGTGTCGAGTGTGTGCGTATGAGCAATAATGTGTTTTTTCCGTCTCCATTTCCCCTTAAATACAAGTAGATATGAAAGAGTCAATACGGTTCCTACAATCTCGGGATTTTGGTTTATCATTTCAACCTCCGTGAGACCAAGTCGCCCGAGCTGTTGAAGATCTGTTGAACGTGCTGGAGAATATCCCGCATTCCTTTCTTAATTACTGAAAAATAAGAATAAAAATATTAGGAAATATTGAATAAGTAAATATTAGAACAATACTTACAGGGTAATGACATCTCGGTATGCAGGATCAACTGAAGATGTCGCCATGTTGAAAAATACCCACAACAATTTTTCCCCAAAAACATTTGACTATGTTGGCAACTGAAGAGGCAAAATGTTTTTTTTTTTTTTGATTAACCATTCATCTTCTAACTGGCTTCAATGCGACGGTTAGGGATACGAGGCGACTAAAAAGGAAGAGTTTTGATAACCGCAATTCTGGATAACTATTGTTATTATCCAACCTCCTCAAAATTCTTTATCCAAATCAGACGTCTCCTACTATATTATGGGGAGAGTAATCTTCTAAAGTGTGCAGTTTTTATCCTTCCGGCGTTCTCCAAAGAAGTAAGTCAGAATCAACGTATCATTTGGCTATTTTATTGAACCCCTGCTAACATATATCCTTATATGCAGTGACTCTCTCCGGCTTGACGACAAGTGATATTGTGGCCAAATACAAAGGTAAGATGAAAGCGGAAGAGAACATACCAGAGTTAGATAAGATTACTCCGAAAAGAAAAAGGGTGGAACAAATCTCCGGCGTGGAGAAACAAATTTGGAATGAAGAGGTGTTGGAAAATCAGGTAAGAGTTGATTTTGATTCGTGGACACATTGATCCTCTTTTATTTTTAGTAAAATACCTCTTCTTGTTGATGACAGATTGTCTCGATGGCTAAATTAATGTCCAAAGAAATCAGGACATTGAGGGAAAAATGCAATACCTATGACATGAGTAGGGTTGAATATGAGAAGGATTTGAAAGAAGCTGCAAATATAATAAGGGAAAGGGGATTGGAAATCAGAGACAAGAATGAAGAGATATTAAAATGGCGGTCCAGGCTTGCAAGCGTTGACATCAGTCATGAAAGGGAGATGGAAGCATTTCGGGATGATTTGGTGCATGAGATCGCAAAAGCGCCTCTTTGAAACTAGAATCCAAATGATTGAGGAATATCAAAGTGAGAGCATGTGAATTGGAACTTGAATGAAGAGAAAATGGCTTTGCAGCGGATTCACGAGGAAAAAGCAATCGATGATTTCAAGGATCTGGAACAGGCTGGTGAGGATACTGACATGGGGTGATTTTCAGAAGTTTGGAGAAGGTACCCCAAATGCAACACCTGCGGCAGAAGCCACCTAAAAAATAAAATAAAAATAAAACAACTTTGTTCTTGGTCTTTTGGTGATGTTTACTGGGGTGGAATCCCTTAAAACAATTTTATTTTTGTTTGGTTTGTAATGGGTCCATAAGGACCAAAGACAATCTTTTTTACGTGTTGGGTTGGTTCAACACTTTTGCACTTTTACTGTTGGTAGCTCGGATACTTTATGGTTGCTTTAATCTAGTTAGTTTAGTAGTTTTCAAGCATGTCAAGGCTTGTTTCTTTTGGATAAATTTTTTTTTTTTGTATGTTATGCTCATAAGGTGACATGATAGTATGTCAAAACGATAGGTACTTAAGATGACACGTATATGTCATAAACCGTAGATACTTTAGATGACACGTACATGCCATAACCATAAGAATAATACGTAAGATCAATCATCCAACTGAGTGGGAATGGGTAAGCTATATGAGTTTACCCATATAGGCCCACCCCACACCTCAATTAGAGAGATAACTTGCGCTCCAGGCGAAGGTGTGGTAACCTAACATCTTAAGAAAGAGGTAATTAACTCTTTAAACCTTAGAAGGGATTGTGTACCTTTACTTGAGAAGAGATGGCCAGTCTCTAACGGAGGAGAAATCGTTGTTCTTTGCGCGCATTCGACATGTCCCCATGTAAATGTGTCAATACCTCATAAGATAGAAACATGTTAAAACGGACGCCAACTAAGGTTGACGTCTCTCCACAAAGTACGTTAGTGACATCTTAATTTGTAAAGAATTAAAGAGGTGTATAGGAAAAAAGAAAGGTTACAACAAATTAAAAGACGATCCATACCTCGGAAAGATGAGTTCATGGGGAAATTTTGTTTATACGTAATACCTTTTAAGATGAATGGCGTTCCAACTTCGCGGTATCATTTGGCCATCCAAGGTTGCAAGTCGATATGCTCCTTTCCCGGCTTGTGCATCTATTAAGTAGTGGTCCTTCCCATTTTGGGGCGAGCTTGCTTGCGCTGGGTTCCTTGGTATTTTGGAATGCCTTTCGTAGGACTAAGTCTCCTACTTGAAACCTCCTAATCCTTACGTTTTTGTTGTATGATCGGGCTACCCTTTGTTGATATGCCGCCATGCGAACTTTGGCCATGTCCCTTAGTTCGTCCACGGTATCTAGGTCATGTATCAAAATATCTTTATTATGTTCGATGTCGCAAGCCGTATCTTGCCGTAGGTACAAGGACTTCGCCGGAATAACAGATTCGGTTCCAAATACAAGTTAGTAGGGGTTTGACCAAAGCAGCATTCTTAGATGTCGTCCCGTCGCCCCATAGAACCATTGGTAACTCTTCCGCCCATCGTCCTTTCTTTTGGTTCACTCTTTTTAAGTTGCTTATTATTATTTTGTTGCTAGACTTCGCCCGTCCATTGGCTTGAGGGTGAACAGCGAAGATGTCACCATCTTAACACCCCAAGATGTCAAGAAATCTTGGGTTCTCTTGCTAATGAATTGAGAGCCGTTGTCACAAATTATCTCCGATGGTATTCCAAATCTACCGAATATGTTTCTTTTGATAAAAGATATAACTTCTTTGTCACGAACTTGCACATATGCCTCACTTCTACCCATTTAGAAAAGTAGTCTGTCATAGCCAAGAGAAATACTCTTCCACCCGGTGCTCGGGCAATTTTCCTACTATGTCCATTCCCCAAACCATAAAAGGCCATGGTGAGAGGATAGGATGTAGCAGCCACTGGCCGGTGCAGATGTCCCCATGTCGTTGACAGGAATCACATTTCTTTGCGTAGTCAACGGCGTTTTTCTCATTGTGGCCGAAATAGCCCATTCTAAGAGCTTTAGTATGTAAACTTCTCGCCCCAGGTATGATTTCCACAATCTCCTTCATGCAGCCTCCTTGAGAACCCGATGGGCTCTATCTCGCTTCTAGACATCTTAAGTAGTGACCTCAAGCAGATTTTCTAAACAAGAGATTATCAATAAGTAAATATTTAGATACTCTTACCCCAAGGCTCTTGCATTCTTCTCCTCGATCGGGATCGTATCATCTAAGAGATACTTGATAATAGGAGCCGTCCAAGAGGTTGCCGCAGAGAGGAAGGTATGTCGACATCTAGGCGAACATCTCAAGATGGTCAATTGGGATGTCAATATGCACAATTGGGATACCGGTTTGTGAGATGCTTTTGAAGGCCGAACCCAAGTTTTCCAGCGTCTCGCTTGAGAATTTTCTTCTCGTGGGATTTGTTCCAAGGAAAATGTTTTGAATTTGGCCGAAATAATTTTTACAATTTCCAAATATGTCGTCATCTTGGCATTTTTCGCGACGTAGGACCCGTTGTACCGGTTAACAATTAGCAAGGAATCCATGAACACCCGGATATGCTTGATATCTAAGTCCCGGGCCGCAGCTTAAACCCGCAATTAGAGCCTCATACTCGCTTCATTGTTGGTAGCCTTGAAACCGCAATCGATAGATTGTGGTATTATGTCCCCTTGTGGCGATTTTAGTACAACTCCAAGACCCGTACCTCTCATGTTGGAAGCACCGTCCGTGTAGAGAGTCCAAATTTTTAGGATGTCATCATCTTGAAGTTGCTTTGTACTTCCAATTCCACCTCTTGTTGCTGTGGTTGGACCGAAATCGCCTACAAAATCGCCTAGGGCTAGGGATTTTATTGCGCTTTTGGGCTCGTACTTGATGTCGTATGTGCTTAATTGTACGTACCATTTCGCCATTCGACCCGACATCTCTCGGTTTTCTCATAACATTCTTAATAGGATAGTTAGTGCGTACAATTATAGTATGTGTTTCAAAATAGTGCCTTAATTTAATAGAAGCAAGTTTATCAAAGCTAAAATTAATTTTTGTAAATGAGAATACCCGGTCTCTCGCATCTAAGAGTGTCTTACTTATATAGTAGATGGGTTGCCGATTACCATCTCGTTCGTTACCAAGATCGCGCTTACGCCGCCTTCTGACACCGCTAGGTAGATGTAAAGATGTTCTTCCTTCCGAGGTTTGGCCAATAAGGGAGGTGTCGACAGTAAGTTTCTGAGCTCCCGAAAAGCTTCTTCATGTTGGTCCTCCCATTGGAACTTTTTGTTCTTTCTTAAGATGTCGTAGAAAGGTTTGCATCGATCTGAGGATTTTGAAATGAATCTGGTGAGTGCGGCAATTTTTCCTGTCAATCTTTGGACGTCCTTGATAGATTGAGGTGATGACAGGTTGATAATAGCACGTATTTGTTCTGGGGCGGCTTCTATGCCTCTTTTAGTAACCATATAACCCAAAAACTTGCCGGCCTTCATTCCGAAGTTGCATTTAGCTGGATTAAGTTTCATATTGAAACAATCCAAGATGTCAAAAGCTTGAGAGAGGTTGCTTATGTGATCCTCGGCCTTCTTGGACTTTACTACCATGTCGTCGATGTATACCTCTATTGTGTCCCCAATCTGATCTTTAAACATTTTGTTTATGAGCCTTTGATACATTGCACCTGCATTTTTTAGTCCAAAAGGCATGGCAATATAACAATAAATACCTGTGGGCGTTATGAAGGCAGTGTCCTCTTGGTCGATGGTTCCATCTCGAATTTGTTGAAATCCCGAGGACGCGTCCATGAATGTGAGGAGTTCATGTCCGGAGGTGGCATCAACTAATGAATCTATGTGCGGCAAAGGGAAAGGATCTTTTGGGCAGGCTTTATTCAAGTCGGTGAAGTCGACACAAACTCGCCATTTCCCGTTTCTCTTCTCTACCACAACCACGTTTGCTAACCATCTTGGATAATCGACCTCCCGTATCATGTTGGCTTTGAGTAAGCGCTCTACCTCTTCCTTGATGATCTGATTTCGGTTTCGCAAACTTCCTACGTTTCGGTGCACCGGTTTAAAGCTAGGATCTACGTTAAGTTTGTGAGTGATGACATCTTGCCGATGCCTGTCATGTCATCATGTTTCCAAGCGAAACTCTTTATTCTCGCTTCTTAATAGGTTCACAAGCTCCTCTTCTATATCTCGACGGGATGTCGGTGCCAATAAGTACTTTGATGTCGGGTTGGAAGTGGTCTAGCAATACTTCTTTCACATCATCCTCCCTAGCTTCCAGTGACTTCACGTACTTTCCTCGGTAATTGCTATGCTTGTTTTGGAGATGTCGACGCCTTCATTGAAGTTTTATAACATTCCTTGGCTACTTGTTGATCACCGTAAATTTTAGCGACACCCCAAGGTGTTGGGAATTTCACACACCGATGGTAAGTGGAGGGTACGGCCTTCATCCCATGAATCCACGGTCTTCCAAGAATGACATTGTAAGATGTTGCGCAATCAATTACGCGTAACCGCCCCACGGTGCCGAGGCCCTTTGAGTATATTGGAAGTTTGATCTCCCCACCGTTTCTTTGACTTCACCACCGAAGCCTACCAAAGATCGAAGACTTTTTGATGATCTCCGATTCTCGGGATGTTCATTTCCTTAAGGGTACCCAACATAATAAGATTGACTGAGCTGCCCCCATCTACCAGGATACGTCGTATTTGCATGGTTGGCGATCCGCAAAGAAATAACTAGACCGTCGTGGTGAGGTTCTAGCAGTTCTCTCGATCGCTTTCATCAAAGGTGATTGGATCCCGGCGCAGCGTCGACATCCCGGGCCGTCTTTCCGGCTTCTCCTCTTTTGACTCCTTAGCATGTCGTTTTGCGGCGTAATAGGATGTTCCACATATTTACGAGCCTCCACTAATGAAGTTGATCACCTTTGTTGATGCCGGGGGAGAAACCGGTCTTTCAGGCTTCATGAGGAGCTTACGCATTTTCAGCCTCTCTTCTTCTCGGATCCCAACAACTCCTTAAGATGTCCTTTCGAGAGCAAATAACCGATCTCCTTTCTTAACGCGATGCAATCTTCGCAACGTGTCCAAAGTCTTCATGGTAAGCGCACCATTTTGATTTGTCACGCCATCCCGTGGTTTTGTCCGTTTTCTTTGGCCATCCGGCTTTGTCTCCTGTGTTGCCCATTGCATAAAGTACACCCGAAATGTCAACGTAAAAACAATAATCGAAATGTTAGGCACATTATCATTATCTTCATCCTCACCGTCTATTGAATTAATTTTTGCTAGTGTCAATTCTCTGATAAGGATTGGGACGGTTGTTCCCGCGATGGGACGATTCAGCCTTTTCTGTCGGGATGGTCATATTTCGACATCTTGGACGCATGACTTCGATCTTCGCAGCCTCATCTTCCTCCGCCTTATGAATCTCAATGCCCCGCTCCCGACTTCTTCTAGCCGCTTACAAGGAGTCATCACCAAATCCCGATAATACCGTGAATCTTTCTTCAACCCCATTTTGAATGCTTACGTAGTTTGTCGACATGTCAAGATTAGGAATTTCTAGCACCTCTTTATTGAACCGGTGGACGTAATCCTTTAGAGTTTCATTAGGTCAGCCGGGTCACATTGTAAAGATCACTTGTCAACCTTTCAAATTGTCGATCGCATGAGAATTGGTTGTAGAACATGTTGATGAGCCGGGCGTATGAACCAATTGAACCTAGGGGTTGTCTAATCAGCCCATTTGAGAGCCGGTCCAGACAAGGTGGATCCAAATCCCCGCATAAGCAAGCCTCCCGAATTGAAGCGGAATATGGATTATGTCCATCTTTTCTTGATAGTGTGCAACATGCTCCTCTCGGGTCCGTGGTACCGTCGTACAACTTCATAGATGGTACACCGAAACGCTTCGGGATGTCGACATTTGCAATTATTGGGACAAACCGGGATTGATCGTAATGTAGCTTTTGGGTCACCGGGTTGAATTGGAGGAGTTACTCCCGGCACGTTCATTATTAGCTCTTCGAGATCCCGCATCCGTTTGGCTAGCGGATTTCTGCAAAAGGGTCACCATAGGAATACGATTGAAATTATTATTATTGAAAAGATTATTTAGCAAACCAGAGTTGTCCGTAGTAGTCGTGACAAGAGGTGTTGTCAATGAATGGGATGAATGGGGTGAATCCCGCGGAAGATGGCGTCAATGGGGTGTCCCCAGCAAAGATGTCGACATCATTAAAGATGTCGGGCCGGATGAGTTTGAGGAGGACTCGCCCATTGGAATGAATTCACTCGAAATGTAGATCCTCCGGTGTTGTCAAAGTTGAGAACCCTTGCACGCAGTGGTGATATGTTCTCAAGCCGAGATGCGATGAGCCGTTGGGTCTTTCCCGCATCTTAATCATGGAATTGGTCAACACCTTCGAATTGTTGTCTTCTTTGGTCCAACCTTTGATTCAACTCCGGTCGGGATACTCCGGATGTCGGCATCTCGCATTGGAAGAGGTTGCCCCCTTTTGTGGAGTCTTCGTAGGTTGAGTTGGCCGAGGCCCGGCCTCGAGGAGGTGGTGGTAACAAGCCGGTTCTACCTCCCGATGTGGGAACAACGGCGGGACCTTTGCACGACGGAGGACACATTGGGGGTGCAGACATAGTGAACTTGATCAGAAATGATCCAAATAACCGATAAACCACGAGGCCCCTCGGTGGGCGCCAAATTGTTTTGGTAGAAAAAACAATAGAGTAGAATCTTAACTTAGTTTAGTGTGTGGATTTAACAATAAGGAGGGAACTATGGAATTCGATTATATGGAATGTTGGTCCCAAAGGTGGCAACAAGGGTGAAAATACAGCTAGAGGGGGGGGGTGAATAGCTGTTTAAAATTTTTCGCCCTCAATTTAAAACTAAACCTCTACGCTTACAAAACCTCTTGCAGTGTATTATAAACTGCAAGTAGAGTTGTAAAATGCACAGCGGAATATACTTGATAAAATGCGGTTTTGAGATGGCGGTTTTGCAAGGCGGTTTTAGTGCAATTTTCTGAGCAGTTGTAAAACTGAAAGTGCAGTTTGACTATGTTAACTCCAAACACAATTTCACAATAAAGGATAACTATATAAGATCAAACACAGAGAAAGGTAGATAATTAGTAAGCACAAGAAATAAAAATGCAGAAAGTAAGAACACAATATTTGGAGTGGTTCAATCGATAAACGATCTACGTCCACTACCAAGATGGTTAGTCTTGGATTTCTAAGAGAGATTTTATATTGAGTATTTGAGAGATTACAAGGTACAATAAAATCTTTTCTATGAAGAACAAATCCAAAACTATAACCACAGTGTATCTCAAGTGAATAAACTATGTGTTTAAACAAGAGAGGTGTGTGTGTGAGAACAAGATCAAGGCTCTTTAAATCTCAGTGAGATGTAGAGCACAATGATTCTTGAATGTGTTAAGGCTTGATTGGCCGGGGAATATTTCTTGAAGTATGAAGATGAAGATTCAAAAGACTAAGAATTTCTCGGGGCGAGCTTCAACTTCGATGATCACAAAGAATTTTCTCAATATTTTCAAGCAATCTTCAAATGGTGAAGATTGGGGGTATTTATACCCAAGCATCTCAAATATAGCCGTTGGACACACTGCTCAAGGACGTACTTGATGCTTTCCCATTGGTCCACCGATATCCACTTTTGTCCTTTAGAGCCTGTTGGTGCAGGCAAAGCCGATCGGACCTCACCCGCAATCAAGGTGGTTAGGACATCTGTCACCTTTATGAGATCTTTGCAGATCTGCTTCCGACATTGGGTCACGTGACAAGATATGGTGGTTGACATTTAATATTGCTGACGTGGATTCCAAGGGATAAAAGGATCACTTCAAGAAGTCAATCATTGGGGCGGTTCTGGGGCAAGCGGTTTGACAAAAGGCGGTTCCACCAGAAGAGGATTTCCAAAAGTGCGGTTTGCACTTGATTGATCAAGCGGTTTCAGATGAGAGGAATCTCAAGGCAAAAGGCGGTTCTGCCAAGCGGTTCTGAAAAGGCGGTTCAGGAACCCTTGAAACTGCAATCCTAAAATCCAATGATTCTTGAGCCAGTCTTC
This sequence comes from Adenophora triphylla var. japonica, assembly GCA_022495995.1. NCBI lineage: Eukaryota > Viridiplantae > Streptophyta > Magnoliopsida > Asterales > Campanulaceae > Adenophora > Adenophora triphylla. Next base: position 1,189,918 of record JAFEMH010000045.1, on the reverse strand, counting down.
AAGCCTAAATTTAACCTATTCTATAAAATGGACTTAGCTAAAAAATTGAAGTCTAAGCTTCATTACATAGGGTCCTAAAGTCCTTAAAATAAATAGGAGGTTATGGTATCAATCAAATCTAATACAAAATAGGAGGGTTAAAATATGCATACCCAACAATCTCCCCCTATTTGATTGATGCCATTACCTACTACAGCAAAAGCAAACATTGTACTTGGTAAAAACATGTCCATAAGAATTATCATGGTAAGTCATGTCCCAAGTCAATGCACACACTAGCTTAAGCTATAGATTTCTATACCTTTGAAGGATTGAAAAACTTACAATTTGAAAAGTATAGAAATGTATTCAGTGCACTTAAAAAAATATGATTTTAAGTTCAAAGTGCAGTTTAAACTGAATGTTTAAACATCAATTCAAAATAGTGATTTTTAAGTTAGAAAATATTTGAATGAGGTTTAAAACCATAAGCGGTTTCATTGTTCTACAAACAAGCGGTTTGATTGAACAAAGTTTTGGAACCATGATGCAATTTCCATTAATTCCTAAGATGATTACAAGTACAGGAATGAAGGAAAATTACAAGGTTACAAAAACAAAAAGGAAGTAAGTTGGACAAAAGGAAATATAATGAAAGTGCGGTCCAAAACTTACCAAAAAGATTCACAAAAAAAATATAAGGAAAAAGCGGTTTACTGCTGGGGCGGCTTGTTTACTTCATGCTCAGCTCCACTTGGCCCAGCTCTGGATTGGTCAGGAGCAAACGCTTTCCTTAATCTTCTAACTTCCTCTGCGGTTCTGGTGAGAGTAGCTTCAAGCTTCTTCAAGGCATTTACAGAATGAGCAGAGGTTGAATTTGTGGCACCAACCGCTTTGGTGTTTTCCACAATGTTGTCTCTAATAGTATCCAGCTGCACGTGAAGGGATGAATAAAGGGAATTGAAGATAGTATGGATCTCCTCCTCGCACGCTAGCCGGTTTGTTCTTGGATAGCTTCCTTCATTGGATCAAGATCAATGGTAACTCTCGTGAGGTTTTCGTCATGAATTTCAGGCTTCAATCTTGGCAATGAATCCAGCCTTCAGGTTGTCCAGGCGGCTGTTAAATTCATCCTGAATCTCATTCAACTTTGCCATTGAGGCATCTCCAACACATTCCAGATTTACCTTTGAGTCCACCTTGAATATGTCAATTTGCTCCAGGACATCTTCTCTAAGGGTATTCAAGGCGGTTTGGACTATCTGTGCCATTTGCGGTCTGGAGTTTAAATTTGCAACAAGCTTTGAGGTCAGCTCCCCAAGATCCTTGTCAATAGCATTGCAGACCTTCTCTTGAATATCAGTCATCCCTTTAACCAAACCTTCTTCAACAGCGGTTTTGATAAGAGAGGCGGTTTGTTCATCTGGAGCGGTTGAAGAGGATGGAGCGGTTTGAGTTGCTGTAGATCTCTCCCCCTTAATGGCATCAAGCAAAGAAGCTTTAAGGGTTGCCAACTCAAGGGAGTGAGAATCCACTTTGTCTTGTAAAGCGCGGTTGGATGCAAGAAGGGACTCATTGGAGGCAGTCAAAGAGATGACATGGCCTTGGTTTATGACCAGTTGGCCTTGAATCAGATTGAGGGTTTGGAGAATTTGGGAGTATTCAGTGGGAGGTGCGGTTGAGGTTGTAGCTGTTGTGAAGGTAGGAGGCGGTTGGGTTGGAATGGTTTTAGGAGCGGTTTGGGATTGAGGATTTGTTTGAGGATTTGGTTGAGGAGGAGTCTTTTGGTGGTTGGGTGATTTTTGTGGAGATGGGGATTTTGAAGGGGTATTTGATTTGGAGCGGTTTGGTGTAGGGGAATGGGAGCGGTTTTGAATTGGAGAATTGGTTGGGGTTGGATCTTCTCTGATGGATTTGGATGTTGCATGTCCAGCAGAGTGCATAGACTGCCTTTGTTGATAGGCTTGGGATCTGGTAGGAGTTGGGTTAGAGTGTTGGGAATTTATGGAATGGGAGTGTTGGGGTGAGTTGTAAGGTGATTGAGAGGATAGGGGTGAGAGTGATTTTCTGGGGGAAGGTGAAGGAGAGTCTTGAGGAGGTGACTGAGGAGAGGAATTTTGAGGAGATGGAATAGGGGAATTTTTAGGAGGTGAGGGAGAGGGTGAGGGTTGGACAGGCTTGGTTTTCTTGAAGGGTTTCTTCTTAGCAGCCATTTTCTTCCTCTTGGGTTTCTCCCCCTGAGATTGTGCGGTTTTGTTGGGGGAAGGAGTTATGGATTTGGTTTTGGAAGGAGACTTGGAAGGGGATTTGATTGGGGATTGTACTGGAGATTGGGATGGTGATTGGGTAGGAGCGGTTTGATTGGATGGGGGCGGTTGAGATTCTGGATGCGGTTCATTGGGTGAGGCGGTTCCTGCTTCAGTTGTTTTGCCCTTGGACTGATACTTCTCAGCTTGTTCCTTGGCCAATCTGTTAATTTCATCTTGGAGGACTTTCATCTGTTCCTCAACAGTCAATCCATCCATCTTATCCTTGGCTCTTTGCTCGGATACCAAGTCAGGAATACTTGGATCTTCTTCTTCTTCTTCACTATCTTCATCCACCAAGGCAAATTTCTCAGGTGCAGGTTCCTTGGATTTCTTAGATCTTTTGCTAGTGCCAGCTCCATCATCAGTAACATGCGGTTTGGGTGGAGGAGCAGTCTTGGTCCTTTTGGGAAGCGGTTCAGCTCTTGCTGGCTGCTTCCTTGACCGCTTGGCTCCTTTAGCTTTTGGAGCGGTTGAGGGATCTCTCAACTCATAAGGTTCCTTCTTGGGGTAGGTATCTGCATCATACAAGGATTTGTATAATGCATCTCCATTTGCGTATCTGAAGGTATGACAAGCAAGCAATCCCAGAGAATCAAAGGAACAATCCACCACCAGTTCAGGATTCTTAGTGACCAACTCATCAACATGCTCATAGTCCATCAAAAGTGCTGTTATGATCCTGCTGAATGGTCTCCACCTCTGAGCTTCACCTCTGACTTTGGCCTGGTAGGTCTCAACACTGTTCTTAATTTCCAAGAACAGGATCCTTGGCCAGTGCAGTTTGATATCCATGAATATGGCAGAACAATATATCCATTGTTGGGAAGTGAAGTTATTATGATTCCCAGTCTTCCCACAGACTGTCCTCCCAACAAGATGACCAATGTGGCTCATCAGTTCACCAAAATCCTTCCTAGCAATCTTCTTGTATTTCTTGGATAAGGTACTAACTTTGGCGGTTGCTAGAGCAGCATTGTCCTGAATGACTTGATCAACCTCTATAGGGGCTCCACCAACATTGAATCTGAAAAGCCTTCTGATGTCAATGTAGTCAATGGAGAGCTTCTGTCCTTCTATAACAGCGGTCAGGCAGGAAACTCTTTGGCCTTCATTAAGAATTCTGGAATCCTTCTTCGCGGTTGAGAAGAACTGGTCCACTATAGAAGGAACAATGAAATCCTGCTTCTTTGTGAACAGCGGTAGGATTCCTGATACTCTCAGCTTCCTCAGCAGCTCCCTTCCTAGAGCATCAGATTTGAGCTCTGCCTCATTCACTTCCCAACCTGGAAGGAAAGTAGTTGGATCCTACAAATTTGAAATTTCAAGAGTTAGATCCATTTGTGTATTCATAGTTCACATGCGGTTTGAGCACCAAGCGGTTGAGCAATGGTGCGGTTTGAGAATTTCAAACCCCAAGTGAAACCATGAATACTTAACAAATAATGAGGACATGAGAAAAAAAATTACTTAAGTACGTGGCATTGTAATCCAAACTTATCCCACACTGCAAGCGGTGCTTAGAGAGGAATTTTATGGTGTCCAGCCTATATACTTAAGTAAATTCTCAAAAATAAGAAAGGGAATAAACAGCATGCGGTTTCTAAAAGTTTGAAAATGCGGTTTTAGAACATGCGGTTTAAGAGAGGAGCGGTTTGAAACAGAAAATCCTAGGCGGTTGCATACAAGCGGTTTCAAACCCAAAGGAAATCCAAAAATCTGAAAAAGTTGGAAAATTTTCTAAGTGTTTGAAAAACACTATTCAGATTTAAGGCATCCAAAACATGTGATTTTTCAAGAAAAGTTCATGGGTTTCATGAAGAACACGAAGAACATTCATGAACACCAAGAACAGAGATTTTCAAAACTTAACCAAAATCAACAAATAACATATCAAAATGATCACATTGGGAAGGAGATTAACAATATATCATTAAAATTACAACCTTTACCCAGAATCAGTCATAAACAACAAAAATCAAAAGTGGGTTTTCGAACCATAAAAACTGAAAATCACAAAATAGGTGTTCATAGCATGGATGGATCATGAAATAAGTTATATATAATTAATCCATGTACAAAACCGAGCAAAACCCAACAATTATCAACAAAAATGGTCAAGAAACAAGATCAAAATCAACAGAAATCATGAACTGAAGAATACGAAGGACTATGTTCATCCATGGCAGTTTTGACAAAAGAAAATTAAGAGCTAGGGTTAGAAATTGTTTACCATTTCCAAGATAGGTTTCTTGGGACCTTTAGGAATGTGAGAAGCTCTTTGGCGTTTTGAAGTTGATGGTTTTGAAGATGATGCCATTGACAGTTTAAGGTTTTGAAAGTGAGAGTTTGTAAAGAGTTTTAGAGAGAGAGAGTTTGGTAGAGAGAGTACGGTGAGCAGAGAGAGTTTGCAGAAAAGGTTTAGGTTTCACCAAACAGGGTATATATAGGGTGAAGGGGTGGAGGCAGTTGGTCAGAAAGAATGATTGAATTAAACCAACTGTTACACCCTTTCACCTCCTGCACATCTCTCTATGACGGCTGACATGAGGGCTTTAAATGCTCATGTCCCCTTAGCATTAAATGCTCTAAAATTTAAATTTTTGAGGGAAAATATTTGCAAAAATACCCTTATGACAAAATAAAAATTAAAAATAAATAAAGAATTTGAACAGCTTTTTTTTTTTTTTTTTTTTTTTTTTTTTTTTTTTTATAAAGATAAGCAATAAAAATAGACAGAGATTACTTTATGTTGAAACGCGGTTTTGATCCAAGCGGTCAGACTGCATCAGCGGTTTGAGATTTGCGGTTGGATGCAGGCGGTTGAACTGCTTGCGGTTTTGGATTTTGCGGTTTCAACAGAAGCGGTTTTGATTCCAAAGGAATTTCAACCTAAACTCAACAATCAAGTTAGCAAATAAAGAGTATGGAATTTATTTGAGTTCAAGCATACCCATTTCTCCTCTGAGAGAAGAAAATCTCTTGAAGTCAAGAGCTTTTGTGAGAATATCGGCATCTCGTTGTCTCTGTTCCCACGTACTCTAAATGGATATTCCTCTTCTCCACATGGTCTTTGAGAAAATGATACTTGATATCTATATGCTTGGTCTTGGAATGCATGACAGGTTGTTGGAGATCGAAATAGTTGAAGTGTTGTCACACATGATAGGGCGGTTTCCTTCATGGATTCCATAGTCCACCAACCAGCTGCTTCATCCAAAGGATTTGGCAAGAACAACTACCGCAGACAATATACTCGGCCTCTCTGTGGTTGACACCGAAACCGAAGCTTGCTTTTGCTGGCCCAAGCAACTAGTCTATTTCTAAGGAAATGACAAGTCCCACTGGTGCTTTTCCTGTCAATAGGACAAGCGGCATAATCTGCATCTGAATAACCTACAAGATCGAAGTTCGAATCTTTGGAATACCAAAGTCCAAGGTTAGTGGTTCCAGGATAAATAGCGAATTATACGCTTGATCGCAATAAGATGTGCTTCTCTAGGATCTCGCTTGATAGCGTGCACATACACGACACTAAACATGATATCGGGCCTACTAGCGCTTAAGTAAAGTAATGAGCCGATCATACCTCGATATAAAGTCTGATCAACTTTCTTACCTTTGAGATCTTTATCTAGCTTATTGCCGGTGGCCATAGGAGTATCATATGCTTTAGCATTTTCTAATCCAAACTTCTTTATCAACTCCTTGGTGTATTTGGCTTGGCTGAGGAAAATACCTTCTTCGCATTGCTTGATTTGAAGCCCGAGGAAGAATGTTAATTCTCCCATCATGCTCATCTCAAACTTGCTTTTCATTAGCTTTTCGAAACGCTTACAAAGCAACTCATTAGTAGAACCAAAAATAATATCATCGACATATATTTGAACAAGTAAAGTATGCTCATTATATTTAGCAATAAAAAGAGTTGTATCAATTTTACCTCGTTTAAATCCTTTTTCTAGTAAAAATTTAGAAAGAGTCTCATACCATGCCCTTGGAGCTTGCTTAAGTCCATACAAAGCCTTTTGGAGTTTGTAGACATGATTGGGAAATTTGGAGTCTTCAAATCCAGGAGGTTGGGCAACATACACGGTCTCTTGCAGTTCGCCGTTGAGGAAAGCACTCTTCACATCCATTTGATATAGCTTGAAACGCTTGAAAGAGGCGTAGGCTAAGAAGATCCTAATAGCTTCCAATCTTGCAACAGGAGCAAAGGTTTCATCATAATCAATTCCTTCTTCTTGCCTATATCCTTGTGCAACCAACCTTGCTTTATTCCTAGTGATGCTTCCATTCTCATCCATCTTATTCCTGAATACCCACTTAGTTCCAATTACTCCTTGATCCTGAGGTCTAGGCACCAAAGTCCAGACCTTGCATCTTTCAAATTGGTTGAGTTCTTCTTGCATAGCAACGACCCAACTTGAATCTTGGAGTGCTTCATCAATCTTCTTGGGTTCAACTTGAGATAAAAGAGAAGTATGCTCATCATAATTTGATCTCCTTGTTTGAACACCGGAAACGCATCACCAATCACATTTGTGAGGGGGTGATCGCCGACTTCACGAACCTCCGGGGGTAAGTCCGGTTGGATCGAGGTTTGTCAAGATCTTCAATTGGAACATCGTTAGATCCTTCACTAAGTCATGGAATGTAAGTTGACGAAGAGGTTCTATAAGCCGGATAGGGAATTCTCAACTTCTTCTTCCCTTGGAGTTGCATCTCGGAGTAGGAACTTCAGTGCGGTTTGAAAATTGCGGTTTGAGGGAATTTCGGTTGAGGGTGCCGGATTTTGCGGTTGAGGTTCAGTGCGGTTTGAGATGGTTCACCCGGTTCATTATGCTCAACAAAATCATCAAGAACATTTGGAGCCAAATGTGGCTCAAGGAGAGAATGCTCATCAAAAGTAACATGGGTGACTCTACTATTTTTAAACTAGTTTTATTGAAAACACGAAAAGCTTTAGAATGTTTAGCATACCCAACAAAAATACCTTCGTCGGCCTTGGTTCCGAATTTACCTCTATTTTCTCTTCCGTTGTAGAGGACAAAGCATTTGCAGCCAAAGATCTTGAAGAATGCAATGTTGGGGGTTCTTCCTCGCCAAAGCTCATAGGGAGTCTTATTATAGGTTTTGTTGATGAGGGAGCGGTTACGAGTGAAGCATGTGGTATTGATTGCTTCGACCCAAAAATACCGAGGTAGCTTCGCTCGCATATCATTGTCTTTCCAAATTTCAATCAACGTCCTATTCTTCCTTTCCACAACCCCATTTTGTTGTGGAACACCAGGTGTGGAAAAATTGTGATCAATCCCATGATCATCACAATACCGAGCAACACCGTTGTTCTTGAATTCTGTTCCATTATCTCGATCGAACACTAACGATGTCATCTTCTTTTTGAGTTTGGAGCCGTCGAATAGTGCGGTGAGAATCTCATAGCAATCATCTTTGGAAATCATCATCTCAACCCACGTATATCTTGAGTAATCATCCACCACCACTAAAGTATATCTATTTCCTCCAATGCCGGCAAGTGGTTACGGGTCCAAACAAATCTATGTGAAGCAGCTTGTAAACATCTTGAAGTTGATGGAGCGGTCTTGCCGGTGAAAGACGACGTGGATCGCTTACCAAGCCGGCATGCACCGCATTTCTCCGGATGGTGGTCAGCCACTTTGGGTAAACCACGAACGAGGTTTTCCCTACCAATCTTTGCAAGATACTGGAAGTTCAAGTGGCTCAACCTCTTGTGCCATAGCCAACTATTTCCGCTCACATTCTTAGCTACAAACGAGATTAGTGATACTACATGCAGAATTTAGATCAATAATGTAAATATTACTCTTACGAATCCCTGTGAGTAGTGTGACGCCGGAAATGCTATCTTTAATAAAGCAATTTGATGACGTGAAGTTGCAAAGCATTCCTTTGTCGCAAAATTGAGAAATTGAAAGGAGGTTGTGCTTGAGTCCATCGACAAGAGAAACCTTCTCAATAGTTAGGTTTCCTCTCCTTATAACACCATATCCAATGGTTTTGCCTTTGTTGTTGTCACCAAAGGTTACAGATGGACCACTAGCTTCAACGACATCTTCAAGTAACGATCTATATCCAGTCATATGTCTTGAGCAGCCACTGTCAAGATACCATTCATTATCCTTGGAGTGACCATCCATGAAGCAGAGGACCTGAAATGTAAACATTAAGAACGAGGTCCCCCTTTATTCCTTGGGTCCTGAAGTTAGCAACCCTTTACGACCCACACCGCTTGATGTAAGGAGGTTTACTCTTCCTGGCATTGGATGTGAACCGCAAAAGGCATTCTCAGCCTTGTGACCTAAACCATCACACCTGAGAACATTTATAATAGCTACAAGCTTCATGAGGTTTTACTAACTCCTTACTTTTCTTAGGAGTTGCATGCGGTTTGGGACAAGGAAGCGGTTTGGGAGGTGCGGTTCCGGCTAACATTCCAAATGATACAAAGGGAACAAAGGCTTTGGTTTGACCACGTATTTCGGGAACGCTATTCCCGCTTTTGAAGGCGGAGGAGCGGTCGAAGAAGAAGCGCGGTCGGACCCGGAGTTAGCAGAACCGCCTTTTCCACCGTAAGCGGTTGGAGTAGGGATTCTACCAATTCCATAAGCCATTTCCTCTTCAGGTGCTTCCACGTAATTCTTAGGTTTTAAACACGTAATTCTTCCCATATTGCTTTCCTTTAGGGTAGACATAATTTACTTGTCTTCCTTTACCCTTTCCTTTAGCATGCTTCCCCTTGGGAATTTCTTTAGTTAGTTCTGAAATTCCTCATCCTTTTCACTCGAGGATGCACACTTCTCCTCTTCCTCGAGATCCAAACCCTAGACCATCCTTAGTTCCAGGAGGAACTTGGAAGTCCAAGATTTTATCCTTGGTGGATTGAGACTTGAGCCACGAATCAATAATCTTTTGACGATCGTCGATTTGGGTTACCAAGTCATCATTCTGAGTTGAAGTGCGGCAACCTTAGTTTCAAGGATGCGGTTTTGATCAAGAAGAGGAGTCATCTGTTTGATTTGGTCCTTAAGATTAGAAATTTCAGACCTCATCACGCTTTTCTCCGTCTTGTACGCATTAAGTTCATCATGAGCTAAGCTTAAGGCTTTCTTAAGATTTGAGAATTGATGGATCACCATTTCAGCTTCCTTGAACATCTTTTCATGTTCCATGGGAGAAACCTCTTCCACCACCTTTTCAAAATTTTCTTTGGAATAGCTTTTGAAGGTGGAGCAGCTTTTAGATGAGAAAATGGGACGTGAATACGAACAATTTCCTATCTTAACGCTAGGAGTAAGTTTAATATCATCATCCAATTTATAATTTGGAAGTTTTGCAAAAACCTCCTTTTCCTCCATATCATGCAACTCAAATGATCTCGTAATCCGAGTCATCGAAGCGCTCGCAACTAAGCAGAGGTTAACCTATTCGGTTTCACCGTCACTTCCATCCTCGTAACTGCTTTCAATCCAAGTTGCTAATTCCTTGGAATTCTCTTCCTCCTCGCAACCATTCCCTTACGATGAGAAAATTTCGAAGGAAAAGTTTTCTTTTTCATATATTCATATTTAGGCCGTGGACACTAGATGCAAAGTGACCAGGTTTCCTACGCTTGTAGCATACCAAGTCACTCTTCTTCTTTGTATCTCAGCCTCTAGAAAATGTTGCAGGAGGTTTGCCTTTTGAAAATGATTTTGTGAAAGGTTTTGAGGATTTTCTAAATTTTTGAAATCTTTTCACAAACATGGCAAAATCATCATCATCCATCTCGATGAGTGATGAGGTTGATATGGAAGGATCGAGTGGTTTGATTGGATGTGGATGGTTTCTCTTCATGTTCCACTACGTACATAGAAAGCGATTTGGTTTTTCCTTCTATCTCTTCAATATGATTTAGTTTAAGTTCATAGACTCTAAGATTGGCATACAAGTTACTTAATGACCAAGTACCCAATACTTTGGAGTCTTCTAGAGAGGTAGCCTTATTTACCCATCTAGAACCTAAAGCGAGATAGGAAAGTCATATTGATTTCCTTATCGGTTAAAGTTTTACCAAGAGATCTACAAGCATTAACTACCTCAACATAGCGATCGTAGGTTTGACGCAAGGTTTCGTTGGGTTTTGTTGAAGTTGTTGTAGGATCTTTCAACGGTGTATAATTTGTTTTCCTTGCACTCATCATCACCTTCGAGGTAGCTCTCTATGGCATCCCACATCCGCTTTGCGGTTTTGAGGTACATTACTTTACGTAGAGTTGATACGGGAGGGTTCCGTAAATGATGAACCTCGCCTTGCTGTCCAAGGCAACTATTCTCTTGTCTTCATCCGACCACTCATCTTTTGGCTTTTTGACCTCTGGAGTTTCAGCATTGGTGGTTGCATCAGTGTTAGCCTTCATTGGAATTAGAGGGCCATTGATCACGCACTCCACCAGCATTTCATCTATGGTTTCCAAATGAATAAGCATTCGGCACTTCCAGATGTCAAAGTGGTCTTCGTCCAACATTGGAATGTGTGAATAGTTAACAGTAGTCATTGTCTTTGAGGTTGCCATATCGAATCGGCACACAAGCTGTTAAGCTTGAAAAACAGTGGTTTTAAAATGTGTCGGCTTTGATACCACTTGTTGGTCCCAAAGGTGGCAACAAGGGTGAAAATACAGCTAGAGGGGGGGGTGAATAGCTGTTTAAAATTTTTCGCCCTCAATTTAAAACTAAACCTCTACGCTTACAAAACCTCTTGCAGTGTATTATAAACTGCAAGTAGAGTTGTAACATGCACAGCGGAATATACTTGATAAAATGCGGTTTTGAGATGGCGGTTTTGCAAGGCGGTTTTAGTGCAATTTTCTGAGCAGTTGTAAAACTGAAAGTGCAGTTTGACTATGTTAACTCCAAACACAATTTCACAACAAAGGATAACTATATAAGATCAAACCGAGAGAAAAGGTAGATATTAGTAAGCACAAGAAATAAAAATGCAGAAAGTAAGAACACAATATTTGGAGTGGTTCAATCGATAAACGATCTACGTCCACTACCAAGATGGTTAGTCTTGGATTTCTAAGAGAGATTTTATATTGAGTATTTGAGAGATTACAAGGTACAATAAAATCTTTTCTATGAAGAACAAATCCAAAACTATAACCAGTGTATCTCAAGTGAATAAACTATGTGTTTAAACAAGAGAGGTGTGTGTGTGAGAACAAGATCAAGGCTCTTTAAATCTGTGAGATGTAGAGCACAATGATTCTTGAATGTGTTAAGGCTTGATTTCTGGGCTGGGGAATATTTCTTGAAGTATGAAGATGAAGATTCAAAAGACTAAGAATTTCTGGGCAGAGCTTCAACTTCTGATGATCACAGCAATTTTCTCAATATTTTCAAGCAATCTTCAAATGGTGAAGATTGGGGGTATTTATACCCAAGCATCTCAAATATAGCCGTTGGACACAGCTGTTCAAGGACAGTACTTGATGCTTTCCCATTGGTCCACTGATATCCACTTTTGTCCTTTAGAGCTGTTGGTGCGGTAAAGCCGATCGGACCTCGCCGCAATCAAGGTGGTTAGGACATCTGTCACCTTTATGAGATCTTTGCAGATCTGCTCTGACATTGGGTCACGTGACAAGATATGGTGGTTGACATTTAATATTGCTGACGTGGATTCCAAGGGATAAAAGGATCACTTCAAGAAGTCAATCATTGGGGCGGTTCTGGGGCAAGCGGTTTGACAAAAGGCGGTTCCACCAGAAGAGGATTTCCAAAAGTGCGGTTTGCACTTGATTGATCAGGCGGTTTCAGATGAGAGGAATCTTAAGGCAAAAGGCGGTTCTGCCAAGCGGTTCTGAAAAGGCGGTTCAGGAACCCTTGAAACTGCAATCCTAAAATCCAATGATTCTTGAGCCAGTCTTCAAGCCTAAATTTAACCTATTCTATAAAATGGACTTAGCTAAAAAATTGAAGTCTAAGCTTCATTACATAGGGTCCTAAAGTCCTTAAAATAAATAGGAGGTTATGGTATCAATCAAATCTAATACAAAATAGGAGGGTTAAAATATGCATACCCAACATGGAACAAAAGCATAAAAAAGAGATAATGACACCACGATTTGTTAACGAGGAAAACCTTGGAGGTGATAACCTCTTTGGAAAAAACCCCGGGAGTTAGGTCTCCAACCTTAAAAGTTTCACTATAATGATCACGAATACAACTTTGGAAGATAATGGAGAGGATTACAAGAGCTTGAGTGTCGAGTGTGTGCGTATGAGCAATAATGTGTTTTTTCCGTCTCCATTTCCCCTTAAATACAAGTAGATATGAAAGAGTCAATACGGTTCCTACAATCTCGGGATTTTGGTTTATCATTTCAACCTCCGTGAGACCAAGTCGCCCGAGCCGTTGAAGATACGTTGAACGTCTTTGGAGAATATCCCGCATTCCTTTCTTAATTACTGAAAAATAAGAATAAAAATATTAGGAAATATTGAATAAGTAAATATTAGAACAATACTTACAGGGTAATGACATCTCGGTATGCAGGATCAACTGAAGATGTCGCCATGTTGAAAAATACCCACAACAATATCGTCGACGTAGGCCTCCATGTTTCGGCCAATTTGTGAATCAAAGACTTTGTTCACCATCCTCTGGTAGGTCGCACCTGCATTCTTTAACCCGAACGGCATCATGTTGTAGCAATAGATACCCCCAGCAGCTTGAAAAGCCGTCTTCACAACATCATCCTCGTGCATCTTGATCTGATGATAACCTGAATAGGCATCGAGGAAGTTTAGAGTGGAGTGCCCGGCTATAGAGTCGACGAGCTTGTCAATACGAGGCAAGGGATAGCTATCTTTGGGACAGGCCAAATTCAAGTTGGTGAAGTCGACACACATTCTCCACTTGCCATTAGATTTCTTTACCATGACCACATTAGCTAGCCAGGTGGTATGTGTAGCTTCCTTGATGATACCTGCACTCAAAAGCTTTTGTACCTCAAGTTTTATTTCCTCCTCTTTGTCACGAGCGAAGCTTCTCAGTTTCTGTGCTTTGTGCTTCATGGTCGGTTTAACCTCCAACCTATGAACAGTGACCTCTTCCTTGATCCCCTTCATATCCTCTACTCGCCAAGCAAAGACATCATTGCTCTCCTTCAATAGCTCAATGATCTCTGTTCTTTCTTCAGCTGATAACTGCTTTCCAATCTAAATTTTTTGCTCGGGATAAGAAGGGTTTGTTATTACTGCTTCCAGCTCGTCTACAGCTTCCATCTCTGGACCATCTCTAAACTGTAGGGTCTCGATAATGATCTCTCGAACCCTCTGTCTTTCCTCGGCCCCCAAGTGTGGAGCTTCTTCAACGATCATGCCATCTAGTTCAGCTGCGATCTCACTGGTGGTGGCCCCTGAGTTATTGTCGATCTGGAGGCATAGCTCGCCTATGAAGACTTGGTCGACCATAACTGTATCGGAATCGACCATTGTGATTTCGGAGTGACATGTCGACTCAGTCATGACCTCGTCATGTGAGTGATAGGTCGACTCTTCCACGCCTGTGATCGTAGATAGTCGAGAAGTTGTGGTGACTGATTTTGACATCTTCAAGTACCCCTCAGCAGTTTCAATTTCCAGTTCCCTTTTCTTCCTTGTTCGTAGGACATGGTCAAGATATTCTCGAGATGTACTTCATACAGAGCCGAATCCAGCTAGCTTTGGGAACTTAATTCGTTGATGGGGGATTGAGGCCACCATTTCAAGTGCGACCTGGCCAGGTATACCCAAAATAGAAGCATAATCACTATTCACATCAATGACAATAAATTTTACCTTGGAGACGACCCTGTAAGGATGTTGACCTATGTCGACGTCCAACTCGATCTGTCCTTTGGCATCGACCCTGTGCCCTCCAGTCTGCCATCATAACGTTCGAGCTGCTCCTTTGAGAGTGTCATCTCCTTGAATGTCTTGTAAAACAAAATATCTTTGCAGGCCCCCGTGTCTATCAAGAGTCTGCTCGTCGTACACCCATCAATTAATCCTGGGATAACGAGAACTTGCTCTCTAGCCGCCACGTTTGTTGCTAGCTCGTCTGGGTAAAAGCTGATCATCTCATCTCTGATGTAGCTTCTAGGGGGTACATGAGGAGCCTTGTTGAGCTGGAATATCTTGTGTTTCAGGGCGATGTTGCTAGCTTTCTCAGTAATAACGCCCAAATTCAATCTAGGTTGCCTCGGCTCTTGTTGTCCACCAGCAGCTCACTCACCACCACCTTCCTGTGGTCTTTTCACATACATGTCGAGCCTCCCCTGGTCGACCCACCTCTGAATGATACGTTTCTGTGAATATGTGTCCCAAATTTTTGTTTATTGGAAATTCACGCGAGTTTGAAGACATCCGGTTTAATTTGAAAAACGGAGTCGCCACGCCATTTTGATTACCTCAAAACTTTGAAAAAAAGGTTTTATGGGTTCGGAGGTTAAGTTACCCCTTGGGAAGAACGGATCGTCGTTCACCCAAGGTGCCTTGCCGGAGCAAGTCTCCCAAGATCCCATTAATCGTGCTTGCTTGCGTGCTTTCTTGTGTGCATGTGTTTGAAAATAAAGGGGGGGGAATGTCCCAAGTCGTCTTCCGGACGTACAAACCATTTATTGGTTGTCACTCGGGATTTCTTGGATTTTATGTATTCAGGATTATGATCCCGTCCTCATCTTGGACTTGTGATCATCGGATTTTTAACCTCGGGACTTGCTTGATCGAGAGAATGACTCCCTTTTATAGTCACAAAATGAGGTTCTTTAGGAAGGAATGTCCTTAGCCCATCAATCCTACACTTTAAGACGGTCGAGCTCGTATAAATGCTTCATACTCATCTTAAGTGATAATCGGAGATATAGGGTTCAAGGTTGTCCCTTTCTAAAGAAATTATGAAACCTTTATGGAAGGAACGATGTAAAGATAGGATCTTTTACACCGGTCCGTTCCGAGGTTGCTAATGGGGACGTGGGGGAATGCATGATTTAAATGACACTTTTAGTGAAAAGATGACATTTGTTGTGGGCATTTTTCAACATGGCGACATCTTCAATTGATCCTGCATATCGAGATGTCATTACACTGTAAGTATTGTTTTAATATTTACTTGTTCAATATTTCCTAATATTCTTATTCCTATTTTTCAGTAATTAAGAGAGGAATGCGGAACAATCTCCAAGCACGTTCAACAGACCTTCAAACGGCTAGGGCGACTTGGTCTCACGGAGGTTGAAGTGATAAACCAAAATACCGAGATTATAGGAACCATATTGACTCTTTCATATCTACTTGTATTTAAGGGGAAATGGAGACGGAAAAACACATTCATGCTCATACGCACACACTCTACACACAAGCTCTTGTAATCCTCTCCATTATCTTTCAAAGTTATATTTGTGATCATTATAGTGAAACCTTTAAGGTTGGAGACCTAACTCCCGGGATTTTTTCCAAAGAGGTTATCACCTCCAAGGTTTTCCTCGTTAACAAATCGTGGTGTCATTATCTCTTTTTCATTCTTTTGTTCCATATAATCGAATTCCATAGTTCCCTCCTTATTGTTCAATCCACACACTAAACATAGTTAAGATTCTACTTTATTGTTTTTTCTACCAAAACAATTTGGCGCCCACCGAGGGGCCTCGTGGTTTATCGGTTATTTGAAACATTTCCTAATCAAATTCACTATGTCTGCACCCCCCAATGTGTCCACCGCCGGCAAAGGTCCCGCCGTTGTTCCCACATCAGGAGGTAGAACCAGCTTGTTGCCACCACCTCCTCAGGCCGGGTCTCAGCCAACTCAACCTATGAAGACTCCACAAAAGGGGGCAACGTCTTCCAATGCAGATGCTGACATCAGGAGTATCTTGACCAAAGTTGAATCAAAGGTTGGACCAGCAAGATAACAATTCGAAGGTGTTGACCGATTCCATGATTAAGATGCGAAAGACCAACGGCTCATCGCATCTCGGCTTGAGAATATATCACCGCTGCGTGCAAGGATTCTCAACTTTGACAACACCGGAGGATCTACATTTCGAGAATGAATTCATTCCAATGGGCAGTCCTCCTCCGTGACATCTTTAATGATGTCGACATCTTTGCCAGGGACACCCCATTGACGCCATCTTCCGCAGATTCACCCCATTCATTCCATTTATAGACAACACTTCATCACGACTACTATGGACGATTCTAGTTTGCTAAATAATCTTTTCAATAATAATAATTTCAATCGTATTCCTATGGTGACCCTTTTGCGGGAAACCCACTAGCTAAACAGATGCGGGATCTCGGAGAGCCGATAATGAACGTGCCGTGTAACTCCTCCAATTCAACCGGTGACCCAAAGCTGTTACAATCAATCCCGGTTTGTCCCGGCAATTTCAAATGTCGACATCCCGAAGCATTTCGGCGTACCATCTATGAAGTTGTACGACGGCACCACGGACCCGCAGGAGCATGTTGCACACTATCAAGAAAAGATGGACATAATCCATATCCCGCTTCAATACGGGAGGCCTGCTTATGCAGGGATTTGGATCCACCTTGTCTGGACCAGCTCTCAAATGGCCGATTAGGCAACCCCTAGGTTCAATTGGTTCATACGCCTGCAAATTTCTCATCAACATGTTCTATAACCAATTCTCATGCGATCGACAATTTGAAAAGTTGACAAGTGATCTCTACAATGTGACCCAGCTGCCTAATGAGACTCGAAGGATTATGTCCATCGGTTCAATAAGGAGGTGTTAGAAATTCCCAATCTTGACATGTCGACGGCTACGAAGCATTCAAAATGGGGTTGAAGAAAGATTCACGGTATTATCAAGATTTGGTAATGACTCCTTGTAAGCGGCTAGAAGAAGTCGGGAGCGAGGGCATTAAGGTTCATAAGACTGGAGGAAGATGAGCTGCGAAGATCGAAGTCGTCATCCAAGATGTCGACATATGACCATCCCGACAGAAAGACTGAATCGTCCCATCGCAGAACAACCGTCCCAATCCTTATCCGAGAATTGACACTAGCAAAATTAATTCGGTAGACGGTGAGGATGAAGATAGTGATAATGTGCCTAACATTTCGATTATTGTTTTACGTTGACATTTCGGAGTGTACTACGTGCAATGGGCAACCTAGGAGACAAAGCCGAGATGGCCAAAGAAAACGGACAAAACCACGGGATGGCGTGACAAATCAAAATGGTGCGCTTACCATGAAGACTTTGGACACGTTGCGAAGACCGCATCGCGTTAAGAAAGGAGATCAGTTACTTGCTCTCGAAAGGACATCTTAAGGAGTTGTTGGGATTCGTAGAAGAAGAAGTTTGAAAATGCGAAGCTCCTCATGAAGCCGAAAGGCGGTTTCTCCCCAAAGATCAACAAAGGTGATCAACTTCATCGGTGGAGGCTCGAAATATGTGGAACATCCTATTCTACCGCAAAACGACACGCTAAGGAGTCAAAAGAGGAAAAGCTGAGAGACGGCCCGGGATGTCGACACCTTGCCGGATCCAATTACCTTTGATGAAAGTGATCGTGATAACTTGCTGGAACCTCATCATGACGGTCAGTTATTTCCTTGCAGATCGCCAACCGTACAATACGACGTATTCGGTAGATGGGGGCAGCTCCGTCAATCTTATTATGTTGGGTACCCTTAAGGAAATGAACATCCCAGAATCGGAGATTGTCAAAAAGTCTTGATCTTTGGTAGGCTTCAGTGGTGAAGTCAAAGAAACGGTGGGGGAGATAAAGCTTCCAATATACTCAAAGGGCCTCAACACCATGGAACGGTTCTGCGTAATTGATTGCGCAACATCTTACAATGTCATTCTTGGAAGACCGTGGATTCACGGAATGAAGGCCGTACCACTCCACTTACCATCGGTGTGTGAAGTTTCCAACACCTTGGGGTGTCGCTAAGATTTACATGATCAACAGTGGCCAAGGAATGTTACAAAACTTCAATGAAGGCGTCTACATCTCCAAAACAAGCATAGCAATTACCGAGGAAAGTACGTGAAGTCCTGGAAGCTAGGGAGGATGATGTGAAAGAAGTATTGTTAGATCCTTCCAACCCGGACATCAAAGTACTTATTGGCACCGACATCCCGTCAGATATAGAAGAAGAAGCTTGTGAACCTATTAAGAAGCGAGAATAAAGAGTTTCGCTTGGAAACATGATGACATGACAGGCATTAGCAAAGATGTCATCACTCACAAACTTAACGTAGATCCTAGCTTTAAACCAAAGGTGCACCAGAAACGTAGAAAGTTTGCGAAACCCGAAATCAGATCATCAAGGAGGAGGTAGAGCGCTTACTCAAAGCCAACATGATACGGGAGGTCGATTATCCAAAATGGTTGGCGAATGTGGTTGTGGTAGAGAAGAGAAACGGGAAATGGCGAGTTTGCGTCGACTTCACCGACTTAAATAAAGCCTCGCCCCAAAAGATCCTTTCCCTTTGCCGCACATAGATTCATTAGTTGATGCCACCTCGAGGTCACGAACTCCTCACTTTCATGGACGCGTCCTCGGGATTTCAACAAATTCGAGATGGAACCATCGACCAAGAGGACACTTGCCTTCATAACCCCCAGGTATTTATTGTTATATTGCCATGCCTTTTGGACTAAAAATGCAGGGTGCAACGTATCAAAGGCTCGTCAACAAGATGTTTAAGGATCGATTGGGGACACAATGGAGGTATACATCGACGACATGGTAGTAAAATCCAAGAAGGCCGAGGATCACATAAGCAACCTCTCTCGAAGCTTTTGACATCTTGGATTGTTTCAATATGAAACTTAATCCGGCTAAATGCAACTTCGGAATGAAGGCCGGCAAGTTTCGGTTATATGGTTACTAAAAGAGGCATTGAAGCCACCCCGCAACAAATACGCGCTATTCTCAACTGTCATCACCTCAATCTGTCAAGGACGTCCAAAGATTGACAGGAAAAATTGCCGCACTTACTAGATTCATTTCAAAAATCCTCGGATCGATGCAAACCTTTCTACGATATCTTAAGAAAGAACAAGAAGTTCCAATGGGAGGAACAACATGAAGAAGCTTTTCAGAGCTCAAAACTTACCTGTCGACACCTCCCTTATTGGCCAAACCTCGGATGGAAGAACATCTTTACATCTACCTAGCGGTGTTCGAAGGCGCTGTAAGCGCGATCTTGGTGACAGAACGAGATGGTAATCAGCAACCCATCTACTATATAAGTAAGACACTCTTAGATGCTGAGACCAGGTATTCTCATTTACAAAAATTAATTTTAGCTTTGATAACTGCTTCTATTAAATTAAGGCACTATTTTGAAACACATACTATTATTGTACGCACTAACTATCCTATTAAGAATGTCATGAGAAAACCAGAGATGTCAGGTCGAATGGCGAAATGGTCTCGTACAATTAAGCACATACGACATCAAGTACGAGCCCGAAGCGCAATAAAATCCCAAGCCCCGGCGATTTTGTGGTCGATTTCACCAACCCTACAACAAGAGGTGGAATTGGAAGTACAGCAACTTCAAGATGATGACATCCTAAAAATTTGGACTCTCTACACGAACGGTGCTTCCAACATGAGAGGTACAGGTCTTGGAATTGTACTAAAATCGCCACAAGGGGACATAATACCACAATCTGTCAGTTACGGTTTCAAGGCTACCAACAATGAAGCAGAGTATGAGGCTCTAATTGCAGGTTTAACTGCAGCCCAAGACTTAGATGTCAAGCATATCCGGGTGTTCATGGATTCATTACTAATTGTTAATCAGTACAACGGGTCCTACGTCGCGAAGAACGCTAAGATGACAACATATTTGGAAATTGTAAAAATTATTTCGGCCAAATTCAAAACATTTTCCTTGGAACAAATCCCACGGGAAGAAAATTCTCAAGCGTATGCTCGGCAAACTTGGGTTCGGCCTTCAAAAGCGTCTTACAAACCGGTATCCCAATCATACATGTTGACATCCCGCAAATTGACCATCTTGAGATGTTCGCCCGGATGCCGACATACTTGCCTCTCCCCGCAACAACCTTTGGACAGCTCCTATTATCAAATATCTCTTAGATGATACGATCCCGATCGAGGAGAAAAATGCAAGAGCCTTCGGGGTAAGAGTATCTAAATATTTACTTATTGATAATCTCTTGTTTAGAAAATCTGTCGCAGGTCACTACTTAAGATGTCTAGAGGCAGATAGAGCCCATCAGGTTCTCAAGGAGCTGCACGAAGGAGATTGTGGAAATCATACCGGGCGAAGTTTACATACTAAAGCTCTTAGAATGGGCTATTTCTGGCCTACAATGAGAAAAGATGCCGTTGACTACGCAAAGAAATGCGATTCCTGTCAACGACATGGGGACATCTGCACCCGGCCACTGACTGCTACATCCTATCCTGTCACCATGGCCTTTTATGGTTTGGGGAATGGACATAGTAGGAAAACTTCCCATAGCACCAGGGGGACGAGTATTTCTTTTGGCCATGACGGACTACTTTTCTAAATGGGTAGAGGTGAGGCATATGTGCGAGTTCGTGACAAAGAAGTGATATCTTTTATCAAAAGGAATATATTCACCGATTCGAATTCCATCGTAGATAATTTGTGACAACGGCTCTCAATTCATCGGCAAGAGGACCCAAGATTTCTTGACATCTTGGGGTGTTAAGATGGTGACATCTTCGCTGTTCACCCTCAAGCCAATGGACGGGCGAGTCTAGCAACAAAATAATAATCAGCAACTTAAAAAGAGACTAAACCGAAGAAAGGACGTTGGGCAAAAAGAGTTACCAATGGTCCTATGGGTGACAGACGACATCTAAGAATGCTACCGGTCAAACCCCTATTCACTTGTATTTGGGCCGAATCTGTTATTCCAGCGAAGTCCTTGTACCAACGGCAAGATACGGCTTGCGACATCCGAACATAATAAAGACATCTTGATACATGACCTGGATACCGTGGACGAGCTAAGGGACATGGCTAAAGTTCGCATGGCAGATATCGGCAAAGGGTAGCCCGATCTTACAATAAAAACGTAAGGGTTAGAAGGTTTCAAGTAGGAGACTTAGTCCTACGAAAGGCATTCCAAAATACCAAGGAGCCCAATGCGAGGCAAGCTCGCCCCAAAATGGGAGGGACCCTACTTAATAGATGCACAAGCCGGAAAAGGAGCATATCGCCTTGCAACCTTGGATGGCCAAATGATACCGCGAAGTTGGAACGCCATTCATCTCAAAAGGTATTACATTTAAATATGATTTCCCATGAACTCATCTTTCCAGGTATGAATCGTCTTTTAATTCTTTACAACCTTTCTTTTCTCCTATGCATCTTTTTTATTATTTACAAGTTAAGATGTCGCTAATACACTTTGTGGAGAGACGTCAACCTTAGTTGGCGTCCGTTTTTAACGTGTTTCTATCTTATGAGGTATTGACACATTTACATGGGGACATATCGAATGCACGCAAGGAACAACGATTTCTCCTCCGTTAGAGACTGGCCATCTCTTCTCAAGTAAAGGTACACAATCCCTTCTAAGGTTTAAAGAGTTAATTACCTCTTTCTTAAGAAGTTAGGTTACCACACCTTCGCCTGGAGCGCAAGTTATCTCACTAATTGAGGTGTGGGGTGGGCCTATATGGGTAAACTCATATAGCTTACCCATTCCCACTCAGTTAGATGATTGATCTTAAGTATTATTCTTATGGTTATGGCATATTCGTGTCATCTAAGTATCTACGGTTTATGGCATATTCATGTCATCTAAGTATCTACGGTTTATGGCATATACGTGTCATCTAAGTATCTACGGTTTATGACGTATACATGTCATCCTAAGTACCTATCATTTCGACATACTATCATGTCACCATATGTGCAAAACATACAAAAATTATCCAAAAGAAACAAGCCTTGACGTGCTTGAAAACTATTAAACCATAACTAAACTAAAGCAACCATAAAGTATCCGAACTACCAACAGTAAACGTGCACAAGTGTTGGACCAACCCAACACATAAAAAAGATTGTCTTTAGTCCTTATGGATCCATTACAAACCAAATAAAAATAAAAATTGTCTTAAGGGATTCCACCCCAGTAAACATCAACAAAATACCAAAAACCAAGTTGTTTTACCTTCTTTTTGTTTAGGTGGCTTCTGCCGCAGGTGTTGCATCCGGTGTCACTTCTCCAGCTCTTGGTGCATCCTTGACAATCGTTTCATACGGACTTGACGACACCTCGCCCTCGTCCATCACCTCACTGTCAACTTGAACAGATAGGCACATTCCCTATTGATATCCCAAGCACCGGCCTTCCCTTCCCGATATTCCTTCATCATCTTCACCTTGCATTGAGAGACGGTCTTATTGCGACTAGTTTGCAAGAATTCCTCACTTCTTCTATCTCCTTGTTGTGGTCATCCTCACTTTTCGCCGTACTATTCAATAAGTCCTTCACTTGTCTGTTCTTGTTCTCCCACCGACTTGCTTAATTGCTCTATAGTCTTCTCATATTCCTTCACCTTATTATCTCGATGCCAACTTCTCCTTCCCGACCAAAGCGATGTCGGCTTTGGACTTCTTCTTTACCATTTCAACTTCTTTTGCCAATTCCTCCACGTACCCTACGACCGAAAGATGACATCTTGATATTACTAAATGTTATAACAACCTTTGAAACTATTCAATATCCAATTAATGGTGTCTTACCCCGGTCGCCGAGGCTCATGAATTTCTTCTTGAAATCTCCCGGCCCGACATTCCATCAAAGGAGTCTCCAACCTCGATCACTTCCTCTTGGCTAGCTTTTCTCTTCCTCACCCTAGAGCCAATACCAATCCTTTCATCAAGAACAGGACTCTTCTTAGGAGCAGGTGGAGGTTTCTTTTCAATCTTGACAACGGGTTCGAGAGAGCGGTGGCCTCAATATCATCCAGTCAAAGTCGGACCACGAAACTACCGGTTTGGAGACTGCATGGACATAGAGATATTGTCAATAACGAATAACACATCAAATTGATGACGGTTATCAAAGGTAACAAGATACCAAGCTTACCGGTGGACATAATTACGAAGTAGAAGCCTTTATATCCTCTCGGAATAGTCGATGAAGCTTCCAACAAACCTTTGGGGAGACCTCTTATCGAGAGGGAGGCGAAAAACTCTTCGATCTTGGCTAGAGTGTCTTTGGCAGGTGGAAACAATTCTCCCCAATCAATATCTACATAAAAGCAAGAACAATTACAATTCGGTTTGTCTCAAGAACAGGAAGTCACAAGAGTAAGAATTTAAGTACCTCCCTTGTTCCATTGCTTCGATATCTCATCCTTTTCTCCAATCGGCGTCCTATCAACAAAGAAAAATCTATTCTTCCATCCCCTATCACTTTGGAGGATGTGGTGCTCATCAAAGGATTTCTACCGATTTCTTTCTAAAAGGTACCTTTTGGAACCAAAAAGTTGAAGATCATAGGAATAGGCAATTTCGGGAAGCCCTAGGTTTAGTCCGTTTTCTCGGTTTACTTTGAGGACAAAAGCAAAAACTCGCCAGGCCATTGGCATAAGTTGAGCATAAGCCAGTTGAGTTTTTCGAAAGAACTCAGTAACCAACAGTGGAAAAGGGTAACTAAACCCTAGAAGGAAGGGATATTCGAAGAAACAGATCCATTTGAGGGAAATATGGTCAGACCTAAGTTTTATGGAAAAGGGATGAAAAATTGCACCACTTGGGAAGCAACATTGTTGTTTTATGGACTCTATTTGAGAATCGTTGAACAAACAAGTTTCTTGGTGGTTTAGTGAGAAGATTTCCGCAAACAAAATCGTCGAGATTAATCTCTACGGGACCTTGTGGGGATGACGCTTTCTTGGGTTTGGACGCAGACAACCTAGTTTTACCCATGGTTGACAAAGCAAAAAGAGAAAAATAAACAAAGGAAGAAAGTGAGAGACGGAGGAATTTTACCTTGGAGACGAACGGCGCCGTGGGCCAACAGAGGTGAAAAGAAGCTTTGAGAAGATTAATTTATCCTCTCAAGCGGTTAATAAAAAGAAAAAGAATTCCTTTTCAAAAATAACTCTTCTCCCCAACCGTCCATTTCAACGCCACGTCTTCCAAAACGTCCCATCAAGCGTGAGCGGACAGTTGGACCATTAATTCAAAAGAAAAAACATTTTGCCTCTTCAGTTGCCAACATAGTCAAATGTTTTTGGGGACAAATTGTTGTGGGCATTTTTCAACATGGCGACATCTTCAATTGATCCTGCATATCGAGATGTCATTACACTGTAAGTATTGTTTTAATATTTACTTGTTCAATATTTCCTAATATTCTTATTCCTATTTTTCAGTAATTAAGAGAGGAATGCGGAACAATCTCCAAGCACGTTCAACAGACCTTCAAACGGCTAGGGCGACTTGGTCTCACGGAGGTTGAAGTGATAAACCAAAATACCGAGATTATAGGAACCATATTGACTCTTTCATATCTACTTGTATTTAAGGGGAAATGGAGACGGAAAAACACATTCATGCTCATACGCACACACTCTACACACAAGCTCTTGTAATCCTCTCCATTATCTTCCAAAGTTGTATTTGTGATCATTATAGTGAAACCTTTAAGGTTGGAGACCTAACTCCCGGGGTTTTTTCCAAAGAGGTTATCACCTCCAAGGTGTTCCTCGTTAACAAATCGTGGTGTCATTATCTCTTTTTCATTCTTTTGTTCCATATAATCGAATTCCATAGTTCCCTCCTTATTGTTCAATCCACACACTAAACATAGTTAAGATTCTACTTTATTGTTTTTTCTACCAAAACAACATTTTGGTTTGCAAAGGATGCTTTTGGTTTAAAGAAGTGACCTTTATGGTTTAAAGAAATGATTTTGTGCAAAGGATGCATTTTATGGGAAAAATAGCATTTTATGTGCAAGTGATGCATAAAGATGTTATTTTGAAAGCAAAGGATGCATTTTATGTATGAAAATGATGTTTGGGTGCAAAGGATGCATTTTTAATGTGAAAAGAGATTTTGAATGCAAAAAGAATGATTTTAATGCATGAAAATGGGTTTTAGGTGCAAAGGATGCACCTTTATGTATGAAAATGGTATTTTAATGAAAAGATGACATTTTATGTACATAGATACTATCTAAATTGCAGATAGACATCAGATTATAGCATGATGGGGGTTAACATCATATTACATCTTGAAAATATGAAGTTTCTGCAAACTGGCTATGTTTGTCGCGTGACATAGGCTGCCTATGTCGCGTGACATAACTAGCCACTTTGCAGAGACCTTTCAGCTGGGATCTACAGAGGTAACAAGGCACCAATATGGCCAAGTTTCTTCACAAATAGATCTCGTGGAACAAGTATTTCAACAATGAATACTTCAAAAGGGTGTGGATATGAGGAATCCATACTCATCTCGAGTATTCATGCAAAACAATGTCAAAATGGTTTGATTATATGAAATGATGTGTAAAACAATGATGGATCTATGAGATCTGAGACTAAAATAGATATGCAAAGATTAGATCTCAGTTATTACAACACATTTGAGGTCATTTATGTGGATTAAACTACATATGTTTAAAAGAGGGAGAAATAGGGAGGAAGGGAGCGTTACCCTTGAAGATCCACAACTCCTATATCAAGTTAGATATAGGAGCCTTCAAGCATCCTCCTCCAGAGCTGATGTCAAGCCTTGATTCCGTGAGAACCTTGGTTTCTTGATGTGTGTGGAAGTGTGTGTGGGATTGATTTGGGATTGATTTGGGAGGATTGTGAGGAGAGGGGATGCTTCCTGGGCGTATTCCCTATAGAGGGGGACTGAGGGGTGGAAAAGGGGTGCCTCAAATGAGAGGTGAAGACCTCTATTTATAGGCTGCCTGCATGGGCTTAGTATGTCACACGACATAACAAGCCATAACTGTTTTCCTTCTAGAAACATGCAAGGTGGAAAGCTTCTAGAAGTCTTCATGGCCTATTATGTCGCACGACATAAGTAGCCACTTCCAGATTCTTCTAGAAACATGCAAGGTGGCATGATTCTAGAACTCTCCCTGGCTGGTTATGTCGCACGACATAAGGAGCCACATGCAGTTCCTTCTAGAAATATGCAAGGTGGCAGTCTTCTAGAAGGAATTCCATATAAAAGAAAAACGTGTTTCTTTGGCTCCAAGTAGTCCCTTTTTCCCTTAGATGATTTGGAACAGTTCCGGAATTGTTCCGGAACTCTAGGAAAGTCCGGGGAATTACCGGAAGACTTACCGGAATTGCCGGGAAACTTGCCGGAAGGCATGAGCCACATTTGTGTACTTACAGAAGCCCCTCGGCAATGTCACTTGCAGGGCGAGTGGGGTTGTCGATAGAAAAGGATCCAATCTGGCGAATGCCGAGATGGATTCGGTGACCAAAGTGGTCGAGTGGCTGGACCTTTTATGAAAGGCTACCTACGTATCCCGAGTAGGAATCAAGCCATAATCGTAGTTCAGAATCCACTGGGGAAAGGGGGCGTCATATGTGACAAATTGGCTGAACCTACAAGAGGCTACCTACGTATCCCGGAGGAATCAAGCCAGGTCGTAGTTCGAGCTTTTGACTGAATGGAAATGTTATTCCTTCACCTTGGAATAACGGAGATCGAAAGAGGGAGCGAAATGTTATTCTTCCATCTTGGAATAACGGAGATCGCGAGAAAGATCGAAATGTTATTCCTTCACCTTGGAATAACGGAGATCGAAAGAGTGATCTAAATGTTATTCCTTCACCTTGGAATAACGGAGATCGAAAGAGGGAGCGAAATGTTATTCTTCCATCTTGGAATAACGGAGATCGCGAGAAAGATCGAAATGTTATTCCTTCACCTTGGAATAACGGAGATCGAAAGAGGGAGCGAAATGTTATTCTTCCATCTTGGAATAACGGAGATCGCGAGAAAGATCGAAATGTTATTCCTTCACCTTGGAATAACGGAGATCGAAAGAGAGAGCGAAATGTTATTCTTCCATCTTGGAATAACGGAGATCGCGAGAAAGATCGAAATGTTATTCCTTCATCTTGGAATAACGGAGATCGAAAATAGAGCGAAATGTTATTCTTCCATCTTGGAATAACGGAGATCGCGAGAAAAGAGCGAAATGTTATTCTTCCACTTTGGAATAACGGAGATCGAAAATAGAGCGAAATGTTATTCTTCCATCTTGGAATAACGGAGATCGCGAGAAAAGAGCGAAATGTTATTCTTCCACCTTGGAATAACTGAGATCGCGAGAGAGGTCGAAATGTTATTCCTTCGCCTTGGAATAACTGAGATCGAAAGAAAAGCGAAATGTTATTCCTTCATCTTGGAATAACGGAGATCGCGAGAAATGAGCGAAATGTTATTCTTCCACCTTGGAATATCTGAGATCGCGAGAGAGGTCGAAATGTTATTCCTTCACCTTGGAATAACTGAGATCGAAAGAAAAGCGAAATGTTATTCCTTCATCTTGGAATATACGGAGATCGCGAGAAAGAACGGATTTTGTAAAGAAGTAGGAAGGACTCGA
The DNA here is from genome assembly GCA_022495995.1 of Adenophora triphylla var. japonica. Classification (NCBI taxonomy): domain Eukaryota; kingdom Viridiplantae; phylum Streptophyta; class Magnoliopsida; order Asterales; family Campanulaceae; genus Adenophora; species Adenophora triphylla. Next base: position 1,161,962 of record JAFEMH010000045.1, on the reverse strand, counting down.
TAATTTTTGTAAAGAAAGTGGGACGTACCCGATAATTTTATTGTAAAGAAAGTGGGACGTGCCCTGATAATAATTTTTTTGTAAAGCAACGGGAAGTACCTTGATAAAAAAAAAAAATTTTGTAAAGAAACGGTACCCTGAAAATTTTTTTTTTTGTAAAGAAACGGGACGTACCCTGATCTTTTTTTTAGAATAAAATGAGCCACAGGGGTAAATTTGTAAAATAGGCCACGGGGGCACTGGAGGGAAAATTTGATTGAAAATGATTGGAAGTGCCAGGGGCAGAAAGGGTAAAAGAGGCCTACGGGGGACAAAATTGTAAAATGGAGCCTTTAAGGGCAAAATTGTAAAAACAAGCCACATGGGCTTAGTATGTCGCACGACATAACAGGCCCTGTGGACAGATTCATTAAAAATTTGCACAGTCGCCATTTGAAACTCAATTGAAATTGAAATTGAGAGGGAGGCGACACCGAGAAGAGAGAGAGAGCAACATCAGAGGGAGATTTGAGAGGGATCGAGAGAAATCAAACAAATCTTTAGTTCGATTCAACTTGGAAAATGCCTCCTAGGCTCTATCCAACCAAAAGGGCTCCTCAACACGCCGACTTAGCTACTAGGAGGAAGGGGGTGCAGAGGAATCAAAGGCCCTTTCTTCCGAAAGCACGAAGAGGAGATTTCTACCCACAACTCGATGAGCATACCTCGGATGTCAGGAAGAAGGATGTGGTAAGTAACCTAGGGTTTTTTGAAAAATTTTCGATTTGGGTGAAATCAATTTGAACTGGATTCTTCAGACAGTGCTATGAATTGACATGAACTGGCATGTGAACATAGATTGACCTAGGAAATGTGATACTAGAATGCATGCTCTTTCAATGATAGATTTTGACCTATTTTTCATTTGAGATGATTTCAAGAAATAGCGCGAAATATTCATATTTGTGCCATGTTTTCTTGCAGGGATTACGCACCCGTGGCTCCCCTGAGGTGATTGGCAGGCTATGGGAGAGCTTGTCGGGTAGCCAGGAGCAGATTCATTCGCCTAAGGGCATGATTTACACCATTGGGCTAGGGCGATTATTTGAGATGGCGAAGGCCATCAGAGGCACTCAGAGAAGTGTGGATCTGGTGAGGGCATTCAGAGAGTTTTGGTGGGAGACCACTCATTCGTTTCACTTCTCTTGGGGTGAGACGACGGTCACACCACTGGATTTTGCGATCATCACAGGACTGCCCTTTACAAATGAGCCTCTCTACATAGAGGAGCCTGCACAGGGAGTTGAGCCCCAGCCTATTGCTGATGCTGATTTTATGGGCTTACTTGGCTTCGTTCCCCGGATCAAGAAGGGGAATGGATATGAGTTGGGGGAGCTACATGGCTTGGTTGGGGAGCAGTGCAGGGACTACATTGTAGTTGACGATCCTGTTGAGAGCCGGCTGAGAGCCGAGAGATTAGCGAGGGCTTTTGTATGGGTAGGCTTTTCTGACATGCTGTTCATCAACAGCGCATCTACTGCCTTGATTTCACTGCTGGAGCTTTTGAGAGCCTGGGACACCATGGGGAATCTATCCTGGGGTGAGGCCGGTTTAGCTGAGATGTATTTGGCCCTAGATGACATCAGTAGAGGGAAGGCGAAGTATTTTACCTGCTGTCATCTGGCTTTTGAGGTATTCTCTCTCGCCCTGACCTCTTTACTTTGGCACACTTCACTCTATCGCTTTTTCCTTGTTTTGACTTCTTCTTCTTCTTTTCAGGCTTGGGCCTTCGAGTATTTTGGTTGTTACGAGTGGCAGATACAGGATGAGTTTCCTGCCACCACCTTTCCTGCTCTCAGGCGGTGGACGAAGAGTACCAGGAGACAGACTAGGACACCAGAGGGTTCGAGGTGCAGGATTACGGCCTCGTATCATGATACGTTGAGGTGCTTGAGAGGGATTCCACAGAGGCTGAGTATGTTCCCCTGGACTGGCCGTTATGACGATTTGGATTTAGATCATGCTGCGCACTTGACAGAGTGTCGCAAGCTGTTGGTGGGCTTGTCCGGAGATGCCTTGTATTTAGGAGAGAGAGTGTATAGACAGTATGGGCCCAATAGGCATGCTCAGATCCCTGATGATCCCCCAGCTAGGATGTGGCTGCCTCGCCAGTTGGCGAATGTGGATGCTTTGATCGTAGGCATGGCGGCACATCTCTTCAAACGGGATGGGGATTACACTTTGTACGTGGCTAGACATCTTCAGTCCCCACAGACCAGGGTTGGCTATGGTGCTCAGGGCGCGGGACCCTCGACTGGCTATGTGGCTAGACCTCCTTTGCCCCCGAGTTTCATTGATTACCAGGGTGGCGGTCGCATGAGGCGAGCTCATATTGATATGTCACACACTCACCCTCATCTGGTGCTCTCGCGAGGTTCTAGATCTGTAAGTACTGTTCCTTACGTCTTTTGGATTGATTGCATCTTTTTCTGTTATCAAGAACTGCATTCTGACACTTATTATGTCTGCTTGTAACAGGTGTCGGCTCAGGCTTACATGCACTTGACCAGGGCTTATATCGGCGTTGTGGGCATGATTAGCAAGCTCCAGAAAGGTATGAGCTTTTGGAAGAATCAGTGCCGGTCGCAGGGTTCGATCGATATCTCTCCACCTGGCCAGCCGAGAAGGAAGAAGAGCCGCTCTGATGATGCAGGCACCAGCGGAGGCATTAGTGGACCGACACCTCGGACGAAGAGGCCAAATGTGCCTCTTCACAGACCCATTGAGATTGATGATGAGGATGAGGATGAGGATGAGGATGGTGGAGCTGAGACGGCCACAGACTATGAGCTTGACTCTACTGTTATCACTGAGCTTGATGATTATTATCGCACGGAGACCATAGCCTATGAGGCACCTTCTGACGATCCCGACGATGAGCCCGAGGAGGTTGAGGATGATGGCGAGGATGAAGATGACGGAGAGGATGATGAAGAAGACTCAGAGTAGCCCTGTTCCCCCGTAGATATTTATGACTTTTTTGGTTATTGTACCCTTTTAGGGAAAACACATCTTGTTATTTTTGCTATGCACATCTTTTGGACTTGGCCTATTTTATTTTGTATGTACATTGTTAGCCTTTTGTTGCACGTACTTATGAAATGACAATGGTATGGTATTTGGCTTGAATTGAATGACTTGAATGGATTTTTGGTTTAAATATGAATGCAATGGGTGTACATGGGGTAAATGAACCCTCCCTTATGCATTTGAGAAGTGGATGGATGGTATTTGCAGCTTTTGACATGTCGGGGATTGCCCTGGGGAAAGCAGTATACTGCTGATGTCTGATGTCTGATGTGGCTTGTTATGTCGCGCGACTTGGCTTGTTATGTCGCGCGACTTAGTAAGCCTGAACTGTGCTTTTTAATGCCTTTGGAACTGGAATGGAATTGCAGACACAGGTTGGAATTGGGTGACCAAAAGAGGTCACCTACCTGGCCTCCTTGGGACAATGGCAAAGAGATATTGGTCCCTTCCTATAAGGATGGAAACGGGGTGACCGGAGGTCAAACAACCGATCCTACTAGGAATGTGCCAAATCAAAAGGGGTGACCAATGTGGTCAAAAAATTGGACTTTTATGAAAAGCTTATGCACCATTGGAGAATGGAGAAAGAGAAGATGACCAAAGTGGTCGGATGGCTGAACCTTTTATGAAAGGCTACCTACGTATCCCGGAGGAATCAAGCCTTGATCGTAGTTCAAGCTTCATCTAGACAGTTAGGAACGATGTCTACGATTCTTGAGGTTTTAACGATTAGTGGAGGTCGTCACCTGAGGAGGCTAAAGCTTACGTCACTATCGAGTAGATAGAGGCAGCTATATGCTGGAAAACTTGAGCATACTTCTCAATCTGTGATAGAGGTAGCTAAAGTTGGATTTTTGACAATCAGGAAACTGTCGCCTGGCATTATCTCGTTATAACGAAAGTAACGGAGGCGCTTTTGGGAGAAAACGTTATCATTAGCAATTGGCACGTTACTTGAGCCTAGGGGTGATTTTTTCTTGGAAACAATGGTAGAGACTGGGTCTGGATGTACATATGGAATGTGTTTAAGACGGGTTTCAAGCAGGTGGGGTTGCATCCCTTGGGTGCGGACTGAACTGCTGTTGTTGCTGAGATGTTGTCAACGTGGACTAGGATTCCCTCTTGGGCTGAGACTGGTTTTTTTAAAACTCGGGTCTTGATTAAGGTCCTTTTCTCAGACTCTGGCGCTTGAAGCTGATGCTGACAGGCTTTTATAACTAAAGACTTAAAGCAAAGGTCAAAGTGACCAAACCTCTTCTCTGAGGGTGGATGCAACTCATCGGAGCCCCGGTCTGAGGGAGAACTTTCTGCAAAGCCCCATGAAAGATCCTTTCACTGGCAAAGCCCCGGTTGGATGAACTGAGCAGGCGAAGTCTTAGGTTTTGAAGAAGTGACTTAATGAAGCCCCAATCTGATGACCTAGCGAAAATCCCAATATGATTGGTACTGCGGAAGTGATCCTGAGGTTGATCTGAACAAAACTGAATCCATCTAGGGACCTAGTGAAGAACCCGATGCGAACCCCAAAAATGACTAAAGAAGCCCCAGTCTAAAGAAATGGCTTGGCAAAGACCCAACTTTGAAGAGTTCCAAGGCAGCCCTAATGCGAATTGTAGCAGAAGAGGGAAAACCTATCCTTTTTTTTTAGTCAATCAGTCAACCTTAAGAAGATGTGAAAGAAAAGATTTTAGAAATGTATACATGCAGGGGCATATTTTTTCGAAAGGTGGGAATAAATCCCGATTTTGTGTTATTTTGATGGCCTTATTCGATGTAGGCACAAAAACTCGCTTTGGGTTTGACTCTTTTGAGAGAGTATAAGCGTAGAAAGGTTGGTAAAAGTGTATGGAAGCCCCTGCTGACAGAAAATCAGTGTTTAGCACTATCTTTCCTAAGATGTAGAAAAGGAAGACTTGTCAAGACATCTGAAAACTTGTTTTATTTACAATGATCACAAGATTGCTTAAAACCCTTTATTAATGTTCGGGTTATTCAACCACTAATCTCGATATGAAAAAACATTCTTATTAATCATGAGGAGAAAGTCAACCAATGTCGCGGATCAAGGTTGGCTGGTGTGAAAGGAAGGTTTGTGTATAGGGAGGTCATTGATGAGACCGGGTTTTCTGGGATCTGAAGGTGTCTATGGGAGAGGTCATTTGATGAGATCGGGTTTTCAGGAATTTGAATGTGTTTATGACCGGACCATTGCTGGTTGCCTACGTTCCCCTCATTGTGAGGAGCTCAGGTCGCCGTAGTTTGGCTTTGGCCGGAATGCTTTGGGAAATGGGATTTGTGGGTCCTTTAGTGAAAAGGCTCGGATGAGATGATGAGGCGTGGGCCTCGGGATGATTCCTTGACCAAGTCATTTTGGACGGTTGTTTCTGATTGCTTCCTCTTTCATTGGGGGATAAAGGATTTGCACATGCCTACAGGCTTATGAAATGTTTCTGGCTTTGCTTCGACCGCCCCATTGTTATCGACAACTTTCATTCTCTGAGCTTTGATTTTTGCCTGTCCGTCAAGCTTTTGATTGGTGGTGCTGGGTCCTTGGCCTCATCATTTTTTCCTTCTTTTTTTTATGTGCAACCCTGTTTTTTGCCTAGACTGCCCTTTTTTTTTTTTTTGGAATTTTCAGCCTAGCTGGGCATTACTCTTTTTGCACTGCATTTTTTTTTCTGAAGCACTTGAGGGCCAAGGCGAGCCCCTGCTTGAATTTTTCTTGACATCTTTGAGGTCGAAGGTAGGCTCCTAGGTTGTTGTCGACACGGGGTCAATCTTTCGAAGCTGAGTGGCCTTTTGTTGTCCGTTGAAAATGCTGCCGTCGTTGACTTGGTCAAAGTGAAGGTGGGGGCATGATTGGGAAAGTGTATGGTTTAATGAAGGCTTTTTGTGAGGTAAGGAAAGGGTATGGCTTGATGGAGGCCTTTTGTGGGGTAAGGAAAGTGTATGGGGAAGGCATTAGTTGACTTTCTCACACTGATTAATCGGAACGTGAATTATTTCGAGAGATTATTTGTTGAGAAATGCAAGCGATCATCTAAAACAAAGCCATTTCATCAAATGTAATGTAGGTATGCAAATAATGTCTTAAGTCTAGTAAGAAAAGAAGAAGACTCTTTTATAGAAAATTGAAGATTAAATACAATGTCCGTAGAGGACTTGATTGAAAGAGAAAAGTACTAGAACCTACGAAGGTTGACTGAGAGACTATTTTTCTTTTTTTTTTTTCTTATTTTTTTTCAAGGATAGGTAATCCCTAGACTAGCTACTCTTCGCGGGTTGGACTGCCAGGTAACTTGAGCTTTCCTTCATAGATCAGCCACTGAATTTCTTTCTTCAGATCCACACACTTGTCTATCACATGACCAAAGTGCTTGTGGTACTCACAGAACTTGGTCCTGTCAACTCTACTGGGGTTTCTTGGCTTATAATTCTCGAGGGGTGTGAGAAGGCCTCGTTTCACCAAATCATCGAAAACTTTGCTCATAGACATCCCAAAATCATCAGGCTGACGTTTCGACCTTGCACTTCCTGAATTGACCTCTTACCATAACTTTCTGTTTTTGGCCCATGGAGGTTCTCGAGCTTCCCTTTTTCTATCAATTTCTGGATCTCATGCCTCAAATAGGTGCAATCATCAGTGTCGTGCCCAGGGTATTGATGGAAAAGACAATGCTTAGACTCATTCACCCGAACGTTGGGGTTCTTGGGCTTCCAATTCTCCAGTGGCTTTATCAGCTTTTCTTTCATTAGCTCTTCCAGAATCTTGCTTAAAGGCTTCTACGCATTGTCAAAATGAAGGGAGCGGGGTTTTCGGGAGACATTGTTGTTCTCAAGACTTGGATTCCCATTGTCCGATTGGTTCCATTGTTGGATTTGGCTGAAGGAGGCTACGACACTCTTTCCTTTGTGAGAGCGAGTGTGGCCGATACGGTTGCTGTTTGACGTTGGTGGCATTGGGTTATGCTTGGTGGAGTCATTTCCTTGCCTGGTTCGACGTCTGGGGTCAAGGGAGTATTGATACTCATCATGAAGTCAAACTTCTCTTGCATTTGTTTCACTTGTTCCATCAATATTGCCATATGGGGGTCAACGGGGACTCTCGAGTTACCGGCACTCGCAACAGGACTCTTATCAGTAGAGGGAACCACAGTAGCAAACTGACGGCTGAATTCATTAAGTCCGGTAGGTGACAGCTGGAAACTTGAATCATCCAAATTTTCTTTTGGCAACTCATGACTGCATTTAGGTGGGTATAGGGGCTTCAGAACATAGCCACATAACTCAAATTGATTATGCGAAGCCGGAGCATAAACTGGCAGGTATTGCTGGAACTGAGAGACAGGCGGGGTGAAGCCCAATCCGTTCTGAGGAACTGAGGGCGATGAAGCCCTGATGAGCTGGGATGTTAGAAAGGATCGAGGAGAAGTGGTCCTTGACAAGGGATCATATGTGGATGGAGGAAGGTATTGATTATAGGCTGGGGGGTCTTGGTTATAGGATGAAGGGACTGAAATTACTGTTTCTGAAGTCTCATCTTTGACTACCACCAGAGAACCTTTCGACTCAACTGTGACCTGAACTCCATGACGACGGAGTGCGTCAATAAGCATGGCTTGCTGTTCCTGATGAACCTTATGGGCGCTTTCCAAAGCCAGGACTAACTCTTCCTTCCTCACCATCTGATTTCGAGCACCCTCACTGTTTTCTGTCAAATCTGCCATTCTGACTCTTTGAGCTGACAAAACTAACGATTCTGCCGAACTATCTGAACCTAAGGTTTTCTGCACTGAAAAGCCGCTGACCCGGTATTCTCGCCCACTTCTTTCTCGCTGCGGGAAAGGGATAGGCAAAGTTTAGACTTGGGGATAGGTAAGGTTTAGACTCGAAGGTAGGTAAGATTTAGACTCGGAGGTAAGTGTTTAGGCTAAAGGCTCAAGTAACATGCACTTATCTGCTTAAGTTTTGCTCAAAACATATTTTCTCCTAATCCTAATTGATCGGAAAATATGAGACCTTGAAAGGTCGAGATTAGAAATTGGAGATCGGACCGAGGAGGTCTCGACTAGGGATTTGACCATGGAAGATCGAAAATCGGACCGAGGAGGTCTCGATTAGGGATTTGACCATGAAAGGTCAAGACAGGAAAATCGAAAATCGGACCGAGGAGGTCTCGATTAGGGGTTTGACCATGAAAGGTCGAGACAAGAAAATCGGAAATCGGATCGAGGAGGTCTCGATTAGGGGTTTGACCATGAAAGGTCGAGACAAGGAAATCGGAAATCAAACCGAGGAGGTCTCGATTAGGGGTTTGACCATGAAAGGTCGGGACAGGAAAATCGGAAATCGGACCGAGGAGGTCTCGATTAGGGGTTTGACCATGAAAGGTCGGGACAGGAAAATCAGAAATCGGGCCGAGGAGGTCTCGATTAGGGATATCAGAGATAGGACCATGCAATTATGATTACATTAATTGTTCAAGTTTACTTAAAACAATGTCTTTTATTTAATTCTATTTGGTTGGAAAAAGGGGGGTTTGCCCTTCTTTTTCGCAACTACTCTAGATCCTGGATCAGTGGGTTCCGTCACTACGTCTATAAGCCCCTCGTATTCCACCTGTATTTCGACCTTCCAGGGTGGACAGCCCCGGGCGAGGGTCCTATAGGGCACGCGGATCCCACCGACCGAGATTAAAGAACGCTCCTAACGGGTCTAGCGGGTCATAGGAACTTTCAACGCACGAGCGATGCAGATTATAGTCAAGGCAGTACCGGGAAAGTCTCGTCTTTCTGCCTTGATAGAATTTTGCCAGAATTTCGCTTGAGCGAATGACGTTTTGACTTTCGGTAATGTCCGAGAAGATAATAGGCATAGGTCAGGCGGCAAAAGCCGGATGACACAGTGTCACATTGAACTTCGTTGCATACGCCGGGCGTGAGTCAGAATCGAAGTCAATGCCGGGTCAAGATCTTGCCAATTTTTCCCTTGTCGGAATTTTGGCAGAGCTTCGCTTGAGCGAAAGATCTTTTGATTTGTTGGCAAAGACTCGGTCTCGACTCTTACGCATTCCGTGCGGGTCAAGGTCAAAGTCAATGTCGGAGCCAAGATCTCGCCAATTTTTTCTTGTCGGAATTTTGGCAGAGTTCCTCTTCCGTTATGAACTAAGGCTTGACCTTTACGAGGGTATGCAACTGGGCTATATGATACGGACTAGACCAAAAACCAACCAAAAAAGTCACGGTTTTTTGAAACGTGTGACACGGACTGTGCATTGGTCGACACTGGCTGCCATGGGGAGGTTGGGATGATTCCGTGCGCGCCCGGGAGCATCGTAAGGCTGTCCGTGATCGCACTGAACCACCCTCGGGTTTGAAGGACGTGCGTGCAAAGTGTACAGGATATATCAGGTGCGCGTAGTGTGCGGTCTCCTAAAAATGTTCCTTTTTGAGTTAAAACAGAGATTTTCATAAATGTGTTTTAAAGGGATGATTTTCGGGACGGGGAAAATGCAACACGTAAGCACGTAAATTTTAAGGAGCCCCGATCGATCATGGAGCCGAGTAGCCCCAAGCCGCTAGGATCGCCAGATTAACCATGATTTTTCCTGGTGGAATTGCCACTGAGGTCGCCCGGTCAGAATCCAAGGAGGATTGAGCCGTACGACTGCATGGATCAATTTTCCAGGTTCCACTCCTTTGCTATTTTTCGGGTTGTTTCCCGTTCAAAGTATGCACAGATTCCAAGATGCAAATGATGCAATGCAAGGTAAAGAAAGCAAGCACGATTAATGAAATCAGCGACGGGAGTCTAACCCGCTCAAAGGGAAAAGCTTTCTTTTATTTTTCAAATTTTTTTTTTCGAAAAGGGATACTGGTACGTGGGATTGTTAAACCGCCGGTTATCCCAACTCCCACATCAGGGAGTGTACAGGAAGGTTAAGTGGTTTCCACCTATATACCGAGTATCGATTTTTGTTTTGAAAATAAAAGCTTTTCTCCTTTGGGATTTTCCCCAGCGGAGTCGCCAAACTGTGAATGTGTGCCCCAAATTTTTGTTTATTGGAAATTCACGCGAGTTTGAAGACATCCGGTTTAATTTGAAAAACGGAGTCGCCACGCCATTTTGATTACCTCAAAACTTTGAAAAAAAGGTTTTATGGGTTCGGAGGTTAAGTTACCCCTTGGGAAGAACGGATCGTCGTTCACCCAAGGTGCCTTGCCGGAGCAAGTCTCCCAAGATCCCATTAATCGTGCTTGCTTGCGTGCTTTCTTGTGTGCATGTGTTTGAAAATAAAGGGGGGGAATGTCCCAAGTCGTCTTCCGGACGTACAAACCATTTATTGGTTGTCGCTCGGGATTTCTTGGATTTTATGTATTCGGGATTATGATCCCGTCCTCATCTTGGACTTGTGATCATCGCATTTTTAACCTCGGGACTTGCTTGATCGAGAGAATGACTCCCTTTTATAGTCACAAAATGAGGTTCTTTAGGAAGGAATGTCCTTAGCCCATCAATCCTACACTTTAAGACGGTCGAGCTCGTATAAATGCTTCATACTCATCTTAAGTGATAATCGGAGATATAGGGTTCAAGGTTGTCCCTTTCTAAAGAAATTATGAAACCTTTATGGAAGGAACGATGTAAAGATAGGATCTTTTACACCGGTCCGTTCCGAGGTTGCTAATGGAGACGTGGGGGAATGCATGATTTAAATGACACTTTTAGTGAAAAGATGACATTTTGGTTTGCAAAGGATGCTTTTGGTTTAAAGAAGTGACCTTTATGGTTTAAAGAAATGATTTTGTGCAAAGGATGCATTTTATGGGAAAAATAGCATTTTATGTGCAAGTGATGCATAAAGATGTTATTTTGAAAGCAAAGGATGCATTTTATGTATGAAAATGATGTTTGGGTGCAAAGGATGCATTTTTAATGTGAAAAGAGATTTTGAATGCAAAAAGAATGATTTTAATGCATGAAAATGGGTTTTAGGTGCAAAGGATGCACCTTTATGTATGAAAATGGTATTTTAATGAAAAGATGACATTTTATGTACATAGATACTATCTAAATTGCAGATAGACATCAGATTATAGCATGATGGGGGTTAACATCATATTATATATTGAAAATATGAAGTTTCTGCAAACTGGCTATGTTTGTCGCGTGACATAGGCTGCCTATGTCGCGTGACATAACTAGCCACTTTGCAGAGACCTTTCAGCTGGGATCTACAGAGGTAACAAGGCACCAATATGGCCAAGTTTCTTCACAAATAGATCTCAGGGAACAAGTATTTCAATAATGAATACTTCAAAAGGGTGTGGATATGAGGAATCCATACTCATCTCGAGTATTCATGCAAAACAATGTCAAAATGGTTTGATTATATGAAATGATGTGTAAAACAATGATGGATCTATGAGATCTGAGACTAAAATAGATATGCAAAGATTAGATCTCAGTTATTACAACACATTTGAGGTCATTTATGTGGATTAAACTACATATGTTTAAAAGAGGGAGAAATAGGGAGGAAGGGAGCGTTACCCTTGAAGATCCACAACTCCTATATCAAGTTAGATATAGGAGCCTTCAAGCATCCTCCTCCAGAGCTGATGTCAAGCCTTGATTCCGTGAGAACCTTGGTTTCTTGATGTGTGTGGAAGTGTGTGTGGGATTGATTTGGGATTGATTTGGGAGGATTGTGAGGAGAGGGGATGCTTCCTGGGCGTATTCCCTATAGAGGGGGACCGAGGGGTGGAAAAGGGGTGCCTCAAATGAGAGGTGAAGGCCTCTATTTATAGAGGCACTGCATGGGCTTAGTATGTCGCACGACATAACAAGCCATAACCGTTTTCCTTCTAGAAACATGCAAGGTGGCAAGCTTCTAGAAGTCTTCATGGCCTATTATGTCGCACGACATAAGTAGCCACTTCCAGATTCTTCTAGAAACATGCAAGGTGGCATGATTCTAGAACTCTCCCTGGCTGGTTATGTCGCACGACATAAGGAGCCACATGCAGTTCCTTCTAGAAACATGCAAGGTGGCAGTCTTCTAGAAGGAATTCCATATAAAAGAAAAACGTGTTTCTTTGGCTCCAAGTAGTCCCTTTTTCCCTTAGATGATTTGGAACAGTTTCGGAATTTTTTCGGAACTCTAGGAAAGTCCGGGGAATTACCGGAAGACTTACCGGAATTGCCGGGAAACTTGCCGGAAGGCATGAGCCAGATTTGGGTACTTACAGTTTCAGGCTCATACAATCCTCCGTAGTGTGGCCCGTATCTTTATGACAGTCGCAGTACTTGCTGTTATCCCTTCTGAACTTATTTCCTGGGTTCATAGGGGCAGGTGGGCCTAGCTCGACTGTATTCATGATCTCTGTTCGATTCACTGTCAAAGGAGTGAAAGCTTTGGGCACTTTTTTTTCTCAGTCGCCCTAGTTCTGTTTTTGCCATTTTTGTTGTTCCCCCCATTCTTGGCTGTGTCCTTCTTGTCATTATCAGCGACCTCGGCCTTGGGTCCCTTGCCACTTTTCTTTTCTTTTCTCTCTTCAGCTAGTGCTACATTGTAGGCCTTCTCGAACAATTCTTGTCGGGTAGTCATGGTCCGGACTGTCAGCTCATAGTCCAAATCTGCAGAAGCTATCCCATTTCTGAAACAGTTAATAACTTCCCTATCTGTAAGGTCCTCCTCAATCTTGTCGACCATCTCCTTGAATTTGGTATAGTAGCTCATCGAGCTTTCGTTCTTTCCCTGTACCAAGTTATTCAAGTCGGTGACTGTCATTTTTCGAGCTCCAGCTGTCGAGAATCGATCCAAAAATTTCTTCCTCATGTAATACCAAGTCGAGATGCAACCTGGTGCCAAGCCATTGAACCAAGTAAGGGCTGCCCCAGTGCGAGTGCTAGTAAGTGCTCTTTTACACATCATGTCGTCCTCGTTGGAGACAAAGCACATAGTAGCCTCCAAATGTTGTATATGGCTTTTGGCATTGGTTGCACCCGAATACATTTCCAGGACGGGCAATCTGAAACCTAGAGGAGGTCGACGGTCGAGCAACTTCTTGGACAAGGGACGAAGAGCAAAATCGTTTCGTTCGCCCTTTCCAGCATCCTCTTTCTTATCAGCCTCCCATTGCTCAAACTTTTTCTTCCACAGCAGCCATTCCCTAGCATCTGGCCTGTCATCTCTAGCATGAGAGACGACATTGGATTTTTGCCTTTCCTCCCAGTGAGATTCCCTCCTCGAGTCAGCTCTGTGCCTGTCGCTCCTAGGGGGAGTTATCTGCCTGCTCCTTCAATCCCTCTGAGAGGGCGACCTCACGGAATTAACTGGCGACCTGCGCCTTTCATCTCGAACTGGCGACCTGCGCCCATTCCCGTTTCTGTGAGACTGCGACCGCCTCAGTTCCGACTCAGCCTCCTGCTTTCTGTTTGTGTTGAGATGACTTCTCAGGTCGTCATTGGGGACAGGCATGTGCGTACGGATAGATCGCTCCACAATTCGGCGCTCCTCATTCGTCATAGCGTTTCCATTTTTCCGAACACTCCTGTCAGGCTGCCTGTTAGAAACTTGGGAGGGAGCTGCCCTTTCCGATCTCGTGTCATTTTTCTCCGGCTCCTCCTCCATTGCTATCAACTCTGCCAACAATCTAGCTCGCTCTAGCATCATCTCCTTCTTACTGAGGGGATTGGTTGAGGGACCTGGTCTGTCGCCTGCAGCCATTTGCCCTGCCTGGGGACGCTTTGGAAGAGGTTGGACTCCTTGGTCGATCAAAGGTCCTTTCTCCCTCCTACCATCTGGCAAACCCCTGCCATCAGCAACACTATTATAACGCGTCGCCCTAGCATGATGACGAGGCGGATGAGGAGGAGGCAAATTGACGTTGTGGTCTCCAGCATTGGCATTAGCATTAGTATTTCCCTTGTTGTGTTCGTCAGAGGCTTCAGAAACGTGTCCATCAGAAGTTACCATGCTTGAGGGTTGTATGGATTTTTGAGGTCAAGTATGCACGATTCCCGGCAATGGAACCAAACTGATGCTGCAAGAATCGTGCTTATCAATATCCGTCCACGTGGCAAGACTAATCACTTGGCTCCTTGACCTGAAACACAGAGCCCACAACTAGCCGGAATGGTCTCCGGCGAAGACCCTCGGGCGTGAGAGTAAGTATGGTGTATGAGAGCTCAAATATTATAATGAACAAGATGTATTCAAAATAACAAAAAAGCAATTACCTTGGAACGGTTGATGTTGCCTTGTATTTATAGTTGTTGATGAGAGATATAATTGTGGTAGGATTGTGAGAAATCCCTTAATTTGTGGAACAGATTCGTGATAGAGATCTTATCCGTAAATAACTTCTGATTTGTAGTGAGTCTCGTCACGCAAAGAATTGTAGGTACGCCAGGACTCTGTAGGTCGACGTAACTGTGTAGGTCGAGGTCTCCTGTAGGGTCTAGGTCGATCCGACTGATGGGTAGGGCTGTACAGTACCCGAATAGCATATGAATCGTAGAGTCGGACCAAGCTGGGTCGGTACCTCGTAGGTCGGACAATGAGCTTAAGTCGACTGATCATGTTGATGGGCCTTGGGCCTAGTAATAACTTGGGCCTATCCACTGAGAACATGGTGGCAATAATAGGTTGAGGATTGGGCTTTACTCACTGGGCCCAACTCGACACTTTTAGTCTGTTCATATACTTTCATTTCTTTAAAAATTATTAATTTCTTTGATATAACTTTTTAAAAAAAAATTCCCTACTAAATAACATCTCAAATAGTTTTATTTATTCAAAAAAAAATTAAAAAAGTAAATGCTATTGTCCGTCTCTAAAATAGAGAAAATAAAAAAAATCTATATTAGCTACAGATGTTGAATCTGTCTCTAAATTAGAGACATATTTTGAACCCGCCTCTAATTTAGAGACGGATACAAAATTTGTCTCTAAATTTTAGAGACAGATGTTGAATCTGTCACTAAATTAGAGACGGATTAAAAAGTCTGTCTCTAAATTAGAGACGAATTAAAATCTGTCTCTAACTTAGAGACAAATTCAACATCTGTCTCTAAAGTGTAGAGACAGATTTTGTATCCGTCTCTAAATTAGAGACAGATATAAAATCGGTGTCTAATTTAGAAACAAATTCAAATTTCGTCTTTAAATTGAAGATTGATTCAAAATTCGTCTCTAAATTAGAGACAGATTTAAAATTCGTCTCTAATTTTTAAGTCTGTCTTTAATCTGTTTCTAAATTAGCTACAGACTCCGTCTGTCTCTATTTTCACTTTTTCTTGTAGTGTTTCACCAAAGTTATGGGTTCATATCACATATCAACCGAAAAAGATTTTGGATCCGCCACTGCAATGAACTTGAGACACGTTCCCTTACTTTTAGATTACTAGTGCATTCATGCGATTCACGAATATATCAAAATCTTAATACTTCCTCTGTCCCACGTGAATGGATACTTATTTTTTTTTTGGGATGTCCCACGTGAATGAACACTGTCCAAAATGAAAAAGAATATTCACTATTCTCTCCACTCATTTTCTCTCCTACTTCACTTTTACACTCACAACATTCTCTCTCCTAACTATTCCTCCCACTCATTCTCTCTCTTATTTAATTCTTCATACTCACAACATTTTCTTTCACTTTTTCTCTCTCTTACTTTTCCTTAATTCCCACACCCATAAAGTTGGTGTCCATTGACATGGGACGGACGAAGGGAGTATATTTTAAAATTAAACATGGACTTGTACTATTAACAATAAAATTATTATACAAACAATAAATCATTTAATTAATTAAATCTTGTTATATAATATAAGTACATGTATATAATAATTAATAAATAAAATATATGCAATTCACATGATACATTATACTCCCTCCGTCCCACGTGAATAGACACCAAAAATCTTGGCACAATAACTAAGGAAAATGAATATAATAATGAAAATGTGTGGTAGGAAATGAAGAGAGAGAATGAGTGAAGTTGGTTGAATAAATTGTGTGGTAGGAAATGAAGAGAGAGAATGAGTGGGTGGGGTAGGATGAATATAAAATAATAAATTCTTTTCCATTTTGGGCAGTGTCTATTCACGTGGGACGTCCCAAAAAGAAAATAAGTGTCTATTCACGTGGGACGGAGGGAGTATATTAAAAGAAGAAAAATATTAAGACAACAATTATCAATTTTTCTTTATTCTTACATCATGATAGAAAGTATTACAAATTATTGTTTTTCTTATAAGTAAATTTATAAAACAATGATGCATCATTAATTTATTTATGAAGGATAGTTTTTAAAATTGGTGAAAGTATTGAATAGTTATTTATTGGTGTTTTATTCACAACCCATAATTCCCAGAACATGAACTGCTTTCGTTTCGTGGGTGTTTCCTCCAGCTCTCTCAATTATCGGCCGTTATTTCACAAATATCAATTTAATTTTGTATAAGTCACACTTTCACCAAATTAATCTTATCCCCCCTCCCCACATCTTATATTTATGTAACTTTATTGTTGGTGATTTTGTAATCATCAACTTATTTTATTGTAATGGTGATTTACTAAGAGATCAATGTGATTCGAATTAGACTCGGATACGAGTAAGGGAAAGTGTGGAGTACACACTCGTTTGAGCTAAAACGAAGTCAACCTCGATAAAGAAGTAAAAGTTAAAGGGTAGCACATTTTGTTGATGTGCTCGGCCGAGCAGAGTCCTTGACTCGACCGAGCAGAGCATATCAGATTGGCCAAGTTTTTGGAGAGTCTTGCTCGGCCGAGGCATGTGTCTTGCTCGGCCGAGCAGTATGAACAACACGGCCGTGCAGTTCATAAGACACGGCCGTGCAGCTTGGCAGAATTTCACTAGACATATGTGCTCGGTCGAGCGAGTCCCTTGACTCGGTCGAGCAGTTCCTGAACAGTTGCCTTTTCAAAGTGAAAAGACACATTGCTTGGCTAAAGTCATGTCTTTTGACTGTACCCTTTTACTGATACCTCTCCATCTGTTTAAATACAGATGTTTGATCTCATTTGTAACGCACATAACATACAAGAGTGATACAACAATAACGAAAGCAAAACAATTTTCAAGTTTTTGATTTGTTCTCTTTGCCTAGAAAACAAATTGCGTGATTGTCTTATTCCAATAAAGATTTTGTGTAACCCATGCATTAAGGGTTGAAATACTTTATTCGGAAAGTGGATTATACACGATTCAATCACATATCCGGCCTCAGTATCAAGATCAAGATCCTATATTTCCCCTACAAACGAATAAAGTATTCGGTGATACTCATGGCTGGTGAAAGTACTTTGAAGGAGATGACGACAAAGTTTGGAAAGCTAGACAAATTTGAAGGACAAGACTTCAGGCGTTGGCAGAAGAAGATGCACTTCCTTTTAACAACGTTAAAAGTGGTGTATGTTCTATCTACCCCTATTCCGAAATTGCTTGAAGATGACAACTTGGAAGCAATCAGACGTAGATCGAAGTGGGAGAACGACGACTATATCTGCAGAGGACACATATTAAACGGTATGTCTGATTCTCTATTTGACATCTATCAAAATGAGGAATCTGCTA
Source organism: Adenophora triphylla var. japonica (assembly GCA_022495995.1). Classification (NCBI taxonomy): domain Eukaryota; kingdom Viridiplantae; phylum Streptophyta; class Magnoliopsida; order Asterales; family Campanulaceae; genus Adenophora; species Adenophora triphylla. The sequence goes on along the minus strand of JAFEMH010000045.1, from coordinate 1,144,284 downwards.
AAGAGTTATGAGATTCTCTTGAATCCAAGTACATGGCAGAGGATGCTTCTAGTAAGAAGTTCCTTGTGAGTAATTTTAATAATTACAAGATGGTCGATTCAAGACCTGTCATGGAACAATTCAATGAACTCCTTAGAATCCTTGGACAATATGCACAACATGGGTTGAAGATGGATGAGTCAATATCGGTTTCAAGTGTGATTGATAAGTTGCCTCCCTCCTGGAAGGATTTCAAACACACTTTGAAACATGGTAAAGACGATCTGTCTATGGTTCAACTTGGTTGTCACTTGCGCATAGAGGAATCTCTTAGAGCGCAAGAGGATGACAAAGGCAAAGGAAAGGAAGTTGATGGACCCTCGGTCAATATGATTGATGAGGGTGGAAACAATAAAAACAAAGGAAAGAAACGTAGTTTCAATGACAATGGTTCTGGTTCCAACAAGAAGCCTAAATTGGCATGTTGGAAGTGTGGCAAATCTGGTCACTTTAAGAAGGATTGTCGTGTTGAAAACAACAAGAAAGGCGCAAGCACAAGTGGTTCGGAAAAGGGGTCTAAGGACCATTCTCAAAACCAAGGTCAGATTTTAATACATAGTTGGAACAGATTTATTAAAAATTATGTTTCACTAATTTTTGAGGCATTTTATGTGCAGGATGATGCTATTGCGTGGTGGATTGATTCCGGTGCCACAACTCATGTTTGTAAGGATCGTTGTTGGTTTAAGACATATGAACCAATGGAAGACGGATCTGTCCTTTACATGGGTGATGACCATTCCGCTCCTATTCAAGAAAGAGGAAGCGTGGTGTTGGAATTCAGTTCGGAAAAAACTATTTCTTTGTTTAATGTTTTATATGTACCTAAACTTCGTAAGAATTTAATTTCTGATCCTGTCTTGAACAAGTGTGGTTATAAACAAGTTTATGAATTCGATAAGTATATCTTATCAAAGTCGGGTGTATTTGTAGGATTTGGTTATTATAATAATGGAATGTTCATGTTGAATTTAAATAAAATTCTTGTTAACTCTAGTTCTGTTTTTATGACTTCCTCTGTTGTTATCAATTCCTCATTATGGCATGCTCGGTTAGGACATGTGCACTATAAAAGAATGCTTGAAATGTCCAAAGATGGTTTGATTCCTTTTATAGATAATAATATGGAAAAATGTAATACTTGCATGTTGACAAAAATCACTAGAAAACCTTTTAAAAGTGTTACAAGGAATTCTGTAAAACTTGAATTGATTCATAGTGATTTATGTGATTTTCATGTAACTCCATCTTTAGGCAATAAAAAGTATATTGTCACTTTTATAGATGATGCTTCTAGGTTTTGCTATATTTATTTGCTGCATGCAAAAGATTAAGCCCTAGATAAATTTAAGATTTATAAAACCGAAGTTGAACTTCAACTAAATGGCTTGATTAAAACCTTACGTACGGATAGAGGTGGTGAATATTATGATCCTAAATATTTCCAATCCGTAGGGATAATTCATGAGACTACGGCTCCTTATGTACCACAACAAAATGGTGTGGCTGAAAGGAAGAATAGAACTCTTGAAGAAATGGTTAACGCCATGTTGTCTTACTCAGGTTTGAGTGACGGGTTTTGGGGAGAAGCCATGTTAACGGCTTGTCATCTATTGAATAGAGTTCCTAATAAAAGGAACAAGATTACCCCATATGAGCTTTGGTATAAGAAAAGATCAAACATGACATTTTTGCGAGTTTGGGGATGTAGGGCCGTGGTTAGACTTTCGGACCCTAAAAGGAAAAAGTTGGGAGAAAAAGGTATTGATTGCATCTTTGTTGGATATGCTGAGCATTCCAAGGCATATAGATTTTATGTTATAGAACCTAATGAATTCATTTCTATTAACACAATTATAGAATCGAGAGATGCAATCTTTGATGAGAATCGTTTCTCTTCAATACCTAGACTCAAGGACATTATACCAATGTCGGCTGAATCTCAAATGGATGATCATTCGGTTGAGACACCAAATGAGATACCCGAACCTCGTAAAAGCAAAAGAGTAAGAAAATCTAAATCATATGGTTCTGATCTTCAACTATATTTAGTTATGGGATCAAGAGATCAAATTGAATCTCAATACTCTTACTGTTATAGTATAGAGGAGGATCCAAGAACCTATGATGAAGCAATAAAATCTCGAGACGCTGGTTTTTGGAAAGAAGCCATCGATGATGAGATTGGTTCTATTGTGAAAAATAATAAATGGGTCTTGTCGATTTACCACCAGTTTGTAAACCTTTGGGGTGCAAATGGATCTTCAAAAAGACGATGAAAGTCGATGGAACAATTGACAAGTTTAAAGCTCGATTGGTAATCCAAGGCTTTAGACAAAAGGAAGGGATCGATTACTTCGATACCTATGCACCGGTTGCTCGTATCACTACCATTAGATTACTGATAGCTTTGGCAGCTATTCAGAATCTATTGATCCATCAAATGAATGTCAAAACAGCATTTTTAAATGGTGATTTGGAAGAAGAAGTGTATATGAAACAATCAGAAGGATTTGTTATGCCAGGTAATGAGCATAAGGTATGTAAGATAATTAAGTCATTGTATGGGCTGAAGCAAGCACCTAAGCAGTGGCATCAAAAGTTTGATGAGGTTGTTTTGTCGAATGGTTTTGTATTAAATCAGTCCGACAAATGTGTATATAGCAGATTTAATGAATCCGGTAAAGGTGTAATCATCTGCTTATATGTTGATGACATGTTGATTTTTGGCACAGACCAAAATGTAGTTGATGAAACTAAGAGGTTTTTGTCATCAAAGTTTTCTATGAAGGACATGGGAGAATCCGACGTAATTCTTGGTATAAAGATTAAACGGATGAACAAGGGAATTGCAATTACACAATCTCATTATATTGAGAAAATTCTCAAGAGGTTTAATTGTGATGATTGTTCTAAAGTTAGTACTCTCATGGATCCTACTGAGAAACTTGTATCAAACACTGGTGAACCTGTGTCACAGCTTGAATACTCAAAAGCCATAGGCAGTTTGATGTATGCTATGACGGGCACTCGACCTGATATTGCTTATGCAGTTGGACGATTGAGCAGGTTTACTAGTAATCCTAGTAGACAGCATTGGCATGCTATAACAAGGGTGTTCAAGTACTTAAAAGGTACTATGGATTATGATTTGTGTTATAGTGGACATCCTTCTATATTAGAAGGTTACACAGATGCTAGCTGGATCAACCAAGAAGATTCATCTTCTACTAGTGGTTGGGTGTTCTTGCTTGGAGGAGGTGCCATTTCTTGGGCTTCTAAAAAGCAGACATGTATTACACATTCTACAATGGAATCTGAGTTTGTAGCATTGGCTGCTGCTAGAAAAGAAGCGGAGTGGCTTCGAAACTTGATATATGAGATTCCATTATGGTCAAAACCGATATCACCAATGTCTATCCATTGTGATAGTGCTGCCACCTTGGCTAGGGCCTATAGTCAGATTTATAATGGCAAGTCTAGACACTTGGGTGTGTCAGACATAGTATGATTCGGGAGTTAATCATGAATGGTGTGATATCAGTTGAATTTGTTCGGTCGCAACAAAATTTGGCTGACCACTTGACGAAGGGGTTAGCCAGAGACTTGGTAAATAAGTCTGCAATGGGAATGGGATTAAAGTCCATTTAATCCTCTAATTGTGAGATACCCAATTCCCTTCTAATACAACGTTAGAAGCTTGAATTCAATGTGGAAAGCTCGCAGTTGGAGATTGGAACACATGTTATTATCTTTCCCAAGGTATGTGTTCAGACCTGCAAGTAAAGGTTAGGTTGAAGAATATCTTCTTAATAGTTCCTTTGAAAAATTGCAAATGCAGGTGCAAGATTAAAAGGAACTACCTATTGAAATTACCCGGGATCCGGCTCGCGCGCGGAGGCCCCGAAGCATCTCGCATTCGTCACTTTTGGGAATGTTTCGCCCGGATCCGAGAGGCAGCGCATTCGTGCCCCGGCATCTGGCTTTATTCCGCTTTAGCGTTAGTTGGAGGTGTCTCGCCGTTGTTTTCGCATTTGTAGAGTCGCCACGCCGTTTTTATTAAGCCCAAAACATTGAAAAAGGGCATCAGTTTAAAGATAATTTTAAACTGTTTTTGTGTGATGAGATTTTGAGTTCGGAGGTCAGATGACTCCTCGGGAAGAGAATATTAGAATATTAGAGCTCACCCGAGTCGCCTCGTAAAACGAGTCTTTCGGATACCCCTAATATCCTTTAAAATGTTGTGTGTGTGTGTGTGCTTTTAAAAATGCATGCTGTGTCGGATGTCTACATTGTACACTACGTATTGAAATGTATTGAAATAGTGTAGGAAGGAAGCCTTACCAATGTTGGTTCGTGTCTGTCTTCCGCTGAGGAATAGTGTTTGAGGTCGGAGTAGCGTTCCGGTACGGATCGGGATTGCTTCGGGAGGGGCCGGTTGTCTGCGGACAGAGTTTCGGCGTGAGTTGATGTTGCAGGCTGCGTGTGGGCAGAGGTTCGGCGTGCGTGGGGATCGCAGGGATCACTCGAGCAGAGGTTCGGCGTGCGTTGGGGTGGCAGGAGTCACTCGGGCAGAGTTTCGGCGTGGTTTGGGATTGCCGGTTTGACTCGGAAAGAGCCGGGACACCGTGGAAAGACCAGGCAAGGCCTCGGAGTACCACGAGGGGCCTCAGAGTACCTCGAGAGTGCCTCGGGGCAGCGCGGAAGCGTCGCGGGAGCGCTCGGAGAGGCTTCGGAGCGCCACAAGGGAGCTCGGAAGGCCTCGGAAGGATCCGAAAGGGGCCGGGAGTGCCTCGAGAGGACTTAGAGGGGAAGCCTGAAGGCTTAGGGAGGAAGAGAGAAGTGGGAGGTGTGTGAAAATGAGGAGGGGGAGCCCTCTATTTATAGTAAAAATTTTCGTGCAAGAAGGTCCGTACGGACCTTCTTGGTTATCCAAAATTTTGGTTTTCCTCGATTTGAGGAAATATGTGATGATGGTGAATATTCTGGAATTATGATGTCCCCTGAGCAATAAGGTCCGTACGGACCATCTTGACATGCAAAGAGGTCCGTACGGACCAACTAAGCATGAGGGTAATCATTTTCTCCGGGATTTGAGGGAATATTGTGGACTTTAAGGGGATTCAGTAATTATGAAAACAAAGAAGTCCGTACGGACCATTTTTGCTTTTCCAATTTCTGAAAATTCCCAAAAGGTCCTTTGTCCCTTTTTATCCCGGGAAAGGCTCCTCCACTTGGTTTGGTTTGGGGGTTTTGAGAGGGTTTTGAGTGCCGAGGTCGTCGAGGCTGCGTTGATGAGTGCGGTGCTTCCGTGTGCTTGAAAGGGTGATCCAGATTGGGGTATTTACGAAGCCCTCGACGACGTCACTTATGAAATAAGTGGGGTCGCCGATAAGATAAGGGTCCTAATGTCTGGATCGCGTCTTTGGGAGATAAAGTGGCCAAGGGGGAGATCAGTGTGAGGACGTGGTGGTGTCCTATTGTATGACCGTTTAGGTCGGTAAATTTGGACCTGTGATAGGATTCCTACGTATCCCTGGCGGAAATCAAGCACAGTCGTAGTTCGGGTGTGGGGTGAGTGTTTTGTGAATGCGGGCGTGGTGGTGCCCTGAAGTGTCGTGTGACCGCCGAGGTCGCGGTGGTAAGGACGTGGTGGTGTCTGGGTGACCGCATAGGTCGATGGCCGGACCACTGTGATAGGATTCCCTACGTATCCACTGGCGGGAATCAAGCCTGATCGTAGTTCAGAGGTCGTGAATCTGTGAGTGCGGGCGTGGTGGTGCCCTGAAGTGTTGTGTGACCGCCGAGGTCAGTGGTAAGGACGTGGTGGTGTCCTGGGTGACCTCATAGGTCGATGGTTGGACCTTGTGATAGGATTCCTACGTATCCCTGGCGGGAATCAAGCCTGATCGTAGTTCAGAGGTCGTGAATCTGTGAGTGCGGGCTTGGTGGTGCCCTGAAGTGTTGTGTGACCGCCGAGGTCAGTGGTGAGGATGTGGTGGTGTCCTAAAATGTGGTGACCGCCGAGGTCAATTGTGAGGACGTGGTGGTGTCCTGGAATGGAAATTTTACGATTTTCCTAATCGGGTGGTTTAAGGCCTTCCCGGCAGGAGATAGTGATTTGGGAGGTTTATACGGTCTTCCGGACCGAGTGGTTTAAAGCCTTTCGGGCTGGAGATAGCGATGGGGGAGGTTTATACGGTCTTTCGGACCGAGTGGTTTAAAGCCTTCCGGGCTGGAGGTAATATGAAGACTTGAGTCGTCTTCTGGTTGCAGTTTGCCATGCGTGAGGACTTTGAATCGTCTTCTGGCTGCGGTTTGCCATGCGTGAGGACTTTGAATCGTCTTCTGGCTGCGGTTTGCCATGCGTGAGGACTTTGAATCGTCTTCCGTCATGCGCTTTGCCATGCGTGAGGACTTTGAATCGTCTTCTGGCTGCGGTTTGCCATGCATGAGGACTTTGAATCGTCTTCTGGCTGCGGTTTGCCATGCGTGAGGACTTTGAATCGTCTTCTGGCTGCGGTTGTGGAGGCATGGCTGCCTTGAGCTTTGATTGCGAGAGGTTTAGATGCCTCGTGCTTTGTCATGGGGGAGAAGGTTGGACTTACGATGGCTGCCGGTGTTCATCCGTTGGGGATTTATCGTGGCCTTGTAGGGGCTTTTCCTGTTGAGAGGGTGACGTCGGGCTTACTTTGATGGCCGGTGCTTGAGTTGCCGTTGAGTGGGCAAGGATGATGGCCGGTGATTGCTTCACCAGAGGCGTTTCGTGCCTTGGAATTTGTACTCGGAGGTGTTGGCTCCTTCTTGCGCTTGTTTTGCCGTTGAGTGGGCGAAGTTCGGGCTTACATTGATGGCAGTCTTTGGGGATATGTAGTCTTGTACGACTTCCCTTTGACTTGTTGGGGAGGAGCTCGGGCTTACTTTGATGGCCGGTGGTTGAATTGCCGTTGAGTGGGCGAAGTCTGGGCTTACACTGACGGCCGGTGGTTGAATTGCCGTTGAGTGGGCGAGGTCCGGGCTTACGCTGACGGCCGGTGGTTGAATTGCCGTTGGAGTGGGCGAAGTTCGGGCTTACACTGACTGCCGGTGGTTGAATTGCCGTTGGAGTGGGCAAAGTTCGGGCTTACACCTTTGAGGTGGTTGAATTGCCGTTGAGTGGGCGAGCCGGTCTTACGCGGCAATGTTTTGAATTGCCGTTGGAGTGGGTGAGGTCCGGAGCTTACGTTGGCCGGTGGTTGAATTGCCGTTGGGTGGCGAGTCCGGGCTTACGCGGTGGTGCCGTTGAGTGGGCGAGGTTCGGGCTTACCGACGGCCAGGTGGTTGAATTGCGGTTGGAGTGGGCGAAGTTCGGGCTTAGAATTGCCGGTGGTTGAATTGCCGTTGGAGTGGGCGAAGTTCGGCCACACGGCTTGCCGGTGGTTGAATTGAAGGGTTAGGGACCATTACGCACTTGAATTTGCTGAAAAAGGCCTTAGGACAGCCGGGGGCAAAGATTATAAGGGCAGGAAAGTAATTTGGCCCTCCCTTGCAAGAAGGTCCGTACGGACCAACCTGGGATGCAAAGAGGTCCGTACGGACCATGTTGGTTTTTTACAGTTCCCAGGTTTTGACCGGGTTAAAAAGCCGAGGCCCCCTTCACTTCTTCTTCTCCAGTTCGTGCATCCGAGAGAGAGAGAGAGAGAAAGCCTCCATTTTTACACCAATATCTTCCATTTTTCGCTTGAATCGCTTGCAATGGCGGAAGGATCTCGAAGGAATCGTCGACAACGCAGTCAAGAAGTGGTCGAGCAACGGATGGAGCTCCAAAGAAATTGGATCTCGTTTGTTCCATCTTCGAAGAACCCGGATGTATTGTATCCGAATCCGGAGGTGCACAATCGTCGTTCTAGGAACGTCGGGGAGGTAAGAAATCCGTTCCGTTTTGATTCCCTGCTCGAATTTTTTGAATGCTAGAACTAGGTTTTAGTTTTTCGCATTTTTGGGGTTTTCGTTATTTGCCATGGTTTTTGTGAAATTCTTGATGAATTGTTGAAAATTAGCATGTAAAAATTGTGGGTATGTGCATTTTGTGCAGAAATGTGTAGATTAGTTTTTATTTGTGAAAATAAAGTGCCTCTCTAATGAAATGCATGCTTTGGTGTTTTGTACCTTATGCTATTTATGTATGTACAATGTGGGAAAGAATTGTCATGTAGGGACAAATTTTGTAGAAAAAATGTGACATGTACCGTGTTTCGTGACGGGTTTTGTCTGAATGTGTGTGCCGTGTAGGGACGGATTTTTGTTATGCAGATGTGTCATGCCGTGTGTGCCATGTTTTTGGGTGACGGACTTTGTGGGAAAAATATGTGCAATATGTGCCGTGTTTCGTGACGGTTTATTTTGAAAATGTGTCGTGTAGTGCTTGATCCCTCTGTTGAGAAAATATGTACAGTGTGTGCCGTGTTTTGTGACGGACTGCATGGAAAAAATTATGTATGATGCATGTCATGTTTTGAGTTGCATGTAAAAAGTATGTGCAATATGTGCAGTGTTTCGTGACGGGTTATATGTGAAAATTGCATGTGAAAATTATGTGCAATATGTGTCGTGTTTTGTGACGGGTTATATGTGATAAGTATGTGCAATGCGTGCCGTGTTTCGTGACGGGATATGTATGCTTTGATTTTCTTTTGCATTAAGTACTGCGAATGACGTACCTTTGCTGTGTTTACCTGCAGGATGAGGGGCTCATGGCTGGGAAGGCCAAGAGGATGAAGACTCGGGGATCGCTCGAGGCTGTTGTTGAGTTGTGGCAGCGGATGCCTGATATTTCTGTGGATGGTAGGCCGAGTCCCAGGAGGCTGGTCTACGCTTCTGGCTTGGGTGTGTTCGTAGAGAACCTGGCCGGGGTCTCTGACACGAGGAAGAACAAGAGCGTCTTCCTTGGCCTTTCTGAGTATTGGTGGGATACCACCCACACCTTCCACCTGAGCTGGGGAGAGGTGACAGTGACGCCTACCGACTTTGCTGCGATTACCGGGCTTTCCTTCAAAGGAGGGCCAGTGCGGTGGAGAGATATGATATCTGATGCTGTGTTGACCGAGCTGCTGGGCTTTGAGCCTCGTCCTCGCAGGAGCCTGGGCATGCTATATAGCGATGTGGAGCTGAGGATTACGGCCAGCATTGGGGCCTATGTTCGGGGTACCGGCCAGGTGACGGCGGAGCAGCTGGCTGTGATGATGTGTGTATCCGAAAATTTTCCAATTTTTATTTGAAAAAATCAACGAAACGGAGTCGCCACGCCATTTTTATTTTAAGGGCCAAAACTTTGAAAAAAGCCCGAGATCAGAGATTTAGGTTCGGAGGTCATGTTACACGCCGGGAAGGACGTTAGTGTGCACCCGGAATGCCTCGTAAAACGAGTCTTTCAAGCTGAAAATCATTTGTGTGTGTGTGTGTGTGTTTTGGCCGAAATAAGTTGAAACTAAGAAAAGTGAAAATTGGGATATCTTTTTAAGACTTTAAACTGATCCCATGAATTTTTGGAAGATTTTTGGATTGAGATTTGGTACTCAAAAGACCTTTTGAAGTTGAGAGCCATTTCTGCCAGAATGAAAAAGGCAGTGGACCTTTGATTTTGAAATGGATTCAAGGGTCTTAAAACTTCATAATCTGGATAAACTCAGAGAATGAAAGTTGTTCTAGACACCTTAAATAAGATTTGTGCGAAGGAATTTTCCATTTTGGAGAAGATTTGAGGGGTCAAAACCTTCTGGAAACCTCAGATATGAGATCTGGATTCCCAGAAGCTGATGAACTAGCCTCTGAAAGAAAATTTGAAAAGAGGAGTTTTACTCACCCAAAAAATAAAGTAAAAATATGTATGGAAAGATCTGGATGTTGGCTACAAAAAGTGTTTTGTAGTCAACACCAAATTCCACATTTATCTATGTCCAAAAAATTAGACCATGGACTGAGGTCTGGGAAAATTGCTACTGGACAGCAACTTCCCAAGAGAGAAAATATGATTTTAAGGGGGGTTTTGCATCCATGCTTGTCCCCATTTCCCTAGGTTTTGGTTAGTGATCACTAGACATTTTAGTGGTGAATCAACTATACCAAACCATCCTTGGGGTACATTAGGACTAAGCATTTCATTTGCTTGGGAAGGGGATATTTATCCTTTAAAAATGAGATTTTATGCTTGAAAATGGTTTTTAGGGTTTTGAAAATGAGTTTTCTTTGCAAGAAAGTAAAAGAACTTGAAAATAATTTTGATCTTTGTAGAAGATCATCCATGGAGATGGTCTTCCATGGTGATCTTCTTAGATCTAGAGCAAGAAGATGAAAGAACTACATTTTGTAGTTTGCAAATGCATGCATGGTTGGAGTTTAGGGTAAGGAGAAGGAGGGTTTACCAATCTTCCTTGTGTTCTTGAGTTTTTGGCTTGAGTGTATGAGTGTTTAAGGCTTAAGTATGAGAGTGAGTGGATGAGTGTGAGTTGGGAAAGATTGGAGAGAAAATGGTGACAATTCGTGAAGAATTCTCACTTTGTTTTCTCTCTATATTTCGCCTGAGGTTCGGTGCAATTGGTGTTGTTCCTCCTTTTATTTTTGTATTGGAGGGCTCAATTTATAGCCCTCTGAAAATGACAAACTCATCCGCGCGGATAGGATCCCTTCGGCGTGCCTTTGTTCATTAAATGCGGCTTCGGCTTTGGACAAGAGGAATATTTCTTTTGAAATTTCAAATTAACGGCCGGTTTATTGTTTCTGACCATTTCTATTTGTGGTTTTATTCCTTTTGTTTTACTTTTTGAGATTCTTTTTGAGGTTTAACCTTAAATAACAATGCCCATTTACCCTCACTTTGTTAGAAAAGTTAGGATTGTTAGGAATTGTTAGAAATGTTATAACTTTCGTTAATTTTCTAACGAAAATTCTAACAAGCTCAAATTGGAGCACTTACAGTAGCCCCTCGGCGACGGCGCTTGCGAAGGAAGCGGGGTCGTCGATAAGAGTAAGGCTCCATATTTGGCGGGATGATCGAGTGATCGGGTGGTGAACCTAGCGATAGGCTACCTACGTATCCCGAATGGGAATCAAGCCGATCGTAGTTCGGGTCTTTGACCACGGAGATGATGGCGTTTTAGGTGCCTCGAACACGATGAGCGAGTTCTACGATCGGTTCTTTGGAAAGAAACTTCTGGCAGGGGATAAGAGATGACCATTTTCGGTCGATGGCTATCCGCTCTGTGGGGATAGGAATGACCATTTTCGGTCACGATGGCTATCCGCTCTGTTTGAGGATAGGAATGACCATTTTCGGTCGCTGGCGGGGATTTTTGTGATTTATCGCTTTCTAGTGATAGCGTCTTAGGTGCCTCGAACCTTGAAGATGGCGTTTTAGGTGCCTCGAACCTTGGAGATGGCGTTTTAGGTGCCTCGAACCTTGAAGACGGCTTTTTAGGTGCCTCGGACCTTGATGATGGCGTTTTAGGTGCCTCGAACCTTGATGACGATGGCTTTTTAGGTGCCTCGGACCTTAATTTGAAATGGCCTTTCGGTGGACTTCGTCTGCTGCCGAAGGAGAGGGTGACCGTTTTGGTCGAGAAATTTGGACCTAATGATAGGCTACCTACGTATCCTAGTGGGAATCGAAGCCCTTTCGTAGTTCGAGTCTACTCGAGATTTCGTTGGCTTTTGGGATTCCGTTAACTTTCTTTGGGGATTTCGTTAGCCTTTCTTTGGGAAAAATCGGGACGTATTTATGGGGAAATCGGTCTTACGTTTGGCTAGTTGGAATGATTTTGATGAAAGATACGGGATCTCGTTATCTTTCTCGGGAAATCGGTCTTACGTTTGGCTGGGAATGACCATTTTGATGAAGATACGGGATTCGTTATCGCTTTCTGATAGCGTCTTAGGTGCCTCGAACCTTGAAGATGGCGTTTTAGGTGCCTCGAACCTTGGCGATGGCGTTTTAGGTGCCTCGAACCTTGAAGATGGCTTTTTAGGTGCCTCGGACCTTGATGATGGCGTTTTAGGTGCCTCGAACCTTGATGATGATACGGGATGCCTCGTTATCTTTCTCGGGTGCCTCGGTCTTACGTTGATGGCTTTTAGGCGCCTGACCTTGATGAAAGATGGGATCCTCGTTATCTTTCTCGGGCGCCTCGGACCTTACGTTTGGCTTTTAGGGTGGATTTTGATGAAAGATACGGGATCTCGTTATCTTTCTCGGTGGACTCGGTCTTACGTTTGGCTTAGGGGAAGGATTTTGATGAAAGATACGGGATCTCGTTATCTTTCTCGGGAGATCGGTCTTACGTTTGTGCGGGATGATTTTGATGAAAGATACGGGATCTCGTTATCTTGCTCGGGGAAATCGGTCTTACGGTTGGCTGCCGTTGGATGATTTTGATGAAAGATACGGGATCTCGTTATCTATCTCGGGGCATCGGTCTTACGTTTGGCTTAGGGAAGGATTTTGATGAAAGATACGGGATTTCGTTATCTTTCTCGGGGCACTCGGTCTTACGTTTTACTGCCGGGAATGATTTTGATGAAAGATACGAGATTTCGTTATCTTTCTCGGGGCACTCGGTCTTACGTTTGGCTAGGGAATGATTTTGATGAAAGATACGGGATCTCGTTATCTTTCTCGGGAAATCGGTCTTACGTTTGCTGCCGTGGGATGATTTTGATGAAAGATACGAGATCTCGTTATCTTTCTCGGGAAACTCGGTCTTACGTTTGGCTAGGGAAGGATTTTGATGAAAGATACGGGATCTCGTTATCTTTCTCGGGGAGATCGGTCTTACGTTTGGCTTGCCGGGAATAATTTTGATGAAAGATACGGGATCTCGTTATCTTTCTCGGGGCACTCGGTCTTACGTTTTGCTTAGGGAAGATTTTGATGAAAGATACGGGATCTCGTTATCTTTCTCGGGAGATCGGTCTTACGTTTGGCTGCCAGATGATTTTGATGAAAGATACGGGATCTCGTTATCTTTCTCGGGCAGATCGGTCTTACGTTTGACTGCCGGGAAGGATTTTGATGAAAGATACGGGATCTCGTTATCTTTCTCGGGGCACTCGGTCTTACGTTTTACTGTCGGGGAAGATTTTGATGAAAGATACGGGATCTCGTTATCTTTCTCGGGAGGATCGGTCTTACGTTTGACTGCCGGGGAGGATTTTGATGAAAGATACGGGATCTCGTTATCTTTCTCGGGGCACTCGGTCTTACGTTTTACTGCCGGGGAAGATTTTGATGAAAGATATGGGATCTCGTTATCTTTCTCGAGAAAATCGGTCTTACGTTTGACTGCCGGGAAGGATTTTGATGAAAGATACGAGATTTCGTTATCTTTCTCGGGGCACTCGGTCTTACGTTTTACTGCCGGGAATGATTTTGATGAAAGATACGAGATTTCGTTATCTTTCTCGGGGAAATCGGTCTTACGTTTTACTGCCGGGAGGGATTTTGATGAAAGATACGAGATTTCGTTATCTTTCTCGGGGCACTCGGTCTTACGTTTCTTTGCTTAGGGATGATTTTCTTGACAAGGGTGACTTTGGTTAACTTTGGTTAACTCTGTCAAGTTGGGGGCGGAATTGCGAGTCCTGGAATTTTAAGGGGCAAAAGGGTCATTTTGACCCTTACGATCCTGTCCGCGCGGAGAGGGTTTGAAAACCAGGGGGTATTAATGAGGGGCCAACGCCCTTCCTCTTCCCCATTCAGTTTTCTGAAAATCCGAGAGCAGAGAGAGAGAAACCGAGAGAAGGAAGCCATTGTTGGCCAAGAAAAGCTTCAAAAATCTTCCGATTTCTTCGATTTTTTGAGCAATGGAACACGGGGAAGGCGCTTTTCAAGGCCAAGGACGTGGCCCGGTGGCTGAGAGACGATTGGAGCTCGTCCGGATGAGGAGGCATTACAATCTTTCGCAATCGGTTGCGGAGGAGCATTACCCCGATGCTTGGCAACATTGGGCTTCGGATTCGAATCTCCGAACGGTATACTTTGAAACCCTTTGATCCCTTTGTTGATTTCTTGTTTGAAATTTGAATTTTGGGTGATTTTTGAATTTTTTTTTTTTGAAAATTCGAATGATTGATATTCTTGGCTTTGAATCTTGATTTTGATGCTTTGCATGTTGCAATGATTATGTGGGTATCCCAAAATATGCATTTTGCTTGGAGAAAGAATTGGCCTTTTCGCCATTTTTTTTTTTTGTATCCGAAAATTGCATGTGAAAATTCGAAAATTGTGAATTGATGACTTTGATTTTTTTTTGAAATTGAATATTGATATTGATGAATGATGCAATGCATGCATTTTGTTTGGAAAGAATGGGCATTTTGCCAATATGAGATGTATGTATGTTTAGGATTTTTATTTTTGAAAAGTGGGACGGATTTTTCCTCCCGTTGCATGTAAGATGGATGATATGCATGTATGCATTTTTTTTTTTGAAAATGGGACGGAGTTTTTATTTCCGTCGACTTCTTGTAGGATATGCATGTATGCATTTTTATTGAAAATTGTTGCATGGGATTTCTTTGAAAAGCTGTCTTTTCTGTGAGAAAAATGGGGCTATGTCTATTGCATGCCGTTATGCTGCCGAAATTTTCTCTTTTTTTTTTTTAATGCATGTGTATGCTCTTTTTTTTTGTGCAAATGCAAATGCAATTTTTTTTTTGACATTTTCTCTCTCTTTTTTTTTTTTTACAGGGCGGAAACCGTTTTGTGACGGAGCAGCTGAACAAAATGAAGACTCGAGGATCAGTGGAGTCCGTGGTTGACTTGTGGGATCGGCTTCCGAATGTGGGCCGAGGAGCTTTGCCGAGTCAGAGGCAGTTGTTGTTGAGACGGGGCTTTGGGAGTTTGTCGAGTGCTTGAGGGGCTGGTCAAGTTCCCTAAGAGCAAGGGCTTGATGTTTGCTTTGGCGCGGCATTGGTGGGGCGCGACCCACACCTTTCACTTCTTACGGGGCGAGGCTACGGTTACGCCCTCCGATTACGGCTGCGATCACGGGCTGTCCTTTAATGGGCGCGGCATTGAGTGGCGGGATGGCTACGGCGATGCGGATCTACGAGGCTCTTACAGGATTTTCCCTATTCCCAAAGGGGATGGGGATGGAGTATGCCGTGGTCTACGGTAAGATCGTGGAGACCATTGTGAGCTATGAGGTGGGGAGGAGAGGATAGGCGGCGAGCGGATCGCTAGGGCCTTCTTGTGGTTTGCCTTTTCGAGCACCCTCTTTGGGCATCTTTGAGGGGACGGCGAGTCTTTGCCTTCTTGAGGTCCTTGGAGGACATGGAGACGGTCGGAGATGTCTCGTGGGGAGAGGCCGGGCAGCGAGCTTTACTTTGCTCTTGATAGGTACGGTCGGAAGGCTGTGAGCTCCTTATCTTGCTTTGAGTTTGCCACGGAGGTATAAGCTCTCTTTTGCTTTCCCTCTCTTTTTTTTTTTTTGAGCACGCACTTTTCTTTTGCCTTTGGATTGATTGGATTTTTACCTTTCGCGGGTATGGGCGTTGGAGTTTTCCACGTCACGATGTGGCGGCGGCCCGGAGTACGTCGGGCGTATCCGGCTATGCGGTCTTGGTCCAAGCATGCCGGGAGAAGATAAGCTCCGGGGCGTACGACTCTCGAGTACGCGGATTGCCTTCCTTTGACGGAGGCCGAGACGGATGAGGGGATGATATTCTTCCCACAGGATCGCTTCGAGTGGCGCGGTGAAGGGCGGCGAGATTTGGGTGTGCGGCGGAGGATTACGAGAGGTCGACTGCGATGCATATTATGCAGGAGAGAGGGTGACGCGCCGGCATGGCGTGAACTCGCCTTTGAGGACACCGGTGGAGCCTCCCGCCGATATGATGCACCAGTGATCGGTCAGTGACTGGGATGATTACGAGCCGGCCGGCACTTCTCGGATTTCGTGGCGATTGAGCCATATGCGACATTCGTCTTGAGGAGGCGAGGATGCCTCGGGTTACGGATAGAGAGGGCTTGGGATCCGCGGTACCCTCGGACGGATTTTCATATATCCCGGGATGGGGTCCGATTGAGGGTGCGAGATCCCTCGGCTGGCGGCTTCCACGAGCTTTCCGGCCTCGTCAGGGTATGAAGGTATGGCTTTTACGCTTCGCCTCTTCCTTTCTTTCTTTTGTTTCATCATCTTTAGCATCACTTCCTTTTTTGACGCTTTTGCTTTTGTGCGGTTTTCGGAGGTGGTCGTCGAGAAGGCGACGAAGCAAGTGATCGAGGCCAAGAGATTCATCGGGAGGATGGTCGCTTGCGGGGCTCCTCGAGCTAGAGCGAGGCGACCACGGCGGCGCACATCGGACGGGAGGCTTCCCTATTCGCTCGAGAGACTTCTTGAGAGACTCCTCTGTCTCCTCTCCTTGATCCCAGCGCGGTGCGCCTTCGGATCACGTCATTCTCGGGGATCCACACGGGCGGGGACACGTATGGCGGCATGGCGGGTCGTCTTCGTACGTCCGGGAGTCCGACGCCTTCACCTTCGGATACGATTTTTCGCGAGATCTCGGCTTGCCCTATCGGAGCGTGCCGGTTGGTCTGACGAGCCTCTTTGCAGACGAGGACGATTACGAGCCCGAGATTTTCGGGGCTCTGAGGAGCGGGCCCGAGTCGCAAGAGGGCCGGGCGGACATCGGGCGCTAGAGACTCCGATTGATTTTTTTTGAGATTTGAGATTGAGATTGAGATTTGTACAGCTTATGCACATTTTTTTTCTTTTTTCTTTGGGATGTAATAATTTAGGATTTTATTGATGTTTGTTTGTTTTTTTTTTTTATGCACACTCTTTTTTTTTTGGAATGTAATAATTTAGGATTTTATTTTATGAATGCAATGCAGTATGAATGCAGTGTTGCATGAGCCTTGTTTTTTTTTTTTTGGCAAGGGTGTTAGTGTTTGGTATATGGGCTGGTTTGGGGAGGTTTTTGCACGGGTTTCGAGCAATCGGGACGGAATATTCCTCTTTTGGTGTAGCGGCTTGGTGTTGCGGATTTTACGATGGAAAGCAATCATGTCCGCGCGGATAGGGGTCTGCATCGACATTGTCCTTTAATTTTGCTTCGAGATCTGGTCTCACTTTATTTCAAATTCAAATATCCTCTTCAACCTCCAGTCCAAACAGACCATTTTCGGGAGAAAGAGAAAAACCATGGAAAACTTTAGAAAAGCTCCATCAAAATTGTCCCAAGAATCCCAAATGTCATTCTTCAACAAGTTCAAGGATTGGTCAGGGAGATTATGCATGAGAGGAGGTCCTTCTTTGAAGAAAGGTACAAGGTGAAGTGCTTATGGTCTCTCAGGAATTGATTCGGATTATGAGCTTTTGAGGGCTTCTTCCTCATTTTGGGACACTAGAAGGCATGTCTTTTGCCTTTCCTTCAACGAGATTGTTCCGTTGTGGAAGAATTTCGGGCCTTGCTTGGAGGTCAGGAGGTGGAAGAGATAGCGGTTCCTTTGCCGGAGGGGCTTCTTTTGTTGACGGTGTGCGTCCTCCTTCATCTTTCCCCGGAGGAAAGCGCAAGGTATGATCCGCGGTCCCGATCATTTCGATATTTCCGGCCTTCCCGATAGGTTTAGGGGCCTAGGCTTGGTGGATGATGCCTATTGGGATGCCTTTGCACTTTGTATGTTTGGCACCTGTTCATGGTCTATTCCTTTGGGATTTGCCATCGGTCTTTCTTGGATGTTGTCGTTCACTGTCGCACAGGCGAGAGATGTCGTTCCTTTGATTACGGGGAGACTTTTCATGCTCTTGATAGGCGCTACCGGAAGACGGTATATGCGCGGGCGGCCCGTTCCTCTTGACCACGTGGGCGATGGAGCGTTTGGGGATTCTTCGGGAAACTCCCGATATGATCGAAGCCTTGGACATTTGCCGGGAGGGGGTTCTTTGTGGATTTTGATGATCGGGGCTCATGGGAGCGTTGGATGGCTGGTCTCCGGACGAGAGGATATCAGATGGTCGGTGCCTTGTTGGCGGGTGGAGACTCGCGAGTGCTTGAGGACGGGTCCCATGTGGTTATGCTTAGGGGCTTTCTCGGTCCGGCTTCTATATTCCGGCTTTAGTTACGAGACGGTTTGGCTGGAGCGAGGTTCCTTTGGAGGGACTTTGATGATATAGCCACCGGGGTGGTGGCTCCTGTTTCTATGGATGATCCCTCGGTGTTTCCATTTCTTTCCCGAGCATGGAGGTATGATGCCTTTCCTCCTCGGGTTATTCTCGAGCGTCAAGACCGGTGTTCTTGACCACTTGGTACCTGGATTGGTATGAGAGGCATGCAGGAGAGACTCGGGTGGCTATTTTGAGACGGCGTGAGGCCATTGTGGGTGCGGAGGACTGGCCCATTTACGAGAGGAGGAGGGCGAGGCGAGGGCCAACCCTCATGATAGGAGCGGAGACGGCGTGACCGACTATGAGGCTTACGTCGAGACAGGAGAGGAGGGCTCCTATGCTACCGGCTAGGCTACGGGAGATGAGAGATGACGCTAGGGCTACTAAGGCCTTGACGGAGGCTGGTTTGATAGATCCTGTTCCTATACCGAGCTTGGTAGGAGGATACCGACATTTTCCGGTTCGGAAGAAGAAGACTCGAAGGGGAAGAAGAGGGGAGAGGCCGATGCGAGTGGCTTGGAGTGACTACGAGGTTTCAGTATCCCTTTCTTGTCATGGCGAGACACATTAGTTTGATTATGTATCTTAGTTTCTTTTAGCGAGGTTGCCGGTTGTAGGAATGAATCGGGCTTAGACTCATCAAAGAGCTTTTAACTTGTAATGAATATTTGAATTGCTTTAGAGTTTTCGAGACGCTTTCATGGTCGATCAATTGTATTGATGTCAAAGTATGACTTTTATTTGTGTTTTAGACCGAACCGTTTCATTTGCCCTACGTTCCCCTCATTTTGAGGAGCTCGGGTCTTCGTAGTTCAACTTTGATTTTTTTTTTTTGTTTTTTTGTTTTTTTTTTGTTGTTTTTTTTTTTTTTTTTTTGTTTTTTTGTTTTTTTTTTTGTTTTTTTTTTTGTTTTTTTTTGTTTTTTTTTGGTGCAACCTGTTTTTACCTAGGCCGCCCTTCTTGGGTTTTCAACCTAGTTGGGTATTACTCTTTTAGCACTCTCTTTTTTTGTTTCTCTTCTTTTTTTTTTTTCTTTTTTTACGCGTAGTATCTGCGCGGCTTGTCACCATTATTGGGTGTACAAAGGGATTCCGTCGAGTGCGCAAGTTGCATGGCTCCTCGGAGAAGATCTTACGGACGACATATGGCCCGACCCATACGGGCTCCCATTTGCCGAGGGGTTGATACGGGTGAGGGCTTTTCTTTCAAAACGAGATCACCTTCTCGGATCTCCCGATGCTTTACTTTCTTGTCGAAGGCTCGGCCATTCTTCCTTGGTAGGCTCGGATGTGTTCCATTGCCTTCAATCGGCGTTCATCTAGTAGGGCCAATTCATCATGGCGACTGCGGAGCCATTCGACCTCGTTGATCGGCTTTCCAGCGGTATACGGAGCGAGGTATTTCCGGCTCGATTGGGAGTACGGCTTCCATTCCGTATGTGAGGAGCTAAACGGTGTTTCCCCGGTTGCCGTTCGGCCCGATGTTACGCAGCCCCGAGTGCAGTGTAACTTCTCGGGCCAATCTACGCCTTGGACGGCCATTTTCCGGATGATATTTTCGAGTCTTGTTTCTTTGCTTCGACGGCTCCGTTGGTTTTGGGGCTGTAAGGAGATGACTTGTGACGGGTTATTCGGAATTACGCGGCGGTTTTCGCATTCCCCTTCGAAGTGGGATCCATTATACGAAATGATTTGGTGGCAACCCGTATCTGCATATGATGTTCTCTTTGATGAAGAGGGCTACTTTCCTTGAGTTGAGGATTTTGTAGGACTTGGCTTCAACCCACTTGGTGAAATAATCCACGGCTACCGGGACGAATTCGTGGCCGTTCTTTGCTGATGGTGTGATTTTGCCTATGACATCAATTCCCCAAGTGACGAAAGGCGAGGGGTTGTCATGCGGTATAACTTCGTGAGGAGGCAAGTGATTAAGATTGGAGTATCGTTGGCATTTGTCGCGGCTTTTGTGGCTTGGATGCGGTCGGTTTCCATGGAGATCCAAAAGTACCCCATTCTCGGTATGATTTGCATCGAGCTCGAGCATTCATGTGAGGGCCGCGAGTACCACCATGTATTTCTTTCATGAGTTCGGTAGCCTCTTGTTTGCCGATACATCGCGGGGAGGGCCTTGATAACGCTTCTTGTATAGCATATTTCCCCGAAAAAGAACATAATGGGAGGCAAGCCGCTTGAGTGAGAGACTTTTCGCTTTGATTCCTTCTTTATATTCCCCATCTTCATTTTTGAAAGGGGCCTCGCCATCCTTCGGTCTTGGTAGATGCGAGTGTACCGGGGATCATTGGCCGGTTCGGCACGCTTCGATTTCAAAGCAATAAGCGGGATTTTCTCTTCTCAGGCTACGAATGGTTTGACGGACTTCCCTTCGGGTATTTCAACGAGGAGGCTAGCGTTGCCGAGCATCTGCAAATGTTTGCGATCTCTGGGTAAGTAATGAAAGTGATCTCTTTGAATTGAGTTACTAGCTCTTCCATGTAAGTGTGATATTTACCGGACCGGGTCCACGGTCTTCCATTTGTTAGAGACACGATTGATGATGAGGGCGAGTCACCATACACCTCCAATTCCTTGATATTTCTTTCAAGGCGGCTTCCAACCCGGCTATGCAAGCTTCATATTCAGCGGCGTTGTTGGTGACTTCGAAGTTCGGCCTTGCTGCTATGGGGGTGTGTTCGTCGGTAGGATCGACCGAAGCATTCCTATTCCGTTCCCCCTTTTGTTTGACGCCCCGTCGAAGAAGAGTTGCCGGCGATTTTCTCCTTCTAGAGCGAAGATTCCATCATCGGGAAATTGAGGTTAGTCCTCGGGACTCATCACTTGGGAAATCGGCCAAATGTTACGCCATTATGCGTCCTTTTACAAATTTCCTTGAAACATAAGTGATGTCATATTCGGCCAAAAGAACGACCATTTTGCCAACCTCATGGAGATGGAAGGCTTGTCGAACGAGATATTTGATGGGGTCTATCCTTGAGACAAGATGTATCGGGTGAGGCTGCATGTAGTGTTTCAACTTTCCCACTACCCGGACCAAACTGCGCAAGTCTTCTCGCAAGCGACGAGTAATTGAGTTCGCTTCCTTGGAGCTTTACGCTACGAAATAGATGGCGTTTTCGACTTTGGAATCTTTCTTCTCTTGAGCTAGCATAGCCCCAATTCTTTGTATCCGTGACAGGTTAGATATAGCAAGAGTGGCTTTGCCGATGTGGTGGGCGAGAGAATCGGAGGATTCACAAGGTATGCCTTGATCTGTTCAAAGGCAAGGCGACATTGCAGGGTCCATTACGTGTAGGCATTTTCTTCATCAACTTGAAGATCGGCTCGCGGATCGAGGTCGGTGATTTACAAAGCGGCTTATGTATTGCGATCTTCCCATGAAGGATTTCACTTACGTCGGTGTCGGGGCGGCTTCATTTCAACTATCGCCTTGATTTTACGGGGATCTACTTCGATTCCCGTTACGTCACCATATATCCTAGCACCTTACCTCGTCTTACAGAAGGTGCACTTGGCTGGATTCGGTCTCATCTTTGTGGTCTCGGAGGCGGCCGAAGAATTTTCTCAAATCAACAAAGTGCTGGCCATCGATCCTACTGGAATGTATTATCATGTCGTCCACATAGACCTCAATTTCTTTGTGGATCATGTCATGGAGCAGTACATGGCGCCCTTTGGTACGTAGCCCCATCATTCTTTAGTCGAGCGGCATGGCCGTGTAGCGGTAGGTGCCCCGAGGGGTTGTGAAGGCATTTTGGCTTGATCTTCTTACGCCATTTTGATTTGGTTGTAGCCCGGCAAAACCGTCGACGAAGGATTTGACTTCATGGTTGGCCGTGGAATCTACCAAAATGTCGATGTTTGGCGGGGAAATCGTCTTTTGGGTGGCTTTGTTCAAGTCTCTGAAGTCTACGCGGCATAGGATCTTTCCGTTGGCCTTGAATTCTTGTTACTATGTTGGAAAGCCATGTAGGGTATTCAATGACCACTGATGAACCACCTTGAGCATCTTTTCTATCTCCTCTTTCACTTGTAGGGACCATTCGGGCTTAATTCTTCTTAGCTTACGCTGCGGCTTGACTTAAGGTCGAGCGGTATTCGGTGCTCAACTATGGAAGGATCGAGGCACGGCATATCTTTATAGGACCATGCGAACACATCCACGAATTCTTTTAGCGGCTCAATTAGGGCATCCCTTTCGGTCCCTTCGAAGAAACTACCAATCTGCGTCTCTTTAGGCTCTTCCGCGGTTCCCAGATTCACACTCGTCAAAATCTCTTCGGCGGCTTGGGCTCGATTTTCCTCTTTAGGACAACTTTGCTTAAAGATTTCTTTGATATATTGTTCATTTAATGTGTACGCTTCTTCATCTAGTGAATCGTTATTAAGCTTGTTTTTAGATTATTAGTTAATTCATCATTAGTTAAAGTGGCAATTAAGGGATACTCGAAAGGTTCGTCATTTCATTGAGAATAAGAGGGAATCTGACATTGGCTACAATTTCGTGGTCTTCGGGCGTGAGGCCATCGGACGATTCGGAAGACTCAAACTTCAACAATGAGAGACTCGGAGGACTTTACAAAGGTTGACACGAAAGGACGGGGGACCAATCCAAGCTTGGTGATCATTTCCTCTTTGGTCGCGGACGGGCTGAGAGAGTTTCCCAATTCTTTAGCGGCATCGGCTGTCGGTGGCTTCACAACTCGGGAAAGGCATGGTCTCTGTGCTCCCTCTTCGATCGTTGCTATCATCTCTTTGTACGAACCAGAATCAATTGTGTTTGGCGTCGAAAGGCGAGCATGTGGATGTAGGGATCTTCCTCGATCACAGGGATTTCCATTTCGTCACAATCGACCGCTCAATCCGGATGTAAGGACGCATGTGCGTCTCGGTGTCTTGCTAGAAAAATCTCATGTCCCATACTCGAGCGGAAAGGCTCGGCGGGTAGTTCGGCAAGGAGGACGTCCCACACGACGTTCATAGATTCGAGCCGAGTACATCGGTGTTTGTCGACTTTTATCATGAAAATCTCCTCGCTGGCGAGGCGAAGAATGGGTTTGCGAGAATCTTTGACAAATCTGTGATTGAGGACCGGAGACTTGTGTGCTGTATCATGGCGGTGTTCGGCGTTTCCTTCAGGTACGCCTCCAAGTGTTGGAAATAACAATTAAATTTGATGAATCGAACTTCTTCGGAGTACTGCTCGCTTGAGTGTGTTGACATAGTTGGCATCTTGGATTCCAAAGGATCTTGGCGAGACTTGCCTCTTGAAGGATGTAGCCGGTGTTTGCTGTGGGCATTCTTGGCTATTGTTTCGGCTTCGTTCCCTATGAGAAGCTGTCACCCCTTATGACTTCAAGGTCTCCTGTCGGTTGATGAATTTGACGCATTGGTGGAGAGTGGAGGCTATGGCTTTCATGTGATGCAACGAGGGCGCCACTAGTAATTTGTGAACTCGGAGGATATCCATTACATGGAACTTTGCGGGCACCATTTGGGTTTCGTACCGAGTTCCCGAGTCCTTTGTCCCAGAATGGGGCGAGACGAACCGTCGTAGGCCTTGACGGTCCGGGTAGATGGGATCATACGCCTTTCATTTATGCGGAGGGCCCTCATCATCTTGAGGGAAGGACGTTTACCGATGATCCATTGTCCACTAATACCCCGAGGAGTGATATGGTGTTGAGCCGAATAGTGATGTACAAAGCTTCATTGTGTTGGGAGACATCTCTTGGCAAATCTTCATCGCGAAGGTGATCATACTCCCATATAGGTGAGGATCATAGATTTGGTCCTTGTCTCGGGATAGAGAGTAATCAAGCCAATCACTTCGTGCTTTTTCTTGCGAGGTAGAGCCTTTGCCGAAGCCCACAGGTTATGCTTGATGCCTTTTGTGGCGGTTGCCATCTCCAGATCAACATGTTGATTGAGTGGGAGCGCTTGAGGCTGGCGTCGGTTTTCTTCATCGGTGTATACTCGGGAGGCTGGACAAAGCTGAACCTTGGGCGACCCAGGGGGTTGGACTTACGTTGCGGTACCACAGGATCGAAGGTCTCAATTCCGTCGTTGGCAAGGCTTTTACGCTCTTTTACCCCTTTTTGCTTTGGGGAAAGGCGGAGTAGAGTACATAATAATCAAATCCCCGAGATGGCTCCGGCGTTCCCACCTTGTTATCACCGGACTCGAATCTCTCCTTTAATTTTCTTTGAGAGGAAATTTTCTTTTTCTTAGGAGGACGGTCCTCGTGTATCCAGTCTGATAATCCCTTTCAAGGCAATCGGGACGATCACAAATATCCCACGAAATGTGTTCTACGGGTGGTGGCGGATTTGGGACCTCGGGTTGGCGGTCTTTGGAATGACTTTGAGTGGGCCGAGTGGGGGGATCTGGCTGGGGCTCGTCACGGTAGCGAGTGATTGGACTCCGCCGGATAATGAGAGATATTGAGGTCGGGGAACGGGTACATGTTTGTCCTTCAAGGTAGCCCCGATCGGTTGGGATATTGTTAAGGTCCCGAAGTGGCGTGTGGCCTCTTCAATCCGAGCTTGCCGTTTGTGCAGCGTTCTTCCGGGGCTTTGATGGCTGACCATATTTCTTCAAGCTGTTCCACGATTTTCATCACTCGGGCGATATTTGTGGGATCATCACTTTGAGAGGGACAGCGACGGTATACCGAACTCTTTCGTCCACGGCAATTTGTTTGGGGGCCGGTTGCCACTGTAAGTCGACGGGCGGGAGTCCGGCGGTGGAAACATAGGAATCTTGGGGTAGCATCTTGATGTATCGGGACGATTAAGAAGAGGAGGAGAACCCTCTTCCTTCTTTGCGGTAAAAGTGCCATCGGAATTGAGGCGATAGTCAAACCATGACTTGCGACAACCCCCGAGAAGGTCATCAATTTGAGCCTCATGCCGAAGTCTCATCTGTTCTACCAAGCTGGATCCAATGCGAGTGCATGCGAGGGATTTTGGAGGACGGAGCAACGTTATCCCCATCATTACCGGGCGATGCGGACATTACGAAACCGGAGTTTGAACAAACGGTGAAGGCGATGACGCGCTTGACTCTTCCCAGCTGATCAAACGGTGACCCGGTGCCCGAAACCAAGCTTTGTGCGGAGGCTGCGGGGAAAGGACACGAAGGTTCGAGATGTGCAGGAATGGAAGGAGGGTAGGTGTTTGGGCTTTTGGCTCATGCAACATGCGATTATTTGTTCACGTTTACTTAAAACATGTTTTATTAACCTAATCGGTTGGAAAAGATTGCTCTTCTTTTCGCAAACTACTCTGGATCTGGATCGGTGGGCCCGTCACTACGTCTATAAGCCCTCGTATTCCACACTGTATTTCGACCTCCCGGGGTGGACGGCCCGGGCGAGGGTCCTATAGGGCAAGCGGGTCCCACCAACCGAAAGAAAACGATCCTAAAAGTTGGCGGGTAATCGAGTCTTAACGAGCATTCGATGTAAATTACGGACAAGGCGACGTCAAAAGTCAAGATCGTGTCAGGGGCTCGACGAAAAGTCGGCATGATTTGGGCGATAAATGTCCACGATTGATCTTGACTTGTCGTCGGTTAAGCCGTAATTAGGCATGGAATATTCATTAATCCTTGATGACTCGGTGTCAATCTTTGGGAGTCGGTGTATAATTTGTGCCGGTCGAGCCGAAGTCAAGGCGCCGGTCAATATCTTGGTCAAAGTCTGCGGCGGAAAACCGGCGAGAACTTCGGCGATTAGGGTCCCCGAAAGATATTGAGTCGGTATGCCGACAAAGGCTTGAAAGGAAAGGTCTATACACGAGACGGGGCATGACACGGACCCGGACTAAAAACCAACCGGGTCTCGGACAAAGTGTGTCACGGACAAGTGCATGGTCGACACGAGGCTCCATGGGATGTTTGGGTAGTCCTGTGCTCATCCGAGAGGCGTAATAAGACCAAACGGACCGCGACAAGGATTTCCCCGGGTTAGGGACGTAGTGTGCAGTGTACGGTCACGTGCGCGTAGTGTGCAAGCAGTCTATATTCTTTTTCTGAGTAAAATAGAAATTTTTTTTTATATGTCTTAAAAATATGATGCATGATTTTTTTTTGAAAATTTTCTTTTTTTTTGAAAATCCTTCTTTTTTTTTTTGAAATTTAATGAGCACATAAGCACGTAAGCACGAAAATTCCAACAGTTAGGGACATTATTCCGACAGTCAAAATTTTGACTTTCTCCGAGGCGGCCAAAACAACATGAAAACTGTGCAAAAATCAACACACACACAAAAATGATTTTCGAAGCCGGGACGGAAGCTTGACCCTCAAAAGCTTTTTTTTTTTAAAACGGTGATACCGGTACGTGGGATTGTTAGACCACAATTTATCCCCGACTCGTGTTAGGAGGCGATAATGGGAAGTTTAATGGTTTCCACCAATATACCAAATATCATTCATTTTTTTTTTTAACAAAAAAGCTTAGTCCCCAGCGGAGTCGCCACTGTGATGATGTGTGTATCCGAAAATTTTCCCATTTTTATTTGAAAAAATCAACGAAACGGAGTCGCCAAGCCATTTTTATTTTAAGGGCCAAAACTTTGAAAAAAGCCCGAGATCAGAGATTTAGGTTCGGAGGTCATGTTACACGCCGGGAAGGACGTTAGTGTGCACCCGGAATGCCTCGTAAAACGAGTCTTCCAAGCTGAAAATCATTTGTGTGTGTGTGTGTGTGTGTTTTGGCCGAAATAAGTTGAAACTCAGAAAAGTGAAAATTGGGATATCTTTTTAAGACTTTAAACTGATCCCATGAATTTTTGGAAGATTTTTGGATTGAGATTTGGTACTCAAAAGACCTTTTGAAGTTGAGAGCCATTTCTGCCAGAATGAAAAAGGCAGTGGACCTTTGATTTTGAAATGGATTCAAGGGTCTTAAAACTTCATAATCTGGATAAACTCAGAGAATGAAAGTTGTTCTAGACACCTTAAGTAAGATTTGTGCGAAGGAATTTTCCATTTTGGAGAAGATTTGAGGGGTCAAAACCTTCTGGAAACCTCAGATATGAGATCTGGATTCCCAGAAGCTGATGAACTAGCCTCTGAAAGAAAATTTGAAAAGAGGAGTTTTACTCACCCAAAAAATAAAGTAAAAATATGTATGGAAAGATCTGAATGTTGGCTACAAAAAGTGTTTTGTAGTCAACACCAAATTCCACATTTATCTGTGTCCAAAAAATTAGACCATGGACTGAGGTCTGGGAAAATTGCTACTGGACAGCAACTTCCCAAGAGAGAAAATATGATTTTAAGGGGGGTTTTGCATCCATGCTTGTCCCCATTTCCCTAGGTTTTGGTTAGTGATCACTAGACATTTTAGTGGTGAATCAACTATACCAAACCATCCTTGGGGTACATTAGGACTAAGCATTTCATTTGCTTGGGAAGGGGATTTTTATCCTTTGAAAATGAGATTTTATGCTTGAAAATGGTTTTTAGGGTTTTGAAAATGAGTTTTCTTTGCAAGAAAGTAAAATAACTTGAAAATAATTTTGATCTTTGTAGAAGATCATCCATGGAGATGGTCTTCCATGGTGATCTTCTTAGATCTAGAGCAAGAAGATGAAAGAACTACATTTTGTAGTTTGCAAATGCATGCATGGTTGGAGTTTAGGGTAAGGAGAAGGAGGGTTTACCAATCTTTCTTGTGTTCTTGAGTTTTTGGCTTGAGTGTATGAGTGTTTAAGGCTTAAGTATGAGAGTGAGTGGATGAGTGTGAGTTGGGAAAGATTTGAGAGAAAATGGTGACAATTCTTGAAGAATTCTCACTGTTTTCTCTCTATATTTCGCCAGAGGTTCGGTGCAATTGTGTTTTTTTTTTTATTTTTGTGACTGGAGGGCTTAATTTATAGCCCTCTGAAATGACAAACTCATCCGCGCGGATGGATCCAGTCGCGTGCACTGTTCATTAAATGCAGCTTCAGGCTTTGGACAAGAGGAATAATCTTTTTGAAATTTCAAATTAACAACCAGTTCATTGTTTCCAGCCATTTCTATTTGTGGTTTTATTCCTTTTGTTTTACTTTTTGAGATTCTTTTTGAGGTTTAACCTTAAATAACAATGCCCATTTTACCCTCACTTTGTTAGAAAAGTTAGGATTGTTAGGAATTGTTAGAAATGTTATAACTTTCGCTAATTTTCTAACGAAAATTCTAACAAGCTCAAATTGGAGCACTTACACTGGCGCGCTCCTTTTTGTGGTTTGCACTTTCCGAGACTTTGTTCTCGAACCACGCGACTGCGGCTCCTTTTGCTCTGTTGGAGAGCTTGATTGATCAGGAGAGGGTTTGTGATATCGCTTGGGGCGAGGCGGGCCTGGCCGAGCTCTACTTTTCTTTGGACCGGTTTAGCCGGAGTGTGGCCAGTTCTTTGGCTTGTTTTGACTTTGCTTTGGAGGTATGAGTTTATTGCTGTTTTTGATTTAGCAACTTGTCGTTTCTCCATCTTCTTTTGCACTGAGCCCTTTTTTGCTTTTATCGCAGGTGTGGTTCTATGAGATTTTTTAGTGCTTCCCGTGGGATAGAGATCTGGGGCGTAGGCTGCGTATCCTGCTATGTTGAATTTGGGCTCGTACGGCGAGGAAGAGGAGGACCGCGAAGGAAGCTCACCATCGCCTACGGGGATGTGCGGGAGCGTACGGAGAGAGGTAGCCGGAGGGTTTGTTTTGTTCCGTGGGCTCGGTATGAGGGCGATGAGTTCGAGGGCTCTGAGGTGACAGCGCGCGAAGATCTTTGCGGGGCTTGACTTGTGATGTCATGTATCGGGAGAGCGGGTCTTCGGCGGCATGGCGGGTGTGCTTCATGTGGCTCAGAGGGACCCTCCTTTTGGGATGCTTGATTCTAGGGACATGGATGTGTTGGACTTTGAGAGGTACCTTGGCGGTGTGGGTGCCGAGGAGTTTATTTTTGTATGGAGAGGAGTATGGGGCCTTCGTGAGGAGGAAGTTGAGGACGCCGCGAGGTGTTGGCGAGGAGAGAGAGGCGCGCGCGGGTTCCCCGAGAGGTTCCGATGCCGGGGCCGGATTTCACGTATGTCCGTGGGGACGGATCGAGGAGGAGGGTGTCCGTACATGCCGTTCCCGAGCGTGCTCTTTGCTTGCATACCGAGTGGATCTGACAGATCGGTGAGTGTGCTTACTCTTTTCCATCTTGGCATCTTTTACGCATTTTCTCTTTTTGTTGTTGAGTATAAGCTGTATTCTTGAGCGTTTCTTTGTTTGCTTACTTGTGCGGAGTCCGGGGAGAGCCTATGATATCTTGACTCGCCGTTATGTGGCGATGAGGTCGTTTGCGAAGAAGATGGCGTCGAAGGCTGTCTTGCCGGTCTTCCCGACGCGTGTCGGCATACGAGCCTATGCCTTCGAGGCGTGCAGCAGAAGTTCCTCCACCGAGAGCCGAGCGGAGCCACGGCGGGAGGGACCTTCGAGGGCGGCATAGCATGGATGCGGGGCGTCTTCGGGAGCTCCGGCGGCGGCCCTTTTATCGGTTCTTCCCTCGGCGGGATGCGCGGGGTGAGGGTTCGTCGAGCCTTCTTTCTTTGATCCTTTTGCCGGATTTGATCCTTCTCGAGTACTTTGAGTACCGGCCTCGGAGGGGCTCGGTACTACGGCGGCGAGGATATGACGGGCGAGTTCACCGGGATGCCCGACTTCTCTCTTGATGATCTTGGCGAGGATGATGATGCTGAGGAGTCTGATTAGTATTCATTTGCTTTCCCTCTTTCCATATCTTCTCTCTTTTTTTTGTTTAGCAACAGACATTTGATGTACCTGTAATAAAACACTCGTATTTGCACGACAAACAGCATTTTATTTTAAGATGTAATGTCATTTTTGTGATTCCTGGGAATTGTCCTAGAAATGGTTGCTATTTTTTTTTTTTTGTGCATGCTACGTGAGCTGAGAGTGCGTTTGTGGGTAGTGTATGTTTGCCGGGAATGGCTTTGGCCAGTGTTTGGGCAATTTAGAGCAAGGTCCTGTTGGGGACAATGGTTGTTGTCTTGTTCTTTGGGAAATGGGTCATGATTGCAAGGAGGTCCGTACGGACATACCTAGCATGCAAAGAGGTCTGTACGGACCAGTCTTGCTTTTGGGAAGGAAATAAATGCTTTCCAGTGTCTGGTCTTTCCCCATTTTCCCATTTTCAGCCATTTTCGAGCTTTCTTCCCCATTTTCTCTAGGAACCTCCATTTTTGTCATGGATTCTTCGTACGTCCCTAGAATTTTGCCAAGGCTTTCGCAGGAGAAACAAGCAAACTTCCTTGAGCAGCTGAAAATGTGGATGCGGCGCCGTATGAGGCATCAGAGACGGGTTTTCGAGGTAAGGTTTCGTCTTTGCTCGATTTGGTCTTTTAAGGAGTTGGTTCTGATTGGGATTTGTTGCGGGGCTGCCGCGAAGTTACAGGATGTTAGGAGGCATGTGTATTGTTTCTCCTACAATGAAATGGTGCCCACTTTTGAGGATTTTCGGGCTTTGATGGGGGCCGGAGGTGGAGGCCATCTCGCTTCCTTTGATGGATGGTCTTTGCCGTGAGCGTGAAGCTTGCGGGTTTCCTTCGGACTTCGTTAGGAGAAGTGCGGGGCATGATCCTTGATTCGGGTCATATTGACATTTACGAGGCTGCCGGAGCGGTTCATGGTTGATGATGAGTGATGTCTCTTGGGACGCATTTGCCTTGTGCGTGATGGCGACGCTTTTCTGGTCGGCTCCCTTGGCATTTGCGATGACGCTTTGCTAGATGTGGTTGGGCCTTTGCCCAGTGGAGAGGATATTGTTCCGTTGGTCTTTGGGGAGACTCTTCATGGTATCGGCCGTCCGGCGTGGGGATCGGTTCATGAGAGGGGGAAGGCCCGCTTTGCTCACCTTGTGGCTGCGAGAGAGACTTCAGGCCATGCCCGAGGCTCCGACGTCGTTTAGCCCGTGGTCATTTGCTCAGCGACCTCTTGCGTTGGATATGGATCGATCCGCTTTGGGAGAGATGGATGGCACAGCTTGGTACGCATCAGATCCGCTGGAGGGTTCCGCACTGGAGGATTGAGACTAGGAAGGTCTTTCAGGAAGGGTCCTATGTCGTCAGAGTTCCAGGTTTGTCTTGGTCCTCCTTTTATATTCCGTCGCTCGTTTCCCGGCAGTTTGGGATGAAGCATGAGCCTTTGTTGGGCTGGGATGACCTTGCTACTGCGGAGATAGTTCCTCTTTGTATGGCGGCCTCGGGTGCCTTCTTGTATTTTACGAGGGTATGGAAGTATTCCGCTTTCCCTCTGTGGTACTCCTTAGACGTCGGGGAGTGTCGTATTGACGACTCGGTACACGGCTGGTATGAGCGGCGTGTTGGGCGATCCCAAGTGGCCTTGGAAGCGGGCGTGTAGCGATGCGGGACCCGATTGCCGTAGTAGCTATTGCCTTAGGAGTGCCGAAGCACAGTCGACCCTTTGGATGTGACGGGAGACACTTTGTTTGACTACGAGACTAGAGTTGACCGGCGACGGGGAGAGGTCCTCTTTACAGACTCGTAGGGAGGAGATCCGAGCCGAAGCACGGGCGAATGAAGCCCTGAGAGCTGCTGGATTGTTTGACTCTACGGGGAGGACCCCTGATCTCGGACTGAGAGACGCAGAGTTGGTTCACGTGGAGCGAAAGAAGACTCGCCGGGGACGAGGGAAGAAAGGAAAGAATGGCGAGGGGACAAGCGCAGACGGCGCGGAATGACCTCCTATGTATCCATTCATTGTATTGTAAACACATTATTTGTTAAATGTATTAAGCTGTCTTTTAGCATGTTGTGAACTTGAGAGTAGACCGTGCTTGAACTCATCAAGAAATGTTGTAACCGTTAGTGATTTGTGATTTACTTTTAAAGCTTTGTCGAGACGCAAGATCTCTTGTTTGCCTTTGTTTCTTTTGTGCACCTTGTCGGCGTCCATCTTTGAACTTTTCCGTTGCATTTGCGGACTGAAGCGGCCCGAGCCCTGACGGCAATCCCTTTTGCTTGGGTTTTGTGCTTGGCTGAGAGGTTGGATGATCCCCTGACAAGTCGTTTGATGGTCATTTCCGTAGCTTCCTTGCCTTTTGTTGGCGTCGGGCTCTTGACCTCAATTTCGCAGCTTCTGTATGAGCTTCTTTTATTTTCGTTTTTTTTGTGAGCCTTTGCTTGAGTTCTCCTTTTTTTTATTTTTTTTGTGAGCCCTTGCTCGAGCTCTCTTTTTTTTTTTTCGAAGCGCGTGAAGGCAAAGACAAGCCCCTGGCTTGGAAGCAGACATGAGTCAGTCGTTTGATGCTGAGTGACCCTCGGATGTCCTTTGATGTTGCCGCCGTCGTTTGACTTGGTCAAGTTGACGTTGGGGCGTGTTCTTGAAAAGTGCGTAGCTTGATGGAGGTCTTGATTGACATTCAAACTTTTGACTTTTTTGTGTATTTTTAGACCGGACCAATTAAGGTTGCCTACGTTCCCGGACTAGAGGGCTCAGTACTGCGTAGTTCGACACTACATGGAGTGCCAAGAGATGCACGGTTGTTCTTCTTTAGGCGAAGTATCTGCGAAGTTTGCTTCCGTTGACCGGATTCATGAAGGGATTGCCGTCTAGGTCCTCGGCTTCATGGCACCTCCGGAGAAGATCTTTTGAACCACGAAAGGGCCGATCCATGTGGGTTCCCATTTTCCCAGTGGGGTTGGTTCGAGTGGGAGGCTTTTCTTTGAGTACAAGGTCGCCTTCCACGATGTCTCGGGATTTGACTTTCTTGTCGAAAGCTCTAGCCATCCCGCTTTGATAGGCTCGGACGTGTTCCATGGCCTTTAGTCGTCGCTCGTCTAGCGTGAGCCAATTCGTCGTGTCGGCCGAGCCATTCGACTTCTTTGATGTCATTTTCAGAAGCACTCGGAGTGAGGGAATTTCCAATTCAATGGGAAGGACTGCTGCCATCCCGTATGTCATGGCGAATGGGGTTTCTCCGTGGTCGTTCGACCGATGTGCGGTAGCCCCAAAGTGCAAGGTGCGGCTTCTCGGGCCAATCTCATCCTCGGGTGGTCATTTTCGGATGATCCGTTCGAGGGTTTTGTTTGCGCTTCCACGGCGCCGTTTGTTTGTGGCCGGTAGGGAGAAGATTTGTGGCGTGTGATCTTGAATTCAGCCCGGCGATCTGTCGAATTCCCCTTCGAAGTGTGAACCATTGTACGATATGACCTCATTTGGGATGCCGTATCGGCGAGATGATGTTTTCCTTGAGGAAATGCGCGACCTTCTTGGAGGTGAGTACCTTGTAGGACTTGGCTTCGACCCATTTGGTGAAGTAGTCGATGGCTACTAAGATGAACTCGTGACCAGTTGCTTTGCTGGCGGAGCAATTTTCCCGATGACGTCAATTCCCCAAGTGGCAAATGGCCGAGTTTGTAGTCATCCAAGAGAGATCGTGGGGCGGCGAGATGATTGAGGTTGAGAACCGTTGACACTTGTCGCAGCCTTTCGGACAAAGTGGATGCAACCGCCTCCATGGAGATCCAAGTAGTAGCCCATCCCGAGAATGATTTGCATCGGGGCTCAGCGTTCATGTGGGGACCCTTGAAGCCCCATTGTGGACTTCGTTCATGAACTTTTTGCTTCTTCTGGGCGATGCGGCGTAGGAGTGGCCCATGGTAGCGTTTCTTGTATAGCATGTCCCCGAGGATGACGAAGTGAGAGGCGAGGCGTTTAGGGCCATGATGCTCTTGGTTTTGACCCCTTACGTGTGTGGGTCTTCCTTGTTCATGAAGGTAGTTTCCCGCTCTTGAGGTATTGGAAGATCCGGTTATACCATGGCTCATTGATGGGCTTAGGTTCTGGGTTCGATCTCACAACAGAGGCGGGAATTTCCTTTCGTCCGACTTTGAAGGGTTTAATTGCTTTTCCATCGGGGATTTCCACAAGGGAAGCCAAGGTGGCTAAGGCATCCGCAAACCTCGTTTCGGTCTCTTGGCAAGTAGTGGAAGGTGACCTCTTCGAATTGTGTGATGAGGTCTTCCATGCGGCATGGTATTTTTGCAAGCACGGGTCTATGGTTTTCCACTTGTTGGAGACTTGGTTGATGATCAAGGCCGAGTCCCCATAAACTTCGAGTTTCGGACATTCCTCTCGAGTGCGGCTTGTAGTCCGGCAGCGCAGGCTTCATATTCGGCGGCATTGTTGGTTACCTCGAAATTGAGCTTTATAGCAATTGGGGTGTGCTCGTCCTTGGGATCTACCAAGAGCATACCGATGCCGTTTCCCTTTTGTTGGCCGCTCCGTCGAAGAACAGTTGCCATCGGTTTTCGCCTTCGATTGCGAAGATTCCCTCGTCTGGAAATTGTGGTTCGGGGCCTCGAGCCTCGTCGGTTGGGAAATCGCCGGTTGTTCAGCCATGGCCCGTCCCTTGATTGACTTTTGGTTCACGTACTTGATGTCAAATTCCGCTAGGAAGAAAGACCATTTGGCGAGCCTCATTGACAGAGATGGTTTGTCGAAGAGGTACTTGACTGGGTCCATTTTGGAAACCAAGTGTACCGTGTGCGACTGCATGTAGTGCCGTAGTTTCCCGACAACCCATACCGGAGCCGCGCAGGTTTTCTCGAGGGCCGAGTAATTGAGTTCGCCGCCTTGAAACTTTCGGCGACGAAGTAGATGGCGTTTTCGACTCGTGACTCCTTCTTTTCTTGACAGAGCATGGCTCCAGCTGCGGTGTCGGTCACGCTAGGTATAGCAACAGTGGCTTTTCCTCGTGGGGAGGACAGAGAATCGGAGGACTCACAAGGTATGCTTTTATTTTCTCAAAGGCATCTTGGCATTCTGAGTTCCATTCGATGTCGGCGTTCTTCTTCATCAGTTTGAAGATTGGCTCGCACATGGAGGTCAATTGGTTGACGAAGCGGCTGATATACTGTAGGCGGCCCATGAAGCTTTTCACCTCTGTCTGAGTTTGCGGTGGTCTCATTTCGATGATAGCCTTGATCTTTTGAGGATCAACCTCGATGCCTCTCTCGGTGACCATGTATCCCAAAACCTTGCCTCGGCTAACCCCAAATGTGCATTTGGCAGGGTTAAGCCTCATTAAGTGTTTTCGGAGGCGATTGAAGAATTTTCTTAGGTCTGTGAGGTGTTGTCCATCTGATCCCTTTGAGTGGACGATCATGTCATCGACGTGCACTTCGATCTCTTTGTGGATCATATCGTGGAAGAGGGCGGTTGCCGCCCGTTGGTAGGTAGCCCAGCGTTCTTTAGTCCGAACGACATTACTGTGTAGCAGTAGGTTCCCCAGGAGGTTGTGAAGGCTGTCTTTTCTTGGTCTTCTTCGGCCATCTTGATTTGATTGTAGCCGTCAAACCCGTCCACGAAGGACTTGACTTCGAAATTGGTCAGTAGTGTCTACCAACATGTCGATGTTGGGTAGTGGAAAATCGTCCTTGGGACTTGCTTTGTTGAGATCTCGAAAGTCCACGCAACAGCGTACTTTTCCATTGGCCTTGGTGACCGTGACGATATTGGAGAGCCATGTGGGGTACTCGATCACCCTGATGAAGCCGACGCGGAGCATTTTTTCGATCTCTTCTTTGACTTGTAAAGACCATTCTGGCTTGATTCGGCGTAGCTTTTGCTTGATGGGCTTAGCCTCGGGATTCAAGGGAATCCGGTGTTCTACAATGTTAGGATCTAATTCGGGCATGTCTCGGTAAGACCAAGCGAACACGTCCACAAATTCTTTGAGCGGTGCCAATGCGTCGTCTTGCTGCGTGCCTGAAGAAACTTCCGATTTGCGTCTCTTTTGGCTCTTCAGCAGTTCCCAAATTCACTTTGGTTAAAACCTCCTCGGCAGCTTGGGCCCGGTTTTTCTCTCATTTGACAACATGCTTAAAGATGTGCTTAATGTATTGTTCGTTTAATGTGTCTGCTTCTTTATCAAGTGAATCGTTATTAACCGTTTGTGTGTTAGTTAATTTATCAGTTGTTAAAGATGCAATGAGAGGATACTCGGAAAGATCGAAGCATTCATTAAGAGCATACGGGAATACATTATTGGCAATGAGTTCGTAATCTTCGGCGTGAGGCCATCGGATGACTCGAGAGACTCAAATTAAAAGATAATGGACTCGGGATGAGTTTTGACACTAGACTCTAGGACCCGAGGGGTCGACCAAGTTGTTCGATCATGTCCTTTTTGCCGGCGGTGGGTCCGGAGAAGGTGGCCCAGCTTATTGAGTGGCAATGAGCTTGATAGGAGATGGGGCTTGAAGGGCTTTATGTCACCATTCCCAATCATTGCTATTACAGAGTTATCGAAACAAAATCGATTAGATCGGCATCTCGATTTCTTCTTTGAAGAGCAGGTGGAGGTGGCTCGTCCCAAGCATCGTCTGCGGAGTCTTTTGCTTTTGTCTTGGGCATTACTAGCTCGAATGCGACTCGTCC
Source organism: Adenophora triphylla var. japonica (assembly GCA_022495995.1). Lineage (NCBI taxonomy): Eukaryota > Viridiplantae > Streptophyta > Magnoliopsida > Asterales > Campanulaceae > Adenophora > Adenophora triphylla. Next base: position 1,107,642 of record JAFEMH010000045.1, on the reverse strand, counting down.
CGCTTGTTGAAGGCAGGAGTGTTGACAGAGAGTTTTTCGAGTTCTTACGCCAAAGAGGGGGTTTTCCCAACCAAAATTCGTTGTGAATAGTGGTGGTCATGGATCCCAGTAGAGGCGGTGTGTCGAGAAATGCTCTTCTGGACGGGATTTGGCTTGAGGCCTCCGAATCTTGCCGAGTTCTGCTGGAGCTTGTCCATGTTTGTCGGCCGGCTTTGTTTGGCGCCGATCGGCTCTGTTCCCTTTCCTGGATCTTCTTCCAAGTTGCCGGCCTTCTTTGTGAAGTACTTGGTCATGTCGAAGCCGTAAGGGTGAAGATCGGAGGTTGTGTGCAAGCCTCTTTTGTTATCTCGTGGAGCGTTTCCGTGCAGGCTCGCTTGTCCTCCGCAATGTGTTCGGGAGTAGGAATGTATCCTGTGCCGTGCAGTGGTATTCTGTTCTTTTGATATTGATGATCCATTGGGTGCCCCGATGGCGTTTTCCCAAACCGAGCCCCGGATGTAGTTCATGTGCTTCATCATTTTCATCGGGGAGGGATCTTGTCCCAAATCAAAGGCGTGTCTATGTGGCATACAGGGGCCTTTGGGCTTTCGATGGTGAACCCCGTTAGCATCATGCCATCATCGTCGTGTTTGATCTCTAAGACCGGGACGCCGTTTGTGTCGGTCCTTTCGGTGACTACACTATCGCCGTAGATGATGGTTAGATCTGTTCCTTGGACGAACTTTATGCATCGATGGAGAGTGGATGCCACCCCATTGATCCGGGTGTAGCCAAGGGCGTCCCAAAATGGCGATGAAGGTGATCGGGATGTCGATGACTTGGAAATCTGTCGGGACCATTTGTTTTCCGAACCACAAGTTCAAGGTGGCTATTCCCAAGACCGGGCGGGATGTTGAGTCGTATGCCTTGATTGCCTCGAGTCGAGGGCTTTAGATCGCTTGCTTTGATCCCTATCAAATCCATCATTTTGGCCGGAAGGACGTTTATGGATGATCCCCCATCTACCAAAACCCGTGGGAGACGACGCTCGTCCAGCTTGAATGCTATGTAGAGAGGCTCATTGTGGTCGCCCCAAATTTTGGAAGGTCGAGCTCGCGAAAGTGATGATATTGCTGTAATTAACATTGCCAATCATCTCGAACCGCTTCATCAGTGTCACCGTGATGGGAACCATGGTCCGGGCCAGGCTTTCTTCCAACTTGAGCTTGTGCGGGTAAGATGAAGTGAGTAAGGACCAGAGTGAGATGTTAGCCTCGAGTGCGCTTGAGCCGTGTTAAGACAGGATCTTCACTTTGGGTCCAAGGTTTCAGCTTCTTTGGCGTAGGGCCCCTTTTCGCCCGTGGCTCGGTATGGCCGGCCTTTTGTCCGTCCGTGGAGGATTCACTGGGATTTGACCAGGAATGTGTCGAACGTTCACTTACGGACTTATGGTTTTGCTTGTCTCTCCTATTTACGTAGTGGGAGGACCCCGATTAGCGTAAGGCCGATCGCGCGCATTTCAATTCGTTCACTGTCATGGCTTTTATCCGAAGCATCAATAGTGGCTTTGAGATCTTCCCAAGACAGGGGTTGGATTATCCGGACCTTCGGGCCCGGTGGCGGTGTGCGGAGCTCGTCCCAGTGATCATGGAGCAGACATTGCCATGGCCTTGTGCGAGCTAGACTTGGCCGGAGTAGATGACATAGTAGTCAAACTTTCCTGAGGGTTCTCCAAGGGTTCCGACTGTGGGATCACCAGATTCATACCTCTTCTTCAATTTTTGTTGAGAAGATGGCTTCTTCTTTCTTCGAGGACAGCCCTCGTTCATTTCATCATGGAATTCCATTTCCGGGCACAAGCACCTGCAATCGCAGCGTCCCACCGAATGTGTTCGTTGTTCGGCGGTGGTACCGGGACCTCGGGAGGCCGAATGGGCAAAGCTTTCCTCCGGAAGGTCTTGTGGCCTTACGTCATAACCGCATGGCTCGTATGAGGGGTAACGGAGGTTGATTTACGGGAGACAATGAGAGACGTTAGAGTTTGTAGGAGCGATCATGACTTGGGAAGCCCGGGTAGTTGGGTGGCTAATGTTAGAAGTGGTGCATGGCACCTTCAATCGAGCTTGTTGCTCACCTTGACGTTTCTCAATAGCCATGAGGACTGCCAAACTTCTTCCAATGTTGGGAAGTTTCTTGGGGGTAAGGTCCCGTTCTCATCGTTGTTATCCACCGACTTAGCCATGAAGATTCGACGGACTCCGTCCCGGTGACAGAGCTGGGAAGGAGGTAGGACCTTGCTGTTTTGACACCTGGGAGACGGGTTCCCGGGTACTCTCGACCACTCTGTTAGCCGTGGAGGGGGTGATGGGCAAGGTTTAGACACAGGAATGGCCTCTCGGGATAAAAGGGGGAAAGCTCACGTGGCATGCGGTTTCCGTTTCTTTTATTTATGATTTTTTTGTTGTTTTAATTTACTTAAAACATGTTTTCTCAGAGTCCTAGGTAGGTTGGAAAAGATTGCTCTTCTTTTTCGCAACTATGCTAGATCCTGGGTCAGTGCAGAACATCTGTGCGGCTATAAGCCCCTCGTTTTGCACCTGTATTTCGATATCCCAGGGTGGACAGCCCCGGGCGAGGGTCCTATAGGGCAAGCGGTTTCCACCGGCCTAAAAGAAAAATGGAACCTAAGGACCGAGCCTGTCATGTTCGTTTTAATGCGTTAGCCATGTGAATAGTGAACCGAGCCGGCCATTTAGTCAAGATCAGGTCAAGAGTTCGGCATGACCTCTCTTTACCTTGCTTGCGCAAGGGATCCGTGACGTTAGGCGTTAGCTGGGTCATATTGTCATGGCTGACGTATCAAAGGCGTGATGACATGATGTCATGTGAGCATGGATGTATATCCGGGACGGAACATCGTGCAGGTGTAGCCGGAAATCAAGATCAGGTCAAGATTTTAGCATGACCTTTCATCGCTTTGCTTGCGCAAGGGATCTTGAGTTCCGAGCCTTGACTCAGAAAAATGGCCGACATGGAATATGTATCCAGGCTGTATGACACGGACTGGGTAAAAACCAACCGAGTCTGGACAGAGTGTGACTCAAGACTCAAACGTGCAGGGTTGACGCTTGGCTAGGATGGGATGTTTGGAATGATCCCGTGCGCATCCGAGAGGCCTAGGAAGATCAAACGGACTGCAACTGAGACCACTCCGGGTTAAGGGTTGTAGTGTGCAGTGTATCCAGGGGCGGATTTGGTAGTGTGCCAAGTGTTGCCGAGGCAACACCAAAAATTTTTTTTTTTTTTTAAAACGACGTCGTTTTGGTTTAGAAGAAAAAAAAAAAGGAATTTTAAACGCTGAATCAAATATATGGTTGGGAACGCTGTTACGTCGCTCAGAAGGAAAGAAAAAGAAAAGAGAAAAGAGAAGTAGGAAACGAACGGACAACCCACCCCCTCCTTCGCCTCGCCATCGCCATCGCCTGATCGGCTGATCGCCGCCGCCCGCCGGTAGACGGTAGACCTCCATCAATATGGACAACCCACCCCCTCCTCCGCAACCTCCTCACAAAACCAAGAAGATTCTTTCGAATAAAAGGTAAACCCTAAAAAACTAAAATTGATTTTTATTCGAATTTTGAAACATCGATTCAAGCTTTGTTGTTGAGATGGATGATCCTCACTAGTCACTGTAATTTTCGAATTGTTTGTGTTTGATTTTTCAAATGCTTATAAGTTATAATAGGTCAGTGAAGTCAGAAGCTTGGACCGAGATTTTGTGGGTTGTAGTGCTTTTCCAATTAGTGTTAATTCTTTTCTTGCTGCATATAATTTTCGAATTGTTAGTTTAATTGATTTTTTGATAACATTGGTATAGGTTGGATCAATTCTTTACGATGACTCCGAAAAACAAATCAAACACTAGTGTTCCAATTGCTCAAGAAGAGGTAGTTGTTGAAGAAACACAAGGACCACAACCTACAATACGATTACGAGACGGAGATGTGACACTACAAAATGATCCCGGGAAAAGAGAGGCAATCACGGTTTTTCATCCGGATGATGTTGAAAGAGTTAGAAGAATGTACCTCGTCAAAGGCCCGGAACAACCAATTTTACCGGAATATCCAATCACTCTCATCTCAGGTAAAAAGCGTAAATTTCGTCATGACTGGTTTAGTGACTATAAAGATTGGTTGGAATATAGTGAATCGAAAGATGCTTTGTTTTGTTTGCCATGCTATTTGTTTAAAGATGTGAGTAAGTATGGTCGTGAAGCTTTTGTTGATAAAGATAATGGTTTTAAGAGTTGGTCTAGAATTGGGGAGGGACTTGAAAGACATGCTAAGAGTGATTTTCATTTAGCAAGTTACGCAAAATGTACAATTCTCATGAACTCCAAGCAAAGCATTAGAACGTGTTTGAACAGACAAACTGAACAAGAAGATAGTGATTATGTAATGAACTTGAAGACATCACTTAGAGTTACTAGATTACTTTTGAGGGGCGGGCAAGCATTTCGGGGCCATAATGAGGCAAAAAATTCTTCTTACCAAGGTCATTTTCTTGAATATGTAAGTGTGTTAAGAGAGGTTCATGGTCAACATGGAGGTCGTAAGATGACTTCCCCTTCCATTCAAAAAGAACTTGCAAGAGCATGTGCCTTTTTAACCACTTCAAAAATTTGTAAAGAGATTGGGGATGGTGTATTCACTATTTTAGCCGATGAATCCGGTGATTGTTCAATGAAAGAACAAATGGGCCTTGTTGTGCGTTATGTTGATTCCAAAGGTGGTGTTGTGGAAAGATTTTTGGGGATAGAACATGTGAAAGAAACAAATGTCATATCACTTAAAAATGCAATTGAAGACCTTTTGACTAAGAATAACTTGAGTATGTCTATGATTAGAGGTCAAGGGTATGATGGAGCAAGCAATATGAGTGGTTGTGAAAATGGATTAAGAACTTTAATTCAAAAAGAGAATCCTTCTGCATTTTATGTTCATTGTTTTGCTCATCAACTTCAATTGGCATTAGTTGCGGTTTGTCAAGCGTAATATTGATGTGAGTGCTTTTTTTGGGTTGGTTAATCAAGTTGTAAATATTATTGAATGTTCTAACAAAAGACAAGAGTTGCTTCGAGACAAACAATTTGCTCATTTAGCCAGAAATAATAGAGGAGGGTTTGGTAGAAACCGGTAGAGGTTTGAATCAACAATCATCTCTTACGAGGTAGTGATACTCGTTGGGGGTTCGCACTACAAGACTCTTACGAGTATAATGAATTTGTATGGTCCGGTGATTCAAGTCCTTGAAACAATTCTTGGAGATGCTTCTTGTGACGTTCGTGGACAAGCAAGCACTTTGATAAATGGGTTACATGATTTTGGTTTTATTTTCATGTTATATTTGATGGTTGATGTTTTAGGGATTACTCATGATTTGAATTTGGCTTTACAAAGACGTGAGCAGGATCTCTTGAATGCTTTGAATCTTGTCACAATTGCCAAACGACGACTTCAGCAGAAGAGGGATAGTGGATGGGAAGTACTCTTGAATAGTGTGGTTGAAATTTGTACGAGGCATGACATTGATGTGCCGGCCATGGATGGACCTTATTACTTGTTGAAGAAATCTCGTCGTCAAGGTTCATTTGTTACTAATCTACATCATTACAAGAATGATTGTTTTTTTAGCATTTTAGATGTGCAATTGAAAGAACTTGATGAAAGGTTTAATGTGGAAAGCACCGAACTACTACAATGTGTAGCATGCTTGTGTCCTTCCTCGTTGTTTGTTTCTTTTGACGAGGACAAATTGGTGAGGATGACGCAATTGTATCCTAATGATTTTTTGGAAGAATGTGAATCATCTATTCGCAATCAATTGGCTAATTATATTATGGATGTACGCCTAGACTCTCGTTTTTCAGATTTGAAAGGGCTTGTTGATCTTTCAACGACACTTGTGGCATCCAAAAAGAATGAGACTTATCGTGTGGTTTATAAGCTTGTGAAGCTTGCTTTGCTTTTGCCGGTAGCAACCGCAAGTGTTGAGCGTGTTTTTTCAGCTATGAAGCATGTGAAGGGCGATTTGAGGTCTAAGATGGGGGATGAATGGTTAAATGACCGTTTGGTAACTTTCGTAGAAAGAGATGTATTCATGACAATTAGTGATGATGAGATTTTAACTTATTTTCAAAACATGAATCCTAGGAAGCATCAAATGTAAATTGTGTTTATTTTATGTAATGTTGACATATTGAAGCCTATTATATTTATATATGTAAACGTATTGAATCTTAGTTTCTTCGCGTCATTTTTTTTAATAAAAAATAGGCAACACCAAACCTTTATGTGTAGATCCGCCACTGAGTGTATCCGAGGCAGCAGTGCGCGTAGCGTGCGGTGTAACCGAGGCAGCAGTGTGAGTAGTGTGCGGTGTAACCGAGGCAGCAGTGCGCGTAGTGTGCGGTATCTAAAATTCTTTTTCTGAGTAAAACAGAAGTTTTTTGAAGAATTTTAAATGTATGCACAGATGTATATTGATGCTTTTTTTTTTTTTGTATTTTTTTTTTTTTTGTAAAATAAAAAGTAAAGCACGTGCACACACACACAACAGTTAAAGGAAGGGGTAAAATGAAAGTTTGACCCTCATCATCGTTTTAAAAATCTTTTGTTTTGTTTAAAAGTTTTTAAAACAAAAATTCCCCAGCAGAGTCGCCAACTGAAATTACCCGGGATCCGGCTCGCGCGCGGAGGCCCCGAAGCATCTCGCATTCGTCGCTTTTCGGGAATGTTTCGCCCGGATTCGAGAGGCAGCGCGTTCGCGCCCCGACATCTGGCTTTATTCCGCTTTAGCGTTAGTTGGAGGTGTCTCGCCGTTGTTTTCGCATTTGTAGAGTCGCCACGCCGTTTTTATTAAGCCCAAAACATTGAAAAAGGGCATCAGTTTAAAGATAATTTTAAACTGTTTTTGTGTGATGAGATTTTGAGTTCGGAGGTCAGATGACTCTTCGGGAAGAGAATATTAGAATATTAGAGCTCACCCGAGTCGCCTCGTAAAACGAGTCTTTCAGATACCCCTAATATCCTTTAAAATGTTGTGTGTGTGTGTGTGTGCTTTTAAAAATGCATGCTGTGTCGGATGTCTACATTGTACACTACGTATTGAAATGTATTGAAATAGTGTAGGAAGGAAGCCTTACCAATGTTGGTTCGTGTCTGTCTTCCGCTGAGGAATAGTGTTTGAGGTCGGAGTAGCGTTCCGGTACGGATCGGGATTGCTTCGGGAGGGGCCGGTTGTATGCGGACAGAGTTTCGGGGTGAGTTGATGTTGCAGGCTACGTGTGGGCAGAGGTTCGGCGTGCATGGGGATCGCAGGGATCACTCGGGCAGAGGTTCGGCGTGCGTTGGGGTGGCAGGAGTCACTCGGGCAGAGTTTCGGCGTGGTTTGGGATTGCCGGTTTGACTCGGAAAGAGCCGGGATACCGTGGAAAGACCAGGCAAGGCCTCGGAGTACCACGAAGGGCCTCAGAGTACCTCGAGAGTGCCTCGGGGCAGCGCGGGAGCGTCGCGGGAGCGCTCGGAGAGGCTTCGGAGCGCCACAAGGGAGCTCGAAAGGCCTCGGAAGGATCCGAAAGGGGCCGAGAGTGCCTCGAGAGGACTTAGAGGGGAAGCCTGAAGGCTTAGGGAGGAAGAGAGAAGTGGGAGGTGTTTGAAAATGAGGAGGGGGAGCCCTCTATTTATAGTAAAAATTTTCGTGCAAGAAGGTCCGTACGGACCTTCTTGGTTATCCAGAATTTTGGTTTTCCTCGATTTGAGGGAATATGTGATGATGGTGAATATTCTGAAATTATGATGTCCCCTGAGCAATAAGGTCCGTACGGACCATCTTGACATGCAAAGAGGTCCGTATGGACCAACTAAGCATGAGGGTAATCATTTTCTCCGGGATTTGAGGGAATATTGTGGACTTTAAGGGGATTCAGTAATTATGAAAACAAAGAGGTCCGTACGGACCATTTTTGCTTTTCCAATTTCCTGAAAATTCCCAAAAGGTCCTTTTGTCCCTTTTTTATCCCAGGAAGGCTCCTCCCTTGGTTTGGCTGGGAGTTTTGAGAGGGTTTTGAGTGCCAGAGGTCGTCGAGACTGCGTTGATGAGTCTGCACTGCTTCCCGTGTGCTTGAAAGGGGGTGATCCAGATTGGGGTACTTACACCTATGTGGACATGAAGTTTTCCCGCTTCAAGAAGCTAGGACTTGGCTTCCTATATGTTCACTATTGGATATGGACACATGACTTGTAATAGTGTCAAGGTTAAACAAAGAGAATTGTACTGAACTTATGTGTATAGTATCTTCAGGTATTTATATGAGTTGACGGGTTCAATCGTTTTGACACCCCGATTCTCGAGTATTTGAAATGTGTATTATACTAAGATGAAAATTCAATCGCAAGACATTTTCATTTATGCATTCGTTTGTTTCGTTATTTATAAAGTTTAGTAAATCAAAGGATTACACTAAAATGGAGGGGATTTGTTGGTGATTTTGTAATCATCAACTTATTTTATTGTAATGGTGATTTACTAAGAGATCAATGTGATTCGTATTAGACTCGGATACGAGTAAGGGAAAGTGTGGAGTACACACTCGTTTGAGCTAAAACGAAGTCAACCTCGATAAAGAAGTAAAAGTTAAAGGGTAGCACATTTTGTTGATGTGCTCGGCCGAGCAGAGTCCTTGACTCGGCCGAGCAGAGCATATCAGATTGGCCAAGTTTCTGGAGAGTCTTGCTCGGCCGAGGCATGTGCCTTGCTCGGCCGAGCAGTATGAACAACACGGCCGTGCAGTTCATAAGACACGGCCGTGCAGCTTGGCAGAATTTAACTAGACATATGTGCTCGGCCGAGCGAGTCCCTTGACTCGGCCGAGCAGTTCCTGAACAGGTGCATTTTCAAAGTGAAAAGACACATTGCTTGGCTAAAGTCATGTCTTTTGAATGTACCCTTTTACTGATACCTCTCCATCTGTTTAAATACAGATGTTTGATCTCATTTGTAACACACATAACATACAAGAGTGATACAACAATAACGAAAGCAAAACAATTCTCAAGTTTTTGATTTGTTCTCTTTGCCTAGAAAACAAATTGCGTGATTGTCTTATCCCAATAAAGATTTTGTGTAACCCAGGCATTAAGGGTCGAAATACTTTATTCGGAAGGTGGATTATACACGATTCAATCACATATCCGGCCTCATATCAAGATCAAGACCCTATATTTTCCCTACATTTATTATTTATTGCTGACTTCAAAACATTAATCTCATTTAACATCAGTTTCATTATATCAAAATGATTGTTCAATTTTATTTTATTTTCAATAACAATCCCCAAATTTTGCTCGACAAAATTCGCTATTATTTCCCCATTCGTTACCACTTTTCTAAATAATGATTTTTTAACCGTCTCTCATGGCTCTCGCACATACCATACGACTCACCTTTGTTGTGGGTTGATAGACATGTTACATATATAATCATATGTTTTCTCAAAAACGGATGAATTCAGTTAGTAGATGAAATGCCAAGGTTCATGAGTTCAAAGCAACTATTAGGATTCATTGAATGCCTAAATCAGACTTTTTGATCAAATATGTTAATAAATGAAAAAGTCAATGTTCTAGAATCATTTGAATTTTGGATGGAAAAACACATTTTTGACGGGAAATATAGGTAAATACTAAATACATACAGGGAACGAAAAATTCCAACACTGCCCTTGTTTGGAAAATAAATCTTTACTCTTTAATTGCCGGATCCCTAAATCAAAATGATCGATTTTTGATTTAGGGCGTTTAATGTGAAATTATCCATGAAAAATGTGAAATTTAAAATAAATAAAGAAAACTCAGTTCAAGAAAGATAAACAAGTATACAAAAATGCGATGAACGATTTGATTAAGCTCAAGAAAAAAAGTATTACCGACAAAACGGAGGGGGAAGCATGACCCAAAGGAGTGAAAAGTGTAGGGAACAACAGCGGCAGAAGCAGCACAGATAGAGCTACAAGAGATACGCCGCTGTGGAGTAATTGAATGAAAGAATTAAGGAAAAACAAAATTGCCATAGCCGCATTACACTAACTGTAGTTGAGGAAAAACAAAAGAAAATAAATCTTGATAACTGTATACTCCCTCCGTCCCGCTAATATTAGCACACTTTCCTTTTTGGGCGTTCCGCTAATATCCGCATACTCCCAAAAAGAAAACTTTATATTAATAAAATATTCACCCAACTCCACTCATTCTCTCTCCTACATTATTTTAATACTCACAACACCATTATAATTTATTACACCCTCCACTCATTCTCTCTCCACTCATTCTTTTACACTCACAACATTTTATTAAAATATCATATTCCTTAATTCCCGCGCAAACAGTGTTTGTGCTAATACTAATGGGACGGAGGGAGTATCCGGCAATTAAAGAGTAAAGATAAACAAAGGTTCAAAAATCGATCATTTTGATTTAGGGATCGGCTAATTTCAATAAATTAGGTTTTGATTTTTGAGGCCGTGCTAGTACTGGTGCTGGGATTGTTGTTGGAGGTGGTTGGGGAAAGTTTGAAGAGTGATTTAATGGCAGCGGCGGCGAAAGCGGAGGAGGTAGAAGGACGGCGAGAGAGAGAACGAGGGAGAGGAAGATATGAAATGAAAAAAAAAAGTATATAAATGGGTATTTTGGTAATTTTTTTGGTTTCCTGTATTTAACCATATCCGAAATAGGTATACTCCCTCCATCCCACAACAAGTGACACACTTTGCTATTTTGGGCGTCCCACTAATAAGTCACACTTTCTAAAATGACAAAGAATCTTTACTATTCCCTCCACTCATTCTCTCTCCTACATTATTTTAATACTCACAACATCATTATAATTTACTATTTCTCCACTCATTCTCTCTCCTACTCAACTATCTACACTCACAACACATCAACCTTTTCACTTTTTCCTTAATTCCCGTGCGAAACAGTAACTGTGTCACTTGTTCTGGGACGGAGGGAGTATGTGCTGAGATTTACTCTGTATCTTATTAGTAAATATACGCCGTTTAATGTAAATGTTAGTTTAATAAGCTCAATATTTTCCCTTTTGGATACTAGCTTTAATTACATAGGATATCCGCTATTATTAGGTATTTTGATTAGAGTAAACTGCTTTTTTAATCCGTGTACAATTGCAAAATATCAATTTAACACTCGTATCGCGGAAACAACAAATGTGTCATGCGCGTACTATCTATATAATATATAAAAGCAGAAACATTTCAAGACCATACAGCTCACCACGTGAAATTCCAAGTCAGCTCTATGTTCACCAATTATTAGCCGCCATGTGTCACATTTAATGAAGAGTTTTATTTTAGATTTTGATTTTAACACATATTTAAGCTTTTAAATCCAAACAAAATATTTTTAAACGTAATAAATTCAAACTACAGCGGTTCGACTACTCCATTCGAAAGAATGTGATAGTGGTAAAAAGTAGTAACACTGTCTTGAAGCATACACTGATTTCTCTTATCATTATCCCCCATATTAGATTTTAGATTATTAGATTAGTTTATTTTATTGGATTAAATTTAATTTGTTTAAATTGTATTATTCTCTCCATCCTAAAATGAATGATTTTTTTCAAAATTTAATAATCATTTTAAAAAATTTAATTTTAATCTAGAAAAAATAATAAACATTCTTTTAGTTCATTTTCAAAATTTTAGATTTGTAAAAATATAATGAATTATGAAAAAAATTAAATCAAAAAATTTAAAAGAACATTTATTTTGAGACAATAATGGTCTTTCAATTAGAGATAGAGGAAGTATCATTATCCATTATCCCCATATCAGATTATCATATTAGTATATTTTATTAGCTAAATTTAAAATCTTGAAATTATCATCTTTGTAAGTCTTTTTAAGTAAGATTCCCAAATCATATTATCAGATTATATTTATTATTTTCAGCTTATCAAATTAGTAAATTTTATTAGTTTAAATTTAAAATTTGAAAATTGTCATCTAATGAAAGTCTTTTGGAAGTAATAGTCCTAGAACTTAATCTCTTTTTATAATCAGAAATCACTATCATTCATTTGTATCTATCATTCTTTTGCATACGTTTTCACGCATCTGCCTCTTCCAAGTTTGTCTTTCTTTTTTCTCTCAAATCCATTTTTTTTTTCAAATTAAATTTGTGCTGTATAGTTCCAATAGTAATTAATAATTAAATGATATTTCAATTTCTAACGAGCTATTATTCTTAGGATAGAAATATCAGTGCTTTACTAACATTTAATGTTGTTTACTAACCTTAATGTATAATGGGTTATTAGATGTTATAACCAATTTCTAATGCATATTAACTCGATTTGTATGCCATTTGAGCCTGCCTTCTTGATTGTTTAATGCTTGATTAATAAAATACTCAATCAAAAAGATATGAGTATTTATGATTTCTTAATTCCTATCAAGTGTACTATGTGATACTTGATGATGATAAAAAAAATGTTGTTAAGTCCGCGCCGAGCGTGATCTCGCAAAGAAGACAAGCAACCAAAATCCAACAAAGCTAACTTCATTATCCTAAATTTTCATTCTCCGCATTATGGCCATTGAAAGCTAAACCTCCACGGACAAATTTAAATCGATTCTATCATTCTCTTAGTATTATTTAATTTGATCATCTCAATTATAGTTTTTAAGAATATTTTTTGTTGTGATTTTTAACTTAGGTAATTATCTTGATTCTTTTTTTTGTGTGTTGATCAAACATGTTCCATTTTTTTTTTATGAAACTGATCAAATATGATCCTAAGCATTACATCGTTGTCAATGTCTCTTTTTAGAAAAAGTATACCCCGTCCCAAAACGAAAAACTAAATTATTTTTCTAATTTTTTCTTGATTAACGATAAATTTAAAATACTTTGGTCATTCATTTTGGAATATAAATATTATTATATTAAACCATGTACTCTAGGCATTTAGATTTTTATATACTACTAAAAGATATAATCACGTTAAAAAAACCTCAATTCATGAATAAGTAACACTTTTATGTTTAGTGAATCATATTTTGTGAGGTAATTCTGAATCTATATTTGCTTATGTGATACAAAATTTATCTCTACTATGTGCATCTGATAAGTGACTATTATATAGTCATTTATCCTTAGTTTTATATACTTTTTATTACATAAAACATCATTTCTCATTTCATTTCATGTACTTTTTAGTTCCTTTTTCATATTATCTAGATTTTACGCTTTTGGTATATTTCTCGCATTTAAAGACAGGTTTTAGGTTCTTTTTATCAAAAGGATGCTTGGACACTTCAAGGCAAAGGGCATGAAAGAGCACCAACCAAATCAAGCACACAAAGTTGAATTTCAGATGGAGCGGCCGTGCGGCCAAGACAGAGCGGCCGTGCACTTAGCCATTCTCAGGCCATTTTTGGCCCTAAAATATAGAACGGCCGTGTCTTGAAGATTGAGTGGCCGTGCCAAAATACAGAGCGGCCGTGCAGCTTAGAGTGGAGAGGCCGTGCGAAGTGTCAAGACTCAAATTCAAATCTGGCGCCAAGGGTCACACGGCCGTGCAACTTCCTTGACGCGGCCGTGCAAATCGTGATCGAGATGTAAAGGCACCTTTTGATGGCACCCAATTGAAGAGTCTCCTCCCTTTTATAAATAGGACCCTTGTAATCAGTCTTAGAGACGAATTTTTAGAGAGAAATCACTGATACTTGATAGATAGATAATACAATTACTTGTCACAACAATTTTCCAAAGAGATTTGAAGATCAAGTTCATTGTTTGTTCTTGGAATTACCTTGGAGGAAAAGAAATAAAAGTGAAGCATTATTCTCAGCATTTGCCTTCTACATTCATAAGTATTTCTTACTCAATCTTTTATTATTGCTTATACTTTATAAATGACTTGTGAGTAATCCCCCTTATTCTTGGGGTTGGAAACTCAAAAGTATACTTATTCATCATCTAAAAATGTTAAGTCTTGTCTTCTTCCTTCATCTAAACAATTTCTTTATATTATTCTCTAAATGCCTTACATTTTGGAGATATCCAATTTGTATGATTCAGTCAATTGAGAGAAGTACCTAGCGGAGAATCTCGATTGACGGAACCATATAAAGAAACTAGGTTTCATTGATCACGAGAGTAGTTCAATGGCCTAGGGATGTTCCTTTAATGGAAAGTATGTTGACTCTCGTCCTTAATGGATTCTTACTAATTATGGTCAGCTAGAGATAAGCCGGAACGCCCGTTTGTGACAGGGCGGGAATAACGTAAACGGAAATCTCAAACAGTTAGGACATAATTAGTGAAGAATACAAACGCTACTGTCTTAGCCCGAAGTACCGTAGGCTTAACATACCATCCTTGCTTTTTATGAAAACCTTTTATCTCTAAGACAATGACGATTTGATGAATAAGATTATGTGTATGATTTCCAATCCCAAGAATGCTTCGTTTTATAAAGAATTTAATTAAAAGTATTTTCTGTTTATGTTCTCTCTATTCTTCTAAAAACAAATTTTATCTTCCCCCAATCTTTTCTATACTTTCTAAAGACAAAAATATCCCCTAAGTAAACCCTGTCTCTGCGGGATCGACTCGTACTTGCACCCGCTATATTACAATAGCCCGTGCGCTTGCGGATATAAATAAACCATTAGGTTTCGACCGAACAAGTTTTTGGCGCCGTTGCCGGGGACAACGGTTTACTTTTATTTTTGTCTTTACTACATAATTTTTTGTTTTATTTTTACTATTTTGCTTTCTCTTCCGATAAATAGTTGCGTTTAATTTCTCTTCAAGTGTTTTTCTTATAGTTTATGAAACGGACTCGGACATACGTTGACAACTTTGATCCGGAACCCGAAAGAAGCTTTCACGAGAGATTAAGAAGATTTAGAGAAATTTTGAAGAAACATATGGAAGGAGAACAGCAAACACCCGCTAGGACCCTACGGGACTTTGTTAATCCATGTACCCCGGGAACTAGATCCCCTATTGTTGTGCCAAATGTCAGAGCGGCACACTTCGAGATAAAGCCGCAGCTATTGCATATGGTTATGAATAACCAATACAGCGGCACCGCTCTCGAAGACCCCCATTTACACATCCAAACATTCCTTGAATACTGTGATACCACACGTATTCAAAATGTTACGGTGGAAGCAATCCGGATGCGCCTTTTTCCTTTCTCTCTTAAGGATAAGGCGAAACAATGGTTGAATTCGGTCCCCCAGAATTCATTAACAACATGGGACCAAATTCAAGAAGCATTCATTGGTCGATTTTTCCCACCAAGCAAAACTGCCCAGATACGAACAAAGATCACTAACTTCTGTCAAAAAGATAGTGAGACTTTGTATGATGCATGGGAGCGGTTCAAGTAACTTCTCAGAATGTGCCCCCATCACGGGCTTGAAAAGTGGTTGATTGTTCACACCTTCTACAACGGTCTCATATTCAAAACAAGAGAGACCATTGATGCCGCTGCAGGAGGAGCATTGATGAACAAGGGAGTCGATGAGGCATACGACCTTATCGAGAACATTGCATTGAACCATTACCAATGGTCAAATGAGAGGGAGCAACAACAAGGTACGCCCGATAAATATAATGTTGATGCAGTTACTCTTCTCTCTTCTAAAGTTGACATGCTTTTGAAAATCTTAATGTCAATCCCATTGCTAGTGTAAATGTGTTATGTGAACTATGTGGGTCTAACTCACATAGTACGGATAACTGCGAGTTACTTGACGTTACTTCTAACGATCAAGTGAACTTTGTTAATTCTTTTGGACAAAAAGGGGGATGTATTCTAATACATACAATCCCGAATAGAGGAATCACCCCAATTTTTTCTATAAGAATAACAATGTTCTTAACCCGCAACCATCTACACAACCCCCTGGATTTGCACCTAAGAATTTCAACAACAATGCAAGTACCTTCCCCCCTAAATCTAAATTGGATCTTATAATGGATTTTGTAGTGGAAAATAAAAATTTCCAATAAAAGATCAATAATGAATTTAGGGAATATTTTAAACTGCTTAATGCTAGGTTTGATAACTTGGCAACGCATAATAAGATGCTAGAAACTCAACAAGCTCAACAGGCTACCCCAATGAATAGGCCACAAGGGAGTCTTCCTGGTCAATCTCAAAGGCCAAATGAGCAAGTTAATATGGTAAAAACTAGGGATGAGCAAGAAAAGATAAATGAATGCCCTAGAAATAATCATAGTCCAATCCCTCCGATGATTGAGACTAGTTTGGGGACGGAATCCCCTAAAAAAGAAAACAAGGATTATAATGAATTCCTTGATAACCTAGATGCCATTAATGTTAACATTCCATATTTTAGAAAAGATGAAGATATGCCTTTAGCCGTTAAACCTTTGAAAAAATTAATTTTTGAAAAAGAAAGGCTAGAAGAAAATGAGAATGTTATGTTGGCGGAGGAAGTAAGCGTTGTTTTGCAAAATAAAGACCCTCCGAAATTAAAGGATCAGGGTACATTCACCATTCCTTGTTGTGTTGGCAGAATAAACATAGATAACGCTGTCCTTGACTTAGGAGCTAGCGTTAGTATAATGCCATTATCGGTTAGCGAGAAGCTTGGTATAGGGGAACTAAAGCCCACAACCATAACTCTCGAATTGGCATACCGATCCGTTCAATACCCCGTCGATATTATGGAAAACTTGCCTTGTCGAGTAGGGAACTTGATCATCCCTGTCGACTTTGTTATCTTGGATATGGCGGAAGATCATTATATTCCCGTCATTCTAGGAAGGCCATTTCTTGCCACTGCGGGGGCAATTATAGATGTGAAAAATGGCACATTTTCCCTAAATATAGGGAAAGAAAGGGTCGAATTTAGTATGCATAGGCCAGTTCTTGAAGATCCCTATTTAGAGGCCTACACACCTAGTGAAGAGAATTGGACCCCAAATGAAGAGACCTACACCCCTAGCGAAGAAAATTGGATTCCAAGTGAAGAAGATTTAATGGGTGAGGAACCGCAATCAAAGGAAGGAATAGAAAATGATCCCATAAATGTTGAACCTTTGATTTGCAATGATGTTATAGATATTTCTGCATGTCCCAAAACTAACAATGCAGTGAAAAAGCCAAAAGGAACAAAGAAGGAGGTCACTTCGAATTTCCGAAAGTGCAAAGACTATAGGTCGCTTGTTCTAACTAAGAAATCGGGATGGAAGAAATGTCTACCACAAAAGATACTCATTACCCCGGAAGGATTGCAATGGCAAGTTGTCAATGACAAAAGGCCAACCAAGTATCATGCATCTCCTACTACCGGGAAGGGGTCAAGCTAAGGACCTAAAACAAGCATCATCGGGATGGTAACCGATGGATTATTTTTGCTTTATTTTATATTTTATATTTTTTTTTATTTTTAGTTTTTATTATTATTGTGCTAACCTTGTTTTGTAGGTATAAAAGAGAAAAAGAAAAAGATTTAAAAATGGTGAAATTCTGGTTAGCACGGCCGTGCAGTACACATTGGAGCGGCCGTGCAGTTCATATCGAGTCAGAACGGGTTAACTCAGCAAAAGGGAGCGTCCGTGCAAGTCCCTTGACACGGCCGTGCAAAACGTCTGGGGAGTTGCGTCGTTTCAGTAAAAAAGACGCACCCTTCTCCCTCCTCCCTCATTCACTTCATCTCCTCCACTCTTCTCTCTATACCTCCGCCCCACCCACCTTAAATATCCATTTCTCTACCATTCTAACCCACAATACAACCCTCAATCATCCTCAAATCCACCTCTCAAACATTTCTCCCCCACCAAAATCAATCCAAAACCCTCCTAAAACCCCAATTTCGAAAATACCAAAACCCTTCACCCATTTCATAAAATTTGAAGGGATTGCTCAAGATTAAGGTTAAGGAGGAAGCTTTTGGACATTTCAGTGGCTGGGCATCAAAGATTTCAGGTTTATTCAGAAATTTCTTCGGGTAAAAAACTCTTTCACTTCTCTTGTCTTTCAATTTTTCTGGGTTTTGAGATAATGTCTACCAAGGGGAAAGGGACGGCTACAGAGAGAGTAACAAAGAAGTCTCGAAAAGAGCAAGGCTCTTCCTCTAACTTGAATTCTACTCTCAATACTTTGGGGATTGATTTTAGAAGTCCAAGGGAGACGGCACGTTTTGTTGCCTTAAGTTCTAAAAGGATTAGGCCAACCCAATTTCCTGATAGGCTTGTCCTGAGAGCATTAGAAATTTATGGGGATGTTCTTACTCTTTATATGGGATTAAGATCCGATAGCTTCCTTCAGAAGCATGAGAAAACTTATGAGGTCCTTACCTTAGAATTTCTGAGTACATTAAAGATGAAAATTGTGGAGGAAACTTGTAGATTAACAGGAAGGATTTTTAATCAGTTCCATTTAGACTTTCGCCTTGGAGGAAGAGAGCTTCATTTGACCGGGGCTGAAATTAGTAGAATTTTGGGTTTATCATTCCAAACTGAGTCTTTTCCCGACATGCCCATTGAATATAATGAGACTGCTTTTTGAAACCAAATTTCCGGCCTTCCATCCTATACATCCCGAAGTGCCAAAGCTTCTTCTATCATTCACCAATCCCTCCGCCTCATACATAGGATGTTCGCCTGTACCATCTTTGCTAGGGAGGATAAGGGAACCGTGAATAGAAAGGAGTTGTTTGTGTTGTGGTGTTTTGTTTGGGAGCGAAGAAGGATGAATCTTTGCAATTTCTTCTTTGAGTTGATTGGTGATATCGTTTCTCCCACCTTTAATGGAGAAATTCATATGGGGGGAATTATTATTTTGTTTGCCAAGCATTTTAATTTTGAGATTCCAAATAATTGGGTTGAGGTGAGAGGGTCAACAAAACTGGATATTCCAACCCTTCGGACTATGCAACTCATTTCGGAGAGGGGGAATAATGAGTATAATTGGTTAGTAGGAGCGGGAAAAACGCCCTACATTGTACTCCCAAGCAACAATCTCCCCACCATCCGGATAAGAGAGCCCGAGACTTGGATATTCCCAAATGCCATTGGAGGAGAAGGCCAAGAAGAAGAAGAAGAAGAAGAAGAAGAGATTCAAGCCCCATTGTCACCCGATTTCTACCAAAGGTTCGATCAAATGTTTGCCCAACAAGGTCAACTACTTGAGCAAAACGCTCAAATCCTTCAACAACTCGGCCAAATGGATGGTCGTATTCAACATGCTCAAGGAAGGATTGACGACATTTACAACTATGGGGCAAACTATTGGGACAACTTTCCACCACCACCACCATTTTAGTAAGTTTTTCTCTTTACCCTCCCGAGATTTGGCATTGTTCCTTGAAACATTGAGGACAATGTTCATTTCAAGTATGGGGGGGTATATCTATCCTTTTAATTTATTTTTCGCTTTCTAGTTTTAAATTTTTACTTGCTTTCTAGATTAGATTTAACTGCTTTCTAGTGTAATTTTTTTTTTTTAATTTAGTTGCATTTTTTTTTATGCATGTATAATAGTATATAAAAAAATATATATAAATAAATCCCTATGATGATCCATAATCATTATTTTTATGCTTGCCATTTGCCCTAGTATAATGCCTATTTATCTTTCCTCTCATATTTTCTATAAACTTAGAAATCTATAAAAGGAAAAATTTAAGGATATTTTTAAGAAATAATTGAAAGTCTCATAAGTTAGTATAGCACAATATAGAGTCTCATCAAGGAAAATGCATTTGATTAGAAGGAATCTTTAAATTTACACTTGGTCATTTTATGAAAAAAAATGTATTGAGAATATTTCTTTAAGATTGTACATTTTTTATCTTTATTAAATATTTATTCCCTTTTTAGAAGCACCTTTTGTTTGCATCCCTTGAATCACACCCTTTCATCAAAAATTTCATCTTTCCATTTCTCAAATCAAATCAAAGTAAAACATCTTTATCTTATTGCTAAAAAGAGTGACATTTGTCACTAATCCTTAAAAGCAAAAAGAAACCTATTACTTCCTAAAGTAACTCGGGGCACGGCGTTCGCTGCGACGATGCTTCCTTGCCAAACGGGAATAATATCCAAAAGTATTCTTGATCTAAGTATTAGGAACATGGGGTTCGCGACCACAATGTCTCCTACTTGAAAGGATCAAAAATAACTTAGGTCTTTTGCAAAAATATAACACGTGCAAAAATAAGATAAATTTGTTTAAACTTTGATGAGATTTTTCCACTATCATCATCCATTTTCCACCCTTGTGATTCAAGAATGCAATTCAATTTTTCGGGAACTTCTAATTTGTGAATAAATGTTTATACCTTCTCTTGTACATTTTAAAGAAATAAATTCATTTTTTTTCAAAAATCACTCTAATGAGTGAAAGCTTCTCTTCTACCAAGAAATGAATCTAAGATTTATCCTTCTAGCATGCTTTACTTGATCAAAATTCTATATATGCTATATTAGGTTATAGTCTTATAAATTATCTCTTTAAAAATATCCCAAAATACTTCTTCCTAGATAAACTTTTAAAGGTATACAAAATATGATTAGAAAGATAAAGGCATTATCTAAAAGGCATTTAAGGGCTTGCTACTTTATTTCTGAGGGATCAATCTTACTTTTTCTCCCTCTCCGTATTTTCATTCTAAGTTTGCTTGGGAACAAGCAAAAGCTTAAGTGTGGGGGAGTTTGATAAGTGACTATTATATAGTCATTTATCCTTAGTTTTATATACTTTTTATTACATAAAACATCATTTCTCATTTCATTTCATGTACTTTTTAGTTTCTTTTTCATATTATCTAGATTTTACGCTTTTGGTATATTTCTCGCATTTAAAGACAGGTTTTAGGTTCTTTTTATCAAAAGGATGCTTGGACACTTCAAGGCAAAGGGCATGGAAGAGCACCAACCAAATCAAGCACACAAAGTTGAATTTCAGATGGAGCGGCCGTGCGGCCAAGACAGAGCGGCCGTGCACTTAGCCATTCTCAGGCCATTTTTGGCCCTAAAATATAGAACGGCAGTGTCTTGAAGATTGAGTGGCCGTGCCAAAATACAGAGCGGCCGTGCAGATTAGAGTGGAGCGGCCGTGCGAAGTGTCAAGACTCAAATTCAAATCTGGCGCCAAGGGTCACACGGCCGTGCAACTTCCTTGACGCGGCCGTGCAAATCGTGACTGCAGATGTAAAGGCACCTTTTGATGGCACCCAATTGAAGAGTCTCATCCCTTTTATAAATAGGACCCTTGTAATCAGTCTTAGAGACGATTTTTTAGAGAGAAATCACTGATACTTGATAGATAGATAATACAATTACTTGTGACAACAATTTTCCAAAGAGATTTGAAGATCAAGTTCATTGTTTGTTCTTGGAATTACCTTGGAGGAAAAGAAATAAAAGTGAAGCATTATTCTCAGCATTTGCCTTCTACATTCATAAGTATTTCTTACTCAATCTTTTATTATTGCTTATACTTTATAAATGGCTTGTGAGTAATCCCCCTTATTCTTGGGGTTGGAAACTCAAAAGTATACTTATTCATCATCTAAAAATGTTAAGTCTTGTCTTCTTCCTTCATCTAAACAATTTCTTTATATTATTCTCTAAATGCCTTACATTTTGGAGATATCCAATTTGTATGATTCAGTCAATTGAGAGAAGTACCTAGCGGAGAATCTCGATTGACGGAACCATATAAAGAAACTAGGTTTCATTGATCACGAGAGTAGTTGATGGCCTAGGGATGTTCCTTTAATGGAAAGTATGTTGACTCTCGTCCTTAATGGATTCTTACTAATTATGGTCGGCTAGAGATAAGCGGAACGCCCGTTTGTGACGGGCGGGAATAACGTAAACGGAAATCTCAAACAGTTAGGACATAATTAGTGAAGAATACAAACGCTACCGTTTTAGCCCGAAGTACCGTAGGCTTAACATACCATCCTTTCTTTTTATGAAAACCTTTTATCTCTAAGACAATGACGATTTGATGAATAAGATTATGTGTATGATTTCCAATCCCAAGAATGCTTCGTTTTATAAAGAATTTAATTAAAAGTATTTTCTGTTTATGTTCTCTCTATTCTTCTAAAAACAAATTTTATCTCCCCCCAATCTTTTCTATACTTTCTAAAGACAAAAATATTTCCCAAGTAAACCATGTCTCTGTGGGATCGACTCGTACTTGCACCCGCTATATTACAATAGCCCGTGCGCTTGCGGATATAAATAAACCGTTAGATTTCGACCGAACAGCATCCATTAAAGTGTAAATTAGCTTTTGGTATAATTTGTATAGTTTAATATTTTAAGTGATACTTCTTTCATTTTGGAATAAGAATGTTACAGTCATATTGCACGCTTATTAAGGAAAAAAGTGGACAAACAGTTTGAGTGACTTGAAGACTTAATTATCAAAAACACTATTTATGATTCAAGTTAATTGAAATACGAAGTATGTACGTTATGTTATGGTTTTTTGTAATTATAAGCATGATAAGGGCAAAAATTGTCATTATTTTCCATTTTAAAATTTTACTCTAGGATGAACGTAAAAAAGGACGAAATAGAAACCTTACTTACTTTGGGACAAAATGTGTATAATATTTTTATTACTAAGAATATTAAGAATCGTATTTTGAATATTTTCAGGTTGAGTCACAGGGATATAATTTCACCATGTTGTTTTTATAATATTTAATTATTAGATTCATTATGCCCGTCGAGTATCGACGGGTTACTGACTAGTTGATTTAATTGCAAAATCAACCAACATACTGTTCACTCGTTAATTTTTTTTCTAATGAATGTCAATGACTTTACAAAAAGTTAGATTGAAATTTTCAAATTTAATCCTAATATATAAATAATTAACCTCGATAAATATTTAACGAGTAAATGCTCCCATCATAACTATCTTTATATACAGTAATTTTTTTAAATATTTATAGTCTTAATAATTAAATTTATTAAGGAATATTGAGTTCATTTATTATTTATTTTTCTATGGATTTTACTAATATAGGTGTCGTGATATTTTTTTTCAAATAATTTGGTTTTTCTTAAATCAAAGAAAAGAAGAGCTAAAAAAAAATACTATCACCTCCGTCTCAAATGAATAGTTAATTTTAAAATTTGATCTTTGATAAAAAAAATTGTAAATTTTTTTTTTTTGGATTCAATTAATTGGGATGGAAGAAGTAAAATTTTATTCTCCTCTACACTTC
This sequence comes from Adenophora triphylla var. japonica, assembly GCA_022495995.1. NCBI lineage: Eukaryota > Viridiplantae > Streptophyta > Magnoliopsida > Asterales > Campanulaceae > Adenophora > Adenophora triphylla. The sequence goes on along the minus strand of JAFEMH010000045.1, from coordinate 1,084,334 downwards.
ATCAAAACATCAAAAATAGCCTATCCTTACGACAAATTATCCTACCGCCATCTGACCATCAACCCACCATCATCAACTATTGCCTCATCACCGCCCACAAAGAAAAAAATTGAAATTTTGAAATCACCTAACTAGATCCTAATTCAAACAAAAAAACAATCTAGATCCCATCATACCCAAATGAATTACAAAATCTCATATTCATTCTAATAAATGCAAGCAAAAGTCGAAAAAAAAGAAAAAAAAGCTTATGCAGATCTAGGTTTTGGAGGATGAAATGAGAGTTGGGGAAGCGTGGAAGTTGCAGTGGTGGAGAAGGGGAAGACGAACAATATGAGATAATAAGGGGATAGAGACGACTTCAAAGATAGAGAAAGATGCCATAGATGAGGAGTGATAGAGGTGTTTGAGGAGCGGGTGGGGATGGAGGTTGTTGACCGGTGAACAATGTGGAGACGACGATTTAGGGCAATGGGAGTGGCCGGATTTGTGCCGGCGTGTGATGGACGGGTTAGGTTGAAGTTGCTCCATCAATATGAAGGTGGAGGCGTGAGAAAGTCGTGGCCAAAGAAAAAGGTGAGTAAGGAAAGTGGAAGGGTGCAGCTAGGGAGGAAGTTGGGTGGGGGCGGCAGCTAATTTTTTTTTTTGTTTTTGTTTGTGATTGTTTCTGAAATTGTTTAAACATTTCAATCTAATTAGGGATTTTATGACATTGTTTAAACATTTCAATTCAACCCTTCTTATTTATGAAATAAATAAGGTTACTATATGTAACATTTACACATTAAATATTTGATGAGGTTGAATCTTTAAATATAAGGGTTAAATTTGAACATTTCAATCTAACTTTATGTTAAATTATTGACGCTCGTTAGAAAAAATTAACTAGTAAACAGTATATTGGTTGATTTTGCAATTAAATAAATAGTACGCACGATACATTTGTTGTTTTTACGATACGAGTGCTAAATTGATATTTTGAAATAGTACGCGGGTCGAAAAAACAGTTTACTTGTTTTGATTAGGATGAAGGGACGGCAGGACAACAAATTGAAATCAAAAAGTGACTCAGGAAGAAGGGAGTGGATGGATCACAATAGAAAGCAACAAGTGAGTGGGACAAAGGGACTGAAAGGATCACAAATATAGAAAGAAAAATTACAAGAAAGCAATTGATGAGAATATGTATGATCAGAGTTTGGAAACCTAAAGAGAAATACTCTCTTTCATTCCTTCAAACACCCCACCCAAAACTTGGTGAAGAGAAGAGCACAAAAAATGGTAGAAATGTCTGTTTATTAAAAAGTAAAAAAAACTTACAGAGTCTTTCTCTCTCACGGACACAAAAACCTAATGTCAATTATTCAGTTGAATCCTTTTTTTTTCAACCTACGACAGTGTGGTTGTGTTCTCGTTTTCTCACCATTTTTTTGTCTCAAAGATATCTATTTTAGTTTTTATTAAGTAAAATTTGAACTCGGAAGTTAGGCTTCATAAAGTTTTGATAATTTGCTCTTGATTAAGTCAAAAGAAAGAGGTAAGTCTTAACGTGAAAAAGTAAAGCTTGGAGAGTGGGCAGGTAAGCCCAGATTTGGAAAATAAAAAGAGAAAAAAAAATTGTGTCCATTATGGTTCGAACTTAAACAAACCACGCAAGTAAGTTCCTGAGGTAAACTCATTAACCACTAAAGCACATAATTCAATTATTTTTAATTTTGAGGCCTAAATAATGATAATGAATTTCGGGGACATAATAAGGCGGCCGCCTTAGCCGTCTAAACTAATGTGTCTACCCTGCTTATAATCTAGCTTTATCGACAGCAAAGCAAACAAACTATGTAAATCAAGTTTATTATTGGAGTGTGCAAATATGACCACTAAACTACAAGCATTTGATTATCATTAACATTATTCAAACAATATACTCCCTCCGTCCCGGTCGATTTAGGATTTTTTGGGCCGGCACGGGGATTAAGAAAAAGGTAAATGTTGTTAGTGTAATTTAAAAATAGGAAAAAGAATGAGTGGAGGAAATAGTAAATTATAATGATGTTGTGAGTATTAAAATAATGTAGGAGAGAGAATGAGTGGAGAGAATAGTGATTTAAGGTTTCCATTTTGGGCCGTCCTAAATCGGGTGGGACGCCCAAAATGGAAATAAATCCTAAATCGGCCGGGACGAAGGGAGTATTTATTAGTATATTTTAAGAATAATCTAATTTAAAGAAAAACATATACTCCCTCCGTCCCGCTAATATTAGCACACTTTTCTTTTTGGGCGTCCCGCTAATATCCGCACACTCCCAAAAAGGAAACTTTATATTAATAAAATATTCACCCAACCCCACTCATTCTCTCTCCTACATTATTTTAATACTCACAACACCATTATAATTTATTACACCCTCCACTCATTCTCTCTCCACTCATTCTTTTACACTCACAACATTTTATTAAAATATCATATTCCTTAATTCCCGCGCAAACAGTGTTTGTGCTAATATTAGCGGGACGGAGGGAGTACTCCCTCCGTTCCACAATAATACCGAAAAATTTCCCTTTTGAACGTCCCACAATAATCAATAATTTTCCAAAATGGAAATGGGACCCACTTCTCTCTACTCACAACACTTTTTAAATTTACTATTCTCTCCACTCATTCTCTCTCCTATTTTACTTTTACACTCACAACACATTACCTTTATCACTTTTTACCTTAATCTCCATGCCGAGCCAAAAATTTTATATAATCGCGGGGCGGAGGGAGTATCTTTTATTAAATGATGAAAAATAAGTAGTCCCACATGCATAATATTGGGTTGGGTGCATATTTGCTTCTAGTGTTAGTGTTAACGATACTTTCTCACAGACTATTTCTTCTACATAGATTGCATTGTTAGACAAAATCTATACAATCGAGCACAAATGAGAAAAAAATTATAATGAATTGAAATATAATACAACATAAAAATAATAAAGAGAAAACCGTAAATTCATTGTCTTGAGTTTGCTTGAATTCGTGCCGTAACCTCCTTGAATCGTCATCTTGAGTTTGCTTGAATCCGAGTCGTGTGTGACACACTCTCCTTAAGACTAATTCGCCCCCTCACTACGAGTGCTCGAGGTCTTCAATGGACGTTAGTCTCCCAGGATAAAACGGATGAACCGGAACAACTTTGCACTTAAAATTTCCGGCGAATCTCACTATGCTTAAACAAAATCACCACTCAAAACTAATCTAGGAGGCCAAAAAAAAAAAGATGAACAAATTGCAAAGAGGAGGAGGAAGATTGAAGATCATAAACATTGCATATAATTTATAAGGAACTCGTAACAAATCCAAAATTTCAAACCAAGAAACGAAAACACAACAAGTTACACAAGTACGATAATTGCGAATGGATAGAGCTCGTCTGGAAGGTTCATATAATACCACGACATGAAACTTGGAGCATCAAAGTCGCTTAATGGATCAATCCTTATAACACGAACCCTCTGTATTTACCATTATAGATAACGCTTCAAGTATTCCTCAACACGTTTGTATTGAACTTCCGGATACAAATCAAAAGCTTCTTCTCCCTCTTCTCCTATTTCAAAGTTCGTTAAACAACCTTCATAAAAGATGTGGAAAAAATGTCCAACTCCAGCTCGCGCAACAAACTCCATTCCTGCACCATATCATAAGGGTACGTATAATGAAATGTGTGCGAAAGATTACAATTTCATTTGATAAAATCTATAAGAAATCATTGCATATAGTCTTTGATTTTACGTACCTTTCATTGCTGTTAAGAAATCTTCAGCAGTTATGCTCGACTTCTCTAGTTTTCTACCCGATAGCTTTTCCCACTTCTCTACTAGTTGTCTTTGTGAAATGATGTTTTTAGGTGGTCGGATGTACAATGTTTTGTTCACCATACAAGGATCATCGACAGTTTTAATTGCATACGTGGCAATATCATCCTCGTCCACAAATACCGCTGCATATTATAGGAAAATGAATTGATGTTCCAAAAAACTAAAGACAATTTCTAATAGTCTGTACGTCTAATCATTGAATGATTTAAACACCAGTAAATGATTGATGCCTTGTGATGCAAGTAATATGTACCTTTAACATTGCCATCACCGTATAGGCAAACTTGGTCCTTAGGGGGAACGAGCGTTCCAAGTTGAGAAAGGCTGCCAACAAAATATCCGGCGAAGCAATTGGCAGAAATGTAAGTGTAAGGGATATGAGCATCTTCAATGGCCTTTCTAACTATCATCTTCTCGTCGAATGTTTCCTTTCCTGGTTCAAGAGCATGTCCCATTCGTGCGGGATCCATACCGAATTCTGATGGCAGGAAACGCTGCATTTTTTTTAACAAAATTAAATTAGATATATACTCCCTCCGTCTCTAAAAGATTGTCTTGTTGTACATTTTGCAATTATTAAGGACGAGCTTCACCTTCTTGTACCTTAGTAGATTTGTACTAACATTCATGCCTAAATTCATGCCTAAGTTTAGAAATGGGACATACTTTTTTGGACAAGTCAAAATGGCAAATGGGACAATCATTCAGGAACGGAGGGAGTATTAGATATATAAGTACCTTAACTAAAATTTAATTATTTTAATAAAATTCAAATTATCCCGATATTGGAGTGACCAGCTCAAGGCTTGACTCAATCTATCTGCTGGATTCTTATTTGCGTAGGTACAACCGCTTTTCACATTTTTTTACAAAAAAAATTAATAATAAAAAATTGGTGAAAATACCAAAAAGTCTATAAGAATATTCGTATTCAAAAAGTCCAAATAATACTTTTTCTAAATGAGAATTCATGCTAAAATTAGACATTGAACATCAAAAGATCCAAATTCTAACGATTTAACTTATGTCCACCCCCATTGGATAACTCAACGGTTTGAAGGTAAAATAGGTTTTGTGTTCCAGTGGTGGGAGAATCAACTTGCTCAGGTGATATAATTTATGCTACACATTCTCTGCATAGCCAATTACCAAATTGATGACTGAAATTAGACCCGAATTTACATGTCTATAAATCATGGGAATTGATTCATATACCATTTATAGTATAAATGGAAGCTCCACTATGAACAATTCTTTGAACAGTTCCACCGGCCGAAATCTCCATTTTGTCCTCACTATTTTGTCTCTTTCCCATTTTGTCTTTAAATTAAAAAAAAATTAAAATAAAAAAACAAAAAACGTGATCTTGGACACGAGCTTAGACTAGTAGGATTATAAGAGTGCAAATACCAACACCAACACCTAGATAATAATAATAATAAAAAACTTATGCCCTTAGGTATGAGCATTTATGTCAATGAAATTTTATTTTATTTTTCTTTTCAGTTAATAAGTTTTATAAAAATAATTGTCGTTCCATCCTGAGCCATATAATAATAATTTTAATAATACCACTACCACTAATAATAATAATAATAATAATAATAATAATAATAATAATAATAATAATAATAATAATAATAATAATAATAATAATAATAATAATAATAATAATAATAATAATAATAATATATAATATATGTCAAAATCTTGAAAAAAACTAATTTTTTCATAACATAAGAATAAACTAGTTTTAAAGTACTAAGTCTAACTAATAAAAGTGATGAAAGGTTCTGAAAACTAGTTTTTTTATAACATTTTGAAAAAAACTAGTTTTTCACAAGAGTTACTCATAATATATATAAATCGGGTTTAACCGTTTGTAACCGCTGAAATAAAAAGCGGCTGAAATTGAATCTATAAAATTGATCTAACGGCCTGAATTAACCCAAATATTTCACCTTCCCAAACTCTCACCTCCTACTCCCAAATCTGTCTTTTAACTCCTCTCCCAACCCACACTCTTTTATTTACTGTATAATTCTTTTATTAATTAATTTGTTTGTTTTATTATTTACTTATCGATTTCATAACCATCAATATTAATAGAGCTTGGATTTTATTTATTATTTATTGTTCAGGATTTTTTTTTTTACTTTTTGCTATAATAATAAATAAAAACTTAGTTTAAATTATTTTTTTGGGACATGATATGTTTTTTACTAGCATGAATATTTCGATTAAAGAAGGGAAAAATGAATTTAATAGTATCACGAGGGTTAGTACTAGTAATGTAGCCGTCACTACATGCCCTTTTGCACGGGATTAGTAATAGTAATGTACAATACTATTATTATTTTTCAATATATAATCAACTGTATATTCACATATACTTAGTTTTAATCTATATGCAACTCTAAACTTAATATTGTTAGTTAAATCATTAAATTTTGATGTAATCAATTTAATGATTTAACAAAAAAATTTAATGGTATACTATATACACATTCACATATAGATATACCTTGATGTTTCCGGCTTCCTTGATGGCATCAACAAGCTTGAGTTGCTCCAGTAGATTATGACTTCGGAAATGCACCCCGGACATGGTACAAATCACCACATCAACTTGTCTCACTGCGTTGACAAGACTCCGGTGATCACAAAACGAACCATCGATCAAATGGGCCCCTTGTTTCTTAAACGACAACAACATCTGCAGTTTATCGATGTCCAATCCGATTTCTCGACGGTGAAGAACATAGGTCGTATGTCCTTGGGCTAAGCTAGCCTTAACAATTCTCTTTCCGACGTACCCGGTACCTCCTACAACAAGAACTTTGCTCTTTCCCATTTTAGGTAATGCTTTGCTTTCTTGCTTTGGTTAAATTGAAAGAGATAATTTATAGAGAAGGTGATGGATTGTGGTGCATTATTTTATTGTGTGGATTGCAAGTTAATGTGAAGTTGGTGGCTTAATACTTTAGAGTACGTAGGGTATGGTTCAATATAATGTTTGTAGTGGGTTAACGTTTGTCCGGCCGGCCTTATAATTTGGACCTGGTCTCGACTGACACAACAACCACATTATTCAATAGTCCAAATTTAATCTTTAACAAATAAATTTAAGGTGTAAATAGTTCAGTTAAGCTCGATTTAATTTGGGGTATTTTAAAAGTGAACGACTATTCATAGGTTGGAGAAATCCCACACCTAGCTGAGTCATAAGAATTTTCATACCGAACCGAACAAAACCGAATAATCATGATTCGGTTTGATTCGATCTAAAATATGATCTGATCTTGCGGTTAATACCGCGACTTAAACCACGATTCATACTACCATTTTTCCATGATTCAAGCCATTTATTATAATCAATTTTGTATAAATTTTTCAGATTTATACTAATCTATAATACTTTAATATAAAACAATTACAACTTACAAGAATATTTTGAAAGTTAAATACAACCGTTCAACTCCAGTACAAAACAATAATCTTAAAAGTAAGACAAAACCAAATATACCATACTCCCTCCGTCCCACGTTAGTTGAGACTTCTTTCTCTTTTGAGCCGTCCCACGTTAGTTGAGACTGCCCAAAATGGCAAAAATTTTAATATTTTATATTCACCATACCCCACCCACTCATTCTCTCTCTTCATTTTTCACCATACAATTTATTCAACCAACCTACTATTAACTCCACTCATTCTCTCTCTTCATTTTCTACCACACATTTTCATTATCTTATTCATTTTTCTTAATTGGTGTGCCCAAAAAGTTAGTCTCAACTAACGTGGGACGGAGGGAGTATAAATTTTACAAACCAAAAGTCTAGAGGCATCATTCCGATTTAACTGAAACAGTGAGCTTTGATTTGATTTAGTTTGGTTCGAAATTTGATTTAGTTTGGTTCGAAAGGATCAGGCCGCAAACCAAATTTAATCGAACCAAATGATTTATCAATTTTCGAAACATTTGAACATCTAACGTTTAAAAACCATATTAAATTGCATGATTTGATTTGTTTCAGTCTTTAAATCCCAGTTTAAACCTAATAGCTGACACTTCTAAAATAGATAACCCCTATTGGATGGGGGCGGATTATGAAAAGATAATATTACCCTTAAATAAATGAGTTTTTACCAAAAACTATCTCAAATATGATATTTATAAAAAAAACATGTAAATTGTGATATTACAAAATACTACTTTTTTTTTTTTTGCCTTTTCAGTTAAAATGACTGATAAATAATTAACCAATATACTGTTCACTCGTATAATTGCAAAATATCAATTTAACACCCGTAATGCGAAAACAACAAATGTGTCATGCGTATTATTGATTTAATTGCAAAATCAACCAACTTACTGTTCACTCGTTAATTTTTTTCTAACGAATGTCAATAACACATAACGTTAGATTGAAATTTTCAAATTTAACCCTAATATATAAATAATTAACCCCGTCAAATATTTAACGAGTAAATGCTCCCATCATAACTATTTTTATATAAAGTAAAAATAATTTTAATATTTATAGTCTTAATAATTAAATTTATTAAGGAATATTAAGTTCATTTATTATTTATTTTTCTATGAATTTTAGTAATATAGGTGTCGTGATATTTTTTTTTCAAATAATTTGTTTTTTCTTAAATCAAAGAAAAGAAGAGCTAAAAAAAATACTATCACATTGGTCTCAAAATAAATAGTTAATTTTTAAATTTGATCTTTGATAAAAAAAAATTGTAAATTTTTTTGGATTCAAATAATTGGGATGGAAGAAGTAAATTTTTATTCTCCTCTACACTTCATCAAAATATCAAAAATAGCCTATCATCACGACAAATTATCCTACCGCCATCTGACCATCCACCTACCATCATAAACTACTGCCTCGTCACTGCCACAATTAACAGGTAAGTGCAAGAAAAAAATTGAAATTTTGAAATAACATAACTAGATCCCAATTCAAACAAAAAAAATCTAGATCCCATCATACCCAAATGGATTCCAATATTGTGACGAAACCGGCAAAGGGCACGACTTGTACCCACAGGCACGAGTCGTTCCATGAAGCAGCACGAGAGAAATAAATAGCACGAGGCGTATCACGAGTGAAATAACAAGGGCACGACTCGTGCCCTCTAGCACGAGTCGTGCTTCCGGCGGATTTTTACGTCTGTTAGTCGTTTTTTATTAGGACTGTGTTTCCTTTATTGTATACTAGAAACTGCACCATTATCGACGGAAATTTCCGTCGGTAAAGCTGTAATTTCGTCGGTAATGCCTCTTTAGCGACGGACTGATTCCGTCAGATACCGTCAATAATTTCTGGTTGGTAATACCGACGGACGACGGTCTGTCGGTAAACGCATTTTACTGTCGGAAATAGTCCGTCGGTAAAGGAATCCGCCGGCCGATGATAGGCGTTATTGCCGGAGAGATTACCGACGGATTATTCCGTCAGTAAATACAGAATTTCCGATGGACTTATCCGTCGGTAAATCTATAATCAGTTTTTATAAGAATTTACCGACGGAAATGTCCGTCGGTAAATTGCACAGATTTTTTTTTTAAAAAAAATACTACATTTTAAAAACCACACGCAACCTCTTCAATCACCAAAATACCAACATTCAAATACAACTCAATTAAACATTTACTAAATACATAAAAAATCAAATTCAACATTCATCAAATTCCAAAACTAACATAAAAACAGATTGTGGCTTGCTCATTCAACATTCAGCAATTATGTATATACAAATTTATGCTATAACAGATTGTACACTGTGGTAATACTTTTTTCCTGTAAGGAAACCAAGATATACAAGTGCTACATAGAAATAAGAAGTCAGAATGTTTTAAACCTAAGAGATCAACCTGATCAAAGGCAGGTTGTTGCTGAAACTGGGTTGTTGCCTCAAGCTGGAGACTATTATCTTGAGACCAAACCCCAGCAATCATTCCAGGTAGATTTTCTAGATGCAGAAATGAAAATGGAAATGATAAGTGAAAGAAAAGCCACTACAGACAGCATAAACTGCAAACAGATTTGCACCATCTAGCAGAAAAGTCCTCCCCTAACTTAATAAAAACTCCATATGGCTACTGAAGCTTTACGAACAAGCATACTCAAGATAGAACAGTGAGGAAAAGCTAATCTAATAAAGCGTAATGACATTTTTTAAGCTTGAATACTTTGACAAACTGAAAAGTCAAAAGTTTAAAACTTGGCTCAGCTTAAGGGTGTTTGGCAGCCTTGAATGATGGAAATGCCAATCACAGCAGCACAGAAAACACACAAATTACAAGACATTCCATATCAAAACAGTTTGAAACTGCAATAGTGCACTTCAGTAATGTAATAAGCACAGCAACAACAGGAATTCAGAAAAGCATATCTCAATTCCAGAATTTGAAATCTCAAATAAGTAATAAACAATCTATATAAAAAAGAAGGGAAATTTCGAAAAGTATTTCTACTAAGAATTACATAACCGGAATCAGCTTCGAGTATTCATTTTCTTAATTTAAAACGATAAAGCTTCCAATCAAAAAGCATGAGAAATCAATCTATAAATTTGTAATGCAATTTTACCATGCTACAATCAATCAATGCACAAACAAGTAAAAAAATCTTGCCTACATGGATAAGTCAATTGTGACATTTAATATGAGTGAAGAATAGTTTGTCATAGGAAATGCTTAAAAGGCCATCAAAAATCCTCAACTTCAGTTAATTAGTAAAAATAAATCTAGTTAAGGAAATGATAAAAAAATTTTAAAAAAAATTCGACCTACCGGATTCGAACCAGTGACCTAAGGATTATCTGCTGACAAGAAGCCTACTACAGTCCTTCGCTCTACCAACTGAGCTAAGGTCGGTCTTGCGTTCAATCCTACCATTCATTTTCATATCTAGTGCTCCAACTCCCTCCGTCCCTAAAAGAATATCTAAATTCCATTTGAAGGGACACTCTGAAAATGTTTATTATTTATACATTTTAACGGACAAAATGTATAAATATTCTTTTTATTCACTTGCTAAACATTTAGTTTTACGATAATAAAATGAATAGCAATTTTTTTTTGGTAAAAAAGCGTTTAGGGACAGTTTTTTTACAAAAAAGACATTCATTTTAAGACAAATTTTTTTTGAATTTGGACAATCATTTAGGGACAGTGGGATTAACCAATTATTGAATAGCAAACCATGACAAGTAGAATCCATAGTCACATACCTTATACCAAATTAAAGTCTGATTAATAGGCAACACAGTGCCCTGAGTCCAGAGTGAACTATTTGCAAGACTTATTTTATCTAGTCCAAAGCTTTCCCCTTCAAGTCCCACCTGCAGAAAAGAATATATATTACATTACAATCTGATATTTGAGAAATATATGTTGAAATATGCATCTTGCTTAGACAAAGATAGAAAGACATTCCCGCTTCACATTGTCTGCCATCAACAAAACAATCCATATGAGTTTGTTCATATGGTAAGCTCGTCCGGCTCAATATAGCAGGATAAGGAAATTGCAGACCACATTGTCACATCATAGAGAAATAGGAATAAGCAAAACAGAGTTATCTGCCTCAAGGAGAGACAACACCTCCCATAATTCTACTTTTTGTTATTTAGCTAAACCCAGTAAATATTTCATGATACAATATCTAATCATCATAAGCAGACTCTATTGAAGGTGTTCGAAAAAAATGAGGTCATCAAGTCCCTTAAATTGCCATACAGGTGTAAATATATTCTTTACTTAATGTGGCACGGACTTCAAGACCCATGCATGAAGCATACCATATCATCAAATTATATTTCCGGATAACCAAACTCTGGAGACTACATAACATTAATTTATAGAAGTTTGTATAATCCAGATTTGTTTTTTTAGCAAGTTCACCATATTAATACGTACTATAGAGTATTTAGTAAGATAGAAGAGCATTGTTGATTTATTCATGATAACATTTGTGTAGTTTCTGCAACATATCGAAAACTATAAAAATAGAGGTTAAACCTGATAGGTCCACTCATTAGAAGAAAGGCTCTCGTTGGTATTTGTGAGATCCACAAGAATGACCAAGTAAATGCCTGCCCCTTGAATATCAAACCATGGCCCATAGTTCTGGAGAGAAAAAAAATTCAAAACATAACAATGAAACGATTCATGAGTTTAGACACAAAGAATACCAGATATAGGCTCGCCTAAGTTACATGGCCCCCCGCTATGAGTTAAGTACAGGATACTCCAGTGTTTAAAAGAGCCATGGTCGCATTTCAAGTAATTATGCCACAAAAAATGAATGTCCAAAAAGTTTTCAAATATACTCTTGATCAAGAGAAAATTTTAATTTTTTTTTTGACATTCATTTGGGACAGAGGGAGTATTTCTACCAAGAAAACGTATCTGTGTCATCATATATTTGCGTGTATCTATATAAGTGTGTGAAGGTGGCATAGAGAAGGTAAAAGATGTTACCTGAACACCAATTAGCATACTCAACACTTCCAATTTGTTATTTCCTTGGTCAAGACTAATCTTCTGACTGAAATTGAAGCTTGCATCATCATGAGACCGTAAGAAAATCTTGAAAGAAATCCAATAGAAGGGATATCAGTCGATATATACATAATCACGCACTTGATGGTTGGTCATTTTCTATCATGTTGTACCACTATTTACTAAATGTAAAGGGGGTAAAAGAATAATGACTGCTCAGAGTTTATAATCCATAAACCTGTGGTTGAATACTCTCTCAAATAATAGCGTTTACTCACTCATCTCTTTATAAAAGATAAAGTACTAAGCACTTCAACCACAAACTGAATCAGAATTTATCGAAGTGGACAGTATTTAAAAAAAAACAATCTTCTAAAAAAATAATTTAAACAATATAAGCTGATTCAGTACCCACCTAGGAGTTTTTTGTTTAGGAAAACAAGAGCGGCATGTCCCAAACTCTCAATAAGCAAAAAAGCTTCTTTGTCCTCATTCACGTTTAAGCTGCAAATGGAGAGAAAGACGAAAGCTCTTAATGTCACATATTGCAAGGAAAAACACCAAGGGTTGATTCATTAGTTATCATAGTTTAATCTTCGCTAACTCATTATGTAATCATTTGTTCCTCCAAAATAGTTTAGTTTTCAGATAGAAAAGAAACGATAGTGAAGATAGGATGAAACATAAAGATTGATTTCCAATATAATTTTTTTATTGCGATTAAAATTCTCTCTCCAATAAAAAAACATGAAGTTCAAAAATATGGACAAGTGAAACCAAAAAAAGAAAAGAAAAAAAAAGAGGCAACTTCATGAATTTCAATTTTACACCTAAAGTGAAACAAGGTGAGAAAAGAAACTATCTGGGATGTGAAGGGTCAACATCAAAAGCATCATGATTCCATGGATTGGTATTTTCTTAAAAAAAAAATGGAGCAATAATTATAGCTTAGTTCAATTGTCCTAAAAATTTGTTATCGATACACCATTATAAATACTATCATTAACAATTTTTAGATTTCCATTAGGATAATTAAATTAACCTATAATTATTGCTCAAACTTCATTCAAACAAAAAAAAAAAAAAGCGGGAACATCATTCTGGGATGGAGGGAGTAGATAACAGGGAATAACTTCTTCTAATAAGTTACCTTGTAGTGTACCACAAAAAATCACTGGTATCTTTTGTTGTATTTATCTGCTCTAGTAAACTTGAAGCTGTAAATGAGTCACTACTCCAAATACCAACTTTTTCTTCATACCAGCTCCATGTTGACGATAGTGAAAACTCACTCCAACTGGTGTTCCGAGTAAATGCAACATCACCTAAACTTCTTTGTGAAATAACCTTTTGCCAAACAAACATGACATTAGAGCACTAATATTGGTTGAGGATATAGACCAAGTAATATACAAGAAAATTGATTGAATGTTAGAAAAGACAAAGCTGAGACGCATGGAATTAGAGCACTAATATCGGCCAAGATCTAAAGGAGTAACCATAATAATTTGCAATAACTAATCTTACCTTTGCTGTGTTGAATATAACATTCTTGCAGTCTGGAAGGATGCTCATGGACCAAGCAGGAAGAAAATATGAATTCCCATTAAAAGTGACATTTGCATCTGAACTGCTGTCATAGTTGGCCAGAAATGCAGCACAGTCGGTGGGTGTTTTATAGTAAACATCTGCCTGATAATAAATCAATTGTATCAAAAAGGCACTCAATGCACTTCCATTTAACTGAAACTAAACTTTCTCTAGCTCGGGCATAAAACTCAAGCTGGAGATGTCAATTCTATATAGGAATATCATGTAATCTCAAACATTTTGGTGTCCATGTTTCTGAATTGTAGTTCATAAATTCATCTCCTACATAGTATAAGTTGGTCCCTCCAACTTTGATCGATGAACAATATTTTTTTGCAAAATAAATAGTAATCAGTATGTTTGAATTAGAGAGCTAGGAGTTTCTATAAGGTTTTCCCTATGAAGTAGCGTTTAATTTAATTTGTTTTAATCATCCATCAGTGAACGATAAGTATGACTATACCTCTAAATTTTTTCCAAGAGACTGATAAGTTGGATCTGCATTCACCAGATAGTCCTCACACTGCTTTATTTCCATGTGCAAGTCCCGCAAGTGTCCCCACTTTGGCTGTCTAATAAAACCTGCATACATTTTCCCTCTTGAAATTATACACTAATTTATTTTTCTAATAAGTAGCAATTGGAATATACAGAAATCTAAGCAGCTATTATGAATTGGAAATCGCAAATTGACCAACATATCCCCTCTTCGAATAATTTTCAAATTGAGGAGTGCTACCCTTGTGGAACTGCCAAGAAAGGGATCAAGCGTGAAAAAATCATCTTGGCAGATCATTCAAAAGTGGCAAGGATGTAACCTAAAAAAAATCACAGCCTTCTATTTTTCTTCTTTCTTATGGGAAGTGACCTAAAAGTGAACTAAAGATATAGCATTGTATACCAAAGTTACAGATATACGCACAAACAGTATGTAAAAAGTAAATATAAAGTAGAAAAGAAAACAAAAAATATATAAGAAAATATCACCTTAGTTGAGTCACATATGTAGAAATAGAACAAAATTCCCCCAAATTCTGACCTACACAAATTGCAAAATCAAATATAAATGTTACATCATACTTCCATACGAAAAGGGTAAGCAAATGAATGGGACAGCAAAATGAATTACATTGCTCTCAAAGTTGCTCGATTTTCAAGCAGGAAAGAGTCCTCCATTGTCATGAACCTAGAAATCCAGAGCATCAAAAAGTAAGAGAGACTTCTGGCCATGATTAGAGAGAGAAAGAGAGCGAGAGAATAAACCAAACACTACATAAGAAAGAAAAATTTCACCTAATTAAGTTTGATTTGATGGATGAGTTGGGTAACTTCGTGGAAGCAGATTTTGTGAGGCCGCCTTCAAGTAAAGCAGCTCAATCATCTTCCTTGATTGTTTCGTTTTCCAGTCGGAGATGAAAGAAGCTAGGGTTTGCAGTGGGGGATCTCGGAGAGGCGGACGCCGGAGGAAGAGAGAGAAATTGGAAGGGTTTTTTTAGGGGATTCATTGCTGCGGCGACGAGAGAAAAAGATAGGGTTCGATATAACGATAGGGTTCAATAAAGAAAGGGCTGAGCCACTAGAATATTTATATGCCAACTTACCCACGGAAATTTCCGTCGGTAACCTTTGATAGTCCGTCGGTAATATCGACGGATCGCGTTCGTCAGTAAATTTTCGTCGGTAACTGGCCTGTTTCTAGTAGTGTGTTTCCTTTTTGTAAATCTCGTGTAACATATATATATATCCTCCTTGAGAGAAGAATAAACGAGAACTTTTGCACTAATTAAATTTCTACATGGTATCAGAGCCTACCATACATAAGCTTTAGACATGGCCGGCAATGGTGTGGCCGGTGGTGGTGGTGATGCACTGCCGCCTCCTATCCTAAAAATTGAATACAACTCTCCTTTCTACCTTGGTCCTCAAGATTGGCCTGGTGATTTCATAACCCCTACTCGCTTCCGTGGTGATAACTATGATGATTGGGCCGCCGATGTGCAGACTGCCCTCGAAGCTGGACGCAAATTTGGTTTCTTGGATGGCTCCATTCCTTGTGCCGTTCCTCCTTGCACCGAGTCAGATTGGAAGACCATTCATGCCATGTTGGTTTCATGGCTCATGAATACTATTATCCCGAGGTTAAAAACACTCTCCAAATATAGAGATGCTAGACGTTTTTGGGAGTCTCTTAAATCTCGATATGCATTGGTGGACGGACCTCGCATTCAACAACTAAAGATGTCGATCGCACGATGTGAGCAGACCAAAACCATGCCTATGATTGTATATTTTGGTAAGTTGACTGGATTGTGGGAATCACTGCATAATTATGAGCCGCTTATAAACTGTTCTTGCTGCGACGATTGCACAGCCGGACAACAACATGCGGCACGGAGGGCAACTAGCAAACTCCATGAATTTCTCATGGGTTTAAATTCTGAGTACTATGCCTCTCTTCGTACCAACCTCTTTTCTCAGGATCCCTTGCCCACTCTAGATCGAGCTTATCAGTTGGTAGCCTAGGCTGAACGAGTGCGTCTTGCTAAACCGGTTCTTGATGACCCTCCGGATGTTGTCGGCTTCTCCCTCAAAACTGGCAGTTCTCGTGGTCATGACAAACCCGACAAATCTCATCTTACATGTTCTCACTGTCAGAAAAAGGTCCATGACGTTTCTTCATGCTTTGAACTTGTCGGCTATCCAGAATGGTGGGGAGACAGTAGCAAAATGGGTTCTCGTGGTGGCTGCCGTGTCACGACCCTAAACCTAGGCACATTTTGGTCACACGTGAAGCACGTGGGGTTGGGTATGCCTTGCATATCATTCTTTATTGTTGGTATTTGATTTTCTTACGTGTTCATTTTGGGCATTTTTGATGAACTAATTGATTTTAGATGTTATAACTTGATTTAATCATATAATGTCTAAGTAAAGGAAAGTTTGAGTAGTAAGGTAGTAACACTTGAAATTTGATTGAAAGTGTTATGAAAGTTATCAAGGTGCTTAGGTGTAATTAAAAGTTCAAGGTGGTGTTTTGTAGGTTTTCAAACCTGGAGGAGCTTGGGGGTAAAATGTCTTATATAAATCTTTTAAAAGCTTCTTCATGAAGCTTCATTACTTCCTCAGCTTTCTCATTGTTTTCTCCAGCCAAGAAATGTTCTTAAACCCTAGTTAACCTCCTAAAATCCCAGAAATTCTTAAGTTGTTTGTTTGTTGTTTTCAACCTTGAATTATTGCAAAGGGAGTTGAGTAGAGCAAGTTTATCCGTTTATATCTTCCTTTGATTTTGGTAAATCTTGGTAAGTTGTTATGATTCTGTTCTATACATGTTCATGCTTGGTTTAATGATGTTATTCTGAGTATGTGAAGTGTTTTTGACAAGTTATGGCTTGCAAAATGATGAACCTTGAGCTGAAACTGAATAGGGTGAAAGGTAGTAAGCTAGGGGTTGATTATAGATCAAGGAAGATTTGGATTAGTGTAAGGTTGTTACATATATGTTATGGGGTATAAAAGGGAGTATATTATGGGTTAAAACCATGTTATGTATTGGTAGGAATGACCTTGTTTGAACTGTGCAAGAGTTGAGGGTTGTTGTGGTTGTTGCTGTTGTTGAACCAGCTGCAGAATCGTGGCTTCTGGTGTTGGGCACGACTCGTGCCCATGAGCACGAGTCGTGACCAAGCTCTAGGAAGTCGTGCAACATCAAGTGACCAAAATGGTCACGAGTTGTGGCATTTGGAGCAGTCGTGTAGGTGTTGGGAACGACTTGTTCCCAGCATCACGAGTCATTCCCAGAACTGGGTTGAGATAGCAACTTTGCAAGTTTTTTAAACTAGTCTAATGAGTTGAGATTTAATCACTCTTTAACTAGGAATTTAGTACAAGTTTAGTACTACAATGTGGAACTTGGAATAGGCCAAAAAGATATTGGCAAGAGCTTTAAATAGTGGCGTGAAAATGCTTGAAAGGCAGTTTTGACACTTGAACTAAAGGTTATGAACTTGGTATTTGAACTTAAAACCTAAAGGGAAGTTGTTCAATGTGGTATTGTGAACGCGTAGGGCTACTTAAGGCATGTTGTATCTCTACGTAGTTGACCCTAGAGGGTTATTGTGTTATATATAGTGCCTTAAAAAGAAGTTGCACTACTACATTCGTTAGGCAGGAGTTTGAACACCCTGTTTCTGGTTTATATAGTATGTAATGAAAATGTAAGACTTATGTGATATAATTTGTGCCATAAGTGCTTACCTGTTTCTAGTTGTTGTGCGCATAGTGTTTAATACGTGTTGCACGGTTTATTTGGTTGAGCGTGAGTATTAATGCCATGTCATTGAATTGTGTTGTTATTCAATAGTGTTTAAATATAGGTGCACTATTGTGATTAGTTAACATGAGTTATAGTTCCATGTTATATATATTGATGTCCATGGGGTGGACTTATTTTCAAGTATCTGTTATGTACTTGGATATGGTAGTATCAGCTGATCTTTTGGGGGTATATGGGATACTATCACTTATGGGAATATATCTCATAAGGTGTTTAGATTTCCTTATACCTGTGACCTCTCCCCCTTCTGTGGCCACGGTCTGGGGGTGCGCAGCTTCTATGGATATATGCAGTCATGCCATATGATAGCTGATAACTTATATGGATCTCCGATAGAGATCGTATAAGCCGTGAAGGTGCACCAGCAGTTCACGAGAGGAGTATTACTCCCACCGTTATACTATATGTGATTTAGATGGGAAAGGTATCATAATGTGTTTACTGTTTTCCAATGTGATCTTGGCAACCTGATTGTGTGTTGTATATTGTATGACTTATTGGTTAGAAGAAAAAGGTAACGTAATGTGTTTACTGTTTTCCAACATGAGCAACCTGTTTATGTGTTGCATATTGTTGCATACATAATAGCTTGCTGAGATTTTATCTCACCCCTTCTCCCTTTATCGTTTTAGATCCCGCTAAGATAGGAGGACCGAAACATTGAGGCCTGGGAAGAGTTTGGACTCCTTTTGGGTTGTCGGGCTATGTGTTGATTTGGGAGTTGGGGCTGGTCCTTGGTTGTTATTCTTTTGGGAAATGTTTTGTATATAAAGTTTTACAAACATGTTTTCAGTGTGAGTTGGTCTGTAATTAAACCTGGGATTAGTTTATTTTATGTTTGGCTTGTATTAGCCTTTTCGGTTGTAGTACTTGTATGTATACAGGTTATGACTGGTTTGAACAGGTTTACATATCGCCTCCGTGTAGAGAGGTTATTTTGAATGGTTTTAAAAATGTGTTGTTTACTTTTCAAGTTAAAGTAAATAAAAGTTTTTTTGAAATGGTATATTTTGGGACCCTCCATCCTGGGACACGGTTTATAGGTCCGGGAGTTGGGAGGCGCCCACATGCCGTCCCCAGGAAGGTCGAGGCAAAGGACCCACACGCAATAATTCGGCTGTCCAAGTTGGTGCTGCTACTACTGGTACACTCCCCTCTGCCTCTTCATCTCTATTTACTGCAGAACAGTGGAATGCTTTAGCCGGACTTGTTGGTAATACTCGTATTTCGGATAATCGTCTTCACGATACGTTTGATACATCTTCTTGGATCATAGATATGGGGGCTTCCAATCATGTGACCAGAAATGCTGCTTGTCTCTTTGATTCTTACTCTATACAAGCTTGCCCTGTCATGATTCCTAATGGCTCTTCAGTTTTTTCTCATATAGAGGGATATGTTTTCTTAACAGACACCCTTATTCTTCATCATGTTCTTTACATACCAAATTTAAACTGCAGTCTTCTTTCTGTTTCTCAACTATCTGATGATATTCATTGCACTTTCCATTTTAATGCCTCTCTGTGTGCTATACATGACCAGTCGAGGAACCTGATTGGAACGGGTGTTAGGCGGGATGGACTCTACTACTTTGGGGGCACACCTTCTGCTTGTCACGTCTCAGTCAATAATGCATCTGCTTTGCTCGAGTTGTGGCATAACCGTATGGGACATCCATCTGAAAAAGTAGTGAAACTTCTTCCTCCGGTCTGTCATCTGTCTGGTAGTCTTGATCAACCTTGTGATGTTTGTTTTCGTGCGAAACATTCTAGAAATAGTTTTCCTATTAGTGAGTATAGGTCCACTAGAATTTTTTAGAAAGTTCACTGTGACTTGTGGGGTCCTTACACTCATGTTTCCTCTTGTGGTGCTCATTATTTCTTGACTTTGGTAGATGATTACTCGCGTGCTGTTTGGATTTATTTATTAGTTGATAAAATGGAAGCTTTTCGTATGTTTATGGCCTTTGTTGCAATGGTGGAACGACATTTTTCTCAACAAATAAAAATTGTTCTGTCTGACAATGGCACTGAGTTTAACTTCTTGTTTGATTATTTTCTTTCCTCTAGCATTCTATTTCAAACCTCTTGTGTCGGCACTCCTCAACAAAATGGGCGTGTCGAACGAAAACACCGTCATATTTTAAATATAGCTAGAGCCTTACGGTTTCAAGCCCATCTTCCCATTTATTTTTGGGGCAAAGCGGTCCTTACCGCTGCTCACTTGATTAATCGAACCCCTTCCCCCTTGTTAGATAATAAAGCTCCCTATGATATCTTGTTTGGCAAAGTGCCCTTCTATGATTCGCTTCGGGTTTTTGGTTCAATGTGTTATGCTCATAATCAACATGCTAAGGGTGACAAATTTGCTAGTAGAAGTCGTAAATGCATCTTTCTGGGTTATCCTCTGGGTAAAAAGGGTGGAAGCTGTTTGATCTTGAGACCAAGAAATTTTTCGTATCCCGTGATGTGAAATTCTTTGAGACTGTGTTTCCATACAATGATTCTACAACAGTTCCTCACGTCTCAGATTCGGTTGAAATTCTGGCTGAGGAAGCTGCGTTTGGCAGCATTGATCTTCCTGTTGAAGACTCCGTTGTACCTACAGTTGAATCTACTGCAGCCGAGCCCGTTACTTTACCCGATGCACATGAGGAGGTTGCCCCTATTGTTCCTTCTGCATCGACCGATACTACAACTCCTTCTGCTTCAACCTCGGTACCTTCTGATGATTCTGGACCTAGCACTCTAGGGAGGGGTATGAGACAGAAAACTCCCTCGGTTCGTCTTCGCGATTATATTGCTCTCACTGCTACATCTCCTAGTCCATCCCCCGTCTCTCCTCTTCCAATCGGTTCCTCAGGTACCCCTTATCCTATAGCTCACTATATAAATTATGATCATTTTTCTGCAAAATACCGTAACTTTCTTGCAGCAATTACTTTGGCTAAAGAGCCGAATTCCTTTCGTGAGGCCATGGCTCATGATGGTTGGAAACAGTCAATGCAAGAGGAAATTCGTGTCTTGGAAGATAATGGCACATGGTCTATGGTTTCTTTACCTCCCGGCAAACGTGCCTTGGGTAGTCAATGGGTTTATAAAATCAAATATAATTCTGAAGGAGTTGTTGAACGACTCAAGTCTCGGTTAGTCGTCCGTGGCAATCATCAGAAAGAAGGTGTTGATTATACATAAACTTTTGCTCATGTGGCAAAAATGGTCACTGTTCGGGCTTTTCTTGTTGTTCTTGCTTCCAAGAATTGGGAGTTACATCAGATGGATGTTCACAATGCCTTCCTGCATGGTGATCTTGCAGAATAAGTTTATATGAAACTCCCTCCGGGCTTTGAACCACTAAATCCCAACACCATGTGTCGTCTGCATAAGTCTCTTTATGTTCTAAAGCAGGCCCCCCAATGTTGGTTTGCTAAGTTACTGGCCTCTTTGAAGACATATGGATTCCTCCAGTCTTACTCAGACTACTCTCTCTTTACATTCACGCAAGAGACGATTCTGATGAATGTGCTTGTGTATGTTGATGATCTTATTATTGCCGGGAACGATTCCGCTGTGTTACAGACCTTCAAATAGTACTTATGTAAGTGATTCAAAATGAAAGATCTCAGCTCTCTCAAATACTTTCTTGGCATTGAGGTTGCCCGCAATCCTTCTAGTTTGTTCTTGTGCCAAAGAAAGTACACATTGGATATTATTTCTGAGGCAGGCTTGCTTGGTGCAAAGCCCTCTGACTTTCCTATTGAACCAAATCATAAGCTTGGTGTGGCTACCAGTGCTCTCTTGGAGGATTCAGAACGTTATCGACATCTCGTGGGTCGACTCATCTACTTGTCTGTCACTCGGCCAGACCTGGCTTACTCTGTCCACATTCTGTCACAATTCATGAAAGAACCTCGTTCAGAACATTGGGAGGCTGCTTTACGGGTTGTTCGGTATCTCAAGGGCACTCCCGGTCAAGGTATTCTTCTTCGCGCTGACAGCGAGCTCACGCTCCAAGGATGGTGTGATTCGGACTGGGTTGCATGTCCTTGAATGAACGCTCGCCGAAAAAATAAGGAGTCGCCACGCCGTTTTTAGAGGAAACATTGAAAACCTTTGAAAGAGAATTTTGG
Source organism: Adenophora triphylla var. japonica (assembly GCA_022495995.1). Lineage (NCBI taxonomy): Eukaryota > Viridiplantae > Streptophyta > Magnoliopsida > Asterales > Campanulaceae > Adenophora > Adenophora triphylla. Next base: position 1,061,897 of record JAFEMH010000045.1, on the reverse strand, counting down.
GTTCGGGGGTCAAGTTACGTGTTGGGAAGAACCGAGAGTTCACCCAACACGCCTCGTCCGTAGACGAGTCTTTCTATGTTCAACATTCAAGACATTCAAAAGTGTGTGAAAAATTGTAAGTGCTCCAATTTGAGCTTGTTAGAATTTTCGTTAGAAAATTAACGAAAGTTATAACATTCCTAACAATTCCTAACATTCCTAACATTTCTAACAAAGTGAGGGCAAAATGGGCATTGTTATTTAAGGATAAACCAAGGAAAAGAATCAAAAAAGTGAAAGAAATGGTCAAAAACCAAAAATAGAAATGGCTGGAACATAATCTGGCTGTTTAATTTGAATTTTAAAAAAGATTATTCCTTGTGTCCAAAGCCTGAAGCAGTATTTAATGAACAGTGCACGCGACTGATCCCATCCGCGCGGATAGGTTTGTAATTTTCAGAGGGCTATAAATTGAGCCCTCCAGTCACAAAAAAAAAGAAGGAACAAGAACACAATTCACAGCATTTGGCGAATATACTTGAGAAAACAGTGAGAATTCTATAAGAATTGTCACCTTTTTCTCTTGAATCTTCCCAACTTCCACTCACTCAAATCAAACCCAAACACTCTTGCATTCAAGCCTTCAAACACAAAGCACAAAGAAGATAGGTATAACCTCCCTCTTCTTACCCTAAATCTCTCATCCATGCATGCATTTTCAAACTACAAAATGTAGTTCATTCATCTTCTTGTCTTAAGATCCAAGAAGATCACCATGGAAGTTCATCTCCATGGATGATCTTCTACAAGGATCTACATTATTTTCAAAGTGTTCTTACTTTCTTGCAAAGAAAACACATTTTCAAAACCCTAAAAACCATTTTCAAGCACCAAATCTTGATTTCAAAGGATAAAATTCCCCTTCCCAAGCAAATGAAGTGCTTAGTCCTAATGTACCCCAAGGATGGTTTGGTATAGTTGATTCACCACTAAAATGTCAAGTGATCACTAACCAAAACCTAGGGAAATGGGGACAAGCATGGATGCAAAACCCCCCTTAAAATCATATTTTCTTTCTTGAGAAGTTGCTGTCCAGTAGCAATTTTCCAAGACCCCAGTCCATTGTCTTAATTTTTGGACACAGATAAACTTGGAATTTGGTGTTTACTACAAAACACTTTTTGTAGCCAACATCCAGAGATTTCCAGACATATTTTTACTTTATTTTTTGAGTGAGTAAAACTCCTTTTTTCAAATTTTCTTTTAGAGGCCAGTTCATCAGCTTCTGGGAATCCAGATCTCATATTTGAGATTTCCAGAAGGTTTTGACCCCTCAAATCTTCTCCAAAATGGAAAATTCCTTCGCAAAAATCTTATTTAAGGTGTCTGGGAAAACTTTAATTTTCTGAGTTTATCCAGATTATGAAGTTTTAAGGCCCTTGAGTCCATTTTAAAATCAAAGGTCCACTGCCTTTTTCATTCTGGCAGAAGTGACTCTCAACTTCAAATGGTCTTTTGAGTACCAAATCTCAACCCAAAAATCTTCCCAAAAATCATGGGATCAGTTTAAAGTCTTAAAAAGACATCCCAATTTTTACTTTTCTGAGTTTCAACTTATTTTGACCAAAACACACACACACACACACAAATGATTTTCAGCTTGGAAGACTCGTTTTACGAGGCATTCCGGGTGCACACTAACGTCCTTCCCGGCGTGTAACATGACCTCCGAACCCAAATCTCTAATCTCGGGCATTTTTCAAAGTTTTGGCCCTTAAAACAAAAATGGCGTGGCGACTCCGTTCTTTTTCCGGGTTTTATTTGGTTTTTTCAAAGAAACGCAAAAAATCGAAATCTTTTCCCGCGAAATGGCGACACATCATCACAGTGGCGACTCCGCTGGGGATTTAGCTTTTTCTAAAAAAAAATGGTATTTGGTATATTGGTGGAAACCATTAAACTTCCCGTTACCGCCTCCTAACACGAGTCGGGGATAAATTGTGGTTTAACAATCCCACGTACCGGTATCATTGTTTTAAAAAAAAAAAGCTTTTGAGGGTCAAGCTTCCGTCCCGGCTTTAAAAATCATTTTTGTGTGTGTGTTGCTTTTTGCACATTTTCGTGTTGTTTCGGCCGCCTCGGAAAAAGTCAAAATTTTGACTGTCGGAATCATGTCCCTAACTGTCGGAATTTTTGTGCTTATGTGCTCATTTTAAAAAAAAAAATTCAAAAAAAAAAATTCAAAAAAAATTTTCAAAAAAAAAAGGAAAGAAAATTTTCAAAAAAAAAAATAAAAAAAAAAATCATGCATCATATTTTTAAGACACATAAAAAATTTCTATTTTACTCGAAAAAGAAGATAGTTGCTTGCACACTACGCGCACGTGACCGTACTGCTGCACACTACGTCCCTAACCCGGGAAATCCTTGTCGCGGCCCGTTTGGTCTTATTACGCCTCTCGGTGCAAGCACAGGACTACCCAAACATCCCATGGAGCCTCGTGTCGACCATGCACTTGTCCGTGACACACTCTGTCCGAGACCCGGTTGGTTTTTAGTTTGGTATGTGTCATGCCTGTACGTGTATAGACCTTTCCTTTCAAGCCTTTGTCGGCATACCGACTCAATATCTTTCGGGGACCTAATCGGTCGAAGTTCTGCCGGTTTTCGCCGCGGACTTTGACCAAGATATTGGCCGGCGCCTTGACTTCGGCTACGGCGCACAAATTATACAGCGGCTCCCGGCGTGACCTTTGAGTCATCAAGGATTAATGATTATTCCATGCCTAATTACGGCCTAGCGACGACAAGTCAAGATCAATCGTGGACATTTATCGGTCCAAATCATGCCGACTTTTTGTCGAGCCCTCGGACATGATCTTGACTTTGACGTCGGCTTTGTCCGTAATTTACATCGAATGCTCGTTAAGACTCGATTACCCGCCGGACTTTTAGGATCGTTTTCTTTCGGTCGGTGGGACCCGCTTGCCCTATAGGACCCTCGCCGGGCATCCACCTGGGAGGTCGAAATACGGGTGGAATACGAGGGGCTTATAGACGTAGTGACGGGGCCCGATCCCGGGATCCCGAGTAGTTTGCGAAAAAGAAGAGCAATCTTTTCCAACCGATTAGGTTAATAAAACATGTTTTAAGTAAACGTGAACAAATAGCGCATGTTGCATGAGCCCAAAGCCCAAACACCTACCCTCCTTCATTCCCGGACATCGAACCCTCGTGCCTTTTCCCCCCGGCTCCTCACAAAGGTTGGTTTCGGGCACCGGGTCACCGTTTGATTAGTTGGGAAGAGTCAGCGCGTCATCGGCTTCGCCGTTTGTTCCGACTCCGGGTTTGAGAATGTCTGCATCGGCCGGTAATGATGGGGACAACGTCACTCCGCCTCCGGGACCCCTCGGCAGAACAGCGGTGGAATCGGTTAGCGAGAACGAGATGAGAGTGCGACAGAAGCACTGGTGAATACGGCCTTATGGAGGCTATTAAGAGCCACGGTTTGGCCGCCGGCCTCAATCCCGATGGCACCTTCACCGTGGAAGAAGACGAGGATGCCAAGCCCACTCTCGGTCGCCACGACTACACCGGGATGCCACCACCCACCTCCTATGGTGCCACTACCAGAACCCATGCTCCTCGATTTTCGGGTCGGCCCGGCTCCCCAACCACGAGACCACGGATCCATGCGGCAGAAGCGGCAATCAAATCGGTGGGGGCAAAATCGGTACGGAATGTCTTCTCATGGTTGGGGCTATCTCGGAATGCCACGGCTAATCGGGATCCCACCACGGTTCGGAACCGATCAATCCGGACCTTCACAGCAACGGCCACGGTTCGGAATGCCACCACAACTTGGTTCTAGGCCACGATCGGGAGCCTCCTCGAGAATAGTACTAGTTGTTGCTCCTCACACAAATCCGTTCCTCGCTCGAGACTTATATGGGTTACCAAGCCTCCATCCCGGTGTCATCCGAATCACCGGGACCGCAGTACCCCCGGGTTATACACCCTCGCCTCGGCCGGCCATGCAATTCAACGGTCGGGACGGCGGCCCGCACCCAAGCCTACTTATGGGCCCCACTACGGAAATCCAGGTTATCCGGCTACATCGGGGCTGCCTCCACCTACTTTGCCGGTTGAAAATCAACGGCGGGCCGCAAGGTTCTATCCCTTCGCCCGAGGCTCCTACTCATGCTCCCAGGGCAATTTGGGCGAGGACGAGGTTTTCACCTACGTCCGGATCGGCCGTTCCCTCCGCGATCTGCCGCCGGTGGTAGCTCCTCTCTCTCTAACTCGGCCACTAGCTTGAATGCCATGGCTCCGCCACAAGACCCTCATCCGGCCTGGTTCATGGAACAACACAAGGAGATGAAAGCACGGATCGCCGAATTAACCGCTAAGAAGTACGCCTTCCGGCCTACGGACCGGACTCCATTGTTCCTCTGCCCCACAAATTCGTGATGCCTAATCTGGATCTCTTTGATGGGGTGCATGCCCGAAAACCCATTTGGACACATATACCTTGGCGATGAAGGCGAAAGGATGCACCAATCGGCGGTTGGGCGATTATTTGATCTATCTTTGAAGTCCGGTGCCTTAAAGTGGTTCTTCCGTTTGAAACACGAAGCCGAGGGTACATGGGACCAGATTACCAATGCCTTCACGAGAGAAATATAAGGCCAACTTGGAATGGGAAACAAATAGGGTTGACCTACAAACAACGGTGCGGCGTCAGATGAGAATGTTGGGGACTTCTACAAGCGGTGGAATGCGAAACTCGGTGAAATGGCAATCCCTCCTTCGAAGAGGAACAGCTGGACATCTTCCGGTCATGCTTGAAACCACATCGAGAGCCTCCTCGGTCACTTCCCATACTCGAGACTTACGGGCCATGGTTAACTCTGCGGCTAAGTTTGAAAAGGCCTACAATTAGGCAGCTGCTTTGCACCCTGCCTACGAGATATCGGGCTCCTCCTGCAAACACTGCCTGCTCCTGCCAAAGGCAAAGAAATGATTAACTATGCGGGACGGGAATGTAATAACACAACTCCTTTTGCTCCCGGAAAACCCGGTAGAGCCCGGACCACGGGTCATGAACCTCGAAAACTTTGGAATGCCTACGAATGACATCTTTAGGGGCTGGTGAAGGAAGGCTTGCTTTGCGGCCTTTGGAGAATTTCCAACCCGGGAATCCGAATGCTCAGTGGATACTACAAAGTATTGTGCTTTTCATCAAGCTCACGGACATCGGCGACAAGCTGCTTTACTCTGAAAAAGGCAATCCGGGGGCTGATAGAGCAAGGAAAGTTGGAAGGCCCCGAAGGGCCTAATACGATCAAAAATCCTCTTCCGAGGAACCATAATCGAGTAAATATGATTGAATGCGGAGAATCTTCGCATGCCCGGGAAGATCTTGATGAAAGTCCCCAAATACCCGTGGCTGACCTCGTCGAGGATCTGAATTAGGATTCCCCCTCGGCCTTGAGGATATCGAGCGAATCAACCCATCTTGGTCTCATGTCGAAACTTCTTGCAAGAATACGAGGCCCGCTACTTCTCGGATAAAGGGAAAAGCGACCTTTGAAGAAGCGGGGTACATTCGGTCAAAACATGAGAGAACCATTTACACAAGATGGTTAGAGCGATCAAGAAAGATTGAACAAGAAAGCTTCGGACGGGCGCTGTCTTGGGGCTTATCGGCAAAGAAGCCGAAGAACATGCGGAGCTAGTACACTTCCGCAAATTGGCTATTGGAGAACTCGAATACGATCCCAAGGCGGTGGCGATGAATCGAGAGGAGGAAGAATCCTTCTACATCCTACCTGGTGTCAAATACGTGCCACCCCCTCTCACTCTTCCCCCACAGTTTCTGGGAGGAGAAGCCGAACCACAATTATCACTTCCGGGAATGGGAGCATATGACAATTTCTGCGGCTGCATGTACCCGTATTCCCCTAACGGGTTCGATCGGCGTTCCCTCTCCGCCGAAATCCCGGTAGTATGGGAAGATGATTCCAATGACAGCGACGACGATAATGATGACGAGAGCGAAGAGTCAGCGAGGCCCAGATCCGGAAACAATCTGGAACAATCATGCGGAAATGAGCCCATGGGAGCCGAGGCACGATGGTTGGTCGTCGGCAAGCGACGATGAAGGACCCGGAAAATGCAAGTCAAATGCCGGTAGGGGTGGACCCCCAGAGCGCACCTTGTAAGATGCACATGCGGTCGGTGTCAGGATACTTGAGAGGATGAGGGACAGCTAAGCCCGCGCCCGGATCCGTACATATACGAAATCCTAGAACACAACGTTCCTTATAAGAACTGTTGGTGAATGGAAAGGGTTTATTGAAGCAGGTCGAGAATGGAGGGTTTCGGCCACCGGAAGATGAAGAATTCGTAAACGTTATCGGATCTTTTTCTTCTTTTCCGAGAACGGATGGCATAACAACCGTAAGGGTCCTGGCCAAGACCGCTCGAGCGCGGCGAGTGCACGCAATCGAAAAGGGTTATTGATGCGAACGTCTCCCCGGTGGCCTTCATACCTATGAATCCACATGACGCCTTCCTAATTGCTCCGGTGCGACAATGGACCCCGGGTGCTCCTTATTTGGACACGAGATCTATCGAGCCGCTACATCAAACTCCAAAGGGGAACGTTGCCTATCCTTCACTTGTGGCTGCCCTACTTGCAAGATTGAAAGAAAAAGGATATACGATGAAATGGAGGTGATAGCCATAACTCCGTGGGCCATCCCGGGGATGAAATTGAAAAGCCGCCGAGTCCCGATAATAGCGACTCTTGTTGCAGGATAACTATGAGCCAGGCAGACTATGGGAGCGAATCGGAGGACGCCCTAGCTACTGTGGGCCATCGAGGGCAACAACACAACCCCGGACTCAAAAGCTTGTGACTTGGGAAGCGGTTATAAGGGCCGCCCGGGGAAGGAGCTAGTACGGCTCGGCCCCTCACTGTTGCTAGACTCCGTCGAGAACCGATGGCCGATAGCCAAAAAGGCTCCCCGTTGACCTTAGCGGCGTTGAAGAAATCCGGTCAAGAAGCGGCGATGAGGAAGTTAACTGTTGACCCGATCAGGGCAAATCTTCCAAGGAAATCCCAAAGCAGATAAGAAGGCCACGAGATCGAAGCACCGAAAGAAGATCGCCGCCCTATGCTAAGACGGCTGAAACTCCGGACCGAAAAAGAGGATCCCGTGCTCACCCGGTTAGGCGGACACATGCCAACATTTCCCTCTGGTCTCTACTCACTTCGTCCTATCCCCATAAGCTAAAGCTGGAAGAAAGCTTAGCCCGCACTTTGGTGCCTATTGATGCTACTCCCGATGACGTGGTACGGTGATTGGAAACATCCACTACGGGAACATAATCACCTTCGAGATCTCGACCTCCCTCAATTTGGGGCGATCATAACGAGCCTCTCTTCATCACGGTCCAATTGGATGAACGACGCCTCCCTCGGGTCTGGTTGATAATGGGTCAGGAATGAACATTCTTCCGGCAAAGATCATGAGCACTGCTTGATATCAAGACTACGAGACTTGAAGCCTTCCTCCCTCGCGATCAAAGCTTACGACTCAACATCTCGAGCGAGTCCTTGGAGTCGCTACCTTGGACCTCTGGTTTGGACGAAATTAATACTGTGGAATTCCAGGTTATTGACATCCCGATCATTTTCAATGCCTTATTGGGAAGACCTTGGTTGCATCAGGTCAAGGGGGTTGCCTCAAGCCTCCACCAGTGCGTGAAATTCGTCTCGAATGAGGACCTAACGACCATTTATGGGGATTTAGTCACCTTGGAGGGCACAGATACGGGTGGAATACCTATTCTGGAAATCAAACATGACGAGGAAGGTCTCATGCTAACAGGCTTCACGGTCGAGCCTCCCAAAGCCCAAGTGTGAAACATAGATCTGACGGTCACTCGGGATAAAATTCCCCCGGTCTTGAAAATGATGAGAAAAATGAGCTATCTACCTGGCCTCGATCTGGGGAAGCACCAACAAGGAACTCATAAACTCATCGAGGTGAAAGGACAGAATACTCGCCACGGCCTGGGATATGAGGCCTCCTCAGTGGACACTGCAAAAGGGAAAAGATTTGAAGGCTGTCACGGGAAGGGTCCCGGTCAACGACCCTAAATCTCTCCCTTTCAGTCCTAATTTGGTGACTACTTCGTAAAGGGTCCCACACACCGGGTAACATCACGAGCCCACTCCTACAGAAGGGTGGCTGAAGCTACAGGATAGCCTCAACAAGTTCAGGGGAGCCAAAGCTAACCCGGTCGGTAGAATGTTCCTGGACCTACCCAAGACACCCGGGGCTACCACTACCGTGAGAAGTGAGTACACTTTCAAAGGCGTGCCAAGCCTAGTGGAACAGTTCGAGAAGCTCACAACCACAATTCCTACGCCCGTGATGGTCGAAACACGAGTTCGAATTGACCGTGCCGAAAGCCAAAGCCACGAAGTCTTTTCGAGATGATTGGGATGGCCCGATCATGCGGCGGTTGTTCGGGGAAGAGATCCGGGTGCCGGAGCTGATTGATTTCGGCTCGGTCAAAGAAATGGTAGCAATGATCGAGGAGGAGAACGCAGAACGAGACGACCCCAGAGTCATGAGGCCCGCGCGGCAATGCCGTTAAAGAATTGGGAAACTCTCTCGGGCCGTCCGCGATCGAGAGAAGAAATGATCACCAAACCTGGATTGGTCTCCCATCCCTTTGTCTCAATCTAGGACAAGTCCTCCCGAGTCTCTCATTGTTAAGGTCAAGTCTCTAGGGTCGTCGATGGCCTTACGCTGAAGACTACGAGGTGCAGCAAGCGCTGTATTCCTTTTCGTTTTCAATGAAATGACGAACCTTTCCGAGTATCCCTTGATTGCCACTTTAACTAATGATGAATTAATTAATAAAAATTTTTTTTAATAATAATTCATTAGATAAAAAAGCAGAACACAAAAAAAAAAAAAAAAAAAAAATCTTTAAGCGGGTTGTCAGGAAGAGGAAAATCGAGCCCAAGGCTGCCGAAGAGATTTTGACGAGTGTGAATACGAGAAGCTGCGGAAGAGCCTAAAGAGACGCAAATTGGTAATTTCTTGAAGGAGGCTGAAAAGGATGCCTTACAAAATCCTACAAGCTCCTCAACTCAAGGAAAGTAGCCCTCTTCATCAAAGAGAACATCATATGCGGATACGGGTTGCCGTAGAAATCATCTCGAGATAATGGATCCCACTTCGAAGGGAATGTGAAAGGCGGCTGGCGGAATTCGAAATAACCCGTCACAAGTCATCTCCTTACGAGGCCCCAAACCAACGGAGCCGTCGAGGCGGCAAACAAGACTTTGGAAAACATCATCCGGAAAATGGGCTGTCCAAGGCGAGAGATTGGCCCGATAAGTTACACCTGGCACTCTGGGGCTCTGAGAACATCGGTCGGGACGGCAGCGGGAAACACCGTTTGCCCTCACATACGGAATGGAAGCCGTACTCCCAATCGAGCTAGAAATCCCCTCGCTCAGGTGTCTTTGTTGGAAAGCCGGATCAACGAGGTCGAATGGCTCCCGAGTCGCCATGATGAATTGGCCTGCTAGATGAGCGCCGACTAAAGGCCATGGAACACATCCGAGCCTACCAAGGAGAATGGCGAGCCTTTGACAAGAAAGTAAAGCAGGGAAATCCGAGAAGGTGATCTCGTCTTAAAGAGAAGCCCCGGTCCGTATCAACCCCCTCGGCAAATGGGAGCCTATGCAGGTCGGGCCATACGTCGTCCGGAAGATCTTCTCCGGAGGAGCCATGCAACTTGCGAGACCTCGACGGAAATCCCTTTGTACACCCAGTGAATGGTGATAAGGCTGCGCGAGATACTACGCGTAAAAAAAACGCCGAGTCAAAAAAAAAGAAGAGAAACAAAAAAAGAGTGCCAAAGAGTAATACCCAACTAGGTTGAAAACCCGAAAAGGGCGGCCTAGGTAAAAAACAGGGTTGCACCAAAAAAAAAAGAACAAAAAAAACACAAAAAAAAAACCGGGTTGAACTACGAAGACCTGAGCTCCTCAAAATGAGGGGAACGTAGGCGGCGGAAACGGTTCGGTCTAAAACACAAATAAAAGTCATACTCGACATCAATACAATCGATCGAGACCATGAAAGCGTCTCGAAAAACTACGAAGCAATTCAAATATTCATTACAAGTTAAAAACTTTTTGATGAGTCTAAGCCCGATTCATTCCTACAGCGGTAACATGCTAAAAGAAATTAAGATACATAATCAAACTAATGTATGCCATGACAAGAAAGGGATACTCGGAAACCTCAAGGTCACTCCAAGCCGCTCGTCTTGGCCTCTCCCCTCTTCTTCCCCCTTCGAGTCTTCTTCTTACGAGCAGGAAAAATATCGGTCTTCCTCCTACCAAGCTCTGGTATAGGAACGGGATCTATCGAGACCGGCCTCAATCGGGGCCTTAGTAGCCACTAATGTCATCTCTCATCTCCTGTAGCCTAGGCGGTAGCATAGGAGTCCTCCTCTCTTGTCTCTTGACATAAGCCTCATAGTCGGTCACGGCGTCTCCGCTCTGTCATGAGGATTGGCCCTCGCCTCGGCCCTCCTCCTCCCGAAGCTGTCGGGTCCTCCACACCCACAATGGCCTCACGCCGCCTCAAAATAGCCACTGAGTCTCTCCCGGATGCCTCTCGTACCAATCCGGGTACCAAGTGGTCGGGAACACCGGTCTTGGACGCTGAGGATAACCCGAGGAGGAAAGACGTCATACCTCCATGCTCGGGAAAGAAAGGAAAACACCGAAGGATCATCCATAGAAGCAGGAGCCACCACCCCGGTGGCTATATCATCAAAGTCCTCCAAAGGAACTGCTCCAAGCCGAATTGTCTCGAGAACCAAAGACGGAATGTAAAAGCTGGGTGAGAAAGCCCGGAAGCATAATCACATGAGACCCGTCCTGAAGCACTCTGCGAGTCTCCACCCGCCAACAAGGCGCGACCATCTGATATCTTACGTGGCGACCAGCCATCCAACGCTCCCATGAGCCCTGATCATCGAAATCCACAGCAACCCCCCTCCTTTCAAATGTCCAAGGCTTGATCATGTCAGGAGTTTCCCGAAGAATCCCCAAGCGCTCCATCAGCTACAGGGTCAAGAGGAACGGGCTGCCCCCGTGCATATACCGCTTCCCAGTAGCCAGCCTATCGAGAGCATGGAAAGTCTCCCCCAGGATCAGAGGTACAACATCTCTGCCTAAGCGACAATGAACGACTACATCCAGCAGAGACCGATGACAGATCCCAAAAGAATAGACCATGAGCAAGGTCCCGAACATGCAAAGTGCAAAGGCATCCCAATAGGCATCGTCAAGCAAACCTAAGCCCCTAAACCTATTAGGGAGACCGGAAATATCAAAATGGTCGGGACCACGGATCATACCTTGCGCTTCCTCCGGGGAAAGATGAAGGAGGACGCACAATCTGTCAACAAAAGAAGCCCCTCCGGGCAAAGGAACCGCTATCTCCTCCACCTCCGGACCTCCAAGCAAGGCCCGAAATTCTTCGACGGTTGGGACCATCTCGTTGAAGGAAAGGCAAAAAACATGCCTTCTAGTATCCCAAAATGAGGAAGAAGCCCTCAGAAGATCGTAGTCCAGAATCAATTCCTTGAGAGACCATAAGCACTTCACCTTGTACCTTTCTTCAAATAAGGACCTCCTCTCATGCATAATCTCCCGGGACCAATCCTTGAACTTGTTGAAGAATGACATTTGGGATTCTTGGGACAATTTTGATGGAGCTTTTCTAAGGTTTTCCATGGATTTTCTCTCTTTCTCCCCGAAAATGGTGTTTGAATTTGGAGGTTGAAGAGGATATTTGAATTTGAAATAAAGTGAGACCAGATCTGAAGCAAAATTAAAGGACAATGTTAGATGCAGGACTCCTCCGCGCGGACATGATTGTTTTTCATCAGAAAAATCTGCAACAATCCAAGCTGCTGCACCAAAAAAGAAATATTCCGTCCCGATTGCTCGAAACCTGTGCAAAAAAAAAAACCTCCCCAAACCAGTCCATATACCAAACACTAACACCCCTGCCAAAAAACCAAGGCTCATGCAACATTGCATTCATACTGCATTGCATTCATAAAAAAATAAAATCCTAAATTATTACATTCCAAAAATAAAGGGAGTGTGCAAAAAAAAATTAAATAAAAAAATAGGTAACAATAATCCTAAATTATTACATCCCAAAAAAAAAAAGAAGAGCAAAAAAAAAATGTGCAAGAAAAAAAAAAGCTGTACAAATCTCAAAATCTCAGAAAATCAGTCTAAAAAAAAGGGGGTAATCAATCAGAATCCCTAGCGCCTGACGTCTGTCCCGGTCCCTCTTGCGACTCGGGCCCGCCTCCTCGGGAGCCACGAAGATCTCGGGCTCGAGAATCGTCCTCGTCTCCCGAAAGAGGCTCGTCGGGACCAACCGGCACGCTACGATAGGGCAAGCCGAGATCTGCGAAAAAATCATATCCGAATGTGAAGGCGTCGGACTCTGGGACGTACGAAGACGACCCACCATGCTTTGCCAAACGTGTCCACTGCCCGTGTGGATCCCGAGAATGACGTGATCCGAAGCGGCACCGCGCGGGGATCAATGAGAGGAGACGAGAGGAGTCTACGAAGAAGTCTACGAACGAATAGGGAAGCCTCACTTTGACGGGCGCCGGCCGTGGTCGCCTCGCTCTAGCACGAGGAGCCCATGGCGACCATCCTCTGATAAATCTCTTAGCTCCGATCACTTGCTTCGTCGGCTTCTCGACGACCATCTCCGAAAACTGCACAAAAACAAAAGCGTCAGAAACAGTTGAAGCGAAAAATGATGACAGGAAAGAAAAGAAAGTACAAAAAAAAAAAGGAAAGGTGGGAAGGAGAAGCCATACCTTCATACCGGACGAGGCCGGAAAGCTCGTGGAAGCCGCTCGAGTGAGGGATCTGCACCCTCAATCGGACCCCATCCTGGATATATGAAAAATCCGTCCGAGGGTACCGCGGGATCCCAAGCCCCTCTCTATCCGGAGCACAGGGCATCCTCGGCCTCCTCAAAACAAATACCGGATATGGCTCAATCGCTACGAAATCCGAGAAGTGCCGGCCGGCTCGGTAATCATCCCAGTCACGAGATCTGTCACTCGGGTGCATCATATCGGCGGGAGGCTCCACCGGTGTCATCAAAGGCGAATTCACGCCATGCGGCGCGTCACCCTCTCTCCCGGGTAATAGACGTCGCAAGTCGGACCTCTCGGAATCCTCCATTGCACGGTCCAAATCTCGGCGCCCTTCGAGCTGCGCCACCTCGAAACGATTCCAGGGATAGAATATCATCCTCTCATCCGTCTCAGCCTCCGTCAAAGGAAGACAATCCGCGTATCTGAGAGTCGTGCGCCCCCTGGAGCTTATCTTCTCTCGGGCATGCTTGGACCGGGAGCGCATGGCCGGATACGCCCGGCGTACTCCGCCGGTGTCGCCACATCGTGACGTGGAAGAACTCCAACGCCCATACTGCGAAAGGTAAAAATCAAATCAATCCGGTGCAAAAGGAAAGTGTGTGCTCAAGAAGAAAGGGAAAGCAAAGAGAGAGCTTATACCTCCGGGGGCAAACTCAAAGCGGTACAAGGAGCTCACGGCCTTCCGGCTGTACCTATCGAGAGCAAAGTAAAGCTCGCCCGGCCCGGCTTCTCCCCAGGAGACGTCTCCAGCCATCTCCATGTCCTCCAAAGACCTCAGCAAGGCAAAGACTGCCGTCCCCTCAGCATGTCCAAAAAGGGTGCTTGAAAAAGCAAACCATAAGAAGGCCCTGGCAATCTGATCGACGCCTATCCTCTCCTCCCAGCCTCGTAGCTCACAATGGTCTCCACAATCTTCCCGTAGACCACCGCATACTCCATCCCCATCCCCTTTTTGGGAATAGGGGAAAATCCCGAAGAGCACAGTAGATGTCGCATCGGCTGTAGCCGTCCCGCCACTCAATGCTGCGTCCATTGAAGGACAAACCCGTGATCGCGGCATAGTCGGAAGGCGTAATCGTAGCCTCGCCCCGAAGAAGTGAAACGTGTGGGTCGCATCCCACGGTCTTTGCGCCAAAGCAAACATCAGGCCCTTGCTCTTAGGGAACTTGACCAATCCCCTCAAGCACTCAACAAACTCCCAAAGCCCGGTCTCAACAACAATCTGTCTCGGACTCGGCAAAGCTCCTCGGCCCGCATTCGGAAGCCGGTCCCACAAGTCAACTACAGACTCCACCGATCCTCGAGTCTTCATCTTATTCAGCTGCTCCGTCACGTAGTTGTTTCCACCCTGCAATAAAACAAAAAAAAAGAAAATGTCAAAAAAAAATTTTGCATTTGCATTAAAAAAAAAAAAAAGAGCATACATATGCATCATGAAATTTCAAAGAAAATTCGACAGCATAACAGCATACAATGAGCATAGCCCCATTTTTCTCGCACAAAAAGACAGTTTTCAGCAAATCCCAATGCATTCATCAAAAAAAAAAAAATGCATTCCTACGGAAGTAAAAACTCCGTCCCATTTTCAAAAAAAAAGAGAAGTTCCTATGCATACATGCATATCATCCATCATCTCAAAAAAAAAATCCCACATTCATACATTCAACAGAAAGAAAAATCCGTCCCGCTTTTCAAAAAAAAAATCATATATACATTCATATCATCATCATTGGCAAAATGCCCATTCTTTTCAAACAAAATGCATGCATTGCATCATTTTTCAAATCACAATTTTCGAATTTACAAAAAAAAAATGGCGAAAATGCCAATTCTTTTTCCAAGCAAAATGCATATTTTGGAATACCCATATAATCATTACAACATGCAAAGCATCAAAATCAAGATTCAAATCCAAGAACATCAATCATTCAAATTTTCAAAAAAAAAAAAAATCAAAAATCACCCAAAACTCAATTTCAAGCAGGAAATCGACAAAGGAACCAAAAGGATTCGAAGAATACCGTTCGGAGACTCGGATCAGAAGCCCAATGTTGCCAAGCATCGGGGTAGGGCTCCTCCGCAATCGATTGCGAAAGAGTATAATGCCTCCTCATTCGGACGAGCTCCAATCGTCTCTCTGCTACCGGGCCACGTCCTTGGCCTTGAAAAACACCTTCCCCGTGTTCCATTGCTTGAAAATCGAAGAAAATCGGAAGATTTTTGAAGCTTTTTGGACAACAATGGCGGCTTGGGGCGTTTTCTCTCTTCCTCTCTCGTAATTTTCAAAAAACTGAATGGGGAAGAAGAAGGGCGTTGGCCCCTCATTAAGACCCTCTGACTTTCAGATCCCCTCCGCGCGGATAGGGTTGTAAGGGTCAAAATGACCCTTTTGCCCTTTAAAAATCCAGGACTCTGCAATTCAGTCCTCAACTTGACAAAGTTAACCAAAGTTAACCAAAGTCAACCCCCTGTCAAGAAAATCACAAACGGCAGTCAAACGTAAGACCGATTTCCCCGAGAAAGATAACGAGATCCCGTATCTTTCATCAAAATCATCAAACGGCAGTCAAACGTAAGACCGATTTCCCCGAGAAAGATAACGAGATCCCGTATCTTTCATCAAAATTACCCCCGGCGTTCAAACGTAAGTCCGATTTCCCCGAGAAAGATAACGAGATCCCGTATCTTTCATCAAAATTACCCCCGCGCGGTCAAACGTAAGTCCGATTTCCCCGAGAAAGTTAACGGAATCCCGTTTCTTTCATCAAAATCATCCCCGGCAGTCAAACGTAAGACCGATTTCCCCGAGAAAGATAACGAGATCCCGTATCTTTCATCAAAATTACCCCCGGCGGTCAAACGTAAGTCCGATTTCCCCGAGAAAGTTAACGGAATCCCGTTTCTTTCATCAAAATCATCCCCGGCAGTCAAACGTAAGTCCGATTTCCCCGAGAAAGTTAACGGAATCCCGTTTCTTTCATCAAAATCATCCCCGGTAGTCAAACGTAAGACCGATTTCCCCGAGAAAGATAACGAGATCCCGTATCTTTCATCAAAATCATCAAACGGCAGTCAAACGTAAGACCGATTTCCCCGAGAAAGATAACGAGATCCCGTATCTTTCATCAAAATCATCAAACGGCAGTCAAACGTAAGACCGATTTCCCCGAGAAAGATAACGAGATCCCGTATCTTTCATCAAAATTACCCCCGGCGGTCAAACGTAAGTCCGATTTCCCCGAGAAAGTTAACGGAATCCCGTTTCTTTCATCAAAATTATCCCCGACAGTCAAACGTAAGTCCGATTTCCCCGAGAAAGTTAACGGAATCCCGTTTCTTTCATCAAAATCATCCCCGGCAGTCAAACGTAAGTCCGATTTCCCCGAGAAAGTTAACGGAATCCCGTTTCTTTTATCAAAATCATCCCCGACAGTCAAACGTAAGACCGATTTCCCCGAGAAAGATAACGAGATCCCGTATCTTTCATCAAAATTACCCCCGGCGGTCAAACGTAAGTCCGATTTCCCCGAGAAAGTTAACGGAATCCCGTTTCTTTCATCAAAATCATCCCCGGCAGTCAAACGTAAGTCCGATTTCCCCGAGAAAGTTAACGAAATCTCGTTTCTTTCATCAAAATCATCCCCGGCAGTCAAACGTAAGTCCGATTTCCCCGAGAAAGTTAACGGAATCCCGTTTCTTTCATCAAAATCATCCCCGGCAGTCAAACGTAAGACCGATTTCCCCGAGAAAGATAACGAGATCCCGTATCTTTCATCAAAATCATCAAACGGCAGTCAAACGTAAGACCGATTTCCCCGAGAAAGATAACGAGATCCCGTATCTTTCATCAAAATCTTCCCCGGCAGTCAAACGTAAGACCGATCTTCCCGAGAAAGATAACGAGATCCCGTATCTTTCATCAAAATCATCCCGGCGGTCAAACGTAAGACCGATTTCCCGAGAAAGATAACGAGATCCCGTATCTTTCATCAAAATCATCCTGCGGTCAAACGTAAGACCGATTTCCCCGAGAAAGATAACGAGATCCCGTATCTTTCATCAAAATCATCAACCGGCAGTAAAGCGTAAGACCGATTTCCCCGAGAAAGATAACGGAATCCCGTATCTTTCATCAAAATTATTCCCTACAAGAAACGTAAGACCGATTTCCCGACGAATACATCTCGATTTTTCCTCAAAGAAAGGCTAACGAAATCCCCAAAGAAAGTTAACGGAATCCCGTATTAACGGAATCTCGAGTAAAACTCGAACTACGAAAGGGCTTGATTCCCACTAGGGATACGTAGGTAGCCTATCATTAGGTCCAGCCCCTCGACCAAAACGGTCACCCTCTCCTTCGGCAGCAGACAAAGTCCACCGAAAGGCCATCTCAAATCAAGGTTCGAGGCACCTAAAACGCCATCATCAAGGTTCGAGGCACCTAAAACGCCATCTCCAAGGTCTGAGGCACCTAAAATGCCATCATCAAGGCCCGAGGCACCTAAAACGCCATCTCCAAGGTCTAAGGCACCTAAAACGCCATCGTCAAGGTTCGAGGCACCTAAGACGCTATCACACACAACACTAGGAAAGCGATAAATTGCAATCATACCCAGCAGAGCAGATGGTCATCAGACCGAAAATGGTCATTCCTATCCCCAGTAGAGCGGATAGCACTCCGACCGAAAATGGTCATCTCTTATCCCCAGCAGAGTTTCTCTCCAGCAACCGACTGCAGAACTCGCTCATCATCTCCCGGGTCAAAGACCCGAACTACGGCCGGCTTGATTCCCACTCGGGATACGTAGGTAGCCTATCGCTAGGTTCAGCCACTCGATCACTCGATCATCCTGCCAAATATGGAGCCTTACTCTTATCGACGACCCCGCTTCCTTCGAAAGCGCCGTCGCCGAGGGGCTACTGTAAGTGCTCCAATTTGAGCTTGTTAGAATTTTCGTTAGAAAATTAATGAAAGTTATAACATTCCTAACAATTCCTAACATTCCTAACATTTCTAACAAAGTGAGGGCAAAATGGGCATTGTTATTTAAGGATAAACCAAGGAAAAGAATCAAAAAAGTGAAAGAAATGGTCAAAAACCAAAAATAGAAATGGCTGGAACATAATCTGGCTGTTTAATTTGAATTTTAAAAAAGATTATTCCTTGTGTCCAAAGCCTGAAGCAGCATTTAATGAACAGTGCACGCGACTGATCCCATCCGCGCGAATAGGTTTGTAATTTTCAGAGGGCTATAAATTGAGCCCTCCAGTCACAAAAAAAAGAAGGAACAAGAACACAATTCACAGCATTTGGCGAATATACTTGAGAAAACAGTGAGAATTCTATAAGAATTGTCACCTTTTTCTCTTGAATCTTCCCAACTTCCACTCACTCAAATCAAACCCAAACACTCTTGCATTCAAGCCTTCAAACACAAAGCACAAAGAAGATAGGTATAACCTCCCTCTTCTTACCCTAAGTCTCTCATCCATGCATGCATTTTCAAACTACAAAATGTAGTTCATTCATCTTCTTGTCTTAAGATCCAAGAAGATCACCATGGAAGTTCATCTCCATGGATGATCTTCTACAAGGATCTACATTATTTTCAAAGTGTTCTTACTTTCTTGCAAAGAAAACACATTTTCAAAACCCTAAAAACCATTTTCAAGCACCAAATCTTGATTTCAAAGGATAAAATTCCCCTTCCCAAGCAAATGAAGTGCTTAGTCCTAATGTACCCCAAGGATGGTTTGGTATAGTTGATTCACCACTAAAATTTCAAGTGATCACTAACCAAAACCTAGGAAAATGGGGACAAGCATGGATGCAAAACCCCCCTTAAAATCATATTTTCTTTCTTGAGAAGTTGCTGTCCAGTAGCAATTTTCCAAGACCCCAGTCCATTGTCTTAATTTTTGGACACAGATAAACTTGGAATTTGGTGTTGACTACAAAACACTTTTTGTAGCCAACATCCAGAGATTTCCAGAAATATTTTTACTTTATTTTTTGAGTGAGTAAAACTCCTTTTTTCAAATTTTCTTTTAGAGGCCAGTTCATCAGCTTCTGGGAATCCAGATCTCATATTTGAGATTTCCAGAAGGTTTTGACCCCTCAAATCTTCTCCAAAATGGAAAATTACTTCGCACAAATCTTATTTAAGGTGTCTGGGAAAACTTTAATTTTCTGAGTTTATCCAGATTATGAAGTTTTAAGGCCCTTGAGTCCATTTCAAAATCAAAGGTCCACTGCCTTTTTCATTCTGGCAGAAGTGACTCTCAACTTCAAAAGGTCTTTTGAGTACCAAATCTCAACCCAAAAATCTTCCAAAAAATCATGGGATCAGTTTAAAGTCTTAAAAAGACATCCCAATTTTTACTTTTCTGAGTTTCAACTTATTTTGGCCAAAACACACACACACACACACACAAATGATTTTCAGCTTGGAAGACTCGTTTTACGAGGCATTCCGGGTGCACACTAACGTCCTTCCCGACGTGTAACATGACCTCCGAACCCAAATCTCTAATCTCGGGCATTTTTCAAAGTTTTGGCCCTTAAAACAAAAATGGCGTGGTGACTCCGTTCTTTTTCTGGGTTTTATTTGGTTTTTTCAAAGAAACGCAAAAAATCGAAATCTTTTCCCGCGAAATGGCGACACATCATCACAAAAATGTGTGTAACAAGATATGTATTAAAATGCAAATCAACGCTTTGTTTTATTGCTCAACAAGGGGAATTACAACTTGTAAGCCTTTGACTCTGGGAGGCCACATCCCACTTTACATCGAGGACTAACAGAACTTACAACTGAAATGTGGTCTCTGCAGAGAGCCACTTGTGTCGCGTGACACATGACTCCAACTGTCCAGTTGTATCGCGTGACACGAGTTAACCATTTGCAGGAACCTTACAA
The DNA here is from genome assembly GCA_022495995.1 of Adenophora triphylla var. japonica. NCBI lineage: Eukaryota > Viridiplantae > Streptophyta > Magnoliopsida > Asterales > Campanulaceae > Adenophora > Adenophora triphylla. The sequence continues at coordinate 1,041,969 of JAFEMH010000045.1, read as the reverse complement.
TGTGAGCACCGATCCAACATAGAGCAAATCAAATCCCAACATAATATCCAAACAACTCAGAAACCCACGAAATCATAATAGATTGACCAAGGGGATGTGGATATAGAGAGATCCACACTCCCTTGGCCAATAGGCAATAAACCCAACAAACTCACATCATGAACATCAACAATACCAAGCAAAGCCAATTAAACAGAGAGATCGGCAGTTGGGACTTGATAATTGGGGACAGATGGAGTCTAATTATCAAGTCCGGGGAATATCAATTACAATGAAACAAATAAGCAGTAAATGTGAGATGGAAGTGAGGGAAGTCGTTACCCTCGTAGTATCCACGCTCCTTCGACCACGTTAGGTAGAAGGATCTTCAAATCGGCTCCAGAACGAACTCAAATCCCAGACCACGTGACTTCGCAATTCCCAGTACGTGCGTGCTTGGGCTTCGGAATGGAATTGACTCTGGAAGCAGGGGAAGGGCAATCGGTTGGCGTGCTTGGCGTTGTTGAAGGTATTGATCGGAATTCGTTGGTAGAGTATCGGTGGTTGACGGCTTAGGGCTGGAACAGGGGAATCGGTTGTTGGTTTTGGGTATAGAGTTGTTGGAGGGGGAGATACAAGGTGAAGGTGAGGAGGATTCCGGTGAATTGGTGTTGCCAGTCAATTGATTTTGGATGGGGAAGACGAACGGTGAATGGGAGAGAGGGTGAGCTCGGTATTCATTTGGTTGAAGAGTGAATTGGGAGAAATTGGATTGGGGAAGAAGGTAATTGAGCTAGAGGGAGGTCGCCAGTTGAGGTTGGGTTATTTTCTGGTGAGGAAGAGCTTGGTTAGGGAAGATTTAGGGAGCGACCATGGATGGAGGAAGCTTGGGTCGCCGGTTAGTTTGAGGAGTGAATTAGGTCCGGTGAGGGAGGGGTTGCAATCGTGGTTGCTTGGGATGTGAGAGAGAGGATTGGTGTTGGTCTTGGCCGGAGGGAGAGGCTAGGTTGTTGTTGAGTTTGGCCGGAGAAGATGGATCTGCGTATAGAGAGAGAGAGAGGAGAGAGAGAAGTGATTCCGGATAGAGAGAGAAAGGGTGAGGTCTCTGTGAACTGTGTGTTCTCCCTTGACAAATGAGAGGAAATTGGTATTTAAAAGCTCAATGGGAATGGGATTATAATGTCGCATGACCCAACGTATCCAATTTCCATGCCTCAAGCTGTCGCACGACTGGAGGAGTCAATAACCGATTCTGGCACCAAAGCCAAATTCTGGAACATTCCGGGTTAATTTCCAAGAGGTCCAAACTGATTTATTCCTTGTAGGTCCTTTTGTCCGGGAAAAATACTAAAACATATTTCCTTCGCGAGAAACTTATAAAATATTTCCGGAAGTCTCGGAACAGACCGGGAATTTACCAAAATGCCCCTTAGTGCGATTTTATCGTTTAAAATGCACCTAAAAGGGTTGCGAATTGGATTGGCGTACTCACAGAGCCCCTCGGCAACGTCACTTATGGAAGAAGTGAGGTTGTCGATAAAAAGGACCCAATCTCAATGAGCAGCAGGGGATAAGGCGACGGGCTAGAAGGTGATCTGGGGAAATCGGATGGCTGGACCTTTGGAGAAAGGATTCCTACGTATCCCTAGGAGGGAATCAAGCCAAATCGTAGTTCGAAAACGAAACTAACAAGAAGCAAGAAAGGGTAGAGATGTGCTTTCATACCTTTGCTGTGCTTACCTGTGACTTCTTGAGGGGGTCGGTATACTGCGGTTGGCTAGTGTAGACACCCCATTCTGAACCAATAATTCATGATTACACTACTCTTCGTCTCTCTTTTATGTTTTGATGAAAGCATATCAGTTTCGTCATGTTTCGTTAAGTTTCTAACTAACCTCGTTAGTTTTGGACTTAACTGACTAACGGAATAACTGAAGAGGGCAGAATTGTCCACAGACTGCTTTGTCTCGCACGAGATATCATATCTCGTGCGAGATATTCCCTCAACAGGATGTGCAGAAATCACTCTCCTTCTCCGTTTCAACCTCCTTTCTTGATAAACCTCATCTAATCCGGTTCTCCAATCAGAATTGAGTTCTGGAAGCTTCCTAGGAGTGTTTTACCTCTCCACCTCTACCTCTTAAACCCCTATAAATACTTGGTGACTTCCACTGTTTCAAAGGTCCAGATTTCCACACAACACACACAATTTGTTGGTTTCTCTCCACGAAAGATTCCTTCAAATCACTCACAAAACCTCCCTAAAATCACCTAAAGTTTGTTTATCAACCCTGTTGATCAACAAACATCCAAACCCAAATCAAGGATTGAGGCGAAGCTCTGTCCGCATCAAGATTTGACTCTCATATTGAGTCGAAACTCTGCCCAAATCACTTCTCGATCGAGAAAACATCTTAGAACCACGTTCTAAATCAAATCCTCCCTAAACTAGGTAAACTCCTATACTTTTACTCTTTTCTTCTTAATCTCTCTCTATTGGCTTTTAGAGTGGTGTAATCCCATCAAAAGGATTAGCCTAGAGTCCCTTCAATCGATGAAGGCGATCTCGAAGTGTACAATCCGACATTCCTAATCAAGAAATTGATTAGGATTTTCTTGTTCTTTATTTAATTAGTAATTAAAAAGATTGATAATACTCAATTGGCAAGACCGATCTCCGGATTGGGTGGAATGGATGCTCCTCGACCTACCCATTCGATAACTTAACCCCCGAACCCTCAAATCTCTTTTTAAGGTTTTTCTTATTGTTTTCCTAAATAAATAATAAGTGGCGACTCTGTTATTTGAAAAATTCACGCATCGCTACAGTGGCGACTCCGCTGGGGACAATTAATTAAGAGGGTTAGACTTGCGTTACAATTGAGTATTATCAATCTTTTTATTTTCTGTAAAATTTGATTTTTCTGAATTTTTTGAAATTTTTCTGTACTGTTTTTATCAAAAAATAATTACTGTGCGACAGCTTATTCAGCGCGAGATTACTTATCTCGCGCGAGATAAGTTCACGGTTTTTGCAAATCAAAATTCCTTCCTCTGGCGGCGGCAGTGGGAAAAGGATTAGGTCTACTTTAATTTTCAAAGTTTGACCAAGCAATTGAAAAAAAAATAAAAAAAAATACCAAAATACCAAACCTGGTTGCTGACTTTCCTTCCATGTTTGACCGCAAAAGCCAAAAAGAAAGGGACTTGCTTGGTTGACTTTACTCTTTAAAGTTTGACCATATTTGAAAAAAAAAAAAATCAAAAAATCAAAAACCGAAAACAGTTTCAAAAAACTTCAAAAAAAATTCAGAAAAATCAAAATAAAATATTATTTCTATTTTGCTTGTGCTAACTTTATTTTGCAGGGTAGAGTAATTAATTTATTACTTAAACTATACAACTGCGTGCGATTGAATTATTTCAATTTTTTTTACCGGTCATCGGTTGACTCGGGCTTTGTAATAAATTAGTTTATTTATTCTCTCGCTCTCTCTCTCATTAAGTGGAACTACGACGGCCTGAGTCTTTCTAATTTGGGGGAAACGTAGGCAACCACTTGGTGCGGCCACTATCTGTTTTTCTTTTAGTTTTCAAAAAAAAAAAAACTCTCTATTTTTCTCTATCACCTAGATTGACTCTCACACACGCGCACTCATATTATAACTGTCATTGCACTACATATCCTTGATAAACCCGGGACCCACACTAAGGACGGATGACGGTAACCACCTAGTCGCCGGTCTCTCCGAAGTTGGATCATCCCACTCCGCGTATTCAATCCATCTAGATTGTCATATCGCGGGGAGCCTAGCCTTCCAGCCCTGCATCGCCACATATCATGTAGATTGACTTTTTAGGACACTCCTTGACCGGTCGGTTTGATCTTGGAGTCCTTGTAATCCCTTGTCAAGATCGTTTTGTGCAATAATCCACGGAAAAGAAATCAATAAATTGTCGCTTCGGAATTGTCCCTTCGGAAACGTCCCTACGGTTGTCCCTTCGGATTTGCCCCTAAAAAGAGAAAATTTTCTCATCAAAATTATTGCACAAAACTTGATGTTACTTTGGATTACTCCGACCCCTAGGTCCCTAGGTTTGGTTCTTGAACTTTAGAAACCCCCAAAACGGATTTTCCGTCCGATCAAAATTAGGATTAAAATCAGAAAATTGTGACTTTCCGTGGTGAAGTCTCGCGCGACACTACTTGTCTCGTACGAGATAAGTGTTCGGTCTTTTCGTGTTTTGGCCAAAACCTTCAAACCTTCAAGCCTTCATTCACCCTATTCAGCCGACTTGTTGGGACTCGATCAAGGTTTAACCCGGTTGCTACACGTCTAGGTCCTTCGCCAAAGCTCGACACGATGTCTGCTTCTCCGTCTACCACCGAGGCCGATTTCAACGATGCTAAGGTCCAACTCATCGAAGCCATGACTAGGTTGGATGAACAAAGTAAGAAAATTGATGAGCAAAACGCCCAAATGGCCGCCCTCATGAAAGAACTCCACGAGTTGAAAGTCAAGAAAGGAAGAAAGCAAAAGCAGAAAGTGGAATCCTCCTCCGATGAAGAGGAATCCTACACCAAAGTGAATAAGAAAACCAAGAAGTCAAGCAAGAAAAAGGAAGAATCCGATTCCTCCTCTTCCTCATCATCCTCCGATGATGAAGGACATACCTCCAAGGGCACTAAAACCAAGAAAGAAGGCAGTGGTGAAACTACTAAACTTGGTGACCATGTTACTAAGAACTACCTCGAGAAGAAGCTTGCGACTCTTGACACTTCCAAGGGGTCATTCGTTCCATTTGATCCCGATGCTCTTCAACAATCCATCACCAAGTTTCCTCGCAAGTACAAGACACCCGATATTGCCAAGTTCAATGGTACTACCTGTCCTCGAGCTCATGTTGAGACCTACACTTGGGCCATGCTTCCAATGGGCGTTGATAACACAATCTTGGCCCAATGCTTTCCTCAAACTTTGGAGGGTGCTGCAAGGGATTGGTACATGTCTCTTCCTACGACTACAAGACTTGATTGGTCATCCGCATGTTTGGTCTTCCAAAGGCAGTTTGAAGACAACTCCACTTACCGCCCTACTAGGAGGGATCTTGAACAAACCAAGCAACATGCAAATGAGTCCTTTGCTGAATTTGCTAGAAGATGGAGACTCAAACTTACTGAAATTGTCGAAAGGCCTACTCTCAAAGAGCAAATCCACATCTTCCTTTAATGCCTTCGTGATGAATTCCAAGAGAAGCTCGCCGGTAACTACTTTCCTAGTTTCAATGAACTCCTCGAGTCCGGAATTAGGGTTGACGACTTCCTAAAAAGCAAAAAGAGGGAAAGTACTTTCCGCTACAACAAGCCCACCACAAGTAAGGATGCTTCAGTCAACGCTATTGCACTCATCCGCCCCAACACCGGAAAGTATTCTGCTGTCCCTCCTCCTGAAAAGAAAAAGAGGCACTACGACAAAATTGAAGGAATCACTCAAGAAGAACTCTTCGATGTGCTTGTCCAGAATGAAAAAATCAAACCAAGGGAAGGTGGTCCTCCGAAGGATATGGGTCCGAATCATGCTCATCACTTATTCTGCAAGTACCACAACTTCACCGTCCATGACACCAACTCCTGCCACCACTTGAAGGACATCATACAAGACCTCTTTGATAATGGAGATCTAGAACGTCCCAACGTCATCACCAATCCTCTCCCTCGCAATCCATGAAGAAGATGAAGCTCCAAGAAGAAATCTACACTTATCACTTTGGGGCTACCACTATCCTCTCCCTTTCTCCTTTGATAGAAGTAGATTAGGTTTTAAAGTTCCAAGTATGAACTCGAATATTCGTTCTGTCTTTCTAGTACTCCTCACCTCCTCTAGTTTGTGTCTTCTAAACTACCGAGTCTGTTCTTAAATTTCTCAATAACTGAAAGTAATTTCTTTTCCTAAACACTTTCCCTAAAGTTGTCCTACCTCATGAATATCATTCAACTCATGCAAAATAATGGACCTTCCATTCCCTAAATCATCGTAAAAATAGAAACTTCTAAGTGACTTTAAGAAGCAAGTTATCATTAGGAGGCTTAAGGGTTAAACATTACCCCTACTGAAAGTTAGAGACCAACAAGCGAAGAAAGCCAAAGGTGCTGCTGTCAACATTCATCCAAAGAAAAGTGGGGCTACTCAACTCAAGGCTTTGAGAGTACAAAAAAAAAAAAAAAAGCTCGCTAAGACGAAACTCCTCAATTCGTCATTGGCAAAAATAGAGCATCGAAAAATAAAAAAAAAAAACCTCTCAAGCCTTCATCGCCCCACAACAAGGATGGAATTTCAACAAAGGCAAGAAGGACTCTCCCACAAAGAAGAGGAGTCAAGTGATACCAACAAAAGAAAAGAGGATTCCTCAAAATCCTCCTACATCAAGTGAAGAAGACTTTCAGTATCAAAAAAAATGTTTACCCTTAAGTCATACTAATGATTGGCTTTCTCCTCAATCTTGTTTAGAAATTTCTAGATGAAGCATGGTCCATTAAAAGTAGAACAACTTTTCTAGACCTTTGAGCCATGTAGCGTTCTTTGTTGAGTCTAGGGGCTTCCTGTTAGCCACTCTCATACACACTCTTGAAATTCAAGCATCAAAACTGGGGCTTCCTCACCTTTCCTCCCCCAGTCAATCTCTACTTCAACTCTTCGAAATAATCAAATCTGCATTAGGAGCATTCCTCTTTGCTTCTCACTCTCATCATTAGAGAATACACTTCTCCAAAGAATCAATGCTTGGATCACCTTCCAATGAATAGAGTCCGTCTCTCCTAAACTAACTTGAGATCTCATTTCTCTCTCCTCAATAAGATTTTCTCTCTCTGAGTTCTCTTCGAGTTACATACTATTCAAAAATAAAATGAAAAAAAAGACGCAAAAGAGATGCCCGCTAGATTGAAAACCCGAAAGGGCGGTCTAGGCAAAAACCAGGGTGCGCACTAAGAAAAAAAATCAAAGGTCAAAGGGAGAGTATTCTTCAGCCTTCTTCATCGGATGTCATTCGATCCTTTTCAAATCAAACCAACAAGGAGAGTCTCCTTCAATCATCTTCAAATCAAGAGAACAGCTTCACAAGCCTGTTCACAAAGTCATCTACCACTTGCAAGCAATTTGGGGCTTGAGACACCAAAGGGACTTGGACATAAAGCCATTACGACAGTCGACAGATTTGTAGTCGTTTGCCTCCTAGAGACACGATTCAAAGTAGAAGTAAGAATGAATATTCTCAACAAGCCTAGATGTGTTCACAAAAGGATACTCATCGAACGAAATTCTACAACAATACAACCTCGCTGACTAGCAACGGATTCTGCATAAACCTGATTTGGTCCCAACTTGTCAAACACAAGTTCACTCATATATTTCACCCATCTCAAATACAAATTCATACAAATGTCCCTACATATCCATACACCATATACTCATACATAAACTCACCACCAAAATGTCTGACCGGCCATTCACACGAACAGACGCGAGCACCACCACGTAAGTCCAGTCAAACAATTAAAATCTGAAAAAATCTACTTGGAATCTTTATGTGCTGACAGGTACACAAAGGTAAGAATCATTCGGGTCTATTCGAGACCAGCATGCATATACCCTTGCATTACAGGGGCCGACAGAACCTCCATCTCAACCGAAAACTTCAAGTCCGTGACCTCGGCAACATCAACAAAGTCTGTGACGGCAGCAACCTCAAAGTCCGTGACCTCGGCAACATCAACAAAGTCTGTGACGGCAGCAACCTCAAAGTCCGTGACCTCGGCAACATCAGCAAAGTCTGTGACGGCAGCAACTTCAAGTCCGTGACCTCGGCAACAACTTCAAAGTCTGTGATGGCAGCAAACTTCAAGTCCGTGACCTCGGCGACAACTTCAAAGTCTGTGATGGCAGCAAACTTCAAGTCCGTGACCTCGGCAACGACAACAAAGTCCGTGACCTCGGCAACGACAACAAAGTCCGTGACCTCGGCAACAACAATGGCAACGTCAGTAACCTCGGGCGGCGCGCTTCAACAACTTCATCAACAAACCGGGTATCATCAGAATTGGGTCAAGTCCTTGATTCCTCAGTATGATTTTACCTTTTCAAAAAAAAAAAAAATCCCTCCTCAATTTTCAAAAATGATTTTCAAAATACCTAAAATAGCCTTTTTAGTGTTTTGGAGTCGAACTACGTTTGGTCTGATTCTCTCTTAGAGATACGTAGGCAGCCGTGCGGCACGACCATCCCAATGTTCAGAATGATGTCTTTTCTATCGACGACACTTCTTCTTTCATAAGACCTGTCGCCGAGGGGCTCTGTAGACACCCCATTCTGAACCAATAATTCATGATTACACTACTCTTCGTCTCTCTTTTATGTTTTGATGAAAGCATATCAGTTTCGTCATGTTTCGTTAAGTTTCTAACTAACCTCGTTAGTTTTGGACTTAACTGACTAACGGAATAGCGAAGAGGGCGTAATTGTCCACAGATCGCTTTGTCTCGCACGAGATATCATATCTCGCGCGAGATATCCCCTCGACAGGATGTGCAGAAATCACTCTCCTTCTCCGTTTCAACCTCCTTTCTTGATAAACCTCATCTAATCCGGTTCTCCAATCAGAATTGAGTTTTGGAAGCTTCCTAAGAGTGTTTTACCTCTCCACCTCTACCTCTTAAACCCCTATAAATACTTGGTGACTTCCACTGTTTCAGAGGTCCAGATTTCCACACAACACACACAATTTGTTGGTTTCTCTCCACGAAAGATTCCTTCAAATCACTCACAAAACCTCTCTAAAATCACCTAAAGTTTGTTTATCAACCCTGTTGATCAACAAACATCCAAACCCAAATCAAGGATTGAGGCGAAGCTCTGTCCGCATCAAGATTTGACTCTCATATTGAGTCGAAACTCTGCCCAAATCACTTCTCGATCGAGAAAACATCTTAGAACCACGTTCTAAATCAAATCCTCCCTAAACTAGGTAAACTCCTATACTTTTACTCTTTTCTTCTTAATCTCTCTCTATTGGCTTTTAGAGTGGTGTAATCCCATCAAAAGGATTAGCCTAGAGTCCCTTCAATCGATGAAGGCGATCTCGAAGCGTACAATCCGACATTCCTAATCAAGAAATTGATTAGGGTTTTCTTGTTCTTTATTTAATTAGTAATTAAAAAGATTGATAATACTCAATTGGCAAGACCGATCTCCGGATTGGGTGGAATGGATGCTCCTCGACCTACCCATTCGATAACTTAACCCCCGAACCCTCAAATCTCTTTTTAAGGTTTTTCTTATTGTTTTCCTAAATAAATAATAAGTGGCGACTCTGTTATTTGAAAAATTCACGCATCGCTACAGCTAGTAGCTGCCTTTGGTGCCAGGTTGTAGCTGCCGGAGGGTCTCATGCTGCAACGGGTCTTTCGTGGATGCCGGAGGGTCTCATACCACTTTGCTGGTGCAGGGTAGCTGCCAGGGGTCTCACGCTACTGCTGCTGATGGGTTGTAGCTGCCGGAAGGTCTCATGCTGCAACGGGTCTCTTGTGGATGCCGGAGGGTCTCATACCACTTTGCTGGTGCAGGGTAGTTGCCGTAGGGTCTCACACTACTGTTGCTTCTCTTCGTGGATGCTGGAGGGACTCATACCACTTCTTTTGCTCTGTTGGGGATAAGTGTAGCTGCCAGGGGTCTCATGCTACTTCTTTTCTGTTCTTTCCTTGGGGATAAGTGTAGTTGCCAGGGGTCTCATGCTACTTCTTTTCTGTTCTTTCCTTGGGGATAAGTGTAGCTGCCAGGGGTCTCATGCTACTTCTTTTCTGCTCTTTTGTTGTTCTTTTACTGGTTTTGCTGCTGGACGATTTTTTTTGTTGCCTGTTGATTTTTGTGTCCTGGACTTCTCTTGGTAAGTCGGAGACTCTGCTTTTGTCTGTGCCTCTAGGCTACTGATCTTTGGAACTTTTGCTTGCCAGGGAGCAGGTTCCTCTTGGTTCTTTGGGGCCACTGATCTGGGAACTTTGCTTGCCTGGGAGCAGGTTCCTCTTGGTGCTTTTGCTTGGTAAGCCGGGGACTCTGCTTTCTGGGGAGTTGGCTTTTGGGATTTTTGCTTGGTAAGCCGGGGACTCTGCTTTCTGGGGAGTTGGCTTTTGGGATTTTTGCTTGGTAAGCCGAGGACTCTGCTTTCTGGGGAGTTGGCTTCTTTTTGGGACTTTTGCTTGGTAAGCCGAGGACTCTGCTTTCTGGGGAGTTGGCTTCTTTTTGGGATTTTTGTTTGGTAAGCCGGGGACTCTGCTTTCTGGGGAGTTGGATTTTGGGATTTTTTCTTGGTAAGCTGGGGACTCTGCTTTCTGGGGAGTTGGCTTTTGGGATTTTTGCTTGGTAAGCCGGGGACTCTGCTTTCTGGGGAGTTGGCTTTTGGGATTTTTGCTTGGTAAGCCGGGGACTCTGCTTTCTGGAGAGTTGGCTTCTCATTGGTGCTTTGGGGCCGCTTGATCTTGCTGCGTTCTGCTTGGGAGACTATCATAGATACGGGCTTTTTTTTGTTTCTCTTTCTTTTCTTTTTTTTGTTGTATTTGGCCTGAGGGCCAGTTTTCGAGGTTCGGTGAGCATTATTGCCTGGATTCTGTGGCAGCTGGGGCTCTTTTCTCTTTGACAAGCATTGTTTGGGGGCTGAGGCTACCACTTGTTGACGCTTGCTGGATGGCCGTTCACAGGACGGTCTTTGCAACACAAGCTTTGAAGTCGTCAGGACTGGTGATCATTATTGCTTGGATTCTGGGGCAGCTGGGGCTCTTTCAGATGATGCTGGTGAGATCAGATGGCTGGACCTTTGGAGAAAGGATTCCTACGTATCCCTTAAAAAGGGAATCAAGCCGGTCGTAGTTCTGGGCCTTATGAAGATAATAAAGGCGGGGTCTGCCACCTGCAGGCTTTGGAATCCTTGTCCAAGATTGTGATTCGAGGGGCAGTCCTCACGATCACATTACGATCACCTGATTATTGTACTCTGCGGAGGGAGACACAACACTCTAGGCACTTTGCATTTTATTCGACTCTTTGCTTATGCATTATTAATCTTTTGTTGCACAAGTCCATCTCAGCTAGGGAGAATAGGAAGTAGGGAGGTTTTTTTTTTTTTCTTTTGCACGGCTTGGTGAGCAGATGTGTATGTATAAGTTGCTCTATCGTGTATGTGACGAAAGTGTTTATGATGGGGTGGACCCTCTCCCACGAGGTAGGGAAATGATATGGCGCAGCTAGGCAAGTCGGGGGCGCTCCCGGGGGTACAGATTGCAGCAGGTCCATTGCTAGTGAGGAAAAAGTGTATCGCGCGTCAGGGACAGTAAGCAGCAGAGGGGGCAGAGAATGATCTTGGCTTGCGCAGCCCCAGTTGACAGTGCAAAGCAATCTTGGAGGGAATCTGGTAAGAAGAGCCGGAGGGATACCTTAACCAAAGCCCTAGCTTGAGGACATTCCATGCAGCTTCATCGCAGGCAGAGTCATCTTGTGGCCGAGGAGGCAACCCATCATTTCAAATCGTAGTCAATCAGTCGCTGGACAAGACTCGGAAATGTTTACGTGCAGGGGCGTATCTTTCGAGGGTGGGAATGAATCCCGAGTTCTGTGTATGACACTCTCGCTTTTGGGTTTAACTCTTTTGGGAGAGTGTAAGCATCGCAAGGTGTGGAATAGTGTATGGAAGCCCCTGCTGACCGACACAGTGTTTGGCTCTATCTTCCTATGATGTAGAAAGAGAAGACTTGTTAAGACACTTGAAAACCTGTCTTATTTGTGGTGATCACAAAGCTGCTTATAACCCTTTATTGATGTTCGGGTTAGTCAACCGCCAAAGCTGATATGAGCAAATATTTTTATCAATCCTGAGGAGAAAGCCCACTGATATCGAGAATCAAGCTCGGAAGAGTGAACAGTGTATGGGCATGGTCCTTGAGGAGACCGGATTCTGAGATTTGTTTGTGATTTCGACCGGACCAGTTATGGTTGCCTATGTTCCCCTCCTTAGGAGGAGCTCAGGTCGCCGTAGTTCGGGCTTATCCCGAATGAAAAGAATGAACAATGAAATTTGGGGATGTTGAGGACTTTTGAGAATTTTGAGAATTGAAAGAACATGTCCTCTTAGAGTATCAATGGGAGACACAGATGTGGAGCCCCAGTGGGACGTCCACGGCAAGTATTTGCGGAGGATAAATGAAATATGCTCACATAAAACGTCGAATGAACGGATAGAATTTGCACCATCTTCGCTTGACGGTCCTTTGAGCCGGGATGGACTTGGCTCCGCTTTAAGCAATAATCTGTTTTAGATCTCGACGATATTGGAATGAAACTGCTATCTGGTAGGAACTGCGACTGGGTCTCGGGGTTTCGATCGGTCTTCAGGTGATTTAGGATATCATGACCTCTTAAGACGAGAGGTCAACTAGGCCTTTTGCTGGTTGGACCTCTAAAGACGAGAGGTTGGCTCTTGGGTATGTGTTTTGGATTTCTAAGATGAGGGAAATCTGTGGTTGCATCTTTGCTGCCTCTAAGGATGAGAGGTCAATCTTGGCTTTGGCTAAAGGCAAAGGTAAGGGTAATGGGAATGTCCTCTAAAATCGAGAGGATGGCTTGGGATCGGTTAGAGGTAATGGTGAGGGACATCCGCGCTGTCTCTTTATTCATTCTGAGACTCCTCTTTGAGTAACGACCGGATCTTTTGACTTCTGCTTTTTGAGAGGATCGCTAGGGACTAGGCTCTCTTTCTTTTCTTTCTCTTTTTTTTATTTTTCTTTTTTTTTTTGTATTTTTGTCTCTCTTTTTTTTTTCAATTCTTTTTTTTTTTTGAGAGAAGAATTTCCGCTAGTCCCCAGGATGGATCATTGCTTTCCGTCGTTCTTGAGCTTGGAGACGGTCGATGCTTCTTCTGAATTACGGGAGCCTTAAGGATAGTCCCTCTTCTTCTTGAGATGGTTAAACGGGTTTCAAATATGTCGATCTTGAAATGAAGGGATATTATTTGGTGAGAGTGAGGTAATGGCTTTCCTATGGGTGAGAGGTTTCAACCGCAGTCCCTACCGGATAGTCTGAATGAGATTGAGTCTTTATTGCTTCCTTAGGCTTACTTTGAGAAGGATTCATGCAAATTCATCGAACAACGAGATGGCTTGGCGAAGGAATATATGTGAGCACAGGAGCCGCGAGGTGGGGAGTTGATAAGCCCCACTCTGGGAAGGATATCAGTCGATTTTCTCACTCCGATCAATTTAAATATTAGCCATTTCAAAGCGTTAGTCGGTGAGCAGCACAAGTAATCATTTGGAATAAGACCATTTCAATTGAGTGTAACGCAGGCGTGCAAGTAATGTCTCGAGTCTAGCTAGAATAGAAATAAAGATTTTTATCATGCAAAGCAAAATTGGTCCGACTTGGACTTTAACAGACTCATGTCCGATAGTGGACATTCTAGACCCTACGAGGACTGATCGACTTCATCAACATTCGGACGGGAGGAAGGGTATCGTTGCCATCGGTGCGGTGAGGACCCTTCTCAATCTTTCTGTCCTTCACAAGTCGTCTTCCTTAGCTTGAGCCATCTGAGCAAGTAATCGGGCCTCCCGCTCGTGAGGAAAAACAACTTCAAGGGTAGCTCACCTCTTTTCGATTGACACACCCTTTGTACTCTGCGAACCCATGGGCTATAAACCTCCAGACTGGTGAGCCATAATCTTCTCTGCACCGAGCATTTTGGATTCCGAATCAGATGGGCGACTACTCGGGCACTTGAACTGCTTCTGCCTCGGGAATGTGGACCAATCGAACGCCGGGAACGAGAGCGCACACCCAACTTGTCGTAGCCTTGCAGAGGTGAAGAGGTAAGAGCGTGTATAGACGAAGGATAGGGAACTTTGAGATGGTACGAGAGAGGGAAGAATGGGAAAGGAGACGAACTCGTGCAACATCTTATTATTGTTCAAGTAAAAATCGGTGTCTTAAGTCCTAGAGACGGTTGGAAAAGGCTAATCCTTTATTTCACGCAATCTAGACCTCGGGGGAACCTAGGGACACATCATTCAAAAATACACCCAATGTATTGTTTCAAAATTAATAATAGGCGATAATACCTACACAAAACCAAAGCATTTATGGGACGAACGAGCAGCCCCAATTTTTGGAGAAATTTGGGCAGCATAACGGGTATTCCTGAAGAATTTCAAGGAAAAATCCGGCATGACCTCTCGTCGGTGCACGTTGACAAAGCGACATGATCTCTCGTTAGAACATGCCGTGGGAACGACATGTCCTCTCGTGAAACCATGTTGCGTTGGCAACATGCCCACACATGCTAGGTTTTGGGGTAGGTACGAAAGTCCATTAGAATTTTTGAAACAATTCATTTTAGTGCATTTGAAAATGTCATGTCAAAAACCAACCTTTTTGGGTGAGGTTAAAAGTGTGGCGCCACCTATAACGCGCTAGGAGGATAGGTTTGATATTAGGCGCTCAAGCGTAGGCGACATACATCACCATCCGCGATGCCGTCAATCGCACCCGAGGGTTCTAGATCTACGTGGTGTAGTGTGCGGATGACTATCTTCCTTTATTTGCGAAAATGATTTTTTTTTTATTTTTTATTTTGAAAAGGGGGATAAAGGAAAAAAACAACACACACACGCCCCACAGAGTACAATAATCAAGGATCAATAATCTGATCATGGGGGACCGCCCCACAATCACAACCTGTATCAGAGAAATCAAGTCCTGCAGAATGACCACCTTCTGTCGCGTGACTCAGGATATGGAGGGCACTCTCTGTCGCGTGACATAAGGAGTCACATTGCCAGAATCTGAACAAAGACCAAATCAGCCCCAGCCTCCAAGCACAATGCAATATCTCAGCCCCAGCACCAGCACACAAAAAAGGGATATAAGGAGGGAAGGGAATAAAATAAAGCACGTAAAATGCATTTAAATGCATAAAATGTCACACAACAAAGCACAGACAAGTGAATGGGATGAATGTTGAACAAGCGAACGAAAGTTTGACCCACTTTTGAAAAACAAGTTTCAAATGTCCCCAGCAGAGTCGCCACTGAATGAACGCTCGCCGAAAAAATAAGGAGTCGCCATGCCGTTTTTAAAGGAAACATTGAAAACCTTTGAAAGAGAATTTTGGGTTCGGGGGTCAAGTTACGTGTTGGGAAGAACCGAGAGTTCACCCAACACGCCTCGTCCGTAGACGAGTCTTTCTATGTTCAACATTCAAGACATTCAAAAGTGTGTGCAAAATGTGTGTAACAAGATATGTATTAAAATGCAAATCAACGCTTTGTTTTATTGCTCAACAAGGGAAATTACAACTTGTAAGCCTTTGACTCTGGGAGGCCACATCCCACTTTACATCGAGGACTAACAGAACTTACAACTGAAATGTGGTCTCTGCAGAGAGCCACTTGTGTCGCGTGACACATGACTCCAACTGTCCAATTGTGTCGCGTGACACGAGTTAACCGTTTGCAGGAACCTTACAATGTGAGCACCGATCCAACAGAGAGCAAATCAAATCCCAACATAATATCCAAACAACTCAGAAACCCACGAATTCATAATAGATTGACCAAGGGGATGTGGATATAGAGAGATCCACACTCCCTTGGCCAATAGGCAATAAATCCAACAAACTCACATCATGAACATCAACAATACCAAGCAAATCCAATTAAATAGAGAGATCGGCAGTTGGGACTTGATAATTAGGGACAAATGGAGTCTAATTATCAAGTCCGGGGAATATCAATTGCAATGAAACAAATAAGCAGTAAATGTGAGATGGAAGTGAGGGAAGTCGTTACCCTCGTAGTATCCACGCTCCTTCGACCACGTTAGGTAGAAGGATCTTCAAATCGGCTCCGGAACGAACTCAAATCCCAGACCACGTGAATTCGCAATTCCCAGTACGTGCGTGCTTGGGCTCCGGAATGGAATTGACTCTAGAAGCAGGGGAAGGGCAATCAGTTGGCGTGCTTGGCATTGTTGAAGGTATTGATCGGAATTCATTGGTAGAGTAGCGGTGGTTGACGGCTTAGGGCTGGAACAGGGGAATCAGTTGTTGGTTTTGGGTATAGAGTTGTTGGAGGGGGAGATACAAGGTGAAGGTGAGGAGGATTCCGGTGAATTGGTGTTGCCAGTCAATTGGTTTTGGACGGGGAAGATGACCGGTGAATGGGAGAGAGGGTGAGCTCGTTATTCGTTTGGTTGAAGAGGGAATTGGGAGAAATTGGATTGGGGAAGAAGGTAATTGAGCTAGAGGGAGGTCGCCGATTGAGGTTGGGTTGTTTTCTGGTGAGGAAGAGCTTGGTTAGGGAAGATTTAGGGAGCGGCCATGGATGGAGGAAGATTGGGTCGCCGGTTAGTTTGAGGAGAGAATTAGGTCCGATGAGGGAGGGGTTGCAATCGTGGTTGCTTGGGATGTGAGAGAGAGGATTGGTGTTGGTCTTGGACGGAGGGAGAGGCTAGGTTGTTGTTGAGTTTGGCTGGAGAAGATGGATCTGCGTATAGAGAGAGAGGAGAGAGAGAAGTGATTCCGGATAGAGAGAGAAAGGGTGAGGTCTGTATGAACTGTGTGTGAACTGTGTGTTCTCCCTTGACAAATGAGAGGAAATTGGTATTTAAATGCTGAATGGGAATGGGATTATAATGTCGCATGACCCAACGTATCCAATTTCCATGCCTTAAGCTGTCGCACGACTGGAGGAGTCAATAACCGATTCTGGCGCCAAAACCAGATTCTGGAACATTTCGGGTTAATTCCCAAGAGGTCCAAACTGATTTATTCCTTGTAGGTCCTTTTGTTCGGAAAAAATACTAAAACATATTTCCTTCGCGAGAAACTTATAAAATGTTTCCGGAAGTCTCGGAACGGACCGGGAATTTACCAAAATGCCCCTTAGTGCGATTTTATCGTTTAAAATGCACCTAAAAGGGTTGAGAATTGGATTGGCATACTCACAGTCCTATAACCCGTCATTCCTTAACTGGGTGGCTTGTCTTTCTCGGCCATTCCCCCATCTCTTGGAAAACTAAGAAACAACCAACTGTGTCTCGATCTTCTGCTGAGGCTGAGTACTATGCCATGGCAGCTCTTATTTGTGAATTGAAATGGTTAAAGGGTTTATTGTTGAGCTTGGGTGTTCATCATCCCAAAGCTATTCCCATCTTCTGTGACAGTCAATCGGCTCTTCACATTGCCAAGAATGCTGTTTATCATGAGCGGACAAAGCATATTGAGGTAGATTGCCAATTCGTTTGTGATGCCATCTCTGATGGTCTTATCTCTCCTTCTTATATTCCAACCAAGACACTGTTGGCTGATATCTTTACTAAAGCTCTCGGGAAGCAACCGTTTGATCTCTTACTTAGCAAGTTGGGGCTCCTCAACCCTCACGCTCCAACTTGAGGGAGGGTGTGACGAAACAGGCAAAGGGCACGACTCATGCCCACATGCACGAGTCGTTCCATGAAGCAGCACGAGAGAAATAAATAGCACGAGGTGTACCACGAGTGGATTAACAAGGGCACGACTCGTGCCCTCTAGCACGAATCGTGCTTCCGACGGATTTTTACGTCTGTTAGTCATTTTTTATTAGGATTGTGTTTCCTTTATTGTTTCCTTTTCCTAAATCTCGTGTAACATATATATATCCTCCTTGAGAGAATAAACAAGAATTACTTTTGCCCTAATTAAATTCCTGCAAATATCTCATATTCATTCCAATAAATGCAAGCAAAATTGAAGAAAAGAAAAAAAAATACTTCTTCAGATCTAGGTTTTGGAGGATGCCATGAGAGTTGGGAAAGCGTGGAAGTTGCAGTGGTGGAGAATGGGAACAAGAACAATATGAGAGAATAAGGGGATAGAGACGACTTTAAAGATGGAGAAAGACACAATTGATGAGGAGTGATAGAGGTGTTTGAGGAGCGGGTGGGGATGGAGGTTATTGACCGGTGAACGATGTGGAGACAACGATTTAGGGCAATGGGAGTGGTCGGATTGGTGCCGGCATGTGATGGACGGGTTAGGTTGAAGTTGCTCCATCAATATGAAGGTGGAGGCGTGAGAAGGTCGTGGCCAAAGAAAAAGGCGAGTAAGGAAAGTGGAAGGGTGCAGCTAGGTAGGGAGGAAGTTGGGTGGGGCTAATTGTTTTTGGTTTTTTTTTTTTTGTGAAAATAATTGTTTTTGAAATTGTTTGAACATTTTAATCTAATTAGGGATTTTATGACATTGTTTAAACATTTCAATTCAACCCTTCTTATTTATGAAATAAAAAAGGTTACTAAATGTAACATTTACACATTAAATATTTAATGAGGTTGATTCTTTAAATATAAAGGTTAAATTTGTACATTTCAATTTAACTTTATGTTAAATTATTGACGCTCGTTAAAAAAAATTAACTAGTGAACAGTATATTGATTGATTTTGCAATTAAATAAATAATACGTACGATACATTTGTTGTTTTTAGGTACGTGTGCTAAATTGATATTTTGAAATAGTACGCGGATCGAAAAAGCAATTTACTCATTTTGATTAGGATGAAGGGACGGCAGGACAACAAATTGAAATAAAAAAGTGACTCAGGAAGAGGGAGGGGATGGATCACAATAGAAAGCAACAAGTGAGTGGGACGAAGGGACTGAAAGGATCACAAATATAGAAAGAAAAAATACAAGAAAATAATAGATGAGAATATGTATGATCAGGGTCGGTTCCGTGAAATTTGGAACCTAATGTCAATTATTCAGTTGAACCCTTAATTTTTTGAGTAGATCTCCGGAGAAACGCGTTTCTCCATAAGTTATGGAGAAACGTGTTTTTTAATATTCAGAACTACCAAATTGAATATTCAGAAACACACAATTGATCATGTCCAGAAACTATAAAATGAGTATTCAGAAACCTTCAAATGTATATCCAGAAACCATCAAATGAATATCCAGAAACATTCAAAATGAGTATCCAGAAACCTTCAAAATGAATATCCAGAAACCTTCAAAATGAATATCCAGAAATGTGTTAGGTGCATATCCAGAAGTATGTGAATGTATATCCAGAAATGTGTTAGGTGCATATCCAGAAATTGCTTATTGAAGGTTTCTGGATCCAGAAACCTTCAAATGTATATCCAGAAACCATCAAATGAATATCCAGAAATATTTTGAAGGTTTTTGGATATTCATTTTGAAGGTTTCTGGATATTAAAAAACCCGTTTCTCCATACAGTGTTTCTCCTTAGATTTTACGTAATTTTTTTCTACCTACTACCTACGACAGTGTGGTTGTGTTCTCGTTTTCTCGCCATAATCATAATAATAATAATAACAATAATAATAATAATAATAATAATAATAATAATAATAATAATAATAATAATAATAATAATAATAATAATAACAATCATAATCATAATAATAATAATAATCATAATCATAATCATAATCATAATCATAATCATAATCATAATCATAATCATAATCATAATTATAATAATAATAATGAGTTGGTCTTACAAAAAACGCGTTTTAGCGTATCTTAAAAAAAAACGGGTTTTGAAACCAAGCCCGTCGCTTTGCCGTATTGCGTCGACGTCGACCCTCTTTGTGAGATCAGAGCGAGAGAGACGAGAAGGAGGAGAGAGAACTTGGGTTTGCTTTTTGCCATTGATTTTCCTTAACCCACAATCTCAATTTTCCTTTCAAATCCCTCGTTTCAATGTCTGATGGTGGAAGAGTTTTTATTTTAATTTGTTGACGTTGGAAGAATAAGAGAAGGTGAGTTAGTGATTTGATATTTGGATTCATCATCTGCGGGAGTTCTTCATCTCTCCCTCTCTCTCATCCACTTTCTCTCTCTCTCTCTCTCTCTCTCTCTCTCTCTCTCTCTCTCTCTCTCACTACATACATATAAAAACAAGATTCATCCATTTTTACAAAGAGAGAAAAAGATGTCTGACGGTGAGAAGTTTAGAGATTTGGGTGGGCTGGATTTGGGGATTTTATCAACAAATCAAATTAAGAAACCACCTTCATTCTCATCATAACTTCCTCCCTATCTGTTAATGGCCCCAAATTATTACATTTTTTTTATGTCTAACAATGTATCAGTGCATGTGTTTTGGAGTGCCAGTGCATGTGTTTTGGAGTGCCAGTTCATGTGTTTTGGAGTGCCAGTGCATGTGTTTATGAGTGTCAGCAAAAAAGAGTACCAGTGTTTGGTGTAAAAAAGTGCTAGCGAAAGGGTAAAATAGTGCCAGTGTAAAAGAGTGCCAACACATGTATTTTGGGAGTGCCAGTGTATAATGTGCCAGTGCAAGTGTAACAAAAGTGCTAGTGTAAAAAGTGCCAGTGCCAGTTTAACAAAGTGCCAGTACATTAATACTGGCACTTTGTTAAACTGCCACTGGCGCTTTTTACACGGGCACTTTTATATACATGAACTGGCACTCTTCACACTGGCATTCTGTTACACTAACACTGGCACTTTGTTACACTAACATTTTTGCTGGCTTTCAAAAACACAAGCACTGGCATTCAAAAACACATGCACTGGCATTCAAAAAACACATGCACTGGCACTCAAAAACACATACACTGGCACTCAAAAACACTGGTAATCATTTTTGCTGTCTCTCAAAAACACAATCACTAGCACTCATAAACACATGAACTGGCACTCCAAAACACATGCATTGGCACTCCAAAACACATGCATTGGCATCTAATTACCCAGTCCACCAAACACATGCATTGGCACTCAAAACACATGCACCGGCACTCAAAAACACATACACTGACATTAGTTTACACTAGCACTGGCACATCAAATCTCTAGCACTGGCATAATGTGAATTTGAACAATTTTGCATAAAATGGTACTAGTATTCGGACATTTTTGCAAAATCAACAATTAAGGGGAAATGGACAAAATCTGAAAACTCACATAAACAAGGGCCCAAACATTCTATCACCAATTTCAAATCCTTGTTTAGAAATCCCGACTTCAACAGGTCTCGTAGCCTAATTTGTCATGTAATTAAAGACTCCCCCAAGGTTTTGGACGATGACGATGGCGGCGACGGCGGCGGTGGAGGAGACGGAGGGGACGGGGATGACGATAAGAAGTCGGGGATTTTGCCGGAGTGGTTTGATTTTACTTCCGATGATGCGAAAACTGTTTTTGCTGCGCTTGCTTTATCGCTTGCGTTTCGATGGTTTATAGCTGAGCCTAGATATATTCCCTCTTTATCTATGTATCCTACATTTGATGTTGGCGTCCATGGCGAAGTGGCCGTCTGGTCTGAACCGGCGTGGGGGACCTTGGAGCCCGATGAAGACCTTGATTGCTTCTTGCTCTTCGACGTGTTCTAAAAACACGTTTTTTGTTAAGCTTAACAAAAAATGCATTTTTTACAAGTTTTTCGCAATAATAATAACAATAATAATAATAACAACAATAATAATAATAATAATAATAATAATAATAATAATAATAATAATATATATATATATATATATATATATATATATATATATATATATAAAAATATATATATATATATATATATATATATATATATATATATACTCCCTCCGTCCCGGAACTTACTTCACAAACACTGTTTGCACTGGTTTTAAGGAGGGAGTATTATATTGAAAGTGTTGTGAGTGTGAAAATAAAATAGGAGAGAGAATGAGTGGAGAGAATAGTAAATTATAATGGTGTTGTGAGTATTAAAATAATGTAGGAGAGAGAATGAGTGGAGGGAATAGTAAAAATTCCTTTCCATTTTAGGTAAGTTTTAAATGTGTGAAGTAAGTTTTGGGACGCCCAAAAGGAAAAGTGTGAAGATTGTTCCGGGACGGAGGAAGTATATATATATCGAAAAATATTTTCAATAAATACATAAAAATATTTTTCAGAAAATATTTTCCTTATCAAATAGTCAAAAACATTTTATGCCCTTTCTAAATAAAACATTTTATATAAGTAAAACATTTTATAGAAAAACATATTCCGAAAAATGTTTTCCTTCAAAATAAAGTCAAAATAAAGGAGCCCAAGTTCCTAAAATACTCATTAACCACTGAAGCACGTAATCCTATTATTCTGGATTTTGAGGCTTAAGTAATACTCCCTTCGTGTCGGGTGAATGGAGACTTATTTTCTTTTTGGTCGTCTCACGTGATTGGAAACTGCCTAAAATGGAAAGAATGTTGTGAGTGTAATAGTAAAATAAGAGAGAGAATGAGTGGAAAAAATAGTAAATTATAATGGTGTTATGAGTATTAAAATAATGTAGGAGAGAGAATGAGTGGAGGGAATAGTGAAGATTATTTCCTTTTTCTTAGTTATTGTGCCCAATTTTTTGATGTCCATTAACCCGACACGGAGGGAGTAAATATCATGGACATAATAATAAGGCGGCAACCTTAGCCGTCGAAACTAATGGGCCGGCCTACCCTGCATATAATCTAGCTTTATCGACAGCAAAGCAAACAAACTTTGTAAATCAAGTTTATTATTGGAGTGTGCAAATATGACCACTAAACTACAAGCATTTGATTATTATAACATCATTCAAACAATTATATTTTAAGAATAATCTAAATTAAAGAAAAACATATAATCCCTTCCTCCGTCCCTTAAAATCTTACCCATTTTGTTGTTTTGGACATCCCACTTTAAAGTTTTACTTTTCTAAAAAGAAAACTTTTTAATACTTCTTTATTCATGAGACCTACTTGTCAATTTGTCATACTCACAACAACCATCCACTTAATATTCTCTACTCCACTTTTTCTCTCTTACCCACTCACAACTCATATTTTAATAACATTATATATATTCACTCTTTATTTTTCGTTCTCAACAGTAAACGAGTAACTTAATATAAGACGGAGGGAGTATCTTTTATTAAATGATGAAAAATGAGTAGGGTATTTTTGTAATTGTAAATCCTAATTCTGAAAGCCCTTTTTATACTGAAAACTTTGGAATCAAAGTGAGAGAAAGAATTGTATTTTCATTGATGTTTATGACAAATGAATAACAAGATATATATACAAGTAAACAAGACTTTTCTAATTCTAGAATACATTGATTTAAATGTAAATGAGAACTGAAGTGGGAGAGTCAGGAGCTTTGACTGACTGTTGGAGGTAGAGAAGAGGAGTGTTTCCAACAATGTTCTACACTCCCCCTCAAGTTGGCGCATGTAAGTCTCGAATGCCCAACTTGCCAACGAGAAACCGAAAACGGGTAGTCTCCAAAGCTTTCGTGAATAAATCAGCCACTTGGTCTTCAGTAGTGATCTTTTGCGGGGAAACATCACGTGACTCAACACGTTCACGAACAAAATAGCAATCCATTTCCACGTGTTTTGTACGCTCATGAAAAACTGGATTGTTTGCTATATGTCTAGCTGCTTGATTATCACAATAAAGGGCAGTTACATTCAGTTGTTGAGCTTCAATATCCTTAAGAAGCCAACGTAACCACAGAAGTTCACTAACGGTAGTTGCCATAGCCCGGTATTCGGCTTCGGCAGAAGAGCGAGAAACAACAGATTGTTTCTTGGTACGCCATGAAATGGGTGCGCCACCAAGAGACATAAAATAACCAGTGCATGACCGCCTAGTCATGGGACAGCCACCCCAATCGGCGTCGCAATATGCCTCAAGAGTAAGACCTCCATCAGAAGGTAGAAAAATACCTTGTCCAGCAGTTTGCTTGAGAAAGCGAAGAATGCGAATGGCAGCATCCATGTGACTACGGCGCGGCGCCGAGAGAAATTGGCTCAGGAGATTCACGGAAAATTGTATGTCCGGTCGAGTAACAGTCAAATAAAGAAGACGTCCAATGAGACGCCGAAATTGAGAGGCATCAACAAGGGGTGTATCGTCCACAACATTGAGGCGCAAGTTTTGTTCCATGGGGAAGTCGCTTGGCCGCCCACCTTGCAAACCACTTTCCTCCAAAATGTCAAGAGTGTACTTCCGTTGGCTAAGTACAATACCTTTTGACGATCTGGCAACTTCTATCCCCAGAAAATATTTTAGTGGCCCAAGATCCTTGATGCTAAATTTGTTATCCAAATGAGTTTTGACTTCGGAAATTTTGGCATAATCATTTCCCACAAGCAGGACGTCATCTACATAGATTAAGGCAGCAACGTACGAGTCCTTAACCTTGAAGATGAATAATGAATGGTCTGCTCGTGACTGTCGAAAACCAATATCAAGTAAGGCCCTTGTGAATTTATGATACCAATTTCGGGATGCTTGGCGGAGGCCATAGAGTGATTTATGCAACTTGCATACTCGTTGATCACCATCCTTTGCAAATCCTTGAGGCACTTTCATGTACACATTCTCATGTAAATCTCCGTGAAGAAATGCGTTATTCACGTCAAGTTGGTGAATGAGCCATCCCTTCTTGACTGCTACCGCTAGTAAGCTTCGCATAGTTACTAACTTGGCCACGGGTGCAAATGTCTCGTGGTAATCAATGCCCTCTACTTGGGTGAAACCCTTTGCCACCAATCGTGCCTTGTAACGTTCGACATCTCCATTGGGTTTGTACTTTATTTTGTAAACCCACTTAGAATCTATCGCCTTCTTTCCGGCAGGCAGAGGCAAAAGTGTCCACGTCTTGTTCTCTTCCAAAGTACGAATTTCATTTTTCATGGCTTCCCTCCAATGTGCATCTTTGACAGCCTGGTAATAATATTTGGGCTCATCACGCGTAGTGATGGCCGCCAAGAAAGCTTTATGATTAGATGAAAACCAATCATAAGTGACAAAGTGCGATAAAGGATATACCTCCGAGGTCTCCGAGTTGGAAGTGGGCGAGGCGTGGTCTATGGAGCCAGGTAAATCAACAACATAGTTTTCAAGATGCTTTGGCTGCTTCTTGGCACGGTCACTATGCCGAGGTTCCAGAGGTTGTTCACGCACAACTTGTTCATCCCCATCAGGTAATGGTGGGATATAATGGTTCTCGGCAGCAACCTCAGGAGCCACATGATTATTACCACACGTTTCGGATTCTGATTCTACTTCCCATTCACAATTCCCATGCTCGACTACACCTTTTACAACAGGTTCAGGCTGTACCTTCTTGAAAGGAAAAACATTTTCTACAAATTTCACATCTCGAGAAGTGTAAATTCGTTTACTCTCAAGATCGAACATCCTGTAACCCTTTTGAGAATGAGGATATCCTACAAAAATGCAAGGCCGTCCTCGAGTGTCAAACTTGTCCCCCCCTTTTCTATTATCTTTGGCATAAGCAAGGCAGCCAAAGGACCGGAGGTGGTCATAGCTGGGTTGTTTTTGGAAAATGATTTCATAGGGCGTTTTGTTTTTCAAAAGCTTGG
This sequence comes from Adenophora triphylla var. japonica, assembly GCA_022495995.1. Classification (NCBI taxonomy): domain Eukaryota; kingdom Viridiplantae; phylum Streptophyta; class Magnoliopsida; order Asterales; family Campanulaceae; genus Adenophora; species Adenophora triphylla. The sequence continues at coordinate 1,016,523 of JAFEMH010000045.1, read as the reverse complement.
AAGGCAGCCTGTTTATAATATATGTAGCGGTCAAAACACACTCTCCCCAAAACCTCTTTGGTAGTCCCGCTTCAAAACGTAAAGCCCTAGCTACTTCCAAAATATGCCTATGCTTACGCTCTACGACTCCGTTCTGTTGTGGAGTATCAGTGCAGGAAGTCTCAAGTAACATGCCATTTGTTATATAATAATCTACCATTTGCTGTGATTGGAACTCAAGACCATTATCACTTCGTACACGCTTAACCGTCCTTCCAAATTGAGTATGAATCATGTTACAAAACATGGTGAGGAATTTATACACCTCTGACTTATACTTCATAAGGAACACCCATACACCGCGGCTAAAATCATCAACCACAGATAAAAAATAGTGTGCTCCAGTAAGAGAAGGTGTTTTATAAGCTCCCCAAATATCACAGTGAATCATATCGAAAGAAGATTGTGACTGAATACTACTCTTTGGAAAAGGAAGCCTTGTTAATTTATCTCTAAAACATGAATCACAATGTTTATTTTGCTTCGTTTCACTACCACAAATACTATCAAAATAATCAGAATTTAAAGATGCTGCATGGCCTAGTCTTCGGTGCCAAGTACTAGAATCAACAACAGCTGTCAATGCCATACCTTCAGTCTTGACCGGCTCCATATAGTATAGACCATTGTATCGCCTACCCATCCCAATCAGAGTCCTCGAAGTTAAGTCCTACATTACACAAAAATCCGGAAAGAAAATTAGTTCACAATTTAACTCTTTTGTAAGTTTGCTAACCGAAAGTAAATTGCATTTAAAATCCGGAATATTTAGAACGTGATCGATTTTCAACCCATTAGGCAGACTAGTACTGCCCACTCCCTTGATGGGTATGGTGTCACCATTTGGTATCTTGACTGGCATAGAATTCTCCGGTCTCCTATGGTTATACAAAACAGTAGCGTCACATGTTATGTGATCGCTTGCACCCGAATCTATTACCCAAGATGTTATATTGCCAATCTTACCCGCCATATTTGCTGTTGGAGTGTTTTGCTCACCATCAGTCTGGCTACCGAAATATTGCATCAGCTTGGCATAGTTGGCCGCAGATAGACCTGGGATGGGGCTGTCATCGCCGGCTGCTAGGTGAGGAGATTTACTCGAGCCTTTGTCTTTGCCGCTACTGCTTCCTCCTTTCTTTTTGCCGGAGGGATACCCAATAATCTCATAACAACTTTCAATTGTGTGGTAATACTTCCCACAATGTGTGCACTTTGGTTTATCTCGCATCCCATCTCTTTTGTCTTCCTTGATTGGCCTCTGCACTGCTTGCGTCTGGAATGCTGCCGCTTCAATGGTAGCCCTGCCCATGGTCGCAATCTGCTTCTGCCTTTCATCTTCAGACACTAAGTGGTATGCAACTCCCAAAGATATAGCAGGTTTGGTGGCAAGGATCTGCGACTTGATTGTGCCAAAACTTCGTCCAGTCCCATCAAAAACTCGTACAATCGCTCCTTCTCCTTCATCTCAACCAACTGTCTGGGTACATCGCACGTACATCCGCTGCACTTGTACTTTGGGATAGGAGATATTGACTGAATCTCGTCCCAAAGCCCTTTCAATTTGGTGTAATAAGATGATACAAACAACTTTTATTGCCGAGTGAGGGTTATCTCCCTCTTCAACTCATACGCTTTGGGTGCGCTTTCCTTCCCAAAACGCTCGCTTAGATCATGCCACACTTCTTGCGCCGTGTTGGCATGTTTCACGCTGCTCCTGATGTCTTTCTCCATGGAGCTATGCAGCCATCCTTTGACCATGGCATTACATCGCCTCCATAACCCTATTGCGGCAGCATCTTCTTCGGGACATGGGATCGTTCCATCTACGAACCCAAATTTATTTTTCGCGAATAGAGCGTTGCTCATCTCATCGACCCAATCCACGTAATTCCCATCATGTAAAAGATCACTGACGAATACGGTGTTTGGATTGTCAGAAGCCGCTATGAAAAATGGTGACATTACATCCACCTTTGCTCCCCCTGTGGCGCTGCCTCCAGCCTTGTCGCCATCTGTGGTAGTCATGGTGTTTGTATGTCAAAAAAAATGCGAAAGCTTTTATGCTGGTATAACCAGCTCTGATACCATGAAAACTTTGGAATCAAAGTGAGAGAAAGAATTGTATTTTCATTGATGTTTATGACAAATGAATAACAAGATATATAAACAAGTAAACAAGACTTTTCTAATTCTAGAAGACATTGATTTAAATGTAAATGAGAACTGAAGTGGGAGAGTCAGGAGCTTTGACTGACTGTTGGAGGTAGAGAAGAGGAGTGTTTCCAACAATGTTCTACATATACATATACGAGTTTGTTGTAATGATTATAATTCAAATTTGTAAATTGCATATATAAACGGGGAGGGGTAGTGGTAAACCCGAACTCTCCCAATTTGTCGAATTTTTTAATTTAATTTCAATCTCAAAATAATAAAAGTGGGTCTTTTCGAGTTCGGGATGGATTCAGACATTTTGCCATCCCTAGTATCCAAGCGGAGGCTCCATCACTTAGAGTTGCCCATCCGGTTCAAACCGTCGGTTCCGGTTCCGAACCGGCGGTTCACGGTTCCGCCATACCTTGAACCGAAACTGGCCCGATTTAATGATGGTTCCGGTTCCCGGTTCGGACCGGCCGTACGGTTCTGGTTCCGGTTTTGAACCGCCAATTTCAAAAAAAAAAAAAATTTGGATTGAGCGGCCGCCCAAGAGGGCCGAATGATATGGGCGGTGTTGGTCCCAAAGGTGGCAACAAGGGTGAAAATACAGCTAGAGCGGGGGTGAATAGCTGTTACAAATTTTTCGCACTCGGTTTAAAACTAAACCTCTAAGCTTACAAAACCTCTTACAGTGTGTAAGAAACTGCAAGTAGAGTTGTAGAATGCACAGCGAAATATTTGAAGATACAAGCGGTTTTGAGGAGCGGTTTTGTAGAGCGGTTTTGGTGCAGTTTTCTGAGCAGTTATAAAACTGAAAGTGAGGTTTGACAATGTTAACTCCAAACACAATTTCACAATAATGGATAACTACAATAAATATCAAACAGATATAAAGATAGATAATCAGTAAGCACAAGAAAATAAATGCAGTAAAGTAAGAACACAATATTTGGAGTGGTTCAATCGATAAACGATCTACGTCCACTACCAAGATGGTTAGTCTTGAATTTCTAAGAGAGATTTTATATTGAGTATGAGAGATTACAAAGTACAATGAGTAATACTCAGATTTAAAATCTTTTTTATGAAGAACAAATCCTAGACTATAACCATTGTATCTCAAATGATTAATCTATGTGATTAAACAAGTGAGGTGTGTGTGTGTGTTCAAGATCAAGGCTCTTTAAATCTTTGAGATGTAGATCACAATGATTCTTGATGTGTATAAGGCTTGATTTCTGGGCTGAAATAAATTTCTTGAAGTTTGAAGATGAAGATTCAAAGGACTTAGAATTTCTGGGCAGAGCTTCAACTTCTATGGACTCACAGCAAATCAATTTCTCAAGCAATCTTCAAATGGTGAAGATTGGGGGTATTTATACCCAAACATCCAAGATATAGCCATTGGACACAGCTGTTGAAAGGACAGTACTTGATGCTTTTCCATTGGTCCACAGCAACTACTTTTGTCCTTTGGAACTGTTGTTGCAGGTAAAGCTGATCAGACCTCAGCTGCAATCAAGGTGGTTAGGACATCTGTCACCTTTTCAAGATCCTTGCAGATCTTGTTTGAAAAGTAGTCACGTGACAAGATATGGTGGTTGACATTTGATATTGCTGACGTGGATTCCAATGGTCAAATGTGGTTCACTTCAAGTCTCAATCATTGGGGTGGTTCTGGTGTGGAGCGGTTCAGACATGAGCGGTTCCACCAGAGATGAGGATCCATGAATGGGGTTTGCACACTGGAGTTCATAAGTGATTTCAGACTAAGGTTTTCACAAGGCAGTTAGCTAGGAGCGGTTCTGCCAAGCGGTTTGATGAAGCGGTTCTGAAACATTTGAACTGCATCCTCACATCCAATGAGTCTTGTGCCAGTCTTCAAGCCTAAAATTAACCTATTCTATAAAATGGACTTAGCTAAAAAATTGAAGTCTAAGCTTCATTACATAGGGTCCTAAAGTCCTTAAAAATAGACAGGAGGTTATGGTATCAATCAAATCTAATCTAATCTAAAATAGGAGGGTTAAAATATGCATACCCAACAATCTCCCCCTATTTGATTGATGCCATTACCTACTACAGCAAAAGCAAACATTGTACTTGGTAAGAACATGTCCATAAGAATTAACATGGTAAGTCATGTCCCAAGTCAATGCACACACTAGCTTAAGCTATAGATTTCTATACTATTGAAAGATTGAAAACTTACAACTTGAAAAGTATAGAAATGCATTCAGTGCACTTGAAAAATATGAGTTTAAGTATAAAGTGCGGTTTAAAATGAATGTTTAAACATCATTTCAAAAAAGTGATTTTAAGTTGAAAAATATTTGAATGAGGTTTAAGACCATAAACGGTTTCATTGTTCTTCAAACAAGCAGTTTGATATGAACAAGGTTTTTGGAACCATGATGCAATTTCCATTAATTCCTCAAGTGATTACAAATACAGGAATGAAAGAAAATTACAAGGTTACAAACAAAAGACAAAATAAGTTGGACAAAGATAATACAAGGAGAGTGCGGTCCAACTTACAAAAAGGAGTTCAAAAATTACAAGGAGGTGCGGTTACTGCTGAGGCGGTTTATTGACTTCATGCTCAGCTCCACTTGGTCCAGCTCTTGATTGGTCAGGTGCAAAAGCCTTCCTCATTCTTCTAACTTCTTCAGCAGTTCTGGTGAGGGTGGATTCCAGCTTCTTCAAAGCATTGACTGAATGTGCAGAAGTGGAATTGGTGGCTCCAACCGCTTTGATATTTTCCACCAAGTTTTCCTTAATTTCATCTAGCTGCACATGGAGGGAGGAATAGAGAGAATTGAAAATTGTATGAACTTCCTCTTGTACAGCTGCGGTTTGGGTCTGGATTGCTTGCTCCATTGGCTCAAGGTTGATGGTGACCTTCAGGGAGGATTTGAGGTTGTGGATTTCAGATTCAACCTTGGAATTAAATCCAGTCTTCAGGTTGTCCAAGCGGTCAGTGAATTCATCTTGGATCTCATTCAGCTTGACCTTTATTTCTTCTGCAACAGTATGAAGATTTACTTTTGAATCCACCTTGAAAAGATCAATCTGTTCCAGCATTTCTTCACGCAGAGAATCCAGAGCGGTTTGGACTATTTGAGCCTGCTGCGGTCTGAAGGTCAGAAAGTCAAGGAATTTTGAGCTTAAATTTCCAAGATCCTTCTCTAGGGAAGTGCAGATCTTATCTCCAAGTTTATCCAAAGTTTTGTTCAGCTCAGCAACTGATGCCTTATCTCCCAGGGCTTTGATCATTCCTTCTTCAAAGGATTTCTGAAAAGCTTCAGCTGTGGTTTTGATGATGGTGGCGGTTTGATCATCGGGAGCGGTTGAGGAGGATGGAATTGCTGTAGATCTCTCCCCCTTAATGGCATCAAGCAAAGAGGATTTCAAGTTAGCCATATCAAGGGTTTGAGAATCCAACTTGGCTTGGAGGGAGCGATTTGATTCAAGGAGGGAGGCCTTAGAAGCGATTAGGGAAATAACATGGCCTTGGTTGATTACGAGTTGGCCTTGGATGAGGTTAAGGGTTTGGAGGATCTGGGAGTATTCAGAGAGAGGAGCGGTTGAGGTGGAGGCGGTTTGGAAGGTTGGAGGTGGTTGGAAATGTGTAGTGTCAGGAGCGGTTTGAGTTTGGGGAGGAATGTTTGGAGGAGGGGATTTCTGTCTGAGGGGTGAATTTTGTGGAGTTAGGGATTTAGAAGGGGAGTGGGATCTGGAGCGATTTAGGTTAGGGGAATTGGTTGGTGTTGGATCTTCTCTAATGGATTTGGAGGTGGCATGACCTGCAGAGGGTTTGGATTGCCATTGTTGGAAAGCATTGGATTGAGTAGGGGTTTGGTTAGAGTGTTGGGAATTTATGGATTGGGAATGTTGGGGTGAATGATTTGGGATTGAGAGGATAAGGGTGAAAGGGATTTTCTGGGAAAAGGTGAAGGTGAGTTTTGAGGAGTTGGTAAGGGAGAATTTCTAGGAGGTGTTGGAGAAGGAGAAGGAGAAGGTTGAACATGTTTTCCTTTCTTGGTATTTTTCTTTGCTCTCATTTTCCTCCTTTTCATGGGTTTCTCCCCCTGAATAGGTGCATCTCTTTGGGAAGGAGGGGTTTTGGACTTGGATTTGAAAGGTGATTGGGTAGGAGATATGTGAGGGGATTGGACTGGGGAATGGACAGGGGATTGGATTGGGGATTGGACAGGTGAGGGATTTGAGGGTGGAGGTGGTTCAGGTTGTGAAGCGGTTCCATCATCTGCGGTTGACTTCCCTTTGGATTGCCTCAACTCTTCTTGCTCCTTGGCCAATCTCTCAACCTTGTCTTTGTAAAACTGTATTTGTTCTTCAATAGTCAATCCTTCAACATCATCTCTAGCTTTCTTGGCTCTAGCAACCAAGTTAGGAATATTAGGATCTTCAGCCTCTTCTTCTTCTTCATCCACTAAATTCATTGAATTCCCTTGAGTCTTGGACTTGCTGGTTCCAGCTCCATCAGTTGCAGGCGGTTTGGTTGCAGGAGCGGTCTTGAACTTCTTGGGGAGCAGTCCAGCTCTAGCTGCTGGAGGCTTCCTTGACCGCTTGGCTCCTTTAGCATGAGGAGCGGTTGTGGGATCCCTCAGCTCATAAGGTTCCTTCTTTGGATAAGTGTCTGCATCATATAGGGACTTGTAGAGTGCATCCCCATTGGCATATCTGAAAGAGTGGCAGGTGAGCAAGCCTAGGGATTCATCAGAACAGTCAACCATCAATTCAGGATTCTTTTTGGTAATCTCCTCCAGTTGTCCAAAATCCATTAAAAGTGCATTCAGAATTCTGCAAAAGGGTCTCCATCTCTGCTCTTCTCCTCTTATCTTAGATTGATAAGTCTCAACACTGTCACGTATCTCCTTGTAGAGGATTCTTGGCCAATGCAACATAATCTCCATAAAAATTGCTGAACTATACATCCATTGTTGGGATGTGAAATTATTATGATTACCAGTCTTGCCACAGACTGATCTCCCAACCAAGTAACCTATGTGTCTCATCAGCTCACCAAATCCTTTCCTTTGGATCTTCTTGAATTTCCTAACCATAGTCTTCTCTTTAGCGGTTTGGAAGGCAGCATTGTCTTGAATCACTTGATCCACTTCTACCGGAGATCCACCAACTTTGAATTTGAAAATTCTTCTGATGTCAATGTAGTCAATAGAGAGCTCAAGGCCTTCTATAACTGCAGTTAGACAGAAAACTCTTTGACCTTCTTCTAGCACCCTCGATCCACGCTTGCCAGTTGCATAGAATTGATCAACAAATGAAGGCACAATGAAATCATGCTGCTTGGTGAAGAGGGGCAGAATGCCAGATACTCTCAACTTCCTTAGCACCCTTCCTAAAGCATCTGACTTGAGTTCAGCCTCATTAACTTCCTATCCAGGTAGGAAGGTAGTTGGATCCTACAAATAAAAACATTTAAGTATTAGATCCATTTTTGTATTCACAGTTTACAAGCGGCTTGAGCACCAAGCGGTTTATCAGTGGTGCGGTTTTGAAAGTGAAGCATTTCAAACCACAAGTAAACTATGAATACTAAAAGAAAATGAGGATTTGAGAACATATTACTTAGTACGTGGCATTGTAATCCAAATTTATCCCACACATGCAAGCAGTGTTTTGTAGGGGAAGGTTATGGTGTCTAGCCTATATACTTAGTAAAATCTCAAAAGAAAAGAAGTAAACAGCATGTGGTTCGAAAGGAATTTGAAAAGGCGGTTCCTACATGCGGTTTTAGCCTTGGAAGGTAGCATGCGGTTTGAAAGCAAACAACTAGGCATGCGGTTTTGAAATATGAAGTGGTTGAGAATCCAAGCGGTTCAAGGACACGCGGTTTCAACACACTTGAGAAATCCAAATTTCATGAAAAAGTTGAAATTTTTTCAAAGTGTTGAAAAACATTATTCAGGAATCAAGGCATCCTAAACATAAGAAATTTCATGAAAAACACATGAGTTTCATGAAGAACACAAAGAGCAGTTATGAACACCAAGAACAGAGAGAATCAAAAACTTAACCAAAATCAACAAAAAGCATATCAAAATGATCCTAACAAGTTGTATACTAACAATATATCATAAAAATAACAACTTTTGTACAAAATCATCAAGAATCATCAAGAACACAGAAATGGGTTTTGAAGAACATAAACTGAAAATCATCAAATCAGTGTTCAAGGCATGGATTGATCATGAAATAAACTGTATATATGGAATCCATACATAAATCCGAACATAACCCAACAAAAATCATTCAAAATGATCAGCAAATGAAACCAGAATCATCAAAAATGGTATTGAAGAAAACGAAAGGGTTTTTCAGTTCAACCATGGCAGTTTTGAAGAATTTGAAAGAGTTAGGGTTAGAAATTGTTACCATTTCCAGAATGGGTTTCTTAGGAGCCCTTGCTACAGTAGAGGCTCTTTGTCTCTTTGAGGTTGAAGTCATTTTAGTTGAAGGTTTTGAAAAATGGAGGTTCTTGTAGGTTTTAGAGAGAGAAAGGGTTTGGTAGAAGAGAGAGTACGTATGACAGAGGTTTCGCAGTAAAAGGCATAGAATTTCACCAAACCTTGCTTATATAGGTGAAGGGGTGCAGACAGTTGCTTCAGAAGAAAATGATTGAAATGGCTAACTGCTGTACCCTTTCACCTTCTGCACATCTCTCTATGACGGCTGTGTAAGTACCCAAATCCGGATCGTCAAAATTCGTTAGGAGTTAACCGGAATCCGTTAACTGGCCCGCTCCAGGTTAACCAGAACCCGTTAAGCTCCCCGTTGCCGAGCCAACGAGACGTCCCGGGACTGCCCCGTGCATCCCGACGTCCAATCGTACTCAACACACGTCATCACACGTAAAAGTACGGCTTTCCCTGAAAAATGCACTTTCCGGCACTTTCCGGGGGCGTTTCGGACATTTTCCGGACTGTTATTTTAAAAACGGACAAAATCGGGACCCGGGAACGAACTCCCACAAAGCCTAGTGAGTCATGGGACACGTGGCATGCATGCCACATCCCTCCCATCACCTTTCAATCAAATTCAGAGTGAAAAGACTAAAATACCCCTGGTATGCAGTCTCAGTCCGGCCAGACTCATTTGCAGACTCTCAGAAATTGCCAACAAGTCCCTCCAATTTCCAAAATTCACAAAACCCCCTGGATTTCAGGTTTAGTCCGGTCGGACTCATGCTCAAATTTCACCTATAAATAGAAGGGCTGTTAAAGCCATTTATAACAACAAATTTACTCTCCATTTTCACCCCAAGCCACGGTCCAAACCAGTTTCACCCCTTCCCGAGCTCCCGTTTTGTCTCGATTCGCGTGAAACCTTCATATTTCGATCAAATACGACCCCCGCCACCTCGAAACACCATCCCAAATCACTTTCCGTATCTCGTATACACCCCCAAGCCAAAGGAGTCGACCCTAGCCATAGGTACAACTCCCTCTCTCTAATCTCTCGTTCCGTCTCGGTTTATGCGCCAGTCGCTACAACCGTTTCGGACGACATCGTTGAAATGTAGACGCCTCCGTCTAATGGGGTCCGATACGTTTTAGCCCCTAGATCCTCTTCTCTTCCCGTAAGACAAGTAATCTCGGGTTAAAACGGCGTTCCGACCCCATTCCGTTTAAATTTCCGTCATTTACAATTCCGGATCGATCGATCCGTCGATCGTCATTTAAATTTCTGTCATTTACAATTCCAGACCGTTTGATCCGTCGAATGTCATTTACATTTCATGCAACTTTACAACTCCGAGCCGTTTTGGCTCGTCGATCGTCATTTACAATTCCGGATCGTTTGACTCCGTTGATACCGCACTTTAACTACTGTCATTTACAAAGTCCGACCCGTTTGGATCGTGATAGTATTTACTTTTCAAAGTCCGAGTCGCAACCCGATTCGTTGATTGCATGTCATTTAATACGCTTTTTCCCATAAAAATCGTTAACAATGTAATGCCCGGTTCAAAACCGGAGTTCGACCTTCGAACTATCTTTCAAAACGCGCGAAATGACGTTTGGCATCCAAACGCTCGTCTTCAAACTCAAAATCCGCCGTTTGACATTCAAACGCTCTTTTCTTAAAAGTCAACATTTGACACTTAAGATAAACAGTTAAAATCAGCATTCGCGCCACTTTTCCTAAAAACTTCAAAACCGACGTTTGTCATTCAAACACTCGTCTTTTCAAACAAAGATCACCTAATCAACGTTTGACATTCAAACCAAGATTAAGCATGTCATTCAAGCCCCCATTTCAAAATGCAAACACACATACACGCACACATTTTACGAGAAAGGTAGAAAGACTCGTCATACGAGGCATTTCGGGTGATCTCATAATACTCTTCTCGAAACATAACGTGACCTCCGAACCTAACAATCTCTGGTACCAAATAGTTTTTTACTCATTTTTGCTACCAATAAAAATGACCCCCATTTTCAAAGCCTTTTCCTAAGTTTTTGCTACCAATAAAAATGACACCTTTTTCAACCAATAGCCGTTTCTCAACGTTTGGGCTCAAAATACAAAAACCGCGTGGCGACTCCTCTCCTTCCCAAAAGCGAGGTCTCAGACACCAACCCTCCGCGAAAGACAACCGCTTTTGCCACCGCGCGAAATCTGGGTAATTTCAGTTGGCGACTCCGCTGGGGACAAGTGATACTTTTTTCAAAACTGCCGTTGTTTTCAAAAAAGCCTTCCGTGGGTCAAACTTTCGTTTACCCTTCCTCGTTTTTCGTGTGCGTGTGTTATTTTAAACCTCGAACGGTTTTTTCAAAGGCATTACATTGTCATCTTTTCAAAATCATACTATGTTTGTGCATCCCCATTCATGTTTGATTTTCATGCTATCTTTTGAACTGCGCATCAAAATTCTTTAAGACACATTCTGAAAAATCTCTGTTTTACTCAGAAAAAGAATTTTAGTGACCGCACACTACTCGCACTTGCTGCCTCGGTACACCGCACTCCACGTGCACTTGCTGCCTCGGTACACTACATACTACGACCCGTAACCCGGGATGGCCTTATCAGTTGCACCTCGGTTGGTCTACCAGACACCTTTCGAGGGCGCACGGGGTCGTCCCAAACAGTCCATCCTAGCCCGTGTAAGCCATGCACTCTTTGTGTCACACTTTGTCCAAGACCCCGATTGGTTTTTGGCTTAGTTCGTGTCATAAAGCCTAAGTGAATGTTTTTTACGCCGGGTTCCGCCACGAGTCAAGCTCGAGAGGTTGAGACCGAAGGTCGTTCCCGACCCGAAGTCTTGAGCTTTTCAGCCTTGACTTTGACGCGGAGCTCTGCCGAAAAATATACTCGAAGGTTCAATGTGACACCGTGTCACCAAACCCTCACCGTATGCACCGTGCCAGCCACAACTTGGCCAACGCCAAAAGCTAAGGTCCCTCGCGCAAGCGAGTCAGGAGAGGTCATGCCAAAATTTTGGCACGATCCCCGCCTTAACTTAAGGACGTTGACTTCGACTGTGGCCCGTGCATCACATACGTTAGAAGTTTGCGTGATCAGCTAGCCTTAAGTTCACTTTTTCTTTTGTCGGTGGAACTCGCTTGCCTTATAAGACCTCGCTCGGGATAGTTCGTTCCGAGAAAGATGATCTACAAATGGAAACGAGGGGCTAGTAAGCGTAGTGACGAGATCCACTGATTAGAGCTCTAGGGTTAGTTGCGAAAAAGAAGACACGCTCTTTTCCAACCGATTAGGACTCTGAGAAAACACGTTTTAAGTAAACATTAATCGGTAACTGCACATTGCACAAGCCCGAAACCTTGAGCCAAATACCCCTTTCCGAAGCCTAAACCCTTCCTTTCGTTCCCTGCAGCGAGCAGAAAGTGGTTTAGATTTCCGGGTTAGCGCCTCGCCAGAATCACAGTTACGGCAGCGTCAGACAGTTCTTCGGTTCCCTCAGTTCCCTCAGCCAAAATTTCCGACATGTCTAGCTCACCGAGAAATCGTGACGGGGACGGACCCCCGCCACCGGTAACAGATATGACTTTGGAAGAAGCCATCCGGGCTTGTGAGGTTCACAAGAGGCAGAAAGAAGATCAGCAGAATTTCATGGTACAGCTTCTGAATGAGCGAGGTATAGCAGCTATCCCCCAGTCAGACGGTACTTTCGTCTTGATCGAGGATGACGATTCCCCGAAACCAGTTCCTCAAACCTTCAACCAGGTTCCTCCCCCGCAAACTTACGGGGTGCCTTCGAACCAAGGAAACAACCGACCTAGGCTCCACGTTGCTACCTCTCAGGGCAACCCTGTCATATATGGCCAGGCCAGTGCTACTCCCATCGCTCAATATCACCAGCGCACCGCTTGACCATCTCAAACAGATGCCAATATCCTTCAATACCCTCCTGGGTTCATCCCATTGCCTATACACGAATCCCAAAACATCGGGGACAAACCCCGATACAGTTCAGAAAAGGCCCCCATATATTCGCATATATCAAGCCTTCCACCTCCGATCACTACCGCTCACATGGTAGCACCCGGCGCCGAGCCTCAAAGTCCACCACTGGACCCAACCTTAGACTGGATGGTCGAACAGATGAAAGACCTGAAAGCCACCATGAGCAGCTCAAAGCAAGAAATGCTCAAATCCACAGATTCGGGAATGGTCACGCCTCTCCCTGCCAAGTTCAGAATGCCGGAGATGGACCGATTCGATGGAACCGAATGTCCTCAAACGCACGTCGACACCTACGTTCTCGGCATGAGAGCGAAAGGAGCAACCCTCCAGCAAATGGCCGACCACTTCCAGCATACGCTCAAGAGTTCAGCGTTATGATGGTTTCTAAGGGTCAAGCCTGCGGATCGCCACACCTGGGATCAGATCAGTAACATCTTCCCCGGAACGGCATGCATCCAATCTAGAGTGGGAAACGAGTCGTGAGGCCTTAATCACCACTGAACAGAAAGCGGATGAAAGCGTCGGAGAATTCTACAAGAGGTGGAGTTGGAAGCTCTCCGAGATCATGGAGCCACTCTCCAAGGATGAACAGATGCGGATCTTCAAGTCCTGCTTAAGACCGTCCATCAGAACTCTCATCAGTCATCATTTCTTCCCAGATCTTCGGGCTATGGTCAATGCCGGCTCACAGTTCGAGAAGGATCTCAAGGAAAAGTTGGCTACTGCACAGCCATACAGATACCGATCAGCAGTTGCATTCAATCCCGCACCGGCCCCCGACAAAGGGAAAGATACGTCTGTCAACTACATCCATCAGGGACAGCAGTCGGGCAATAGAAACCCGGTCCCACAAAGTGACAATTCCACTCAGAAGCAGCCTGCCGTACACTTCGACAAGTTGGATATGCCGCTGAGCAAGATGCTGGAAGGATTAATCAAGGAAGGTCTCCTTAAACCCATTGCAAATTACAAACCCAAGAATCCCGTAGTCAACGCTGACAAGAGCAAGTACTGCGCCTTCCATCAGTATCACGGACATACCACCGACAACTGCGTGGGGTTACAATACAAAATCCATAACTTGATAGAGGAAGGAAAATTGGAGCGTCCCATTGGGCCCAATACCGTCGAAAACCCTTTTCCGAACAACAACAGTGTGAATGCCATCGAATGGGTGCCCAAGAAGATTGCCGCAGAGCCAGTTCCTCCGCCTCTTCCAGCCGGGTCCTCATCAAATGTCCACATCAGCTACGATGTTTGTGGATCGCTCCGCATGCTCGGAGTACGAGTCCCAAGACATGGTCCAGAGCAATCCTCCGAGAAAACAGAAGAAGAAGTCCTCTCAACAGAAACTGAGAGAAAGATACGAAGCTGGAGACACCAGTGTGGGTACACTCGGAGAGCCATCTGGGAGGTTCGACTACTACGTACTCTACTCAATCCAGTCCTCCCTTCCTCCAGGCCATGCAGCTTTAGAGCAGACAGGGAAGGGAAAGCCGAAAAGCCCTGCTGACAACAGAGTTCAGACCTTGGGACACCGGAATACCTCAGATCTTGGTAATCTTACTGCCAGTCAGAAGCCTAACCCCCCGCGGGATCAGCCTAGGTTCAATTTGTCCAGCTTTCGAGCACAGACCGGCAAAGGAAGATCAAGGTCAGCTTGGCACTCGCACTCGATCAACGTGCTAACCAAGGGCGGCAACCGCCACAAACAGCCTCAACGCAATCCCGAGGCTCCAGCAAAGGCTTTACCTCGCAAGAGGAAGACAGGAAACGGATGGCTTGATGACTCTCCTTCTCCGGATAGAGACCAGATCTACGATTCCCGACTATATGGCAGCATGATCACGTTCTGTGACGAAGATCTACCGAGAGATACCTCGGGGCATAACGAAGCTCTGTACATCACTCTCAAGCTCAACACCATATCACTCCCCAGAGTATTGGTAGACAACGGGTCCGCCGTTAACGTTCTCCCTCTCAGCATGATGCGAGCCCTACGCATCAACGAAAGCCACCTGATTCCGTCAACCCGGACTATCAAGGCCTACGACAACACGTCTCGTCCCATCCTGGGGACGGTGACTCTGGAGCTCTGGTTCGAAACCCAAATGGTGCCAGCCAAATTCCATGTGATGGACATTCCATCCGAATTCACAGCTCTGTTGGGACGCCCTTGGCTACATCACATGAAAGCCATAGCCTCCACTCCCATCAGTGCGTTAAGTTCATTAACCAACAGGGAGATCTTGAAGTCATAAGAGGGGACAGTTTCCTCATAGGAAATGAAGCTGAGACAGCAGCCAAGCGTGCCCGCAGCCAGGCACCGGGGCTACCTCCTTCAAATCAACCAAGGGACTATCGGGGCAAATCTCATCAGAATCCCTCAGAGTCCGGAGATGCTAACTATGTCAATTTCCTCGAGCAGGCAGACCCTGAAGCAGTCCGATACATCAAGTTCAACTGTCGTTTCCAACATTTGGAGGCAGATTGGAAAGAAACACTGAGCATCACCATGATGCGGGCACACAAACCCCCTGTCTCCAATCGGAGATTTGTCAGCATTCTTCAAGCCAACTCTCTGGCCACGCCAGGCGAAGAGATTTTCGTGATAAAGGTCAACAAGCACCGTCATACTCGTCTTGAATGCATGGACGTCGTATGGGATGTTCTCCACGAGGAATTACCCGATGAACCCCTTTTCTCCAGCGAAGGGCATGATGTTTTCCTAGCAGCTCTTACAGCGCAGCAGGACTCGAGGCGTCCTTACGTTTGGGTTGAACCGTCAGACGGCGACGAATCAGGACTCTCCGGAGTCGAGGACGCGGCAGATCCGCGGGCAGATCTCTGCATTCATATGCTCAGTTTTGAGGACGACACCCGTTCCGATCAGGTCACCTACGACCAGGGCTCCAACACCATGGAGATTGTCAAGCTCAACGTCCAGTACAGGCGGCTATCCGACAATTGGAAGCAACTGGTTGACACGACTAAGAACCCCTCTGATCAAGTGACTGACGACGACTTCGTCAACATCATCTATTCCAGATATCCTGATGATACCAAAGATCCGGTCCTTATTATCAGGTTTTGCAACGCCAAAGTTACCCTCGACGACTGCCTGCTCATGGTAAACGAGGCCCTAGCCAATCGAGCTCAGAGCTCATCATCACTTCCGACTACCAGCCCCAATGGCAACCGGCCCGTGTCGTCAGTCAAGCTTAAAGCCACAAGCGCCGCCAAGGCCAAGGGCAACAGCGAAGGAGACAAAGCTCCTCACCCCGCTACAGATCAGATCAACCTTGGGAACGCTTCCGACAGCCACCCTGAAAACATCTATAAAGGTCTTCCCCGCAAGACAGAGTCAGCTTCCGACATTGGAAATGACCACCTCAGCATCAACATGCTCAAGTTCGATTCTGTTCCCAGACGTCACGGCCACGGATTCAAACATCCCGCCAACAAACTGCTAGCTCTGATAGACTTGGCGATCGAACGAGATCACGAGACTATCAACATCGCAGAATTCAACACCCCCGTGGGTTCAATCAAGCAGATATGGGCGAACTTCTTGGTAGTCGAGATCAAGGAAGGCCGCATGGAATGTCCCAGCTCGACTTCCTTCATCAACGTAATCCAAGTGTTTCCGCCATTCGGAGATTTGGATGTGATCACAGTTCTGGACACTAGTCAGATGGCGCCCACCTACGGAGAATGTCTAGCTCTCGCAAGGAAGGCCCTCATGGAACTAGCCGCTCAAGAGAACTGTCTCTGGGACGAAAACCAAGCTCGAAGGACCTACAGGGACCAAGCCCTTAAAGTGTCACAAACAGCTTCAAACAGAAAGCTAGAGGCCACTCTAGACCAGTTTGACCTCAGGGGTTTTGCCCACGGTAACTTCCTGGACTACCGTCTGTACTCATCCAACCCCCTCTGCCAAACGAGGGTGGTCAACGGTCCCGATGACCTGGGAGATGGAATGGCACAATACAAAGGATACCTAACCACACAGCAGGAAGGGTACCAACGCTTATCTCCCCGAGAAAAGCAAGTTCTCTGTGAAAGCAACGACGAAGACGATGAAACCATTCTCTTCCAAGCCGGGCATGAGGTCAACAAAACCGGAATCCCAAGGGTCCTGGGAGGATGGAAATGGATCATTTCTGCACTCAAACTGAAAGGCCAATTGAGAGAGGAAGGTCTATTTAAAAACAAGAGAAAGATAGAAATTTATCTCCATCAACTGCTCAAGGAGATTCCACAGTCTGTGGCATTCGTTTACAAAAACGATCAACTGGGACAACAACCAGTTACATGGGCAGATGTTCGGGAAGCCGTGTACTCACCTTCCGACATACCCGCCACTCAGATAAAGCAGAAAGGAAAGCTCTCCCCGATGGAGGTTTATCTAGACTGCCGCACGCAGTTCAAAGAAGCATTGGCTATTCTCACATGGGAAGAAACACATGCGCTAAATCTCGACGCAGGCTCTGCTGCAAGAAAGTTAATCTGGGCCAAGAGTGGAGGAAAACTAGCCAATCATGAGTATCGCCAGATCAAACTCCAGAATGCCCTGAGTATGCTCAGCAAGAAGGAAAGGAGCGCGGTATACCGTGAAGAGATCAAGGAGACTGTTCGCTTGAACCAAGAACTCTCCAACCTCCCCCGGAGGATCAACAACGCACAGTTCGGTTCGGATAACCACTGTTGTGCACTGACATTTGAACAGCTGCGTCAAACCGTAGGCTACCTCCCCACGGAGGCACCCAAGCCAGTATCCTGGGACAGAATCCGTAAAGCTGCCGAAGCTCCCGGGAACACATCTACAATCAATGAATTGAGGGAAGACATATGGCCCTATGCTACGAGGAATCCTCCTCTGACTATGACTCAACTCAGAGCGGCCTGTTCAGAAGGGACCAAGCCTGATGTCAGCGTTCTAACCCGATCGGGTCAAACCCATGCATTACCACCTAAGGCCACCAAAAAGCCGACGGAGCCAGAACTGCAACCCGGCCTGCCCGAAGACGCAAGTTCCGTGAAAGAGGACCCGATCCTCACTCAGCTCAAGCAAACCCAGGCGAACATTTCCCTTTGGTCCCTGCTCACATCTTCGTATCCTCACAAGCTCAAGCTCGAGGAAAGTCTGGCCCATACCATGGTCCCCGTGGACGCAACCCCAGATGAAGTCATTCAGATGATCGGCAACATCCACTACGGCAACATTATCACCTTCACAGATTTGGACCTTCCAAAATTTGGGGCTGATCACAATGAGCCGCTCTACATGACAGTCCAACTGGACGAGCGTCGCCTTCCCCGCGTGTTGGTAGACGGAGGTTCCGGAATGAATGTCTTGCCCGCCAAGATGATGGATCTGCTTGACATCAAGCCCACAGATCTGAAGCCTTCAGTCCACACTGTCAAGGCCTATGACTCCACTTCCCGTACAGTTCTCGGGGTTGCTACTCTTAATATCTAGTTCGGCAAGCGGATGATCCCCACCGAATTCCAAGTATTGGACATTCCAATCACTTTCAAAGCCATCCTGGGGCGACCCTGGCTGCATCAAATCAATGGCGTGGCATCCACCCTTCACCAATGCCTCAAGTTCATGCAAGGCAACGAGTTAACCACAGTCTACGGCGACAGCGTCACCACCAAGGGGACCAGCACCAACGACATCCCAGTGTTAGAAACCAAGCATAGTGACGACATGACATTAACTGGATTCACTCTGGAGACCTCCAAGATCCAAATACGCAACGTGGACCTTCCACTATCACACGACAAGATTCCTCCCGCCATGAAGATGATGAAACTCATGAACTTCATCCCAGGACTGGGGCTCGGCAAAAGGTTACAGGGCCAACACCAAGTCATTGAAGTCAAGGACCACACCACGGTCCAAGGGCTCGGTTATGTGCCAACACCGGCTGACATCAGGGAGAACAAAAGGCTCGCCCGCACCAAGGCAGTAGCCCGCAAAAGGGGAACCTCTGACGGCACACCCAACCTCTGACCTTACAGTTTTGACCTCGCTCATTACTTCACCAAGGGAACCGACAGCAGAACTGAGGGGACCGACAAGGGAACCCACAGCAGAACGGAAGGGACCGACAGCAGAACTGAGGGGACCGACAGTGGAACTGATGAAGATGAGAAAGAAGCAGGGATAGTCAGCACAGAGACTACAGAAAGGATGGAACAGTTAGCACGAGACCTCAAGCGTTTTAGAGGACTCAAGGCTAATCCGATTAGGGGATCATTCCTCAACATCACCGCACTACCTGGACCAACTGGCACCACAGTCCAGCACGAGTACACGTTCAAGGGTATCCCAGATATAGAAGAGCAACTCAGGGTACTCTTCGCGGGAAACAGATTGTTCGGATTAGCCGCCGAGGCCACATTCGAGACAGTAACTCCAAAGCGGAAGGAACCAGAATTCATAGAAGACGCGCTCAGTGGACCAACAGAGTCTTTTTGAAGAAGTCATGGAGGTGCCAAACCTAATTGACCTGGGCTCCGAAAACAGCATGATCGCCATAATTGGGACAGCAGAAGCCAAGCCTCTCGATCCCCAAACCCTCATCAAGCATCCAGCAATGCCACTGAAGAACTGGGTAACTTTCATCGGACCAAGGGCAAGCCGCACAAATGGAAGACAAGCCGGGCTCGCACCCACATCTTCCTAAACCCGGTCTCATACCCTCTCGAGCCACCCTTGTAAAAGTCCAGTCCTCTCGAGTCGTCCAACGGCCTTACGCCAAGACTATGATAATGTAGCCAACCATGTATTTCCGTTCTCGTTTAATGAAAAGTCCGACCTTTCGGAGTATCCCCTCATTGCCACTTTAACAACCGATAAGTTAACAAACAACTTAAAAGACGTTAATAACTCAATTGATAAAGAAGCGTACACATTAAATGAACAATACATTAGGAAGTTCTCGAGCGTGTAGTTGACCAAGAGGACAACCGGCCCAAGCCGCCGAAGAGGTTATGACCAAAGTGAACTCCGGGTCGGTGCAAGAGCCTAAAGAGACACAAGTGGGCGCTTTTTGGCGATGCAAAAAGAAGCCCCGATAAGCCTCCTCCGGAGTATGTTGACATGTTCGCCCTCGGTCATACCAGGACATGCCAGGACTCGATCCCTCGATCGTAGAGCACAGAATTCCCCTGAATCCCGAATTCAAGCCTGTCAAACAGAAGCTGCGCAAGATCAAGCCAGAGTGGTCCTCGCAAGTGAAAGAAGAGATTGAGAAAATGCTCCGAGTTGGTTTCATCAGAGTGATTGAGTACCCGACCAGGCTCTCCAACATCGTGACGGTCACCAAGGCCAATGGAAAGGTCAAATGCTGTGTGGATTTTCGGGATCTCAACAAGGCCAGCCCTAAAGATGATTTCCCACTGCCTGACATCGACATGCTAGTTGACACCACGACAAATTTCGAAGTAAAGTCCTTCGTAGATGGGTTCGCTGGATACAACCAGATCAAAATGTCCGAGGAGGATCAAGCCAAGACTGCTTTCACCACTCCGTGGGGGACATATTGCTACACGGTCATGCCGTTCGGTCTAAAGAACGCCGGGCTACTTACTACGGCCGCAATGCTCTCTTCCAAGACATGATTCACAAGGAAATCGAAGTATATGTCGACGACATGATCATCCACCTGAGGATCGGACATGCAACACATGACAGATCCGAGAAAGTTCTTCACCGTACTCGAAAGCACTCCATGAGATTGAACCCCGCGAAGTGCACCTTCGGCGTCAAGCGAGGCAAGATACTAGGTACATGGTTACGTAAAAGAGGTATCGAAGCTTCGATCCCAAGAAAATTAAGGCCATCATCGACATGAAGCCGCCTCGACTTCGACGTAAGTAAAGAGCTTTATGGGAAGACTTCCGTACATTAGTCGCTTCATCAACCGCTTGACATCTTCTCGCGAGCCCATGTTCAAACTGATGAAGAAGAATGCCGACATCAACTGGGACGCCGAGTGCTAGAGAGCTTTTGAGAAAATCAAGACCTACTTGGTGAATCCCCCAATTATGTGCCCGCCACATGAAGACAAGCCACTACTCCTGTATCTGACAGTAACAGACATGTCAATCGGAGCAATGCTGGCACAAGAACCTAAAGATTCCAAGGTTGAGCATGCAATCTACTTCGTAAGCCGGAAGCTTCAAGAAAGTGAACTCTTACTCAAAGATTAGAGAAAACTTGTACCGCCTTGGTATGGGTAGTCGGGAAACCGAAACACTACATGCAAATCACATTCGGTGCTCTGGTCTCCAAAATGGACCCCGTCCGATATCTCTTTGACAAGCCATCCCCTCACAATGCGACTAGACAAGTGGTCATTCTTCCCGGGCCGAGTTCGACATCAAGTACATGGTCAGAAAATCAACAAAGGGCAGAGTAATGGCAGATCAGCTGGCAGACTTCCCAAGCAGTGAACCCAAAGGTCCTGATCCGCAGTTTCCGGACGATGGAATCTTCTCACTTGACAGCGCAAACCGCTGGCAACTCTTCTTCGATGGGGCAGCCAACAAAAAGGGGAATGGTATTGGAATGCTCCTTGTCGATCCCAAGGACGAGCATACTCCCATAGCCATCAAGCTGAATTTCAAAACAACCAACAATACAACAGAATATGAAGCCTGGGCAGTCAGTCTGGAAGCCGCCCTCGAGCGCAACATCTCAGAACTGGAAGTATACGGAGACTCAAAGATTGATCATCAATCAAGTGTCCAACAAATGGAAGACGGTAGATTCTCGCCTTCGAAAATACCACGCGTACATGGAGGAGCTCATTGCTCGCTCAAGGACATCTCTTTTCACTATTTGCCAAGAGACAGAACCGCTCGCAGATGCCCCGGCTACCCTAGCATCTCTTGTCGAAATTCCCGATGGAAAATCGCAAACCCCTCGTAATAGGCAAGACGGAAACACCCGCTTATCACGTGAGATCGAAATAAAAAAGAAACGATCGACGAACCCTGGTACAATCAAATATACCAGTACCTCCAAAACGGAGAAGCTTCCTTCACAAATGAAGATGGAAAATACAAAGAAGGGATCAAAGCCAAAAATATGATGGCATTAAAATGCCTGACATCCCATTTCGTCATTCTGGGGGTATGTTGTACAAGAAGCGCCACAAAGGGCAACTCCTTCGGTGTGTAGACAAAGGAAAAGCCAGGGAGCTAATGAACGAAGTTCACAACGGAACCTGCGGTCTGCACATGAACGCCCGAGCATTGACACAGATCATTCTCCGTATGGGATACTATTGGATATCAATGGAAACAGACTGCATCCAGTTCGTTCGAAGCTGCGACAAATGTCAACGGTTCTCCAACCTCAATCACATCCCTCCTCATGAACTCTATTGCATGACTACACCATGGCCTTTCGCCACATGGGGAATCGACGTCATCGGCAAGATCACTCCACCAGGGAGCAATGGTCACGAGTTCATTCTAGTCGCAGTCGACTACTTCACCAAATGGGTTGAAGCAAGATCGTACAAGGTACTGAATTCTAAGAAGGTGGCTGAGTTCATCAAAGAGAACATCATGTGCCGATACGGAGTGCCCAACGAGATCATATCCGACAATGGGACTCACTTCGAAGGAGATTGTGACCAACTGCTGACCAAATTCAGAGTCACGCGTCACAAGTCTTCTCCCTACAGACCACAAACCAATGGTGCAGTAGAGGCAGCAAATAAGACTCTTGCCATGATAATCAGAAAGATGACCACCAGAGGTCGGGACTGGCCCGAAAAGCTACATCTAGCCCTCTGGGGATACGTAACATCGCGAACTGCCACAGGAGAGACTCCATTTGCACTTACCTACGGAATGGAAGCAATGTTACCTGTGGAATTGGAAATTCCATCCCTCCGAGTCCTCTTGGAAAACGGGATCAATGAAGTCGAATGACTATAGAGCCGTCACGACGAACTTGCTCTACTCGACGAGCGCAGATTGAAAGCCATGGAACACACTCGAGCCTACCAAGGCCGAATGGCCCGAGCATTCGATAAGAAAGTCAAGATCCGAGACATCAGAGAAGGCGACTTGGTGCTAAAGGAAAAGCCTCCTACGCAGACCAATCCCCTCGGAAAGTGGGAGCCTACCTGGATAGGACCGTTCTTGGTACAAAGAATCTTCTCCGGAGGAGCCATAAAGTTAGGAGATTTGGACGGGAACCCTTTTGTTAACCCCGTGAACGGAAGCAAGCTTCGCAGATACTTCGTTTGAGGAAGAGCACGAGTCAACTCTCCTTCCCCATACACTACCCCTCAGTAAAATTAAAGTGCTAAAAGAGTAATACCCAACTGGATACATTCCCGCTAATGATCCAGGTAAAAAACAGGGTCGCACTTCTTTTGTCTTTGTTTTTCTCAAATTCACCTAAAGTATCGAACTACGGTGACCTGAGCCCCTTAGTCCAATTGTAAAAGGGGAACGTAGGCAGCCATCATTGGTTCGGTCTCAAAAACATAAAAAAATACAATAAAAGCATCAATTTCTTGTGTTTCGAAAAACTCTTTTCAATTAACCTACAAATTCATTACGGTTAAAACAATCTTTGATGAGTTCAAGCACGGTCAACTCTTGACTCGCTACACGCTAGTAAAACTACAATAAAACATTAATCAGTTAATGTGTCTGCAATGACAGTGGGTGGATACTGGACAAAGAAGGTCAACCTAGTTTCCCATACTTGGTCCTTCATCCTTCTTCCCCTTCCCTTTCCCACGGCGAGTGTTCTTCACCTTTACAGGGAATATTCCGGTTGTCCTTCTACCTGGCTCAGGGACTCTTCCCAATGCCTCCGTCGAGCCTGTAGCTGTCAACGCAGCCCTTTCCCTAGCTCTGTCTCGAGCTACCTCACTTCGAGCCATCATGATCGTGCTTTGATTGGCCTCCCGATCAGCATTGGCCTCATAGTCAGCCATGTCGTTCCCAGTACGATTCTGAGGGTTAGCCCCCACTTCGGTCCTCCTCAAGGTTGAGCTGTCCAGGTGATCAACACCCAACAGCTCATTCCATCTCCATAAGATAGACACCTGTGTCTCCCCCATATACTCTTCATACCAGTTCAGATACTGCGTAGACAGAACAGTGCCCCCTCTCCGGTGAAAGAGAACCCTGGCAGGAAAGGACGTGTATTGCCACAACCGCGTGAGCAGCAATAGCGTCGAAGGATCTTCCATCAGTAGAGATCCCACCTCGAAGGTAGCAGCATGAACTAAACCCGTCAATGGCACCTGCTCCAGCCCGTACTGTCACAGAACCAAGGATGGAATGTAGAAAGATGTCTGGGACAGCCCCGACACTCTAACAACCAAAAGACCCTCCTGAGCGGTCCGACAAGTGTGTAACTTCAAGTGGGGAACCCACCATCGCAAGTGATGCGTGCGGAGTCTAGCCATCCAGAGCTCCAGCTCAGCCTGATCGCCCCCTATCTCCAGAGGACGTCGAGAAAAGGACCAAGCATCACAAGACATTGGAACCTCGGGCATCAACTGCAACCTCTCTCTCAACCACATGGTAAGCATAGCGGGACTCCCTCCCCACATGTATCGGCTGCCGGTTGCCATCCGACCTATGCCCAGGAACGTCTCGCCCAGAACCAAAGGCACGATGTCTCCCCCGCTCCGACACTGCCTCACAAGGTCCAGTATGCTGTGATGGCACAAACCCAGAGACGGAATGTGAACAGAGTAGCAATCGCGCACAGAACAAACGCGTCCCACGCGAAGACGCTCCCCTCGGCTCCGGCAAATCTATCGGGCAGTCCCGAAAGGTCGACATAATCAGTGTTCAATATCAGCATCCCATATGCTTCTCCAGCCGAGATACCAAGAAAAGACACTAGCTTCTCAACAGTGGCCATGCCACCAGCATAAGGAAGAACTAGCTGTTCCGTCTCAGGTCCTCCCAGAATGGCCCGGAAATCTTCGAACGTAGAAGTGATTTCATTGTACGAAAAGTTGTACACATTCCTCCGTACATCCCAGAAAGGAGCTGCTGCTCTCAAAATATCCCAATCTGGCATGAGCTCCTTCAAAGCCCAAACAGATTTTATCCCGTAACAGCCTTCGAAAAACCCCTTGTTTTGTCTCGTGTGGTTCCGTACCACGACTGGAAATTCTCCAAGTATCTCTCTTGCATCCGAGATGATAGCTTAGGAAAGGGAGCCATGAAAGAAAGTGAAGGAAACCTAAGGAATTTGAAAGAAATTCAGCCAACTGATCAAAGCAAGGCGCAGTTTCTTACGAATTGCAAAGCTGAAACTGCAATTTAAAAGGCTCTGGAATTTCATTCTCAGTCCGGCCGGACTCTCTCTGCAGTGGACTTGGTCAACTCTGCAGCCAGCTGCTCTTAAATTGGAAACAATTCCAAACAAAGCCCTGTTCATGCCTTTATGAATCTGCGTGCTACCCCTGGTTTCAATTAAACAATGCCAACACCTCTTCCGCCCCAGGCTCGTGCAACAGTGCAAATAATTAAATATCAGTGCATATAGGCATAATTTTTGACCCGTTCAATTTTTATGCATGTTTTATTTTATTTATTTTTGATCAACCTACTTGCTTATTTGCCGAGAATAAAAAGAAGGTAATCACTAAATAAATGTGCGAAGTACAAGTTCCGCCTCAAGGGCGCCTTTTCAAATACAGTTCAAGTCAAATTGTTCCGGACAATACATACATTTTGTCTAAAAAGCAATAAAGAAGGACTACTCTGAGTCCTGCTCGTTATCCGAGCACTCGACGCACTGCTCCGCAGCTGCCGGATCCGTCGAGAATAAGAAGTCTCCGAATTCCTCCAGGCGGGAATACGCGAAAGGCCTCCTCTGCGCCTGCGAACTCGAAGACTCTCCCCTCTCGTGCCCCGAGTGCGAAGGAGGATGAGCTCCAAACCCCGCCGTTCTGCCCACGAACTGGCCAAATCCCTGCGCAAAGTCCTCTCCACCAGCCGTGGGAGCAGACGAACCTCTCGGCCTAGACGGCCTCCGCTCACGAACATCCACGCTCCTCCGGGAACTGCACCTCAGGAACTCCACGAGCCTCCTAGCGTAGTTGGCCCACCCGTCCAACTGTCTCACCGCCTCATTGTACGTACGGCCAGACACCTGCGAACCAGGAAAGTCATCAGAAGACAAGCAGAAAGTACAGATGCAACATTTGCAGAATGCTACTATCAAATGCAGAAAATCAAAAGTTCTTACCAAAGCATTGGGGTCAACCCTATACCGTGATCTAGGATCCTCCGGGATCGAGATCACCAGCCGCCTGCGCCAACCGTCCAGCCCCTCATACGCCAGCCTAGCGCATGGGAGCGGGAGATCTCGGGGATGTCCAGGGCCCTCGTCCTCCCTGTGCTGCACCTGCGGGCTCCTCAGCCTCATCCTCAAGAAAGTGTCATAGTCGGCTCCCGCTATGACATACTCGGTATAGAACACACCCTGTCTATACCTCTCGAACTCCTCCATCGGCATCAACAGAGGATGCTGCATGTGTATAGGAGGATCCACCGGCACCATCGAAAAAGACCCCGGGCCATGTTGACGGGTCACCCTCTCCCCCAGATACATAACATCGCAGTGAAGTCCCACCAGCAGCTTCCGCCGCCGCGTGACCTCACTAGCAACCTGAACTGCGCCAGCGTGAATCCGAATCCACCAGGTCAGCTGGATCCACTCGGAGAACTCCCGGCTCAGGGCCTGAGATGCCTCCTCGTATGACAGTCGAGTGCCCTCTCTCGACGACACCGCCTTCCTCGCCTTCTTCTGCCAAGTCAGCATGGCAGGGTACAAGGACCGGTACGCCTCCTTAATCTCCCACCGCTGCGGGCTGAACACCTCATAGCACCATACCTGCCAAGCAAATGGAAAGTTATGTCAGCTACAAAGCAGATACATACGAGTACAAAAATGAGACAAGGAAGAGAAAAAGACGTAAACTTACATCCAAAGCAAACGAGAAACAGCTCAAGGAGTTCTCCTTTCCCTGCGAGAACCTGTCTAAGGAATGGTAGAGCTTGGCCAGTCTAGCCTCCCCCCATGCATACCCCCTCACGGCATCCAGATCTGTCAGCGACCCGAGCAGAGGGAAGTGACAAGATGTGTCAGAAGTCGAGAACAGAGTCGCTGACAACGCGAACCATATGAACCCTCGAGCCAGACGCTCAGCGGTCATCCCTCGAGCCAGACGCTCAGCGGTCATCCTAGGGGACCCCGCCCCATAATCAGCCATGCCCGTCCTCAGGTGCACCTCCATCGGCTTATACCGGATACCTAAGCCCCTGGCATCGGTAATATCGAAACCCAAGCCTGCATAACCGCTCCGGGGTATAGCCATCCACCCACACCAGCGTGTTGCCCCAGGTCGGCAACCCAGTGATAGCAGCAAAGTCAGTGGGAGTCACCGTCGCCTCCCCCATCTAAAATGAAAAGTGTGTGTCGTATCCCACCAGTACTCGCTAAGAGCTACGTACATGGCCCTCGCCCTCTGCGTCACAGCCACCGCGGCTACCGCGCTGATAAATCCAGCCAATCCGGAGTCGACCACGAGCTGCCGTGGACTCCTCTCTCCATCTCGAGCGTCGTCTGGGAATATCTCCCACAGCGCTCGCACTGCCTCGAAGGCTCCCCGGCTCTTCTAAGTGTGAACATCAACTGTCCCTCGCCCCTGCAGGTGAACACGGCAAAAAAACGTTAAGTACAGAAGCGACATCAACAGAGTGTACAAACGCATGTCAAAGTGATGCAATGCAGATACAGTTCTCATTTCTTTCCTAAGATATTTCCATCCCGGTTGGAGTATTGACGGTCCAAGGTTTCAAAGCATTTCGAAAACTCCGTCGAATCCGGAACTTTCAAAACCCTTCGAAAACTCCGTCGAATTCGGAACTTTCAAAGCATTTCGAAAACTCCGTCGAATCCGGAACTTTCAAAGCATTTCAAAAACTCCGTCGAATCCAGAACTTTCAAAACCCTTCGAAAACTCCATCGAATTCGGAACTTTCAAAGCATTTCGAAAACTCCGTCGAATCCAGAACTTTCAGAACCCTTCGAAAACTCCGTCGAATCCGGAACTTTCAAAACCCTTCGAAAACTCCGTTGAATTCGGAACTTTCAAAGCATTTCGAAAACTCCGTCGAATTCGGAACTTTCAAAACATTTCGAAAACTCCGTCGAATCCGGAACTTTCAAAACCCTTCGAAAACTCCGTCGAATTCGGAACTTTCAAAACATTTCGAAAACTCCGTCAAATCCGGAACTTTCAAATCCTTTTGAACATTTTCAAAAAATTTACTCCGTCCCGATTTAAACATGCTTTAAACTCGGAAAACACATCTAGACATGGAATTTTGCAACCAAAATTTTTATGTCATCTACCCATGGTGTCAATTGAACTACACTCTAGTCAATTTTGACAAAGGCACATAGCAAAGTCAAAAACCCCAATTTAAGCACCAAAATCCCTAACTCATTCCTAGTCAAATTTCTAACATTTAAAGAATGCACATTCTTAAAATTAATGGAATTTGAAGGAAGCTTACTTGTCTCTCGATCCCTCCTTTGGATTTGTGGTTCTCCCTAACCGGGTAGAACTCCGCCGGATTCAATGGAAGAATTGTGGTTCGAATGGTTCGAACCAACCGTGTTCTTTCGTCATCGGTCCTTCCATGACGAGCCATTGGTTCCAAATCACCCTCCATATTGATTTTCCTTCACGAATTTGAGCAAACCTCACAATTTGGATTGGTTTTTCTCTCCTCCTTTCTCTCTTTTTCGCCTGAAAAAATGAAGAAAATGGCCAATTTCTCGTCTGCCTCGGCGCTGATAACAACCTGGTCAACTTCACGTTTAGTCCGGCCGGACTCATTCTGCAGCAGAAAGAGTCCTTGCCAATTCAGCCCCTCAACTTCTCGCAGTTCCAATTTTACCCCTTTTGGCCCCCAAAAGTGTAAAATTTCCCCAAAGTTAGACATTTCTAACACCCCCTCCCCCGAGATAAATTCTCAGTTAGTTTCACTAACGCTCGTCTCCAGACATTAAATTCCCAGTTAGTTTTCGCTAACGCTCGTCTCCAGACGTTAAATTCTCAGTTAGTTTTCACTAACGCTCGTCTCCAGACGTTAAATTCTCAGTTAGTTTTCACTAACGCTAGTCTCCATACGTTAAATTCTCAGTTAATTTCACTAACGCTCGTCTCCAGAAGTTAAATTCTCAGTTAGTTTCACTAACGCTCGTCTCCAGACGTTATATTCCCAGTTAGTTTTCACTAACGCTCGTCTCCAGACGTTAAATTCTTAGTTAGTTTTCACTAACGCTCGTCTCCAGACGTTAAATTCCCAGTTAGTTTTCGCTAACGCTCGTCTGCAGACGTTAAATTCTCAGTTAGTTTTGCAGACGTTAAATTCTCAGTTAGTTTTGCTAACGCTCGTCTCTAGACGTTAAATTCTCAGTTAGTTTTGCTAACGCTCGTCTCTAGACGTTAAATTCTCAGTTAGTTTCGCTAACGCTCGTCTCCAGACGTTAAATTCTCAGTTAGTTTTCACTAACGCTCATCTCCAGATGTTAAATTCTCAGTTAGTTTTCACTAACGCTCGTCTCCAGACGTTAAATTCTCAGTTAGTTTTCACTAACGCTCGTCTCCAGATGTTAAATTCCCAGTTAGTTTTCGCTAACACTCGTCTCCAGACGTTAAATTCTCAGTTAGTTTTGCTAACGCTCATCTCCAGACGTTAAATTCTCAGTTAGTTTTCACTAACGCTCGTCTCCAGACGTTAAGTTCTCAGTTAGTTTCACTAACGCTCGTCTCCAGACGTTAAATTCTCAGTTAGTTTCACTAACGCTCGTCTCCAGACGTTAAATTCTCAGTTAGTTTTCGCTAATGCTCATCTCCAGATGTTAAATTCTCATTTAGTTTTCACTAACGCTCGTCTCCAGACGTTAAATTCCCAGTTAGTTTTCACTAACGCCCGTCTCCGGATGTTAAAATCTCAATCCCCAGTTGACGTTTGACATTCAAATGCTCAATCCCGTCTCCGGACATTCCAGTTACAATTCTATCTCCCGACATCAAAATTTCTATTGGTCTTCACCAACGTTCACTTCCCCGGCCGCCAGTCGTAAGCCCGATCGTCCCACCTCAGCGGCCATCAAGGTAAGCCCGCACAACAATCCCTCTTCGGCCAACAAGGTAAGCCCAAACGCTCATCCTCAGCAGGATTCTAAAGAAGAAACATCAATCCTTCCGAGTTGTTAATAACGCCAGTTTAACACAACCGTTCCCATCATTGCCACCCTATTCCCAGCAGGATAAACCTGGCCGTCATCGTAAGCCCAGCACCCAAGGCATGGACGCCTTTGTCTCAGGATAAATGTATCCTCGTCCACTCCGGTTTGAGGCGCCACACGCCCTCGTATGTTCCAGTCACTCCGGTTTGAGGCACCACACGCCCTCATATGATATAGAAGCTCCGGTTTGAGGCACCACACGCCCTCGAATGATCTAGCAACTCCAGTTTGAGGCACCACACGCCCTCGTATGATTCAACAACTCCGGTTTGAGGCGCCACACGCCCTCGAAGGTTTCAGAAGTCCCAGGTTCAGACGCCTCACAATAGTCTCCATTCAGGTACAGGTACCTCGCGATGGTCTCCATTCAGGTTTAGACGCCTCCCAACAGTCTCGCTCAGGTCAAGGTCCCCACGCGCGGCTCCTTACACCTACGAACTACGATCGACTTGATTCCTGCTCGGGATACGTAGGAATCCTTTCTCTAAGGGTCCAGCCAGCTGACCGCCCAGGTCTTTCAAAGTAAGGCATCCCGATTTGGATCCTTATCTTTTTTCAACGACCCCACTTCCTTCGGAAGAGACGTCGCTGAGGGGCTAACTGTAAGTACCAAAATCCGGATCGTCAAAATCCGTTAGGAGTTAACCGGAATCCGTTAACTGGCCCGCTCCAGGTTAACCGGAATCCGTTAATTGCTTATTATGGAGAGACTTCCTTAAATGAGTTCATGGGGGGGGGCATGTCCCCATTTTCCTCATCACCTCCCTTATTTTCAAGCCTTCCCATACCTCCCCATACTCCCCAATCATCTTCTTCCTCCTCAATCAAAATCCATGGAGACTCCTTCCTAAAGACCATCTCTTCCAAGTTACTAGCAAGCTCAATCCTTCTCCATTTTCCAATTCGGGTGTACTTTTGTGTTCGGGGGGGGGGGGGCAACTAGGGGAGCTTATCAAGCTAAGAAGATCCTCATTCCATCCCATATTTACTAAGTGAGTTGTTATGACCTTCCCTTCTATTTAATGTTCATGAACTATTTGATGTTGTTATTGTTATTATAATGGTTATTTGATGCTTTGGAAACCTTCTTGGAGTTGAGAAATTAGTTAATGATATAGAATGTTAGTGTTGGTTAAGGAAGTTGATCAAGAGTGTAAGCAAATGGGTTTAATTAAATTAAGAAGGTTAAACTTGAAATGTGGTAGTGAAATGGGTGGAGATTCAAGTGGTAAATGATCTAAGTTTAAATCATTTTGGGTTACATGGTTTAGTATGAGAGGTATGAGGTTAGTAAGCCTTCTAAGTTCACAAAATTGAGTAAGCTTGGGTTTGGATTTGGTTCAGCTGCAAATCTGGGAAAAATACCTCTTAGGCGGTCGCCCATGGGGGCTTGAGCAGCCGCCCATGACCTCAGCAATTGGCCTTCAGTTCCTCCTAAGCTTGGGCAGTCGCCCAAGTGGGCTTGAGCGGTCGCCCATATCCCTTGGGCGGTCGCCCATGTTCCTCCTGCGCGGTCGCCCATGACCCCAGAAACTGCCCTTCCTCTTACCCCTTGCTTGGGCGGTCGCCCATACCTCCTTGGGCGGTCACCCATGTCGACAGAATTTCGTCCAGTTCCCTGTCTGGCTGAATTCTTACTAGCAACCCCCTAGCATGATCCTTAACCAATTTAAAGTACTGGAACCTAACTTTCCCGGGATATGAATTAATCCTTTTAACCTAGGTTAAAGTAGAATACTTGGGCCACTTAATGACACCTAAATTGGTTAAAATGGAATTACGGAGGCACCTTAAATCTGACTCAGAAATCATTTGGTAATCTTATTTGGCCCTTATCAAATGTGACTCCAACTTTGTAAATTGAGCTTGGACCTTTATAGAGGCCATGTATTGTTGTATATTGATTATGAAAGGTTGGCTAATGATGTCTTGTTACCTTACTTGATTTCATATTCATTGATAGTACTATGCATAGTGTATTAATTAAATGTTGCACTATGATATTGGTTGAACATGAGTATATTTTACCATGTGGCTATATTGCTTATCCCCTTTGTGGATTATATTTCAAGTAACTATTATGTGCTTGATAATGTGTTAATCAGCTAATGTTGGGGGTATAACATAATAAGATCAATTATGGAAGTGTGACCTAATGTGATCGGATTTTTTTATATCTGTGACCGTCCCCTCCTGTGGCCACAGGTCAGGGTTATAGCATCCGTATTGAGCCAAAAGCCTTACAGAGTTGCTACGATCTTATATGGTTCCCTGAGACATGGGTCTTATAAGATGTGAGTATTGCTTAAGCAGCTCACCTAAGATTGGAATTTTATATCCAATGTTGTACGACTATTTTTGTAAAGTGTTTACAGCTTTTCCAATGTGTTATATGCAACTTGTTATGTGTTGCATCTTATTTGGCATATTGCTGCATTCATAATACCTTGCTGAGATTTATTCTTACCCCTCTCCCTTTAATGTTTTTAGATCCCGAGACAGGCGGACCGGCCAAGTAAGGGCGGAGAGGAGTTTGGAAGTGATATTTTGGGAATTGTCGGGGTATGTATAGGTTGGCGTAGAAAGTGTAATTTGGTATAATTCCTTTATGGAGCTTGTATTTATAAACTTTAATTTCTACGTTATAACCGATATCTTTTGTAACTAAAACATATGAACACTTTCAAAGTTGGTCAACTCTTTCTCCAATGTGGAAAGGAGTAGAGTTATTTTGAAATGGTTATGTTAATGGTGTTTATGTTTGAAAGTTAAATTGAAGTTTTAAAAGTTTAGGAAATTTTGGGTTAGTTTGGGGACGCTCCAGCTCGGGACACGTGTAGGTTTCGGGTCGGGGTCCTCACAGTTGGTATCAGAGCTCGGTTAGAGTTCTCGGGTAGAGTCTAGCTGAGTGAGAGTGTGTGATAATTGACGTCGAGTGTTTAGTTCAGGAGTTTGTTCTAATGGCGGGAAATGATGGCGATCAGGATCAGGCTTTGGGCAATGTTGGTAATCCGAATGCCGAAATGATGGATATGTTCCGAGTGTTTCTTCAGAATATGGCAAATCAGAATCAAGGTAGGGGACAACAACAACAAGAAGGTAGGCAAGGGAACCATGGCCTAGAGAAATTTGTGAAGATGTCTCCTCCTAGCTTCAACGGAGATCCGGATCCGGTGAAGGCGGAGAGATGGCTTGAAGCTATGAATAAGATTTTCGCGGCAATGGAGAGCTCGGATGCAGAAAAGGTAAGGTGTGCCGTTTTCAAGTTGGAAGGACCCGCTGAGCACTGGTGGCAGGTAGTGAAGGATGGCTGGGATCGGG
This sequence comes from Adenophora triphylla var. japonica, assembly GCA_022495995.1. Lineage (NCBI taxonomy): Eukaryota > Viridiplantae > Streptophyta > Magnoliopsida > Asterales > Campanulaceae > Adenophora > Adenophora triphylla. The sequence continues at coordinate 983,183 of JAFEMH010000045.1, read as the reverse complement.
ACCTTACACCACAGACTTGGGAGAATTTCACGCGTAAGTTCCGGGATCATTTCGTTCCGATGGTTACTAGAGATAAGAAGGAGGTTGAGTTTCTGAAATTGGAGCAAGGAACGATGACCATAGCATAATATTCAGCCAAGTTTATGGAGTTAGCCCGATATTGTCCCCATTTGGTACTAGAGGAAGAGAGGCGGATCTACCGGTTCGTGAAAGGCTTAAGGGTGGAGTTCCGGAAGCAGTTATTGACGCATGACTTCGCTAACTTCCAAGCGGCCGTGAATATGGCGTATCGGATTGAGAATGATATAGAGGAGCATCGTGGTAAATCCGAAGGCGGAAATAGAAATAGATTCCAGGGTCAAGGTTCGGGGCAGAATAGAGGGCAACCAAGGACATCAGCTCCGGGAGCAGGTAGAGGAGGAAATGTGGCGACTCCGATAAACCGTTCGACTTCAGGTCAGTTTGGTACGTTGTGTGGATATTGTAAGAAGCTGGGGCATTCAGAGGATAAGTGTTGGAGCAAGCAAGGCAAATGTTTGGAGTGTGGGGCAACAGGCCATTTCCGGAAGAATTGTCCTAAGTGGCAAAGGAAGCAAGCTTCGGGTAGCGGTTAAGGGGGACAAGGTGGTGGTGTGAAGAGAGATATTAACGGGAAACCCAAGGATAGAGTGCAAGGTCGAGTGTTCACTTTGGGTAAAGGAGAGGTCGATCCCAATGCTATCATTAGAGGTATAGTCCCTGTCTCAGGAGTTAAGGCCCGCATTCTTATAGATCCTGAGTCTTCCCATTCATTTGTGGCATCTCATTTTGCATTTTCATTGCATAAATTGCCTGAATCTATGCCTTATGTGTTGGAGGTCTCTACTCCTATGGGAGAGTGCCTCACATCTTCTTTGATCTATCATGGTTGTGATGTGACTATATGTGGGCATGTATTGCCGGTGGATTTGGTCGAGTTACCAATCCGTGACTTTGATGTGATCCTTGGGATGGATTGGTTGAGTTAGTGTCATGCTTTGGTAGACTATCGTAGAAAGCGAGTCTCATTTGCTATGCCTAATGTGCCTACTTTTATATTTGATGCGGACAAATCTATGTTTGGTTTACATGTTATTTCTGCTTTAAAGGCTAGAAAGATGCTATCTAAGGGGTGTGCGGGGTACTTGGCTTATGTGGTAGATTCCAATAAGAAGTCCCCCAAGTTAGCTCATGTCCTGGTTGTTAATGAATTTAGTGATGTGTTTTCTAGTGAGTACTCTATGCCTCCAGATCGTGAGGTAGAGTTTTGTATTGACCTAGTGCCCGGTATTGCACCTATTTCTAAAGCACCCTATAGAATGGCTCCAGCCGAGTTAAAAGAGTTGAAGGTCCAATTGCAAGAATTGCTAGACCGGGGTTTTATTCGCCCAAGTGTGTCTCCGTGGGGAGCACCTGTTTTATTTGTTAGGAAGAAGGATGGTACCTTACGATTATGCATTGATTATCGTTTGTTGAACCAAGCCACCATAAAGAATAAATATCCTCTTCCGCATATAGATGATTTGTTTGACCAACTTCAAGGTTCCGTTATCTACTCTAAACTTGATTTGAGAAGCGGATACCATCAGTTGAAGATTAGACCGGATGATATTGCCAAGACAGCTTTCCGAACGAGATATGGTCACTATGAGTTTGTTGTGATGCCTTTTGGGTTGACTAATGCTCCGGCCGTATTCATGGATATGATGAACCGTATATTCAAGCCTTATCTTGACAGCTTTGTGGTGGTATTCATAGACGACATTCTGGTTTATTCTAAGTCCCGGGAGGAGCATGAGAATCATTTGAGGATTGTCTTGTCAGTTCTTCGTGAGAAGCAGTTGTACGCCAAGTTCAGCAAGTGCGAGTTTTGGCTTGAGCAAATCTCTTTCTTGGGGCATGTAGTGTCGAGTTTGGGAATTTCCATGGATCCTTCAAAAATTGAAGCCGTGGTTAATTGGAAGCAACCTTCGACTGTGACTGAGATTCGTAGTTTTCTTGGTTTAGCGGGGTATTATCGAAGGTTCATTGAAGGGTTTTCTCGAATTGCGACTCCGTTGACGAGGTTGACTCGGAAAGATGTATCATTTGTATGGGATTCCAAATGTGAAGCAAGTTTCAATGAGTTGAAGAAGAGGTTGACAACGGCTCCTATTCTTACCCTTCCGGATGGTTGCGAGAATTTTGTTATCTATAGTGATGTCTCGAAGGCGGGTTTGGGATGTGTATTAATGCAAAATGGGAAAGTGATTGCTTATGCCTCTAGGAAGTTATCACCGGCGGAACAGAATTACCCTACTCATGAATGGAATTGGCTGCGATTGTGTTTGCGTTGCATAAGTGGAAACATTACCTTTATGGGGCGAAATTTGAGATTTTCACTGACCATAAGAGTTTGAAGTATTTGTTTATCCAAAAGGAGTTGAATAATCGGCAAAGGAGATGGCTAGAGTTTTTGAAGGATTTTGATTGTGTAATTTCTTATCATCCGGGGAAGGCCAATGTTGTGGCGGATGCGATTAGCCGAAAGGCTTATGTGACAGCTTTGAGTACCAAAGAGTTGGGGAGTGAAGTAATAATTGCGAATATGCGAGCCGTTCCTACACTGTATGGAGAGTTGAAGGAAGCTCAACAAAGTGATCCGGAGTTGAGGAAAATTTTAGATCAAGTGCAAGAGGGAAAAGCCGGGGAATTTGCTTTGAATAGAGATGGGATTTTAACCTTCCAAGGGAGAATTTGCATTCCTTCATCATCGGAAATCAAGAGGCGTGTTCTAGAGGATGGTCATAAGTCCAAATTTGCGATTCATCCGGGTAGTACGAAAATGTATCAAGACTTGAAGCGTGGATATTGGTGGAATGGAATGAAAAGGGAAATTGCGGATTATGTGTCTAAGTGTTTAACTTGTCAACAAATCAAGGCCGAGCATCAGAGACCGGCGGGACTGCTTCAACCATTAGATATTCCAGAGTGGAAATGGGAAGGGATCTCGATGGATTTTGTTTCGGGTTTGCCTCTTACCGCAAAGAAGATGGATGCTATTTGGGTTATTGTGGATAGATTGACAAAGTCGGCTCATTTTCTTCCGGTGTCAACCAAATTCTCGATGGAGAAGTTAGCCCAGTTGTATATGAAGGAGATTGTTAGACTTCACGGGATTCCGGTTAGCATTGTTTCCGACAGAGATCCGAGATTCACTTCTAGATTTTGGAGAGCATTGCATGAAGCCTTGGGTTCTAAATTGTGTTTTAGTACGGCGTTTCATCCTCAAACCGACGGTCAGTCCGAGAGAACTATTCAGATACTTGAGGATATGTTACGGGCTTGTGTGATGGATTTCCAATTGCCTTGGGAAGATCATCTACCGTTAGTTGAGTTTGCCTACAACAACAATTATCAGTCTAGCATTGAGATGGCTCCGTATGAGGCGTTGTATGGTAGGAAGTGTAGATCTCCGATGTGTTGGGACGAGGTTGGTGAAGCAAGGCTTTGGGGCCCGGATTTGGTTCGAGATTCGACGAAGAAGATCAAGGTGATTCGTGATAGATTGAAGACGGCTCAGAGTAGATAGAAAAGCTACGCCGACAATAGAAGACGGGATTTATCTTTTCTGGTCGGTGACTTGGTGTTTTTGAAAGTCTCTCCGAGGACGGGAATTAAGAGGTTTGGCAATAAGGGTAAATTGGCTCCGAGGTTTGTTTGTCCGTTTGAGATTCTAGAAAAGGTTGGGGATTTGGCTTACCGGTTGGCGTTACCTCCATCCTTTTCTTTGCTTCACGATGTATTTCACGTTTCTATGTTAAGAAATTATTGTCATGACCCCTCCCATGTATTGAGTTCTCCTCCCGATGAGATTCAAGCGGATATGTCGTATGTTGAAGAACCATTGAGAGTCTTGGAGTTCCAAGTTAAGGAGTTGAGGACTAAGAGCATTCCGATTGTGAAAATCCTATGTAAGAATCATACCATTGAAGAAGCAATGTGGGAGCTAGAGTCGGAAATGAGAGCGAAACACCCTTGGTTGTTTGAGCATCCAAGTAAGTCTTTTTAAAATTCTGGGCAAATTTTCTTTAAGGGGGAGTAAGTGTAACGACCCTAACCCTAGGCACAATTTTAGTATCATATTATATGTTTTTAATATTATTGTTGACTTTATGTGTGAATGTGCGCTCGCCAAAAAAATAATAAATAAGGAGTCGCCACGCCATTTTTAGAGGAAACATTGAAAACCTTTTAGAGAGAGAGAATGGGTTCGGGGGTCAAGTTACGTGTTGGGAAGAACCGAGAGTTCACCCAACACACCTCGTTCGTAGACGAGTCTTTCAATGTTCAACAATCCAATCATTCAATGTGTGTGCAAAGTGTGTATGACAAGATATGTAAATGAATGCATAAGAGTGCTTTGTTTTATTGCTCAAAAGAAAGGATTACATCTTGTGAACCAATCAAGGGAGGCCACATCCCATATTACAGAGAGGAGGAACAGATTACAATTGGAAAGAGGTCTATGCAGACAGGTCGTGTGTGTCGCATGACACATCGCACCAGTGACCACATATGTCGCGTGACACAGGATCACTTAGAGACGAAGATGTCGCGTGACAGACATGAGCCATCTGCAGAAACTAACAGGATGAACACAGAATCAACAGAAAGCTACACAGATCTAAAGGATTAACTGAATTACGAACGAAATACGGAAACAACACCAAATCTACCCCGGGAGTGTGGATATGGGTAGATCCACACCCCTTTGGGGTTCAAAGCAACAATACAATTCAAATCACATCATGTATATTCAATTAAGCCAAGCACATCGAATTTAAACAGAGAGATGGCAGTTGCCACTTGATAATTGAAGCGGATGGAGATCAATTACCAGGTGGAAGGGGGAAATCACAATTAAGCAAGTGAATAAGAGAGAGAGAAAGGTAGAGAAATCGTTACCCTTGTAGTCCACCACCAATACACCAAGTTAGGTGTTATTGGCCTTCGATTCAGCTTCTGAACGTGGAGTTGAGCACATATGGGGTACTTGGCTTCAGATCCTCAGTTGGTAAGGGTTGTATGAAGGCAATTGGGTAGTTTGGGTAGTAGAGAGGTTGAATTGGAAGGGAATTGGGGGTAGGTTTAGGTGTAAGGAGGAGAGAGATTGGTTTCTGGTGCGAATTTGGCAGAGTGACTTTAGGGTGTCGAAAGGGGATCCAGAAATGAGAGGGGGAGGGTCTTATTTATAGGCTGCAGTTGGTGACCTCAGTATGTCGCACGACCTTACGCGTCCACTTTCCATGCCTCAAGCTGTCGCGTGACACAAGGTGGTTCAACCGCTTTTGGCGCCAAAACCAGGTTCTGGAACATTCCGGGAAAATACCCAAAAGGTCCAACAGATTTTATTCCCAAGAGGTCCTTTGGCATGAATAATGTACCAAAAGGTACTTCCTTCGCGGGGAACTCATGAAACGTTTCCGAAAGTCTCGGGATAGGCCGGGAATTTACCAAAACGCCCCTTAATGCAGTTTTATTATATTAAAATGCATCTAAAAGGTTGCGAATGGGATTGGCGTACTTACAGAGCCCCTCGGCAACGTCACTTTTGGAAAAAGTGGGGTTGTCGATAAAATAAGACCCAATCCCAATGAGCATAGAGGGATAAGGTAACGGGCTAGAAGGGTGAATCGGGGAGTCTAATGGCTGGACCTTTCTGAGAAAGGATTCCTACGTATCCCTTAAACAAGGGAATCAAGCCAAATCGTAGTTCGGAAACATGACTGGAGGGGGAAAATGACAAACCGAAGAGGTGAGAACGTATGGTGCCTCAAACCAAAGAAGTGAGAACGTATGGTGCCTCCAACCAATTTTAAAATGACATGAGATCTATGGTGTCTCGGACCGATTTTAAAATGACGTGAGATCTATGGTGTCTCGAACCGACTTTGAAAATGTTGTGAGAACTATGGTGTCTCGAACCGACTTTGAAAATGTTGTGAGAACTATGGTGTCTCGAACCGATTTTGAAAATGTTGTGAGAACTATGGTGTCTCGAACCGATTTTGAAAATGTTGTGAGAACTATGGTGTCTCGAACCAATTTTGAAAATGTTGTGAGAACTATGGTGTCTCGAACCAATTTTGAAACGACATGAGATCTATGGTGTCTCGGACCGATTTTAAAATGACGTGAGATCTATGGTGTCTCGAACCGACTTTGAAAATGTTGTGAGAACTATGGTGTCTCGAACCAATTTTGAAAATGTTGTGAGAACTATGGTGTCTCGAACCAATTTTGAAAATGTTGTGAGAACTATGGTGTCTCGAACCAATTTTGAAACGACATGAGATCTATGGTGTCTCAGACCGATTTTAAAATGACGTGAGATCTATGGTGTCTCGAACCGACTTTGAAAATGTTGTGAGAACTATGGTGTCTCGAACCAATTTTGAAAATGTTATGAGAACTATGGTGTCTCGAACCAATTTTGAAAATGTTATGAGAACTATGGTGTCTCGAACCAATTTTGAAAATGTTGTGAGAACTATGGTGTCTCGAACCAATTTTGAAAATGTTGTGAGAACTATGGTGTCTCGAACCAATTTTGAAATGTTGTGAGAACTATGGTGTCTCGAACCAATTTTGAAACGGCATGAGATCTATGGTGTCTCGGACCGATTTTAAAATGATGTGAGATCTATGGTGTCTCGAACCGACTTTGAAAATGTTGTGAGAACTATGGTGTCTCGAACCAATTTTGAAATGTTGTGAGAACTATGGTGTCTCGAACCAATTTTGAAAATGTTGTGAGAACTATGGTGTCTCGAACCAATTTTTTTGAAAATAACATGATATGATGATTCGACGCTTGAAAGAAATATGCGTTCATACCTGTGCTGTGCTTACCTGTGGCTACCGGAAAGTCTCAGACTACCATTGCTGCTTCTGCTCTGCTGGGGATGAGTGTAGCTGCCAGGGGTCTCAGCTACTTCTTTCCTGTTCTTTTGTTGTTCTTTTACCGGTCTTGTTGCTGTTGGACGGTCTTTGTTGATTGTTCGTTTTTTCTTTTGTGCCCTTAGCTTTGCTTGGGAAGCTGGGGATTCTGCTTTCTGGGGTGTTAACTTCTTTCTCGCTTGGTTCGGTAAGCCGGTGACTCTGCATTCCTGGGGAGTCGGCTTCTTTCTTTTCCTTTTGGGGCCGGTGCTCTGCTTAGGAGGCTGACAGATGCGGACTCTTTGTCTCGGCTTATCATGCAGAATGGGCTTTGAAGTCATCGGGACTGGTGAGCCTTGTTGCTTGAATTCTGGGGCAGCTGGGGCTCTTTTTCCTTTTTTCTTTCTTTGACAAGCACTGCTTGGGAGGCAACTGGGGCTCTTTCAGGTGATGCTGGTGAGATCAGATGGCTGGACCTTTGGAGAAAGGATTCCTACATATCCCTTAAAAAGGGAATCAAGCCAATTCGTAGTTCCGGGCCTTATGAAGATAATAAAGGTGGGGTCTGCCACCTGCAGGGTTTGGAATCCTTGTCCAAGATTGTGATTCGAGGGGCAGTCCTCCCGATCACATTACGATCACCTGATTATTGTACTCTGCGGGGGGAGACACAACACTCTAGACACTTTGCATTTTATTTAACCTCTTGCTTATGCATTATTAATCTTTTTGTTGCACAAGTCCATCTCAGCTGGGGAGAATAGGAAGTAGGGATTTGGCACGGCTTGACGAGCAGATATGTCTGTATCAGTTGCTCTATGAGGGGTTATATATAGAACAAAAGTGTTTACAATGAGGTGGACCCTCTCCCATGAGGTGGAAAATGGTATGGCACAGCTAGGCAAGTCAGGGACGCTCCTGGGGGTATTAGCTGCAGCAGGTCCGTTGCTGGTGAGGACAGAGTGTATCGCGCATCTGAGACAGCAAGCAGCAGAGAAAGTGCAGAGAATGATCCCGGCTTGGCGAAGCCCCCAGTTGACAGTGCAAAGCAATCTTGGAGGGAATCGACAAGGAGAGCCGAAGGGATACCTTAACCAAAGCCCCAGCTTGAGGATATTCCATGCAGCTTCATCGCAGGCAGAGTCATCTTGTGGCCACAGAGGCAACCCATCATTTCAAATCATAGTCAATCAGTCGCTGGACAAGACTCGAAAGTGTTTACGTGCAGGGGCATATCTTTCGAATGGTGGGAAATGAATCCCGAACTTCTGTGTATGACACTCTCGTTTTGGGTTTGACTCTTTTGAGAGAGTATAAGCATCACAAGGTGTGGAAAGTGTATGGAAGCCCCTGCTGACCGAAACGGTGTTTAGCTCTATCTTCCTATGATGTAGAAATAGAAGACTTGTCGAGACACTTGAAAACTTGTCTTATTCGTGATGATCACAAAGTTGCTTAAAACCCTTTATTGATGTTCGGGTTATTCAACTGCCAAAGCTGATATGAGCAAATATTTTCATCAATCCTGAGGAGAAAGCCCACTGATATCGAAGTCGAACTCGGGAAGACGAACAGTGTATGGGCATGGTCCTTGAGGAGACCGGATTTTCTGAGATCTGTTTGTATTTGTGACTGGGCCATTTCTGGTTGCCTACGTTACCCCCCATGGCGAGGAGCTCAGGTCATCGTAGTTCAGGCTTATCCCGAATGAAAAGAATGAACGGTGAAATTCGAGGATTTGAGGACCTTTGAGGAATTTTGGGAGATGAAAGAACGTGTCCTCTTGGAGTGTCGATGGGAGACACAGATGCGAAGCCCCAGTAGGACATTCACGGCAGGTGTTTGCGGAGGAGAAATGAAATATGCTCACATACAACGTCGAATGAACGGACGGAATTTGCACAATCTTCGCTTGATAATCTTTTGAGCCGGGATGAACTTGGCTCCGCTTTAAGCAACAATTTGTTTTAAGAACTCGATGATATTGGAATGAAACTGCTATCCGATAGGAACTGCGACTGGGCTTCAGGATTTCGATCGGTCTTTGGGTAATTAGGGACATCATGACCTCTTAAAACGAGAGGTCGGCTGGGATTTTTGCTGGCTGAACCTCTAAAGATGAGAGGTTGGCTCTTGGGTACGTGTTTGGGATTTCTAAGGCGAGGGAAATCTGTGGTTGCATCTTTGTTGCCTCTAAGGATGAGAGGTCAATCTTGGCTTTGGCTAAAGGCAAAGGTAAGGGTAATGGTAATGGGAATGTCCTCTAAAATCGAGAGGACGACTTGGGATCGGTTAGAGGTAATGGTGAGGGACATTCGTGCTGTCTCTTTATTCACTCTGAGACTCATCTTTGAGTAATGACCGGATCTTTTGACTTTCACTTCTGAGAGAATCGCTGGGAACTAGGCTCTCTTTCTTTTCTTTTTTTGTATCTTCTTTTTTTTTTTTGTATTTTCTTCTCTCTCTCTTTTTTCAATTTTGACTTTGAGAGGAGAATTTCAGCTAGTCCCCAGGATGGATCATTGTCTTCCGTCGTTCTTGAGCTTGGACACGGTCAATCTTCTTGTAAATCACGGGAGTCTCAAGGATAGTCCATCTTCTTCTTGCGATGGTTAAACGGGTTTCAAAATGTGCCGATCTTGAACTGAAGGGGTATTATTTGGTGTGGGTAAGGTAAAGGTTTTCCTAAGGGTGAAAGGTTTCAGCCGCAGTCCCTACCGGATGATCTGAACGAGATTGAGTCTTCATTGCTTCTTAAGCTTACTTCGCGAAAGATCCATGCAAATTCATCGAGCAACGAGATAGCGAAGACGAAGGAAAGTATGTGAGCATATGGGCTGCAAGATAGGAGTTGGCAAGCCCCACTTTGAGAAGGATATCAGCCGATTTTCTCACTCTGATCAATTCAAACATTAGTCATTTCAAAGCATTAGTCGGTGAGCAGCACAAGTGATCATTTAGAATAAGACCATTCCAATTGAGTGTAACGTGGGTGTGCAAGTGATGTCTCGAGTCTAGCAAGAATAGAAACAAAGATTTTTATTACTGCAAATAAAAGACTCATAACATGGACTTGACTGACTCGTGACCACATAACATACACTCTAGAACCTACGACGCTGACTGATTGACTTTGCTGCCTTCGGGTGGGATAGCCTCTGGGCTTCTGCTGATATCACTGAAGAAGATCGGGGACAACATTGGGGCGAGCCTTCTCAACCTTTCCATCATCAACGAGTCTTTGAATAACCTTCTTCAAGGGGATGCAATCATTGGTGATGTGGCCCGGATATTGATGATATTGACAATATTTGCTATGATCCAAGTCCGGGTTGGGTTTGGTGGGGTTGTAGTTATTAAGTGTCCTGATCATTCCCTGTTGAGCCAATCCTCTGAAGGCCTCTTCGGTTGTCATTCCGAGATCATCAAACTGATACTGCTTACGGGGTGGCTGATTTCTCTGGTCCCTTGCCTGTAGATTGTTGACATTGTTGTCGATGGTCATCTGTTTTGCTTTAGGGGCCGTTGGACTTGCCGCTCTGTATCGAATTCCACCATTATTGCCAACATAGGTGTTTGATGCAAGGTTAAAGAGTCTGTTTTCGCTACGGGCTCCCATGCCTACCATTTCCCTCAAGTCAGGATACCAACCACTTCCGATAGCTTCACGGAGAACTGGCTTCACACACGATAGAAAGATGTCCTTTTAATCGTGCAGCGGGATTGACTCAGAGAGTTCATTCATCTTAGCGTTCCACCTCTTGTAGAACTCGGTGATTGACTCATCCTGTTTCTGAATTGTACCGACCAGGTCATCCCTGGTTGTGCGCCATTCAAGATTTCCACGGTACTTTTCAAGAAAGGCCTCAGTAGTCTGACTCCAAGTAGCTCGAGCTTCTGACTTAAGGGTTAGAAACCATGTCAAAGCAGGTCCTTTGAGTGTGAGATGGAAGTGCTGAGCCATAAACTCGGGAGTACAACCCATTGCCCCCATAGTCATCACGTATGTGTCCACATGAGTTTTCGGACATGCTGAGCCATCAAATTGTATTTTGGGCATCTTGAACTTATAAGGGAGAGGCTCTACTTGCTTTGGGTCAACAACCTTAAGTCCACTTGATCCTGCCATCAACTTGTCAATTTGCTGCTGCATCTGCTTCAACAGTGCAGTTACCTCTGGAGTCATCTCGGGAAGTTGAGGAAGAGCGGGAGCAATAGTTGAAGAAGGCTCAAAACTGGCTGGTTGGAAGAGAGACGGCTGAGCTGACCCATAAACTGGTGGTAGACTGAAGGGTGCTGGAGCTGACAGATAGTTAAACTGACCGGTTGGAGAATTCTGATTCTGCAGGGAAGCACTAGTGGGCAAGTAAGGAGCTGACCCCGGATATTGCAGAGGTGAGGAGCCAAAACCAAAAGCTGAATTCATTAAAGGCCGAGACTGATATCCCTGAGGTTGAGGCTGGCTAACGGGAGACTGTAGAAATCCATCTTGGCTTAACTGATTACCGGAATAAGAGTGTTGATTCAGATATTGGGCGTTACTCTGGAAGTGAGGACCACGAGATTGACCTTGCTGATACTGAGAACCTGGAAACCACAGACCTTGACTGTTCGGAAGCCGGGACCCAAATTGACTTAGAGGCACGGAAGCATTGGGAATGGGTGAGGGGGTTAAATCATGGAAGGCCGACTGTGGTCCACCAAAACCGACTTGAGAGTTCACCGGCAGCCCCTGATTCTGAGCATAACTGAACTGTGCACCCTGGGTCTGAGGCTGAAAAGGGAGAGAAACATTCCCGGCTCCTAGATCAGTGTCATTAACCTCAGTAATCTCTTCATAAGTTCCATCAGCGCGTCGGATCACAGCGATACCCCGGCTTCTCATTGCATCTACGAACTTAGAATGTGCTGCCTCTTCCCTGGCTTGAGCGAGTAATTGAGTCTCACGCTCTCTAGCTAGAGCGGCTTCCAAATTAGCCCTCATCTCTTCCATAGACAGACTATGCATGACTTGTTGATCCGCGGCAGATGAATCTTCAGATTGAGTGGTCATACTCTTCTCTGCACTAGACATCTCTGAAATTGAATCGGATGCGAATTCTGCTGAAACTGCAACTGCCTCAAGACGCGAACTAAACGAACGCCGAAAATCGAATCGCGCACCCAACTTGCCTTATCTGGAGAGGAGAGAGCGTGTATAAGGAGGAGGGTATATAATTTTGAGAAGGTACGGGAGAGGGAAGAATGGGAAAGGAGACGGACTCGTGCAACGCTTTATTAATCTTCAAGTAGAAATCGGTGTTTTAAGTCCTAGAGACGGTTGGAAAAGGATAAGCCTTTATTCACGCAGTCTAGACCTTGGGGATACCTACGGACACATCATCCACAAATACACCAAATGCGTTGTTCCAAAATTAATAATAGGCGATAGTACCTAATCAAAACCGAAGCATTTATGGGACGGACGAGCAGCTCCAATTTCTGGAGAAATTTGGGCAGCATAACGGGTATTCCTGAGGAAATTCAAGGAAAAATCCGGCATGACCTCTCGTCGGTGCACGTTGACAAAGCGACATGATCTCTCGTTAGAACATGCCGTGGGAACGACATGTCCTTTCGTGAAACCATGTTGCGTTGGCAACATGCCCACACGTGCTAGGGTTTGGGGGAGGTACGAAAGTCTATTAAAATTTTGAAACAATTCATTTTAGTGTGTTTGAAAACGTCGTGTCAAAACCAACCGTTTTGGGTGAGGTTTAAATGTGTGGCGCCACCTATAACGCACTAGGGGTATGGGTTTGACATTAGGCGCTCAAGCGTAGGCGAATTTCATGGCCGTCCGCGATGCCGTCAATCGCACCCGAGGGTTCTAGATCTACGTGAAGTAGTGTGCGGATGACTATGTTCCTTTATTTTGCGAAAAAAATTGATTTTTTTTAATTATTATTTATTTATTTTTATTTGAAAAGGGGTGATAAAAGAAAATAACACACACTCACACACCCACAGAGATACAATAATCAAGGATCAGCAATATTGATCACGGGAGACTGCCCCACAATCAGAACCTATATCAGAGAAACAAACCCTGCAGAATGACCACCTTCTGTCGCGTGACACAGGATATGGAGGGCACTATCTGTCGCGTGACAGAAGGAGTCACAATGCCTGAATTTGAACAGCAATCAAATCAGCCCCAGCCTTCAAGCACGATGTAATATCTCAGCCCCAGCACCAACAAAACATACAACAAAGATGGGGTATAAGGGGGGAAAGGAATAAAGCAAAGCACGTAAAATGCATTTAAACACATATAATGTCATACACAAAGCACACACAAGTGAATGGAATAAATGTTGAACAATCACGAAAGTCTGACCCACTTTTGAAAAACAAGTTTCCAGTCCCCAGCGGAGTCGCCACTGAATGTGCGCTCGCCGAAAAATAAATAAATAAGGAGTCGCCACGCCGTTTTTAGAGGAAACATTGAAAACCTTTTAGAGAGAGAGAATGGGTTTGGGGGGTCAAGTTACATGTTGGGAAGAACCGAGAGTTCACCCAACACGCCTCGTCCGTAGACGAGTCTTTCAATGTTCAACAATCCAATCATTCAATGTGTATGCAAAGTGTGTATGACAAGATATGTAAATGAATGCATAAGAGTGCTTTGTTTTATTGCTCAAAAGAAAGGATTACATCTTGTGAACCAATCAAGGGAGGCCACATCCCATATTACAGAGAGGAGGAACAGATTACAATTGGAAAGAGGTCTCTGCAGACAGGTCGTGTGTGTCGCATGACACATCGCACCAGTGACCACATATGTCGCGTGACACAGGATCACTTAGAGACGAAGATTTCGCGTGACAGAAATGAGCCATCTACAGAAACTAACAGGATGAACACAGAATCAACAGAAAGCTACACAGATCTAAAGGATTAACTGAATTACGAACGAAATACGGAAACAACACCAAATCTACCCCGGGAGTGTGGATATGGGTAGATCCACACCCCTTTGGGGTTCAAAGCAACAATACAATTCAAATCACATCATGTATATTCAATTAAGCCAAGCACATCGAATTTAAACAGAGAGATGGCAGTTGCCACCTGATAATTGAAACGGATGGAGATCAATTACCAGGTGGAAGGGGGAAATCGCAATTAAGCAAGTGAATAAGAGAGAGATAAAGGTAGAGAAATTGTTACCCTTGTAGTCCACCACCAATACACCAAGTTAGGTGTTATTGGCCTTCGATTCAGCTTCTGAACGTGGAGTTGAGCACAGATGGGGTACTTGGCTTCAGATCCTCAGTTGGTAAGGGTTGTATGAAGGCAATTGGGTAGTTTGGGTAGTAGAGAGGTTGAATTGGAAGGGAATTGGGGGTAGGTTTAGGTGTAAGGAGGAGAGAGATTGGTTTCTGGTGCGAATTTGGCAGAGTGACTTTAGGGTGTCGAAAGGGGATCTAGAAATGAGAGGGGGAGGGTCTTATTTATAGGCTGCAATTGGTGACCTCAGTATGTCGCACGACCTTACGCGTCCACTTTCCATGCCTCAAGTTGTGGCGTGACACAAGGTGGTTCAACCGCTTTTGGCGCCAAAACCAGGTTCTGGAACATTCCGGGAAAATACCCAAAAGGTCCAACAGGTTTTATTCCCAAGAGGTCCTTTGGCATGAATAATGTACCAAAAGGTACTTCCTTCGCGGGGAACTCATGAAATGTTTCCGGAAGTCTCGGGATAGGCCGAGAATTTACCAAAATGCCCCTTAATGCAGTTTTATTATATTAAAATGCATCTAAAAGGTTGCGAATTGGATTGGCGTACTTACAATGTGTTCATTTTTATGTCTTTGATTTCCTATGTTAAGATGAGATGGTTGGGAAATAATTTTAAAACCTTAGGATTTCAAGGGAAATAAAATAAAGCATCTTGGAGGAAGTATAATAATAATAGAAAATAGATAAAATATAAAATGAGGTTAAGGTGTGTGGGGTAAATAAATTGGAGTAGGGGGTGTAGTTTTCCTACTTTAGAACTTGGAGGACCTAATTGCTTATTATGGAGAGACTTCCTTAAATGAAGTCATGGGGGGGGGCATGTCCCCATTTTCCTCATCACCTCCCTTATTTTCAAGCCTTCCCATACCTCCCCATACTCCCCAATCATCTTCTTCCTCCTCAATCAAAATCCATGGAGACTCCTTCCTAAAGACCATCTCTTCCAAGTTACTAGCAAGCTCAATCCTTCTCCATTTTTCAATCCGGGTGTACTTTTGTGTTCGGGGCAACTAGGGGATCTTATCAAGCTAAGAAGATCCTCATTCCATCCCATATTTACTAAGTGAGTTGTTATGACCTTCCCTTCTATTTAATGTTCATGAACTATTTGGTATTGTTATTATAATGGTTATTTGATGCTTTGGAAACCTTCTTGGAGTTGAGAAATTAGTTAATGATATAGAATGTTAGTGTTGGTTAAGGAAGTTGATCAAGAGTGTAAGAAAATGGGTTTAATTAAATTAAGAAGGTTAAACTTGAAATGTGGTAGTGAAATGGGTAGAGATTCAAGTGGTAAATAATCTAAGTTTAAATCATTTTGGGTTACATGGTTTAGTATGAGAGGTATGAGGTTAGTAAGCCTTCTAAATTCACAAAATTGAGTAAGCTTGGGTTTGGATTTGGTTCAGCTGCAAATCTGGGAAAAATACCTCTTGAGCGGTCGCCCATGGGGCTTGAGTGGCCGCCCATGACCTCAGCAATTGGCCTTCAGTTCCTCCTAAGCTTGGGCAGTCGCCCAAGTGGGCTTGAGCGGTCGCCCATATCCCTTGGGCGGTCGCCCATGTTCCTCCTGCGCGGTCGCCCATGACCCCAGAAACTGCCCTTCCTCTTACCACTTGCTTGGGCGGTCGCCCATACCTCCTTGGGCGGTCGCCCATGTCGACAGAATTTCGTCCAGTTCCCTGTCTGGCTGAATTCTTACTAGCAACCCCCTAGCATGATCCTTAACCAATTTAAAGTAGTGGAACCTAACTTTCTCGGGATATGAATTAATCCATTTAACCTAGGTTAAAGTAGAATACTTGGGCCACTTAATGACACCTAAATTGGTTAAAATGGAATTACGGAGGCACCTTAAATCTGACTCAGAAATCGTTTGGTAATCTTATTTGGCCCTTATCAAATGTGACTCCAACTTGGTAAATTGAGCTTGGACCTTTATAGAGGCAATATTTTGTTGTATATTGATTATGAAAGGTTGGCTAATGATGTCTTGTTACCTTACTTGATTTCATATTCATTGATGGTACTATGCATAGTGTATTAATTAAATGTTGCACTATGATATTGGTTGAACATGAGTATATTTTACCATGTGGCTATATTGCTTATCCCCTTTGTGGATTATATTTCAAGTAACTATTATGTGCTTGATAATGTGTTAATCAGCTAGTGTAAGGGGTATAACATAATATGATCAATTATGGAAGTGTGACCTAATGTGATCGGATTATGTTATATCTGTGACCGTCCCCTCCTGTGGCCACAGGTCGGGGTTATAGTATCTGTATTGAGTCAAAAGCCTTACAGAGTTGCTACGATCTTATATGGTTCCCTGAGACGTGGGTCTTATAAGATGTGAGTATTGCTTAAGCAACTCATCTAAGATTGGAATTTTATATCCAATGTTGTACGACTATTTTTCAGACGGGAAAAGGTAAACCGAGGTAATGTAAAGTATTTACAGCTTTTCCAATGTGTTATATGCAACTTGTTATGTGTTGCATCTTATTTGGCATATTGCTGCATTCATAATAGCTTGCTGAGATTTATTCTCACCCCTCTTCCTTTAATGTTTTTAGATCCCGAGACAGGCGGACCGGCCAAGTAAGGGCGGAGAGGAGTTTGGAAGTGATATTTTGGTATAATTCCTTTATGGAGCTTGTATTTATAAACTTTAATTTCTACGTTATAACCGATATCTTTTGTAACTAAAACAGATGAACACTTTCAAAGTTGGTCAACTCTTTCTCCAATGTGGAAAGGAGTAGAGTTATTTTGAAATGGTTATGTTAATGGTGTTTATGTTTGAAAGTTAAATCGAAGTTTTAAAAGTTTAGGAAATTTTGGGTTAGTTTGGGGACGCTCCAGCTCGGGACACGTGTAGGTTCCGGGTCGGGGTCCTCACACGGACTCATGCTGAAATTTCACCTATAAATAGAAGGGCTGTCAAAGCCATTTATAACAACAAATTTACTCTCCATTTTCACCCCAAGCCACGGTCCAAACCAGTTTCACCCCTTCCCGAGCTCCCGTTTCATCTCGATTCGCGTGAAACCTTCGTATTTCGATCAAATACGACCCCCGCCACCTCGAAACACCATCCCAAATCACTTTCCGTATCCCATATACACCCCTGAGCCAAAGGAGTCGACCCTAGCCATAGGTACAACTCCCTCTCTCTAATCTCTCGTTCCGTCTCGGTTTACGTGCCAGTCGCTACAACTGTTTTGGACGACATCGTTGAAATGTAGACGCCTCCGTCTAACGGGGTCCGATACGTTTTAGCCCCTAGATCCTCTTCTCTTCCCGTAAGAGAAGTAATCTCGGGTTAAAACGGCGTTCCGGCCCCGTTCCGTTAAAATTTCCGTCATTTACAATTCCGGATCGATTGATCCGTCGATCGTCATTTAAATTTCTGTCATTTACAATTCTGGACCGTTTGATCCGTTGAACGTCATTTACATTTCATGCAACTTTACAACTCCGAGCCGTTTTGGGTCGTCGATCGTCATTTACAATTCCGGATCGTTTGACTCCGTTGATGCCGCACTTTAAATACTGTCATTTACAAAGTCCGACCCGTTTGGATCGTGATAGTATTTACTTTTCAAAGTTCGAATTGCAACCCGATTCGTTGATTGCATGTCATTTAATACACTTTTTCCCGTAAAAATCGTTAACAATGTAATGCCCGGTTCAAAACCGGAGTTCGACCTTTGAACTCTCTTTCAAAACGCGCGAAATGACGTTTGGCATCCAAACGCTCATCTTCAAACTCAAAATCCGACGTTTGACATTTAAACGCTCTTTTCTTAAAAGTCAACATTTGACACTTAAGATAAACAGTTAAAATCAGCATTCGCGCCACTTTTCCTAAAAACTTCAAAACCGATGTTTGTCATTCAAATGCTCGTCTTTTCAAACAAAGATCACCTAATCAATGTTTGACATTCAAACAAGATTAAGCTTGTCATTCAAGCCCCCATTTCAAAATGCAAACACACACACACGCACACGTTTTTCGAGAAAGGTAGAAAGACTCGTCATACGAGGCGTTTCGGGTGATCTCGTAATACTCTTCCCGAAACGTAACGTGACCTCCGAACCTAACAATTTCTGGTACCAAATAGTTTTTTACTCATTTTTGCTACCAATAAAAATGACCCCCATTTTCAAAGCCTTTTCCTAAGTTTTTGCTACCAATAAAAACGACACCTTTTTCAACCAATAGTCGTTTCTCAACGTTTGGGCTCAAAATACAAAAACCGCGTGGCGACTCCTCTCCTTCCCAAAAGCGAGGTCTCAGACACCAACCCTCCGCGAAAGTGCAAAATCCGGGTAATTTCAGGCTGACATGAGGGTTTTTAATGCTCATGTCCCCCTAGCATTTAAATGCATTAAAATTTTGAAATAAACGAGGGAATACATTTGCAAAAATACCCTTATGTCAAAATAAGGACTAAAAAATAAATAAAAGGAATTTGAACAGTTTTTTTTTGATAAATAAAGATAAGAAAAAATAGACAGAATTTACTCTTATATTGAAACGCGGTTTGGATCCAAGCGGTCAAGCTGCTTTAAGCGGTTTGGCGCTGGCGGTTGGATGCAGGCGGTTTTGACTGCTTGCGGTTTAGGGTCCATGCGGTTTCAACAAGGCGGTTTGAATCCTCAATAGGAATTTCAACCTATACTCAACACACAAGTTAGCAAATAAAAGGTATGGAATCATTTAAGTTCAAGCATACCCATTTCTCCTCTGAGAAAAGAAAATCTCTTGGAGTCAAGAGCCTTGGTGAGGAAATGATACTTGATATCAATATGCTTGGTCTTGGAATGCATGACAGGGTTGTTGGAGACTGAAATTGTTGAAGTGTTGTCACACATGATAGGACAATTTCCCTCTTCAATCCCATAGTCTACCAACCGCTGCTTCATCCAAAGGATTTGACAGCAACAACTTCCAGCAGCAATATATTCAGCCTCTGTGGTTGACACTGAAACTGAAGCTTGCTTCTTGCTGGCTCAAGCAACTAGTCTATTCCCGAGGAAATGACAAGTACCACTAGTGCTTTTCCTGTCAATAGTGCAAGCAGCATAATCTGCATCTGAATAACCTACGAGATCGAAGTTCGAATCTTTGGAATACCAAAGTCTAAGGTTAGTGGTTCCAAATAAAAAGCGGATTATATGCTTGACTGCAATTAGATGTGCTTCTCTAGAATCTGCTTGATAGCGTGCACATACACAGACACTAAACATGATATCGGGCCTACTAGCAGTTAAATAAAGTAATGAGCCGATCATACCTCGATATAGGGTTTGATCAACCTTCTTACCTTTTAGATCTTTATCTAGCTTATTGCCGGTGGCCATTGGAGTATCATATGCTTTAGCATTTTCTAATCCAAACTTCTTTATTAACTCCTTGGTGTATTTGGCTTGGCCGAGGAAAATACCTTCTTCGCATTGCTTGATTTGAAGCCCGAGGAAGAATGTTAATTCTCCCATCATGCTCATCTCAAACTTGCTTTTCATTAGCTTCTCGAAACGCTTACAAAGTAACTCATTAGTAGAACCAAAAATAATATCATCGACATATATTTGAACAAGTAAAGTATGATCATTATATTTGGCAATAAAAAGAGTTATATCGATTTTACTGCGTTTAAATACTTTTTCTAGTAAAAATTTAGAAAGAGTCTCATACCATGCCCTTGGAGCTTGCTTAAGTCCATACAAAGCTTTCTGGAGTTTGTAGACATGATTTGGAAATTTGGAGTCTTCAAATCCAGGCGGTTGAGCAACATACACGGTCTCTTGCAGTTCACCGTTGAGGAAAGCACTCTTCACGTCCATTTGATATAACTTGAAACGCTTGAAAAAGGCGTAGGCTAAGAAGATTCTTATAGCTTCCAATCTTGCAACAGGAGCAAAAGTTTCATCACAATCAATTCCTTCTTCTTGCCTATATCCTTGTGCAACCAACCTTGCTTTATTCCAAGTGATACTTCAATTCTCATCCATCTTATTCCTAAACACCCACTTAGTTCCTATCACTCCTTGATCCTGAGGTCTAGGCACCTCCAGACCTTACATCTTTCAGACTGGTTGAGTTCTTCTTGCATAGCAATGACCCAACTAGAATCTTGGAGTGCTTCATCAATCTTCTTGGGTTCAACTTGAGATAATAAGGAAGTATGCTCATCATAGTTCGGTCTCCTTGTTTGAACACCAGAAAACAGATCACCAATCACATTAGAGAGAGGGTGACTGCTGACTTCACGAACCTCCGGGGGTAAGTCTGGTTGGACTGAGGTTTGCTGAAGATCTTCAATTGGAACATCGTTAGATCCTTCAGCGAAGTCATGGAAGGTAAGTTGACGAAGAGGTTCTATAAGCTGGATGGGGGAATTCTCAACTTCTTCTTCCCTTGGAGTTGCATCTGGAATGGGAATTTCAGGTGCGGTTTCAAATGTGCGGTTTGAGGGAATGTCAGTTGAGGGTGCTGGATTTTGCGGTTGAGGTTCAGGTGCGGTTCTAGAGGATTCACCTGTTTCATTATGCTCAGCAAAATCATCAGCAACATTTGGAGCCAAATGTGGCTCAAGGAGAGAATGCTCATCGAATGTAACATGGACAGACTCAACTATTTTTAAACTAGTTTTATTGAAAACACGAAAAGCTTTTGAATATTTAGGATACCCAACAAAAATACCTTCATCGGCCTTGGCTCCGAATTTACCTCTATTTTCTCTTCCGTTGTAGAGGATAAAGCATTTGCAGCCAAAGATCTTGAAGAAAGCGATGTTGGGGGTTCTTCCTCTCCAAAGCTCATAAGGAGTCTTGTTATAGGTTTTGTTGATGAGGGAGCAATTCTGAGTGAAGCATGCTGTATTGATTGCTTCAGCCCAGAAATACTGAGGCAGCTTCGCTTCAGATATCATTATCTTTCCAGCCTCAATCAAAGTCATGTTCTTCCTTTCCACAACCCCATTTTGTTATGGAAAGGAACACCGTTGTTCTTAAATTATGTTCCATTATCTGATCGAACACTAACGATGTCGTCTTCTTTTTTAGTTTGGAGCCGTCTGAATGGTGCGGTGAGAATCTCATAGCAATCGTCTTTGGAAATCATCATCTCAACCCACTTATATCTTGAATAATCATCCACCACCACTAAAGTATATCTACTTCCTCCAATTATGGCAGTGGTAACGGGTCCAAACAAATCTATGTGAAGCAGTTGTAAGCATCTTGAAGTTGACGGAGCGGTCTTGCTGGTGAAAGACGATGCGGATTGCTTACCAAGTTGACATGCACTGCATTTCTCAGGATGGTGGTCAGCCACTTTGGGTAAACCACGAATGAGGTTTTCCCTACCAATCTTTGCAAGATACTTGAAGTTCAAGTGGCTCAACCTCTTGTGCCATAGCCAACTATTTTCGCTCACATTTTTAGATACAAAACAGAGATTAGTAATACTACATGCAGAATCTAGATCAATAATGTAAATATTACTCTTACGAATCCCTGTGAGTAGGTGACTCCGGAAATGCTATCTTTGATAAATCAGTTTGATGACGTGAAGTTGCAAAGCATTCCTTTGTTGCAGAATTGAGAAATTGAAAGGAGGTTGTGCTTGAGTCCTTAAACAAGAGAAACCTTCTCAATGGTTAGGTTTCCTTTCCTTAT
The DNA here is from genome assembly GCA_022495995.1 of Adenophora triphylla var. japonica. Taxonomy (NCBI): domain Eukaryota; kingdom Viridiplantae; phylum Streptophyta; class Magnoliopsida; order Asterales; family Campanulaceae; genus Adenophora; species Adenophora triphylla. The sequence continues at coordinate 961,265 of JAFEMH010000045.1, read as the reverse complement.
TACACCATTTCCAATGGTCTTGCCTTTGTTGTTGTCACCAAAGGTTACAGATGGACCACTTGCTTCAATGACATCTTCAAGTAATGATCTATCTCCAGTCATATGTCTTGAGCATCCACTGTCAAGATACCATTCATTATCCTTGGAGTGACCAGCCATTAAGCAGAGGACCTGAAATGTAAACATTAAGAACGAGGTCCCCCTTTATTCCTTGGATCCTGAAGTTAGCAACCTTTCACGATCCACACCTGTTTGACAAAAGGAGGTTTGCTCTTCCTGGCATTGGATGTGAACCGCAAAAGGCATTCTGCAGCCTTGTGACCTAAACCATCACACACAGAGCATTTATAAAAGCTATAAGCATCATGAGGTTTTACTAACTCCTTACTCTTCTTAGGAGTTTCATGCGGTTTGGGAGGCGCGGTTTCAGCCTTAACAAAGGGAACTGGCTTTGGTTTGACCACGTATTTTCTAGAAACGCTCTTCTTGCTTTTGAAGGCAGGAGGAGCGGTCGAAAAAGAGGCGCAGTCAGCCATGCAGTTGCCAGCACCACCTGTTCCACCAAAAGCGGTTGGAGCAGGGATACGGCCAACTCCATAAGCCATTTCCTCTAAAGCTACACTCTCAGAATCCTTTGCCTTCATCTGAGAGTTCTTCCCATATTGTTTCTTTGGGTAGACATAATTAAAATTTTGATGTCCTTTACCCTTCGAATTAGCATGCTTCCCTTTAGGAATTTCTTTAGTTAGTTTCAAAATTTCCTCATCCTTTTCTCAACAGGATGCACACTTCTCCTCTTCACCAGATCCAAATCCAATACCCTCTTTAATTCCACTGGGTACTTGGGTATCTATGATTTGATCCATGGTGGATTTTGACTTGAGCCACCCATCAATAATCTTTTGGAGATCGTTGATTTGGGTGACCAGGTTATCATTACGGAGTTGAAATGCAGCAACCTTAATTTCAAGGGTGTGGTTTTGATCAGCAAGAGGAGTCATACTTTTGATTTGGTCCTTAAGATTTGAAATTTCAGACCTCATCACAATTTTCTCCGTCTTGTACTAAGAAAGTTCATCATGAGCTAAGCTTAAGGCTTTCTTAACATTAGAGAATTTGTGGATCATCATTTCTGCTTCCTTGAACATCCTTTCATGTTCCACGGGAGAAACCTCTTCCACCACCTTTTTCAAAATTTTCTTCTTTGGAATTACTTTTGAAGGTGGAGCATTTGTAGGAGGAAAAATGGGACGTGAATACGAGCAATTTCCTATCTTAATGCTAGGAGTAAGTTTGATATTTTCATCCAACTTAAAATTTGGAATTTTTACAGAAACCACTTCCTCCTCCATATCTTGCAACTCGATTGACTCAGTATCTAACTCATCGGAAGCATCTGCAATTAAGCAGAGATTAACCTCTTCGGTTTCTTCATCACTTCCATCATCAGAATCTGTTTCAATCCAAGTTGCTAATTCCTTGGAATTCTCTTCCTCCTCAGCAACCATTCCCTTGCGACGAGAAAATTTCGCAGGAGAGGTTTTATTTTTCATGTATTCATATTTAGGCTGTGGACACTCAGATGCAAAGTGACCAGGTTTTCTACAGTTGTAGCAAACTAGATCACTCTTTTTCTTTGTATCTGCAGCCCTAGAAAATATTGCAGGAGGTTTGCCTTTTGAAAATGTTTTTGTGAAAGGTTTTGAGGATTTTCTAAATTTTTGAAATCTTTTCACAAACATGGCAAAATCATCATCATCCATCTCGATGAGTGATGAGGTTGATATGGAAGGATCTGCGGTTTGATTGGATGTAGATGGTTTCTCCTCATGTTCCACTACGAACATGGAAAGCGATTTGGTTTTCCCTTCAATCTCTTCAATATGATTTAATTTAAGCTCATAGACTCTAAGATTGGCGTACAAGTTACTTAACGACCAAGTACCCAAAACTTTGGAGTCTTCTAGAGAGGTAGCCTTATTAACCCATCTAGAACCTAAAGCAGCTAGGAAAGTCATATTGATTTCCTTATCGGTTAAAGTTTTGCCAAGAGATCTACAAGCATTAACTACCTCAACATAGCGGTCGTAGGTCTGACGCAAGGTTTCATTGGATTTTCTGTTGAAGTTGTTGTAGGATCTTTCAACAGTATATAATTTGCATTCCTTGCATTCGTCATCACCTTCGAGGTAGCTCTCTATGGCATCCCACATCTGCTTTACGGTTTTGAGGTACATCACCTTTTGAAGAGTTGAAACAGGGAGGGTTCCAGAAATGATGTGCCTTGCCTTGCTGTCCAAGGCAGCTAATCTCTTCTCTTCATCCGACCACTCATCTTTTGGCTTTTTGACTTCTGGAGTTTCTGTATTGGTGGTTGCATCAGTGTTGGCCTTCATGGGAACAAACGGGCCATTGATTACGCACTCCACCAGCATCTCATCAATTGTTTCCAAATGAATAAGCATTCGGCACTTCCAGATGTCAAAGTGGTCTTCGTCCAAGATTGGAATGTGTGAATAGTTAACAGTTGTCATCGTTTTTGAGTTTGCCATATTGAATCGGCACACAAGCTGTTAAGCTTGAAAACAGTGGTTTTATAAATGTGTTTACTCTGATACCACTTGTTGGTCCCAAAGGTAGAAACAAGGGTGAAAATACAGTTAGAGGGGGGGGGGGGTGAATAACTGTTACAAATTTTTCGCCCTCATTTTAAAACTAAACCTCTAAGCTTACAAACCTCTTGCAGTGTGTAAGAAACTGCAAGTAGAGTTGTAAAATGCACAGCGGAATATTTGAAGATACAAGCGGTTTTGAGGAGCGATTTTGTAGAGCGGTTTTGGTGCAGTTTTCTGAGCAGTTATAAAACTGAAAGTGAGGTTTGACAATGTTAACTCCAAACACAATTTCACAATAATGGATAACTACAATAAAGATCAAACAGAGATAAAGATTGATAATCAGTAAGCACAATAAAATAAATGTAGTAAATTAAGAACACAATATTTGGAGTGGTTCAATCGATAAATGATCTACGTCCACTACCAAGATTGTTAGTCTTGGATTTCTAAGAGAGATTTTATATTGAGTATGAGAGATTACAAAGTACAATGAGTAATACTCAGATTTAAAATCTTTTTTATGAAGAACAAATCCTAGACTATAACCAGTGTATCTCAAATGATTAATCTATGTGATTAAACAAGTGAGGTGTGTGTATGTGTTCAAGATCAAGGCTCTTTAAATCTTTGAGATGTAGAGCACAATGATTCTTTATGTGTATAAGGCTTGATTTCTGGGCTGGGATAAATTTCTTGAAGTTTGAAGATGAAGATTCAAATGACTTAGAATTTCTGGGCAGAGCTTCAACTTCTATAAACTCACATCAAATCAATTTCTCAAGCAATCTTCAAATGGTGAAGATTGGGGGCATTTATACCTAAGCATCCAAGATATAGCCATTGGACACAGCTGTTGAAAGGACAGTACTTGATGCTTTTCCATTGGTCCACATCAACCACTTTTGTCCTTTGGAACTGTTGTTGCAGGTAAAGCTGATCAGACCTCAGCTGCAATCAAGGTGGTTAGGACATCTGTCACCTTTTCAAGATCTTTGCAGATCTTGTCTGAAAAGTAGTCACGTGACAAGATATGGTGGTTGACATTTGATATTGCTGATGTGGATTCCAACGGTCAAATGTGGTTCACTTCAAGTCTCAATCATTGGGGCGGTTCTGGTGTGGAGCGGTTCCGACATGAGCGGTTCCACCAGAGATGAGGATCCATGAATGCGGTTTGCATACAGGAGTTCATAAGCGGTTTCAGACTAAGGTTTTCACAAGGCAGTTAGCTAGGAGCGGTTCTACCAAGCGGTTTGATGAAGCGGTTCTGAAACATTTGAACTGCATCCTCACATTCAATGAGTCTTGTGCCAGTCTTCAAGCCTAAAATCAACCTATTCTATAAAATGGACTTAGCTAAAAAATTGAAGTCTAAGCTTCATTACATAGGGTCCTAAAGTCCTTAAAAATAAACAGAAGGTTATGGTATTTATCAAATCTAATCTAAAATAGGAGGGTTAAAATATGCATACCCAACAGGCGGTCGCCCAAGTGTACAGATTTTTCAAAACAAAAAAAAAAGTTAAATTTTTAACAGTTTCCGTTAAGTTTTATAAAAAAGTTAATTTTTTTTTTAATTTTTTTTGGATAAATAAGACTATTTTAGACTTTTGTTTACTACATACATTTTTTGCAAAAAGTTATATAAAAAAAGTTATGAATTTTGAAAGAAATATAACTTAACTTTTTTTAAAAATAAACGAAAGTATATAAAAGAAAAAGGGACGGTACCCTTAAATTTTATTAATTAAAATAAAATTATAAATGAGGGGGACAACCAACCTTACCCTTTTATAAATAAGGGGGGACATTTAGGAGCCTTTACCTCAACCTAACTATTACAATTAAATAAAAATAAACCTAATCTAAAAACTAATCTATAAAATTACAATTAACCTAATCTAAAGTCAAAAGAGCGGCGTAGTTCATTCGGCTTCGCTCCCCGATGTATCTTCATCAAAGGCCTCCTCCTCCTCGGAACTACTTCTTTTATCTTGAAGTCGTAGTTCGGCTCTATGCCAATCGCCGAGCACCATTTGATATTCTAAATTATATGAAGACAACCTTGACCTTCGATCGGACAAGACATTTCCTCCTACACTAAATACTTCTTCTACGGTGACGGTTGAGGCGGGAGCGGCTAGGATCTCCTTTGCTATCAATGATAGAATAGGATAGTTGTTTGCCCTTCGTGCCCACCACTTTGCAATATCAAATTCTTCTATAGGCTCAAAAGAAGTGGTTAAATAATTTTCAAGTTCAACATAAGTGGAATTCCATCGGTTTGGAACATCTAGGGAAAATCTTTTAGGTGGGATATTATTTATTTTACAAAATCTAATCCACAATTTTGTTACACTATGATTTCTCATTATATAAGCAAGAACTTCCTTAATTGGGGCTACATGTTCCATTAAAGTTGATAAACCATCTTGCACACACAAATTTAAAATATGACATATGCACCTAACATGAAAAAATTTACCCCCAATGGATGGTTGACAAATATCAATGAGTGATGGTAGACTAGCAGTATTATTAGCAGCATTATCAAATCCAATTAAAAAAAATTTGTGAACTAATCCATATTCTTGTAAAACTTTAGCAATTTTGTTACAAATATTTTGAGCATTATGAACAGTATCAAAAGATTTATATGCAATTAATCGTTTTTGTAATTTCCAACTACTATCAACCCAATGACATGTAATTTCTATATAGCTATAAGTTTGCCAATGGTCACTCCATATATCGGCACATATTGACAATTTTTGGGGTATATCTTTAAACGTATTAATTAAAGTTAATTTTTCTTGTAGATATTGGGCTTTAGTATCACGAGTACTTGTATTTTTATTAACTTCTTTAGCCGCGAGATTTAAACAAAGTTGTGTCATATTAGACCATAATCTATCATTAGTAAAATTAAAGGGTAATCCTTTAGCAGCAGTATATTTTGCCATTTCTCTTCTATACGTTGAATTATCAAATTTAAATAATTGCGAAGACGTACCTTGTGATGATCCCGTAAATCCTTGTAGTTGTGTTTGATCTTGGGCATCTCCAACTTGGTCGGGGTGCCTTGACGTCAAGTGTCTTTTAAATGTCCCATAACCACCTCCATGGGTAAAGGCAAATTTTTGAGTGAAATGGTTGCAAGAAACAGTGTATTGGTTAGTACCTTCAATTGGCACTTTTGAAAAGTGCACGGTCATGATGTCCGACCTCCCCGTGGTTTGACCTTCTCGACCTCGGATTTGAGTTTGACCACCCCCTCGCGCTTCACTTTGGGTTTGAGTGGTTTGAGTGTTACTCCCTTCGGTATGACCATGACCACCCATTGGAAATGTTGCATCAACTTCGTCATCGCTCAAATCAAGCGTTTCTTGTGGTAGTGCTTGTACATAAAGATTATCCCAAATGGAATCATCGGGGGAGAAAAATGGATGCGTAGTTGATACATTCTTTCCCTTATCGCCACGGCCGCCACGAGATGAAGACATTTTTTTTTGGTGAAAAGATGAAATTATGTGAAAAAATGGAATTATGGAGACTTTGAGTTTGAGACTTTGCAAGTTTGAGATAATATAGAGATTAATTGAGAGAGAGATTTGAGAGATTGAGTAGAGAATGGAGTGAAAAAAATGAAGGGAGGGGGAGGGTATTTATAGGTTGGAGAGAAAAAGAAAAAAAAACGTTTTAGGGACCAAAAAAAAAAAAACTATTTTAGGGACCAAAACGGTTAAGATTTTTTTTTTTTACATTTTGGTCACTAAAAAGTCAAAATGACCGTTAGATAACGGTCATTAAACAGGGACCGTCGGATCAGCCAAATCAACGGCTCAGATCAACTAGCAGTTAGGATCACGGTTCCGGTTCGTGAACCAGCGGTTCCAGTTCCGGTTCCAGTTCACGATTCCGGTTCCTGAACCGGCGGTTCAACAGTTTTTGAATATATGAACCGTAACCGGACCGGAAAACCACCGGTTCACCGGTTCAGGCGGGTCACGATTCGACCGGTTCGGTTTCCCTCCAATTTTAGTCCGATCCGATTCCGGTTTGAACCGCCGGTTCGGACCCGGTTGAGCATCTCTACCATCACTACTGCTTATTTAATTTGGCAGGGCATGGTTAACAAGGTAACCATCAATGTGGAGTGGATCAATATCTTTTGGCTATCAGGTACTATAGATAAGTCACTTGCCAGAGTTAATTATCTCAAAAGTCATCAACCTAAAAACTTTTTTATTGGTCACTAACTCATTTTCTTTTTCGATTTAGTCACTAACCTACTTATTTAATGCACCAAGTCACCCTTCTATCCACTTTCTGTAAAAATCTCTGTTAAATTTGTTTAGGTGGAATTACTTCACATTTTGACATTATAAAAGAGTTGAGTTGGCATTGGACACGTTGAAATTTGTTGATATGTATACTTAGGGGGTAATTACTAAGGCCATCTCTAACAGTTTGGTGCAGAAATTGCACCAAATTACTAAAATGGTGCAATTTTAGAATCAAATATCTTCCGCCATCTTCAACAACTTGCTTCAAAGTTTGCATCAAATAAGAATCTTCTCAGAATATTCTTATTATTTCATTTAATTAAAATGTTTTTCATTAATCATATTTAATATTATTCAAATTACATTATAATAAATAGTATGCTATAAAACTTAAATAAGACAATTAATAACTATAAATAAATAAATTTAAAATACAAATTTATTAAAAGAAACATTAAAATAGATAATTAAAATAAAATGCTTTAAAATACAATTTCAACGAAAAATTAAGTTACATGACAATGATAGATGAACATTTAATATTTTAACATATTTTCAATATTTTAACATATTTTCAAAGTTTTGTAATTTTGTTTAAAAAATAATGGTACAAATTGAATATTTTTGCTTAAATGAAAAAAAAACAAATTCCATAATATAAATACTAAATATTAAATTAAAAATATATACCATCTTCGTCTCAAAATGAATGTACAAAGTTTGTTCAAAATTAATACCTAAAAAAAATTGATAATTCATTTTGAGAGAAGGAGGAATTAGTAATTTAAAAAAAAGAAAAAAAAGAAGGGAAAAGCCGTAAACAGTAGTTGGCGCAGGTAATGGAAGAAGAAGATAACAACAATGGGGTATCTTCAAGGCATAGGATAAGGATATTAAAAAAAAAACACCGAAGAAGAAGAAGATAGCGAAAGAAATTAACTGCGCCAAATTTGGCACATTTTCAAGACATCGCCAAATTAAGGGTAGGTTTGGCGTTGTTGGAGGAGGATTTCATGCTAAATTGGAGTTGGCGTCGTTGTTGGCGTCCCTCTTGGAGATGGTCTAAACTATAATCCATTAGGATTTTTTTAGACATTTTTAGTTATATACTTTTTTAATCATTTAACCTATTATTTCAAATATATATAAAATAAAAAGGTAATTTAACCATTATAATAACTTTATTACTCCCTCCTCCCGAACTGTTTGTCCTACTTTGAATTTCATGATTAATTCAATCAAACTTTAATCATAATTATGTGAAAATTAGATATCTTTGCAATTTAAAAAGTTGTTATTGTTTCATCATTAGAAATAATTTCAATAACAATTTTTAAAATTGTCTAGAGTTGTATAGATATTCAAAAATTTATGGTCAAAGTTTGATTGCGTTAACCATCAATGTCAAAGATGGACAAAATTTTCAGAGCGGAAGGAGTTGTTGGAAAATATAAGTGGGTGTGAGGGAAATTTGAGGATTTTTCCTAAATGGGTTATTTGTTAAAATACCAAATTGAATGTGAGTTTTGTGTTCTTCTCCATGAGAACATTGAAATAAAATATTTATTTGTCCAAAATTATTAATGGATGAATAATATATTAAGACTCAAATTTAGTGGATTGAAAGTTGAAAATGTGGTTATCACACATTGAATACGAATGTAAAATCTACCAAGTTTAAATACTCCTATACTTTGATAAGGGTTATAAATGTGAGGCATATAGGCTCTTTCTCGCGCACAGGTGTGCAGGGGTGTGCAAATCATGGACCGAAATGAGTTTCGAGCTACCGAACTCATGTGAATGCATGCCCACCTTTTACTATTTTTTTATTTGTGAATCAAAAATAAACTCCCATGATCATTAACAAACTTGTGACAATCAATACTCGAGCTTAATATCTGTTTGATTTCTTCATTTTGTAACAGTCATACGAAATTAAAATGGTGTTAATTTCGTAATTGATGATGACTGTTCAGTTTGTCCAGTTATGTTTATAAGATGGAGCTACAAACCATTTGAATACAACCCCAAATTTTCTAGCAAACTCTGATCTCTCTTTTGTTGCATATTGTTTAATCTCCAACCACCACTCAAGCTTAATATCTGTCTGATTTCTTCCTTTTGTAACAGTTATACGAAATTAAAATGGTGTTAGTTTTGTAATTGATGACTACTGTTCAGTTTGACCAGTTATGGTTATAAGATGGATCCACAAACCATTTGAAGACAACCCCAAGTTTTCCAGCAACCTCTAATCTCTCTCTTGCTGCATATTGTTTAATCTGTTCCTTGGCTTCCTTTCATTTTTGCATCTTGGTGATACTGTCCAGACATACTGCCAATTCGTCGGGAACTTTAGGTGCAAAGTGGCCCCGATCCGCACGTTCTATCATGGGAGACTCCCGTACACAGAAGCCTCAAGAAATATCGATTAGGGGACGGATACGTTTTAAAGACACTGATTGATCAGGGATCGTGCAAAACAACCAATTGTAACTGCCGATTCATTTACTTTACTGTTTTAATAGTATTTCAGTTTTAATAATTTTATTTCCTTCTGTAATTGTAATTTTGCCAACAGGAGTATTATTAATTTTTTTTTTGAATAAAATCTATAAAATTTGTGAATTTTTATAAAATAAATGTAGAGAATTAGTTAAAAAACAAATGTTATTTACTATTTATTAATAGTAATTTTACTAATTTCATTCTTTTTATCCAACTTTTTTTTATCCGAGGAAAACTTCACCATCACAATTAACCCCCACCGCATCCACACCACCACACCAAAATCAACACCAACAACTGCCAAGACAACCATCCATCCTACCACCAAATTATTCTAGTCCTTTTCACATCCCACCACTAATATAATTCAGGCTCCATTAACACCATTAATGGCTGCACACTGTCATCCCCACCACTAACAAACACCATAGCAAAAAGAAATAAAACATAAGACAGGAATAGGGAAAAATTCAAAAGAATCACCAAAGCAACAACCCAAATCTGCGCATGAAAACTCTACAAAAATCCTAAATCTGGTCATAAAATGAAAAGAGAAATAATGAATTCCCATTGGAAACCCAATTCTGAAAAACAAAATTCATACTCCTATACACACGCACACAACACACATGTTTCAGAGTAAAAATATTATTCCCTCTATCTATCTCATAAAGATTGTCTCACTTTAACTTTCATGTTCAACTCAATCGAACTGTTGACCATAATATTATGAAAACCTAACTATCTATATTACAATAGATGTGGGTTTTAACCGCCACACAAAAAGCGGTTAGGATTGAGTTTCAACAAAGGCAAAGAGTGACCAGGATTGAATCTGAATTCAACCTAAATTACCCATGTTCTTTTTTTTTCACTTCTACCACAGTAGTTACAGAACCTCTGTTTCTGCACAAGCGCATTTCTCTTCTTCTTCTCCTAACCAAGTAGCTCTTGGTTTTTTATTGTTGATTTTGTGTGTTATTTTCTCATATTTTCCAATTTATATTATTGTAATTGTTATTCAGTTTCTTGACAATTTTATTTGATCCAACTTTGTTGTTCCAGGGTGGGCTTCCCATCTTAGTTAGGAAATATCAAATATGAAGTAAGGTTTGTGTTTGTCTTTGAGATAAAAAGACAGTTAGCCACGACAGAAAGAAGGGAAGACAAATGGACTCAACGAATTTGGGGTGCGACTACTTCTTATAGCTGCTGGATTGCTGAACAACAGGGAATCAAATATTTGAAGGTTAGCTCCGATTCCATGTTTACTGTACCTATTATATGTTAACCATCTTATTAGTTTTAAGAACTTATATGTCAAAACTTCTTCAATTCAATTAGAATAAAGCACTTGAATTTCCATAAATAGTCTCTCCTCCATTTTATTTTCTTAACCAAGGTGACCATATTCTATAAAACCTCTCATGCTTTATGCAGTTGCATCTCCTAATTGAAGTTACTATTAGTATTTTATCTAAATCTCCAGAAACTATCATCACTTAAATAATATTTCTTTACATATGTCATTTATCAGCAAAAAAATTGTCTTTCAACTATCTTACCTCTACATTAATTTTTATTTGATGAATCAAAACTTATTAAAATGTACTTTCTATGTCCAAAAATAAATGTCACACTTATTTTTTTGTTTGTTCCTTAATAAAGGAAATAAATTTAGTACAACTGTATCACTGTAGAAACAATTCACAAACCTGAATTACGTGAATATGTATATATGCATGTGTAAAGAAGGTAAAACACTTAATTATACACATTTCCCGAAAAGGTATTTTTCTTGAAATGCATCGTTATAGATATAAAATTGAAATATGAATCACTGAAACACACCCCAAACATCCATGTAGGCGAGACTTTTGGTTCGGAATGTAGTTTCAAGTTGAACTGTAAGCACTGCATATCTCCCCCTATTTTAAGAAAGCTGAATTTGATGTGTAATGTGCTCTCTTTGAAGAGAAAATTAAGTCAAAACTTGGGTAAACACACGTGTTGTTTGGTCAAGGTCGCCTGGATGATCGAGGCCGACCTGACTTCGTGCCTTAGCTGGGCAGAAAATGTATAAGGGATGGACCGTATGTCGAACGAAGCTAGGTTGGTACCAAGGAAAGTCAAACAATAAGATTGGTCGACTGGTCTTCTTGATGGGCTAGTACAGTTAGGATAATAAGTGGGCCATTCATGCTTTGATGAGCGTTTGGGCGTGCTTGTATACGGGGCAAGCCCGTTGGGCCTGACCCATCACTTTTATTCCATTAAGTGGCCCCCAACTTTATGGATCGACTTGTCGAGTAAGAAGATATAAAAAAATTTGTGATGACTTACTTAATGGTAGGATAAGCTGCCCTTAATGTGCCGTAATATCCGCTATAATGGTCGGATTCTGGCGATTGGACGTCTGCATTGGGAAACGAAGTTTGACTTAAATTCGGACCACATTCTGACAGTTGAACCATTTTGTCCCCCAAGCCTTTCCGATTCATGAAAAGAGAAGGAAGTATAAAAGGAGAATTTTACTTCTTTCCAAACGTTACCAACTTCGAATTCTTAAGAACTCAGCAAGAACAAAGGCAAGGAAATCATCTCCGGTGTTTAGCAAACTCTCTTTTGGTGCTACAGTTCTCTTTCCCCTCTTTGAAAAGCTTAAGGTACTCTTCAATTTCACTTTTCGAGGTTTAATTTTGAAGTTTCCTCTTTTCTGCCATGGCTAGGACCTTCGGCTTCGAGCTAGGGGTTAGGTATGGTTAGAGGGTCCCTGGAAGAAATTGGCCTAGAGGAATGTATCACCATCTTAGATAGATGGAGTTTGCTATAGTGAAATAGGTTTCCCAACAGGTGAGAGTATGGGGAAGATTTAGAGGTGGACGATCTACGGATTGTCCATTTCCGTCTCTTCAACAAGTTGATTGACCACCTAATCATTTTCTATATCAAGTCTAATAAACCACCATTTCCTCGTAAGAGGTTAGCTTTCCCAGGAGAATCTAGGTCTTCCTTATATAGTTCATATTTCTCATCCACTAGTCTGATTCCCCTATTTCTATGTCTTCTGTATAAATGGCGGCCAACGACCAACAATCTGTGGGCTCTATAATGTCGAGCTCCTCCTCTGGCAACATTGTGGATATGTTTTGCTCCAAGGTGGTCCCAGATCATAATGAGAGGGGGTATTTAGACCCTAGGCCATCTATTGGCAAGAAAAATGCTGAGTCTCGCATTCAGATCCTCCATGATCACTTCGAGGTGCCTCGTGCAGACTTCCAGCTAACCCACTTCACTGAGAGATAAAGGAAAGTTCAATCTTGGTCACATTGGGACCTTAGTACGACCAAAGTGGCTTTCTATTATGGAAAGTTTAAGGTGGGCTTGAGACTTCCACTAGACCCCTTCATCTGTGAGTTCCTTGAGTGTATGGTCGCGGTCCCCATGCAGCTCGTAGCTAATACGGTCAGAGTGCTGGTGGCTTTCACCATGATCTGCAGGTTCATAAGGTACGAGGCTTGTATGTACATTTTTAAGATGGTCATGAATGACAATACCTGGGGGATCAGCATCCCGTCCAAAGCTAAGGCCCCAAAACTTTTTGTGAATTTGCCTGACAAGGTCTCAGAGTGGAATAGCCATCTGATCTTGGTAGAGAGTAGGAAGGGGTAGGAGTTCCCTTTGCCTGAGGAAGTCTCAAAGTAAATGAAGGAGGAGGAATACTGGGTCCCAGAGTGGAGTGATGAACTCGCTCGTAGGTTGACACTGGTGGCTCGGAGGAGCACAATGAGCTGGGCTACCCTGGAGTCTGACAAGGATTACTACATCTAGACAGGGATGATGATGGGAGGAGATAGAGAAGTGGCCCCTCTGGTCCCAATCATAAGGAGTCTTAGGTACCCAGATCGGGTTATAATGAGAGGGAGAGGTTCGAGACCCATTGCCATTATTGCAAAAAGAATCCGGGTCACTGCAAGGGTCTCTTTCATTATGGTGGTTAAGTACTTGTCCCATTTTTCTTCTTGCTTTAATTTCGTACTCGCTTGTTTACAAGTTGACTTTCTCCTTTTGTTGTGCAGTTCTTAACCCTGTCCAAGAGGCTCAAATGGATAGGATTGTCGATTGGGTGATCACATGAGGAGCAGGAAAGAGCATGGAAAGGCCAATGATATGGTGAGCAGAGAGGCTGAGTCCACTGCTAGGAACAACTTGCTCCCCAAAGAAGGAGTGGGGATATTACCCATCGATGGACTGGGAAGGTAGAGCCTATTGAGCTGTAGGTTCATGTTGAGGTATTTAGGTCGGAGGGCGAGGCTAGTATGCAGACTGGGCAGGGGTTGGGCTCCGAGCTACTACATGGATCCACGGGACAATGTCCTCCTCAAAAGGTGGTGGACTTGGAGCTCGATGTCTAGGAGCTCGACAAAGTGGAGGACAACTTGCCACTTAACCAGATCAAGAAAAGGTCCCGTGTTGAGCTAGTGTCTGAATAGGCCGGTACTTCCCCAACATGGGCTTTGCCTCCAGCCTTCCTTCCCAGCAAGTTTTCCCCACCAGAAGCACCGAAGAAGTACAAACTATGGTGGAGAAGCTGAGTGAAGTCCCCTCCTTACTGGGATTAACTCCTTAAGCCGTTAGTATCCTAAAATAGGATTGGGACAAGAAATAGTAAGGCGGGCTGTTGATAGGGACTTGCTTGCCCAGTTTGCTGAGGAGGGGCTTACTCCGGAAGAGTAAAGTGACAGATCCGGGCTCCTTGCCTTCGAGGCAACACTTAAAACCTTTTCTTTATCTTTCCATTTACTTTGCTCGTCATTATTTTGATCGCATTGTTTTTGTATTGCAGTCTCTGGCCTTGACCGAGCAAGCTAAGTGCAGCTGGAGGGTTTTGTTAGAGAAGGAACATGTCGCTTTTGCCAACTACTCTAGGAAAGCCAGGGAGGTGGCTGAGTTGAGGAAAACACTTAGGGATGCTGACTCCCAATGTCGGGCTCTTCAGACCACCCACTTCAACGTTGAGAAGGAGAGAGATGAAGCTAATGCGGCTTTGAAGGTTGCAAAGGAGCAGCTCGCTCCCCTTCAAGGTCAGCTGGATTCTTGGGCTCTAACCAAGGTTGTTCTGGAGGAGGAGGTCGCCCTGGCTAGGCAATAGAAGGCTAAGGTAGAGGGTCAGCTTGAGCAGTTGTCTGGTTTGGTCAAAGATCGCAATAGTTAGATTGAATAGATGTACAATGACCACCAGGCAGCCAGGCTCAAGTGGGAGGAAGAATCTCAAGCCGGGAAGAAGGCTGATGTTGAGCAATTCAAGGCTGGTGATGAGTGCTACAATATTATATTGTCTCGAGCTAGAAACTCCTATGATGTTGGGCACCAAAACATGGCCCGTTGGGCTATAGTGGATCCCTCTATTTACATAAGTGTTGACAAGTTAGCCCAATAGGCTTTCAAGGACCGCTATAACAAGCAAGCCCATGACGGCCACTCCTTTGTCCCCTACAATGCCAATGACTTGGCCTTCATAGCCAAGCAAGATGCTGAGGACGGGCTTGAGCCCTGGGTTGCCCCGCTGTTGAGCCGAGAAACTTTAATTATATCATTCAAGAGCTCACTGAGGCTGATGAGGCAGATGAAGAAAAGGAGGTCACCCAGGATCAGGTTTTTGAGGAAGTCGAGCATCATTAGCAGCAGCAGGACCAACAAGACTGATCTTTTTCTTTTTATCTTTTGTAATGAACAAGTACCAAAAAACTTTTGTTTAATTTTTTATTTTATTTTTGTTTTTATTGTTTGATTGCCATGCCTTGGCCCGGTTTGGGAGACATTTTACTTTATAACTTTGTGTATCGTGTTAGTCTTGGCCCACTTTTGGGAGACTAACTTTTCATATGCTATCTGACTTTATTCATTTGTCTTTGAACTAAGTATTTTTACTTTATTGTCGAACTAGCATGAGAAAGATATCGACCTAAGTCTTGGTCGGAAAACTTTGATAACGAGATTGACTAAAACTTTAGTAGAATCTGTTTAAAAACAAGATTGACTAAGGCTTAAGTCGAACTTGTTTAAGAACGAGATTGACTTAGGATCTGTTTAAGGACGAGATTGTCTAAGGCTTTAGTCGAATCTCTTTAATAACGAGATTGACTAAGGCTTTAGTTGAATCTATTTAAGAACGAGATTGACTAAGGATTTAGTCGAATCTGTGATAACGTAAGGACCTTCCCAGTTTGGTGATAACTTGTTTTGCTCGGCTTTGTGCCATGTCACTTCAATTTTCCGCATGACGTAGTCTCCAGCGTTGAATGATCTTTTCTTGAACTTTTTATCGTGGTACCCCTTGGTTTTTTGTTTTTAGTTGACCATTCTGGAGCTGAGCTGTCATCCGCCTCTCTTTGAGCAAATCTAAATCAACTTGTTGGAGTCATTTTGATTGATCAAACATTGCAACCCTTGCTGTAGGAATCTGAAACTCGGCTAGTGCCATGACCTCCGACCCAATGGTGAGAGCAAATGGGGTTTCTCTAGTGGGCCCCCTCGGGTGGTTGAGTGGACTGCCCATAAAGCAAGGGGGAGTTCGTCCAACCATCTGCCTGCTCACCCATCTAGGTTCTTACTTAGAGCCATCAAAACTAACTTGTTAGCTGGCTCTGTTTGCCCGTTACCTTGGGGATAGGCGACTAAAGACTTCCAATGCTTAACCCTAATCTTTTCATTTCTGCCTCGAAAAGATGTTGAAATTGTAGCCCGTTGTCAGATAGATTGTATGTGGCACCCCAAAATGACACCAAATGTATCGTGGATGAAGTTGATGGTGTTTTCCTCTGTTATCTTGGCTAGAGGATTTGCTTCGATCCATTTGGTAATGTAGTCAATAGTCACAATCACATACTTACAATATCGACGAGCGGGTGGGAAGGGTTCGATTAAATCTACACCCACATGTCGATCGGCCAAGCAGAAATCACAAGAGTTTGCTCGGTGGTTGGTAGCTTTGGCAGGTCAGCATATCTCTGACACTTATCACAATTTTGTACGAACTCCAGAGCATCTTCCCTTAAGTGCGGCCAATAGTATCCCAGTGTAATTATTTTGTCCGCCAATGTTCTGGCCCTCGGGTGTCCTCCACATATCCCGCTGTGCACTTCAAACAAAAGGTTTGGGACTTCATGAGGATGCACACACCTTAGAAGTGGTTTGATTAAGGACCTCCTGAATAAAGCTTCTCCATGGATCATGAATCTAGGGGACTTCTTCTTGATCATTCTAGCTCTTTGCTCGTCATCAGGCATCTCACATGTCTCAATATAGGCTTTGATCTCGTCAATCCAGCACTTTGCATTACTTACCACACATAGAACCTACACTTTTTCATATGTGGGTTGTTCTACATACAAGATGGGTTGGCCATACTGTTCCTCTTATGTGGCCAGCTTCGAAAGTAGGTCGGCTAGCTCGTTGTCTTCACGGCCTACCCTCTGAATCTTCCAAAACTCCAAGTCTTAGATCAGCTTCTTAATTAGCTCGAAGTACCTTACCAAGATTGGATTAAGTACATCGAATTCACACTTGAATTGATTAACGATCAACTGTGAGTCACAATAGGCTACTATCTTGGTCGCCCCAAAACACTTGGCATATTCAATAGCTGCAATTAGGGTTGAAATTGTCACGGCCAGAATCACAAGTGATATCCAAGGTGATACCAACACCAACGATAGCACTTGGGATAGCACACACACACTTCGAAAATAAAATAATTTTGTAAAAGAGATTGCAGCAGAATAATAACACCAAAATTGTTTTTCTCAAGTTATATAAATATAACTTGAGGATGACTCTTAAGCAAGACTTTATAATCACTTTAAACAATGAATTTACAAAGCCGATATGTTCCCTATGGCTATAACAATATGAGCTCTATGGAACAAGAGATAAAGAACAAAATCCTATCCTAGCCTTCACACAACTTGATACTAATATAATCAAGTGTGAAATTACAAGGGAGGAAGGATGAAAGGAACTAAACAAAGAACTCTATCTCTAATGCTTCGAAGGTGTGTATGAAATGGCGTATCTTGGTGTGTCTTCAAATGCATCCTTCCAAGCATATTTATAGTCTTCAATTACTTGAAGGCTACTCAAATAAACAACCTTGGGGCTGACTTGATCGTTGAGGGAGAGTGGGGAAGTGGTTGGAGTGTTCCTCAATTTAAGCACCCACTTTCCTTCAAAATAGCAACTGTGTTGATTGATCACCAAGTCCAAGCTTCAACGTCTTGTACTCCCAAGCTTTATCCATGTTGTACTCTCTTTGAATCAGCAACAAACCCTTTGAATAAGTTTTCCCACGTTTTTAATGTTTGCTAACTCAAAGAAGGTCTTGGACGGTTTATGCTTAAAATGTTATTTATGCATAAATCTTTCTTTTCTAAATTCCCCATGTTTCTAGCTCTTTCTTCAATCATATTGCAACCTGAAATATGGACATACACCATAGACTATATAAATTATATTAGCACATTAGTCTATTAATTAATAAATAAGAAATGTATAACTATGTAAATTCCAGCACAGGAAATCATCTGCGATATCATCTGGAATCTGGGAAATCATTTACGATATCATCTGCAGTTTACACTAACAATCTTCCCCTTAGTTGGATAGTTCTTCTCAAACCTAACTAGTCACCAACCCGTCGGTACCCGACGGGGATATGGAATTGCTTGAACCAAGTTAAATGGCATACAAAATATGTTTTGATTATTTGCTAATTATTGATGAGAGTAGAATAAGGCCACGTTTGGGATTGCGGTGAAAGTGGGTAAACGAACGTTCAACCCGAAAGTCGACGCGAAAGAATGTTTGGGGAAAGGAATTGCGATCACGTCCGAAGTCCGTATAACGTGAAATATTGCGTTCCCACGAAGGCCCCGTCTGATACACAGTTTATAAAAAGGAGATTTTTAAGACGAAACAGTTTATAAAAGGAGCTTTTGAAACGGAACATTTTCTTTTAAAATGTGTGGTGTATCAAATCAAAACGCTAATTTAAGCGTAACAAAATATTACAATGGCATATTTACCCTTCTAAAAATACTCCTTTCGTTCTGAACACTTTTTTTTCTCTTTCATAAATACTCCCTCCGTCCCACCTCACTTGATACTAATTTTCATTTCGGGCCGTCCCACCTCACTTGATACTGTCCAAAATGGTAAGTTTTTACTCTCACAACACCAATCAAATCACTATTATTCCCACTCATTCTCTCTCCTACTTTACCTTTTATACTCACAATATTTTTTCTCTCTCTTGCTTTTTCTTAGTTATCGTGCCCACCTCCTTAGTATCTAGTGAGACGGGACGGAGGGAGTAAGTATTAATAATAAGATACATTTTTTAATAAAAAAATATAATATATTAAAAAATTACTATTAACATGTCCAGATTGAAAATTTATTTTGGTGAATAATAACGATTTTCTTGTTAAAAGGCATATTTTAAAGTTAACTACAAAAATAAATAAAAAAAAAAACCCGTTAACTACAACTGGACACTAACCATTCAATCAAAAAATCAAAAGTTAATTTTTTCATGGATTAATTCCTTCCTAACCATCTCGCCCAGATCTTATCCCATAAAAATCTAACCCAGATTCAAAATTCCAAACTCATTAAAAAGCTCAGATCAAAATACCGTGTAAACCCAAAAGGGTCAAATGAGATTTTTAAATACCAATTTTACCCCTCCCTCCCTGTCTAACTCCCTCTCTAAAGGCCACACACTCTCTCTCTCTAGACTCTCTCTCTCTAGACGGAATCCATGGATTCCTCACGCCAACCCTCGACGTCTCCATCTCCGGCCAAGCCCCCATTCCGCCGCTAACACACAGAGTTCAAATTTTGAGATCGCTGCACGACAATCGAGGACGGCTGCCTTTTTGATTCCGATTAATCGGTGAAAATGTTCGTGAAGAAGCTAGTGGAGAAGGCTTCGCTAAAGAAGGTAAGTACAGTAATTTCACTTTGCTTTCCCAATTTCGATTTCATTTCTCTGTTATTATCAATGGATCAGATTATGTGTTCTTCGTTGATTTGAAGTTTGAAGTTTGGTCTGTTGATTGAAATTTGAAAGGCTAATTGATTTGAGATAGTTAATGCTTTGTTAGTCCTTGCTCTGATGTAAGTTTCTCCTTCCATCTCCTGTTCTCATTTTTACTGTTGTTTTTTGAGAAAAGAGATATAAAAGGAAAATACAAACTCTTAGTTTGAACTTCATATCTCGACATGGTAATAATCCAAAATCCGAGCAAAAATTTTAAGGACTTGATTTAAGATCCATAGCTGCTGACAAAAATAATATGCAGGAAAAATAATTCACAAAATGATGCTTGAATCTCAGAAAATTTAATTTAATATCCATTCCAATATTGGCTCGGGTTTTACCGTTATCTGTCACACAAAGTAAGCAAGCTAAGTGCCACATTCATGCTACTTTACCAAAGATAAATGATTAAACTCGGAATGTTGAACAAAGTAAAACTCTTTCAAGCAATGGAGGCTAGGTTAAACAAAGTAAAACTCTTTCAAGAAATGGAGGTTTTCTTCGAGAGGTAAGCTTTATACAGTTCTCATGAAAAGGTTCCCGAAGTTTATTTTCTCTTCAGATTTTACGCAATCCATGCGGATCAAACAGATTTGGTGTAGAGGAACGGCATGTTGTTGGAGAAGTTGTGTGTCGATGTGCCCTTTGCCATGATTCAGATATGGTCCCTATATCCAAAATTTAGTTATATTGTTGAATATGAGAGAGATGAGTACAAAAGAGTGTACTTAAACGTGTGTGTCTAAGTGTCAAATATTCTCTCGCATCCCAATAAAATTTAAAAATAGCGAAAAATAAAAAGAAAAGCTAAGACAAAATACAATAAAAGTGTTTTTGAAAATACTACGAATACACGAAAATCACGGCTGTCAAATATTTCCTTATACACCACATTCGGCGTCTTGTCGTCCGATGCATCGTCCGAATCACCTATAATAACTTTAAGACCATTTTTGCTAGTAACTCTAGATAATGCAACATACAACTGGCCATGGTGAAAACCGGTGTTGGAAGATATAAACCAACATGAGAGAGTGATTGCCTGGCTCTTATTTATTGTCATAGCAAAAGACACGGAAAGTGGAAATTGTCTTCGCTTGAATCTGACTGGAAATTTGGACAAATCCGAAGGAGACATTACCATTCTAGGTATTGTCACTTCCATTCCCGCATTCTTCCCCGAAAGCATCTTCCCTACAACAACGTGCTTACCTATACATGTTGAAGAAATTAGTTTTACATTTTACACAATTTAGAATTTATATTTAGTAATGATTACCTAATCGCGTAACAATTAATATGGTGCCATTGCATAATTCTAAGGCCTGGTTGAGATTTCTCAAGAGCATAACTATACATCCAACCTTCATCTTAAGAATATGGTTCGGCAATCCTGAACATTTGATCATATTTAAAAATTCTGGTGAGAAAACATCTTCATTCCCCGTGTCATCCTCCTCTTCTACACATATCGCATCAGAACTCAAGTATATCTTCTCCTCTCCAGGA
Organism: Adenophora triphylla var. japonica; assembly: GCA_022495995.1. Lineage (NCBI taxonomy): Eukaryota > Viridiplantae > Streptophyta > Magnoliopsida > Asterales > Campanulaceae > Adenophora > Adenophora triphylla. The sequence continues at coordinate 940,239 of JAFEMH010000045.1, read as the reverse complement.
AATAGTGACATAACATAATCATTAATACTACCAACCGTATCGTTAGTTGGAGCAAGGACAGCTCGACTATGGAAAAATCCTTCGACATCCTTGTTTCGTAATAAGTCAGGATATATGCATTCAACGATTTTTGGAATAGGATTTGAAGAATCTCGAACCAATATTTCCTGGGGCAAACTAATATCAACCTCTCCGTCATTATCTTCCCCAAAGAACACCGTCTCCAACCGATAATATCCATTGAGCAAAGTCTCTTATCTCCTCGGCCCGATCAGAAGAACCAACCTACATTAAGTTTGATGCAATTTAATTAATTATAACGACTCAAGAACACGTAACCACATTAATAATGAATAAATAATGATTACCTGCAATCTCATGTTTTGAGTCAACCTTAGTACCTCACAATAACTCCAAAGATAAGACGAACAAATTGAGGCATGAACAATATCATGCTGTTACCTTTAGGAACAAGCGGTAGAATGCCTAAAGTCACCTCCAAGTACAACAACCACACCACCAAATGGCTTTGAGCATACGCCATTTGTTGAACGTAAGACATCCCATAAACTACGATCGACGGCCTCAAAACAATGTCTATGCGCCATTGGAGCTTCATCCCAAATAATTAGCTTTGTTTTTGTAGAAGTCCTGTCTCATCTGTACCAGGCCTTAATTTTGCAAGTTGAACTCTCATCGACTGTATAGGGATGCCAAACCTTGAATGTGCGGTCCTACCCTTAGGAAGTAGCAAAGAAGCAATTTCACTTTGGAAGCTACCGGAAGAACAATTTCCCCGCTTCTTAAGGCGTAACACAAAGTCCTCCATAAGAATGTTTTACCGGTACCTCCATAACCATATAAGAAAAATACACCAACATCTCCCCTATCAACAGCTGAAATAATTTTATCGTAAACACCCTTTTGCTCGGCTGTCGGTTGTGGAAATAACCTGGAATGCTCAGCTTTCATCTCATCAATATCATAAGATGTCTCCTCTAAAATAAGCATATTTTCAACATCTTCAATGTCACTGTATAATGGTTTAGGCATGTCCCCAAATTTATCAAGGCAGCTACTATTCTGTTTCAAAGAACTTTTCTATCTCCACCAAAGCAATATTCTTGATTTGTTCCTCACGAAGCTTATGTCCTATAGCTTATACAAAATAATTTAAATATATAAGTAAAATTATGCCAATTATAAGTAAAAATTAATATACTAAAATTACTTTATAAATATAGTTACTAAGGAGTTAATAGATATAGATAAGTGATTTATGATATTATGTTATGATTTTGTTGATGTTCCAGATGTTTACTTTGAAGCTATACATGGATTTATATTTCCTTGAAGCTATAATTTGATTAGTGATTTATGATTTTCTTCAATTGATTTATATTTCTTTTGGGGCATGCATGTAGTTGGAATGGTTGCTTGTATTTTACCACCCTGTATACAAAAATATTATATCAGGGTCATAGTTTTCATAAACTAACACGAACAATTACAATTCGTAGACTCATACAATGTAAATATACTTATTTGAAAAAGTAAATAATTGATAAATCAAAAGCTATGTATCAGAGTAACAACCAAAAATCCCATTACAAAGATCTATCCTTTTAAGCCAGCATGAAGATACACATGTGATACTTTGATATCAATCTAATCAACTCAAATGGCAGCTTATTGAAGTTCTAAAATCATAAAATGAAAGAGCAATTGCAGAAAAAAGATAGAAGTATACTACTCAATCATAAGTAAACACTGAAGGCCACCTGCATAATGAGAACTCTTGCATCTTCTCTAGCTAACTATACAACAGAGTGCACAGAGCAGGGGTGCACAGAGCATGGGCTGGTGTCCAAGGTTGGTGAATTGTGAGTGTTTGAGAAATTAACGGGTATTACTATATACAATCGTCCAAGGTTGGTGAATTGTGAGTCTTTCATAAAATGAAAGAGCAATTGCATAAAAGAACTTGGCAAAAGACCACATTTGTTTCTTATGTTTTTCATTTTGTTCAGTGAATATGGTCTTTTGTCTTGATCTGCATTTAGCCTGATCACATGTATAAATCTTCATTTTACTGTTCTTATAATTTGGAGACTCATACAATGTTAATAAACTTATTTGCAGGGAAAAGGATTTAAGGACGCCAGATATTGATGGGTCAAAGCTACATGAAATTGGCCAATACGTTAAATTCATGAAGTAAGTTTCTTATTTAATCGAATATATTTATTCAGTATATGGTATTCATAATACTAAATTAAATGAAATTCAGGAAATTATTAACTTACCTCCATGTCAATGAGTATCATCTCGATATATGACTTGCCGAAGTCCTTCTTGTTCCACATCCTTAAAACTCGAGCCTCAATTGCTTTGAATTTTGATGTCTTTGTGATGCACTTGATATTGATGAGATTGCTCTTGGTTGCCATCTGGGCACCTGCTAAATAAAGATTGATTATATCAAATGGTCCATTCACAATTTGAAAGATATGCAATTTGAAGACTAATTGTTATCTAAATTTAAGCAAAAAAATAAAATTATTTGAATTTGAACTCTAGAATTTATCAATTTAATCGAAGAGATATAATCTAAAATAAAACACAATCTTTAACCTCCTTCATTGTGTTCCTTTTTTTCTCTAAAATTATTGTACTCTTGACAATTGTTTCCGCTCCATCAATCTCATTTTTGTGATAACAACAAAAATGAACGTACATTAAAATCATCGGGAAAGTCATCGTGTAACCATAAGTTCCTGCTGTCACAACGTCCCAACATGATATTCCTACTATTTTTTGTGTTTACAGAAAAAAAAAAGTGGGAAATTATTTTGGGACAGAGGGGAATAACATAAGTTCCTGCTGTAACTGGAAACTAACATGATATTCCTACTATTTTTGTGTTTACAGAAAAAAAAAAAGTGGGAAATTATTTTGGGACGGAGGGGAATAACATAAGTTCCTGCTGTAACTGGAAACTAACATAACGACAATTTACCATGATGTTTCAAACGCTGAAAGAAAAATTTAGTTTGTCAAGAAAACATTGCCATAAGTTTCTACTAACTGGTTTCAAGACGACCCAAGAACACTGATTATTTACTCAAGAAATTCTACTGTAAAAATTACTGTATGAAACTCACACAATACCTGGAGTCAAATACTCCTCTGTAACTTGGAGACATGAGTAACAATCAATAATACTCCCTCTGTCACAACGTCCCAACATGATATTCCTACTATTTTTGTGTTTACAGAAAAAAAAAAGTGGGAAATTATTTTGGGACGGAGGGGAATAACATAAGTTCCTGCTGTAACTGGAAACTAACATAACGTTGAAATTAGGATTCACTTACTCAGAGAATTTTATTACAATTCATAGTTTTGTGGCCTAAAATGTTTTCTGAAATCATCAACCTGTTTGTAGGTGCCAATTGTCAAGCATAATGAGAGTGAACAGGCAAAGGCATGGAGTCATATTTTCAGTGAAGAGACCAAAACACAGTGCATTCCAGTGGTTACAGCTTGGCAACTGAACGAAAGAATGTAAAATTATGTCTCCATTTTTTCTATATATGTCCCTTACATTCCTCTTACACCCAAATGCAGTTCCCTCTATATTATGAAATAAGTTTCTTCTCTTTTTTGTTTCTGCAGGTACGGGGAACTGCAGGGGCTTAATAAGCAGGAAACAGCAGATAGGTATGGAAAAGAGAAAGTTCATGAGTGGCGTCGTAGTTATGACATACCTCCACCTAATGGAGAGAGTTTGGAAATGTGTGCAGAGAGAGCGGTTGCGTACTTTAAAGAACATGTAAGAATGACATTTTGCCCTTGTTCCGTTTTTGGTTCTCTGTGCTCTTATCATTTGTAAACTGACTGTGGGATCCTAAAATCTTAGATTGAACCTCAACTTATATCGGGAAAGAAAAATTTAGTTTGTCAAGAAAACATTGCCATAAGTTTCTACTAACTGGTTTCAAGACGACCCAAGAACACTGATTATTTACTCAAGAAATTCTACTGTAAAAACTGCTTATATTGGTCAAAAAGGATTAAGCAGAAAATCTATAGAGATTTACCTTGGGTTGAATCTTGAACTACAACAATGGAGCTTTCTTCCTCCTTCTTCTTCCTTCTTTTTTCTCACTGCCGTGCTCTCTCTCTCTCTCACCGATTCTCTCTCTATGCGGCACACCCTAAAATAATCCTTGTTCACAGTTTGTCATAGAATATATGGTGCCCGAAATAATAGATATTCCTAGAATATATGGTGCCATACATATAATATATTCTATGCCCGAAATAATAGATTTAGATTGATAATTGAAAATTCTTCTCCTTATTCATGAACCATATATTTCCATACAATTTGTGAAATTTTCGGAAATTTAGCAGAAAATTATTGCAGATTCGACTCTAAATCTCTTGCTAGGGTTACATGATTTATATAGGGAATTGAAATTGACTCAATTTTGGGAACAGTTATAGGAGCAAAAATTAACAAATTTGAGCTAGTCTTTTTAAATTTGCTTTAATAAAAAAATAATTTATTTATTTTTATTATTAATTGGGAAACTAAATACGCCCAAGATAATGGCCTTAATATAGCGGGCCCTGAGTACGTAGTTAAATTGCAGTCCGTCTTTCTTACCCTGCTTCCAAATGATAAAAAATTGCCGACTTTAAACAAAGAATTTCAAGCTCTTACTATTATTACGGAATTGGGTTTTCAAGAGTATTTTATTGCGGATATTTTTATATAGGGAATTGAAATTAATTATACAGTTTTTTTTTAAGTTGAATAGGTGTGATTTAATTAACAGCGTATTAAAGGAAAGTGGGGCGAATTGAATCTGGGCCGTTGGTGACAACCTGTCATTTTGGCATATATTTTCAGCCTTTGATATAGTTTTGCTTTTATATTTATATGATGTGCTGCTCTCCTGCAATATGTCAGTTCATAAACAGATACACAGAGCATAGAAACAAAGTATAACATCTCCATGAAAATTAACTCCCCCTTAATCAAGGAGCTAATCTAAACAATGATTTATCAAAATAAACTAATTTATTTCAAACTTAAAAAGTTTTCGAAATAAACTAAGTTAAAACAAAAAACCATAAACCATTGTAGCAAAATATCATCCAAGTAAACAAAACACCCTAACTATTAAAGTTTTAAACAAACCAAATAAAGTGTTATGCAACCAACATAAAAAAAAAGAAAATTGTTTTAGGAACCACATCACCAAATAAAAAAAAAATATTTTAGGACACCACAAACCAAATCCACCAACAAGTTAGTGGCAACATCAACCTTCAGGTTCAACAACCTTCAGATTTCAGTTTTCTTCTTCTTCAAACTCCTCTTCTTCTTCATCTTCCTCCTGATCTCCTTCCCTATCACCTCCACCATCACTTGGGCCAGCACTGGTGGTAGCACCTACAGTAACACCAGCTCCAGAAGTTGCAGCTATAAGTACCCAAATCTGGGTCATGCCTTCCGGTTAAGTTTCCCGGCAATTCCCCAGACTTTCCTAAAGTTCAGGGGCAATTTGGGAACTTTCCCAAACCATCCAAAGGGTGAAGGACTTGTTAGGAATTAAAATTCCACGTAGTCCCTCGTTGGAAAAGAGCTTCTAGAATACCACCTTGCATGATTCTAGAAACAGGCTGAGTCACTAATGGATAAGACCGCACGGCTTCATTAGCCAAGGGTTACAGCCGCACGGCTTCATTAGAAAGCACAAATCTGCCTATAAATAGAGGCCTCCTTTATTCATTTTAGAGGAGAATTTTTTCACTATTACTTTGCCAAAATAGAGCCACGTGTTTCCAGAAAGCTGAAACCTCTCAAAATCACCTCCCTCCTCTCCAAAATCCCTCCAAAGTTGCTCCTTCCTTTGGAAACCTTCAAGGGAGATAGAGGAACACCACCATTGGTAACCTCTCCTCCTTTTGTCCTTGAAATATACTTTTTATTCTTGTTATATTGCTCCTTGACATTTATATTGCTATTTACTTGCTTTATATGTGATTTATTGTCATAAAGATCAAGTCTTTACTATGTAGATCATAATACCCCCATTCCCCTATCACATAGGATTCATGGAGGATTCATCCCAAGGATGAACAATAAGACCACAAATGGCTTGTTCTAAGGTGGATCTCTCACATGATGATGTGAAAATGTCATCTTTTCCATATAAAAATGTCATCTTTATTCATATGAATGTCATCCCCTTCCCATAGACCTTGCTTCCAAGGATTGTCCACCTAAATGGTTCTTAAATGACATAGGAAAGCCATAAAGGTCCTCCCTTTACATTCCTAGTCTTAGCTTTCATAGTGTTCCTTACACATGCTTGCATAAAAATGTCATCTTTACTTTAAAAATGCATTTCCCCATGTCCCTCATGGTTAGATCACTCTCCAAAGATTGACTAGTGACCTTCTTAAGGCACAAAAAGGCATAGGATGAGTATAAAGATCCAATCTTTATACCCCTCCCCTTAGTCCCTTTGGTACTTGAAGCAACTCTTGGAGCGTAATGGTGTATAGCTCATATCTTTACATCGTTTCCTCCACATAAAGATGCCATAGTCGGATATCCCTTAAGAAAAGGATGAACTTGAGACCCTACATCTCCGATCATCACTTGAGACAAGCACAAATGTCCCTATCAAGCTCAAATCGTCTCAAGATGTAGGATTGATGGGCAAAGGTCCTTCCTTTCTAGAGAGTCTCATTATTGGACTATAAAAGAGGTGTCCCTATATCGATCACTTGTGACGCAAGGTCTCATAATGATGATCATAAGTCCAAGATGAGCACGAGATCAAAGTCCTGAACATATCAAAATCCAAGGAATCCCGAGCAATAACCAACTCATGGTTTATACGTCCGGAAGACCACTTGGCACATTCCCTCCCCCTTTATCAAAACACATCCCACACACGAAAGCACAAAGGCAAGCACGAAAGTTGGATCTTGGAAGACTTGCTTCGGCAAGGCTCCTTGGGTGAATGCCAAACGTTCTTCCCAAGGGGTAACTTAACCTCCGGACCCTAATCCTTTTTTTCAAAGTTTTGAGGAAATCAAAATGGCGTGGCAACTTCGTTTTTCAATTTAAACCGGATGTCTTCAAACCGATGTGAGGCGGTGACCCCTTACACGAGAAGGCGGTTCAAAAACAAAAAATAAAAAGCGCCGCGATCTTGGGCACCACATTCATAGTTTTGCGACTCCGTTGGGGACTAACCAAAAATCTTTTATTTTTAATAAAAAAATGATACTTGGTATATAGGTGGAAACCATTAAACTTCCCGTTATCGCCTCCTCACCCGAGTATGGGATAAAATATGGCCTAAAATGCCACGTACCGGTATCCCTTTTGGAAAAAAAAGAAAAAAGCTTTTTGAGTGGGTTAGCTTTCCGCCGCGGATTCGATTCTCGTGCTTGCTTTCTTTTCCATGCTTTTGCATGCATTGTTGGTTCTTGGGATTGTGTACATTCTGAATGCTGAACAGGAAGCTTTCTGGAGCTGAAAAGGTGCCAAAACGATCGGGGAAACAACCTGCAAATGAAAAATATTGGAACCTGGAAAATTGCTAGATCCAGCCGTACGGCTTGATCCTCCCTGGATCCTAGCCAGGCGGCTTCATTGGCAATTCCACCAGGACACAGTCTGAGGTTAATCTGGCAGCTTAGGCAGCTTGGGGCTATTCAGCTCCAAGACTAACCGGGCTCCAGAAAATTTACGTGCTTAACTGCTGCATTTCCCCTCGTCCCGAAAAATCATTCCCTTTAAAACACATTTCTGAAAATTTATGTTTTAACTCAAAAAGGAACATTTTTAGGAGGCCGCACACTACGCGCACCTTATATATCATGTACACTTTGCCCGCACGTCCTTTTAACCCGGGGTGGTTGTTCAGTTGCAGTCACGGACAGCATTACGATGCTCCCGGGCGCGCACGGAATCATCCCAAACTCCCCATGGCAGCCAGTGTCGACCAATGCACAGTCCGTGTCACACATCTTAAAATCGTGACTTTTGATTTATTTTTGGTCTAGACCTGTAATATAGCCTAATTGCATACCCCCGTAAAGGTCAAACCTTAGCCCGTGACGGAAGTCAAGATCTTTCGCGCAAGCGAAACTCTGCCGAAATTCTGCCAAGGAAAAATTGGCAGAATCTTGACTCCAGCATTGACTTTGACTTTGACTTTGACCTGCACGGGATATGTAAGATTCAAGCCCGAGTCCGTGCCAAAAATCAAAAGATCTTTCGCGCAAGCGGAGCTCTGCCGAAATTCCGACAAGGAAAAATTGGCAAGATCTTGACCCGGCATTGACTTTGACTTTGACTCGCATAATGTATGCAACAAAGGTCAATGTGACACTGTGTCATCAGGCTTTTACCGTCCGACCCATGCCTATTATCTTCTTGGACAAATGCCAAAAGTCAAAACGTCAATCGCATAAGCGAAACTCTGCCGAAATTCCATTAAGGATGAAAGACGAGACTTTCCCGGTATTGCCTTGACTATAATCCGCATCGCTCGTGCGTTAAAAGTTCCTATGACCCACTAGACCCATTAGGAACGTTCTTCTCTCTCGGTCGGTGGGATCCGCGTGCCCTATAGGACCCTCGCACGGGGCTGTCCACCCTGGGAGGTCGAAATACAGGTGGAAAATGAGGGGCTTATAGACGTAGTGACGGAACCCACTGATCCAGGATCTAGAGTAGTTGCGAAAAAAAAGGGCAACCCCTTTTCCAACCAAATAGAAATTAATAAAAGACAGTGTTTTAAGTAAACTGAAAGATTCTTAATTTGCATATTGCTTGAGCCTTCAACAAAAAAACCTACCCCAGAGTCTAAACCTTGTCTATCCCTTTCCCGCAGCGAGAAAGAAGTGGGTGAGAATACCGGGTCAGCAGTTTGTCGATACAGGGATCTCAGATAATCCCTCAAAATCGTCAGTCTCATCAACCCAGTGTCAATAATGGCCGATGTGTGATGGATGTGGTTTTACCCATCCAAAAGATATGTCCCTAAGCTTATTTTCTGTTCGAAACCTTGAGAATTTAATGTATTTTGTTAGTGTTTTGATAGTTCAGGGACTGAAGTGCAACAATGCTGAAAACGGAGGATTTGTACCCACTTTGGAAGTTCAAGGGCCAAGTTGTAATTTATTGAAAATTCAGGGACCAAACTGGAAATATGGAAATTTGGGAGAAATTTGATTTATGAAAATTTGTGGGTTAATGTTAAAAATAAAATCTTAAAGAGCGAAGCGCAAAAGAAGTCATTATAGTGGTCAAAGTGTGACGGCAAAATAGCGAGACGAAACGAATATACTTTTGGTGCTAAAACATATCAAGTGATCAGGCCAAGGCATTGGCAGAGAAAATGGCCAAAATACCAGCCAAACAACAAGGCAAGTGGCCGGTTTTACCCATCCATCAATGTGGTAATTAACAATGGTGATAACCAAGTACTTGGAGGGGTCGTCCCAGCTCAACCCAGACCCCACATTTGGTATGACGTGTGTGATTGTGACGGCTGCTTGGAAGACGCTTACCAAGACTGGATTAACGAGGATGCTCCCTCAAGAAAGAGGAAGAAGAAGAAGTCCTTGCAACAAAAACTAAAAGAAAGGTATGAAGCAGGGGACAAGAGTGTGGGAACTCTAGGAGAGCCCTCATGCAAATTCGACTATTCTATCAGTTACGCCAAGGAGCCCACCAAGGAACCAGCCAGCCAAAACAAAGTCCAGCCTGACACTCCCGTCATTATTGATCCTCTTAAGGCAGAAAACTCTGAGTTTATTGCCATTGTGAAGTTCAACGAAAAGCTAGCAGACTTGGAGGCAGAATACAAGACTCCCATAGAATACATGGTTAGCCAAGGCAGAATCAAAGTCTCCCCCGAAGAAGACTTCATCAGTATCATCCAGGCCAACCCTCCTGTTGACTACACAGACAAGGTTATGATATCAAAGATCGGCAGAGAGAAGATGACCTACCAGCAGTATCTTGACAAGATGAGTCAGACTCTCCAGTCAATGAGTCCGGTTGTCACAGACGAGCTTGCTGAGAAATTGCATCAGGTTTCTCTAGATCCCCTCACCATCTTTTTGAGGCATCGACCTACGAATGATCCTCGACAAGATTTCGATCAGTTTGAAGTTTCCAGCTTTTTGAAGAATACTGACAAGACTGCTTCTCCCCAGGGCAACAACAATAAAGAGTAAAACCCCAGTCCAACCCATGTCAAACACTTCGAGTCAATAAGTAGTGTAGGGTCCAGAGTCATTAGGGTTAAGAGTCATGTGAGTCAGGAGTCCTCAAATTCCAATCCTTCGAGTCATCTGAAGGCCTCACGCCTGAAGATTATGAATATGTAGCTAATGTCATCTTTCCTTTCGCTTTGAATGAAATGATAGATCTTTCTGAGTATCCCCTTATTGCCAACTTAACAAATGATAAATTAACTAATAACTTAACAACAGTTAATAATGAATCATTTGAACAAGATGCAAACACACTAAACGAACAATACATTAAAGAAATCTTTAAGCAGGTTACAGACAAAGAGGAAAATCGGGCCCAAGCTGCCTAGGAGGTTTTGACAAGTGTTAACTTGGGTACTGTCGAGGAACCTAAAGAGACACAGATTGGGAATTTCTTCCAGGGGGCTGAACAGGACAGACTGATCAATCTGCTCAGAGATTACATGGATGTGTTTGCATGGTCATATAAGGATATGCCGGGGCTAGATAGTTCGATTGTGGAGCACAAAATCCCTCTAGCACCAGATGCCAAGCCGCAAAGCGTAAACTAAGGAAAGATCAAGCCGTGGTGGTCTCTACATGTCAAAGAAGAGATAGAGAAGCTACTACGGGTAGGACTCATCAGGGTCATCGAATATTCGACATGGTTATCCAATATCGTGACTGTGACTAAGGCCAATGGGAAGGTGCGCTGTTGTGTAGATTCCCAGGATCTGAACAAGGCCAGCCCCAAAGACGACTATCCCTTGCCAAACATAGACATTCTGCTGGACGCCACTGCTAACTACGAAGTCAAATCCTTCGTTGACGGCTTTACTGGCTACAACCAGATCAAGATGGCCAAGGAGGACCAAGAAAAGATAGCCTTCACCACACCGTGGGGAACGTATTGCTATATTGTGATGCCATTTGGGCTTAAGAATGTCGGGGCTACGTATCAGAGGGAAGCGACCGCACTCTTTCACGACATGATCCGCAAGGAGATTGAGGTCTATGTCAATTACATGATAATCCATTCCAAAGGTGAGGATGGACATCACTTTGTCGACCTGCGAAAGTTCTTTGAGAGGTTGAGACAGCATTCCATGAGACTGAACCCTGCCAAATGAACCTTTGGAGTGACAAAGGGAAAAGTGCTTGGGTATATGGTCCCGGAACGAGGTATTGAAGTCGATCCCCAAAAGATCAAGGCCATTATGGAAATGAGGCCACCTCGAACCCAGACAGAGGTCAAAAGCTTTATGGGTAAATTACAGTACATCAGCCGTTTTGTCAACCAGCTGACTACCATGTGCGAGCCCATCTTCAAGCTCATGAAGAAGAATGCAGACATAGAATGGACTGAGGAATGCCAGTATGCCTTTGACCAAATCAAGGTGTACCTAGTACATCCACCGGTGCTATGTGAGGACCCCGACCCGGAACCTACACGTGTTCCGAGTTGGAGCGCCCTCAAACTAACTCGAAAACACTAAACTTTTAAAACTTTACTTTGACTTTCAAACATAAACATTAATAATATAACATTTCAAACTAACTCCACTCTACTCCACATCGGAGGAGGAGATAACTAACTTTGAAAAGTAACAACCTGTTTTAATTACAAAGACTTTAGTTATAACGTACAAACTAAGTTTTATACTCATAAACTCCATAAAGGAATTATACCAAAATACATTCTTTACACCAACCTATACGTACCCTGACAAATCCCAAAATACCACGTACCAACTCCTTTCCGTCCTCACTTGGCCGGTCCGCCTGTCTCAGGATCTAAAACAAGCAAAGGGAGAGGGGTGAGAATAAATCTCAATGAGCTATTATGATATGCAAAGAAGATGCCAAACAAAGTGCAACACATAGCATGGTAGCACATAACACACTAGGAAAGCGGTAAACACATTAGTTACCTTGGTTTACCTTTCCCGTCCGAACAATAAGTCGTATAACCGTGGGTATCAATACTCCACTACATCTCGTGAATGCATATTCACCGGATCCCATACCATGTAACCGAGACAGCTATGCTTATAACTCATCTCCGTGAACCGCTTAGGCATATTCACATCTTATAAAACCCGTTTTCCAGGGAAAATATAAGACACGCATTCCTATGAATCGATCGCACATATCCATATGTAAGCCGAACCCCGGGCCTCGCGTCAGCAGAGGGGGAGAGGTCACAGGTATGATGAATCTTCAATCACTTAGAGAACAAATCAATAACCGATTGAAATCCATTATACCCCCATTCACATAAAATATCAACACGTTCAAGCACATAATAGATACTTGAAATATGATCCACAAACGGGATAGCAATATAACCACATGGTAAAATATACTCATGCCAATCAATGCCATAATGCAACATTTAAGTAATACACTATGCATAGTATCATCAACAAATATGAATGATAACAAATAAATTCACAAATGGAATAACCATACAACTACATAGTAAACATATCCACACATTGGGATAACATAACAACTTGTCAAATATTCCACACTTGGGGAGCCACATAACACTTGCCAAATAATCCACAAAGGGGATAAACAATATAGTCACATGGTAAAATAGAATATCTGGAAATGATCATTACATATTTAGTTTATAAAACCAATTCCATTTGAGAGATCACCTAAAAATACTCAATTTGGACTCTTGAACCATCCAATTTCGAGTCCGTATGAATTAACTATGATTTATTCAATTTCCACTCAACTTCTAACGTACAATACTACCTGCTGTAACCAAATCAGATTTTTGGGACATAAGGATAACTTCTTTAGCTATGAAACCATCACATTCAGAAAGTACTCAGAAAAACACCCAATTTAGACCCAAGAACCATCCAATTCCGATTTAATATGATTAAGTTATGACCATCACAAGATTGCTAAACGAATTCGGTTCCGCACTGAAGTTAGGATTTCTGGGGTCTTGGGCGATCGCCTAAACCTCTTGGGCGACCGCCCAAGAGGGTTTTCAAGGAAATGTGAGTTTCGCCAAGATGGGCGGCCGCTCAGCCCCCTTGGGCGACCGCCCCAAGCCTCTGCCAGCCCAAACTTAGGTTTTTAACCCCTTTAACCCTAGTTCTTCCTTCCCTCTACCATTGATTATTCAAGAACACCCAAGAACACCTTCATTTCACCAAATCCCAAACAAACATGTAAACTTCAAAACCAAGTAACCCTAGATTATTTATCACTACTATTTCTACCCATTTCAACCCTTTTAACTCATCTTCATTGAACCCTAACTTCAACAATTTCAAATTCTACCCATTCCTTAAAAATCTAAATCAACTCCCATGAACCACTATCTTTTAAGCCATTAATCCATTTTCTAACTCCAAGAAGATTTTCAAAGCATATAATAACAATCACAACACTAAGAACAACAATAGATAGATTATGAGCACATAGATGAAAGGAGGTCATAACAACTCACCTTTGGGATTGAAATGGAAGGTTGATCTATTTAGCTAGATGAGTTCCTCTAGGCGATCCAACTTCAAAGGTGCTCTTGGACTTGAATTTGGTGAAGAAATTCTTGGCTTCAAGGTTTGGAACTTGGGGCTTCCATGGAGGTTCTCTAATTCTCTAGGTTGAAGATGAATGAGAAATGAGGGAGAAGGGAGGGGTAGTAAGAGGAGGTGATGGGAAGAGGACACTTGGCAAGGCATGGAAGAGTAAGAAAGTTGGCCCCTCCTACAACTTAATCCAAGGCTTTCACCCTACTCCCATTAATTTAAAATAAACCTTATCCCATTAATTCATCCTACTCATTTAACCTCCCCACATATTTATCTATTTATTAAATTTCCATTTTGTATCATTTCCCTTAGTTTCTTTATTTAATGTCCAATAAATTCTTATAAGCTCCTTAATTTACTTTTCACCCAATTTATCCTAACTCAAGAATTTAAAGATAAAATTGAACACATAAAGTCAACATAATATTAAAAGCATATAATTAAATATTAAAAATTGAGTGCCTAGGGTTGGGGTCGTCACACTGGCTCCCACTTAAAGAAAATTCGACCCGAATTTTAAAAAGACTTATCTTAATGATAAATTAAAGAAGATAACCTTCCCCACAATCAAATTACACTTCCAAATAGTTTTCTCAAAGTATTATTATTATACCCATTTTCCACAACCCTAATACTCTCAAAGTTTAATTTCGGACTTACGATTTTAGTAACTCTCAACCATTCCCTCACATAAACCAAACCCGTTAAATCATCATTAGTTGAAGAACTCCGCACACATGAGGAATTTTAAGGACAACTTTCCCATACAATACTTCATACAATACCACTTAATACAGATCGAAAACCACTAATATACGCAATCTCATCAAGGTTAAATAACTTCTCAAGTTGAAACGAAATCCATCACACAACACGCAATTTATTCTCAAGAATTTGGATAGTCTTCTTTGTCTCGTCCATCTGTCTGAGGAAGAAACGCACCACTGAAACTTGACTTGGAACTCAAAACCTTGCACCCTGCTTTCCAAAACACAATGAATCCTCGATCCCGATCTGGTAAAATGTTGATTGGTTTTCCACGAAATCATTCAATCTCCCGCATTCACAATGTTTTAATTTCCCCCTCGAATACTTCGTTAATATAAGTTGAAAGTAAACCGACTTGATCTATTCATCCACTATCACTCCAACACACCCAACCTTATCGACGTTGAAAGTAGTACAGTTACAAAAATTCCATCGCACTGTCTTCCCATTCGAATCTTCTAACTCTTCTTCAAGTCTTGATACTTCTTCAAACTTTTACGATGAGTCGCAATTCTAGGTTTACGGTCTTCCTCTAAAACCGGTATTCTAATCTCTTACGGCAATGATACACACTCCGAGTTGAGGGTTAAATTTTCATCCCAATTAGATACAAAATCCTTGGTCTCCCGTCTTGAAACTAGCCGATAATCCTCTTAACTTCGAATCATGGTTGAACTTCCTCTAAGGTCTCCACACTATAAGTATAACTTGAATTTTCGCAAAATATCTCACCATGCAACTCAAAGGATATACTTGTTGACACATAAGCCTTTCGGCTAATCGCAATCGCAATCACAATAACTTTTCCGGTAACAAGATATAACCTCATTTAAGTCTTTCTAATAATTTCCACCTCGACTCGCTTATTGTTAAATTCCTTTCGAACCAACAAATACTTTAAACTTTCATGATCGTTAACACATCTCAAATTTGGTTGCAACTAGTTAAAAATTCCAGCTAGTAAAACGCAATATAATCTCGATTACTTACAAGTTGAAAATAAGAAGATTACGCTCCGCCCGATTCACTTCCTCTAAACATAAGTTATCACTTTCCCATTTCGCATCATATGACAAATTAGCCTTCCATTGATACACAATTAAAAGCGTCAAGTTCTCGCATTCATTACTCAATAAGGATCATATCTACAATCGACCTATTCTTCCTCTCTACTATACGATTCACCCTTATTGCATTCTACATCCAGGATACCTCTTCCAGGTTAACTCTATCAACAATAATACAATTCTCAAGAATCTAATGACACTCCCTTGGTAGCACCCCTTTCAATCCTAAAACTATGGACTCATTACGGCAATATTCCAAAGCCAACTTACAATTATTAAACTTCACACATAAATTTTCCTATTGGAAAATAGATAACACAATTCACAATTAATTTTCATGATATTCTCAACGTCAAGTAAACAAGGATGTCACCACTAATAATTTCCACTAGCTATCAAGATAAGGATAGAACTCTACTCCTTATAACCACAACAAAAATCGAGACCATTCTATAGGGTGCTTTTGATATAGGTATTTAACCTGACACTACATCAATACGTGATTCCACTTCCCAACCGAAAGTCATATAATACTTTCTTTGAAAGCATACTTACTATTTTCCTAATTAGCACATAACATTTTTCGAAGACTTCTTACCTAAGTCTACCACATTTCAATTAAGCTTCACACTTCTTAACCAAAAATTTTCAATCTTTAAGGCATATCTAACAAGGATACCACATAAAGGCTTATTTGCATCTAATACCATGTAGACCAATTAAGCATAGTAAAAAAGACTCGCTTCATACGACAGGTCTATCCTTTGCTGACCACTACTTACCATTCTAGGCCGGTATATATCAAAATCACACATTGGTAATCATACCAAATCAACTAGCAATACATGCTCAGTTATAACCACGTCACACTAGTGGTAAACCAAATAATATTCGAGGTATTCTCTCATAAGAGTAGAAATCTCTAACACATAAAACACATCTTAAGCAATGTATGCCACATGAAACAAAATGCAATGTCACACGTGCATGAGATGAACCGGGATCTATAAAGTATGACCCCTACTTCTGAGACAGGTATATTACCTCTAAAGGTAGCTGAGGGATCCATCCCTCCAAAACTCAAAACAAGTATTCGACTTTAAACGTTACCTTTTTGGATTCCCTTCATTGTTCCTTTTTATTCCTCCTTTAGGCCCCCTATGTCCGGTACCCAAAGCTAACCTTCGATGAAATATAGGACAATTCTTCTTGTAGTGTCCCATTTCTCCACAATTCAAACATTTCCCTTGCTTACTCCAACACTTGTCTTCAGAATGACCCATCTTCTTGCAATATCCACATATAATCCTTACGACTCCGAAGTCGGATGATTTGTGCGAGTCGCCACTTTTTCTCCTCTTGCTAACTCCGGTGCTGATCCTTTCTGATGCCCTCTATTATATCCAGAACCTTGGCCTTGAAACACGCACTTCCACTTCCACCCTCAGTTACCGGTGCTCGTCAATATCATTCTCTATTCGGTAGGCTTTATTCACCGTCGTCCGAAAATGCGGGAAGTCGTGCGTCAATAAGCTTTCTGAACTCTAGTCTTAATCCCTTCAGAAATCGATATATCCGTCTCTCTTCTTCCGGTACCAAATGTGGACAATAGCGAGCTAGCTCAGTAAACCTTGCGAATACTTGCGCCACGGTCATTGCTCCTTGCTCTAATTTCAAAAACTCAACTTCCTTCTTATCTCTTGTAACTATTGGAATGAAATGATCTCGAAATTTACGCGTAAAGTTCTCCCAGGTCTGCGGTGTAAGGTTTCGATCCCAGCCGTCCTTCACTACTTGCCACCAATGCTCTGCAGGTCCCTCTAACTTGAAGACTGCGCATCTCACTTTTTCTGCATCCGTGCTCTCCATCGCTGCGAAAATCTTATTCATACTTTCAAGCCATCTCTCAGCCTTCACCGGATCCGGATCTCCACTAAAACTTGGAGGTGTCATCTTAACGAACTTTTCCAAACCATGCCCATGTCTGCCTCCTTGATGCTGCTGTGCTTGCCCTTGTGTTGTCATATTTTGCAAAAATCCTCGAAACATGTTCATCGTCTCAACATTCGGATTTCCATCACCCCCGGCCTTACCAACATTGCCCGTAACTCCGATGCCGATCATCCTCATTTTCAGCCATTGAATAAACTCCCGCAACAAACACTCGACGTAATTTATCACACACTCTCACTCGGCTAGACTCTGCCCGAGAACTCTAACCGAGCTCTGATACCAGCGTGTGAGGACCCGACCGGAACCTACACGTGTTCCGAGTTGGAGCGCCTCAAACTAACCCGAAAACACTAAACTTTTAAAACTTTACTTTGACTTTCAAACATAAACATTAATAATATAACATTTCAAACTAACTCCACTCTACTCCACATCGGAGGAGGAGATAACTAACTTTGAAAAGTAACAACCTGTTTTAATTACAAAGACTTTAGTTATAACGTACAAACTAAGTTTTATACTCATAAACTCCATAAAGGAATTATACCAAAATACATTCTTTACACCAACCTATACGTACCACGACAAATCCCAAAATACCACGTACCAACTCCTTTCCGTCCTCACTTGGCCGGTCCGCCTGTCTCGGGATCTAAAACAGTAAAGGGAGAGGGGTGAGAATAAATCTCAATGAGCTATTATGATATGCAAAGCAAGATGCCAAACAAAGTGCAACACATAGCATGGTAGCACATAACACACTAGGAAAGCGGTAAACACATTCCGTTACCTTGGTTTACCTTTCCCGTCGAACAATAAGTCGTATAGCTGTGGGTATCAATACTCCACTACATACGTGAATGCATATTCACGGATCCCATACCATGTAACCGAGACAGTTATGCTTATAACTCATCTCCGTGAGCTGCTTAGGCATATTCACATCTTATAAAACCCGTTTTCCGGGGAAAATATAAGACATCGGCATTCCTATGAACCGACCGCACATATCCATAGAAGCCGAACCCGATCAGTGGCCGCAGAGGGGGAGAGGTCACGGTATGATGAATCTTCAATCACTTAGAGAACAAATCAATAAGCGATTGAAATCCATTATACCCCCATTCACATAAAATATCAACACGTTCAAGCACATAATAGATACTTGAAATATGATCCACAAACGGGATAGCAATATAACCACATGGTAAAATATACTCATGCCAATCAATGCCATAATGCAACATTTAAGTAATACACTATGCATAGTATCATCAACAAATATGAATGATAACAAATAAATTCACAAATGGAATAACCATACAACTACATAGTAAACATATCCACACATTGGGATAACATAACAACTTGTCAAATATTCCACACTTGGGGAGCCACATAACACTTGCCAAATAATCCACAAAGGGGATAAACAATATAGTCACATGGTAAAATAGAATATCTGGAAATGATCATTACATATTTAGTTTATAAAACCAATTCCATTTGAGAGATCACCTAAAAATACTCAATTTGGACTCTTGAACCATCCAATTTCGAGTCCGTATGAATTAACTATGATTTATTCAATTTCCACTCAACTTCTAACGTACAATACTACCTGCTGTAACCAAATCAGATTTTGGGACATAAGGATAACTTCTTTAGCTATGAAACCATCACATTCAGAAAGTACTCAGAAAAACACCCAATTTAGACCCAAGAACCATCCAATTCCGATTGAATCTGATTAAGTTATGACCATCACAAGATTGCTAAACGAATTCCAGTTCGTAATTGAAGTTAGGATTTCTGGGGTCTTGGGCGACCGCCCAAACCTCTTGGGCGACCGCCCAAGAGGGTTTTCAAGGAAATGTGAGTTTCTGCCAGCATGGGCGGCCGCTCAGCCCCCTTGGGCGACCGCCCAAGCCTCCTGCCAGCCCAAACTTAGGTTTTTAACCCCTTTAACCCTAGTTCTTCCTTCCCTCTACCATTGATTATTCAAGAACACCCAAGAACACCTTCATTTCACCAAATCCCAAACAAACATGTAAACTTCAAAACCAAGTAACCCTAGATTATTTATCACTACTATTTCTACCCATTTCAACCCTTTTAACTCATCTTCATTGAACCCTAACTTCAACAATTTCAAATTCTACCCATTCCTTAAAAATCTAAATCAACTCCCATGAACCACTATCTTTTTAAGCCATTAATCCATTTTCTAACTCCAAGAAGATTTTCAAAGCATATAATAACAATCACAACACTAAGAACAACAATAGATAGATTATGAGCACATAGATGAAAGGAGGTCATAACAACTCACCTTTGGAATTGAAATGGAAGGTTGATCTATTTAGCTAGATGAGTTCCTCTAGGCGATCCAACTTCAAAGGTGCTCTTGGACTTGAATTTGGTGAAGAAATTCTTGGCTTCAAGGTTTGGAACTTGGGGCTTCCATGGAGGTTCTCTCTAATTCTCTAGGTTGAAGATGAATGAGAAATGAGGGAGAAGGGAGGGGTAGTAAGAGGAGGTGATGGGAAGAGGACACTTGGCAAGGCATGGAAGAGTAAGAAAGTTGGCCCCTCCTACAACTTAATCCAAGGCTTTCACCCTACTCCCATTAATTTAAAATAAACCTTATCCCATTAATTCATCCTACTCATTTAACCTCCCCACATATTTATCTATTTATTAAATTTCCATTTTGTATCATTTCCCTTAGTTTCTTTATTTAATGTCCAATAAATTCTTATAAGCTCCTTAATTTACTTTTCACCCAATTTATCCTAACTCAAGAATTTAAAGATAAAATTGAACACATAAAGTCAACATAATATTAAAAGCATATAATTAAATATTAAAAATTGAGTGCCTAGGGTTGGGGTCGTCACATGCTATGCCCCCCACATGGACAGAAACCTCTTCTGCTCTATCTCACTGTCACTGATACGGCAGTTGGGGCAATGCTTGCTCAGGAGAAGAAGGACTCTCGGGTAGAAAACGCTATTAACTTTGTCAGCCGGAAGCTGCAGGGAAGTGAGCTCAATTACTCAGAGTGCGAAAAGACTTGTGCAGGACTGGTCTGGGTAGTCGGTAAGCTGAAGCATTACATGCAAGCCCACTCTGTGAACTTGGTCTAAAAAATGGACCCCATCAAGTACATGTTTGACAAGCCTTCCTTTTCGATGCGTCTAGCAAAGTGGTCATTCTTCTTGGATGAGTATGACATTAACTATGTGACGAGAAAGGCAATCAAAGGTCAAGCACTGTCAGACCATCTGGCAAACTTCCCTAGCAATGAGGACCGCGGGCCTGAACCCCAATTCCCAGATGAAGGGATCTTCGTAGTTGAGCCTGAGAACCGATGGCAGCTTTTCTTTGACGGAGCTGCTAACAAAAGAGGAAATGGCGTAGGAATGCTACTGGTCGATCCGAAAGATGAGCACACGCCAATAGCCATCAAGTTGAACTTCCCTGCCACATACAATGTCGCAGAGTATGAAGCTTGCATTGCTGGTTTAGAAGCTGCCTTAGAAAGGAATGTCAAGGAACTTGAGGTCTATGGAGACTCATCCCTGATCATCAACCAGGTCTCCAACAAGTGGAAGACTGTGGATCCTAACCTTCAAAAATATCATGCCTACATGGAAGAGTTGACTGAGCAGTTCAGAGAAGTAACTTTCCATTACCTGCCAAGGGACAAGAACAGATTCGCAGATGCCCTAGCTATTCTAGCCTCATTGGTAGAGATCCCTAAGGGAAAGGCAATAAAACCATTCAGAGTGGGTAGAAGAGAAGTCCCATCTTTCTGTTGTGAAATAGACTTGGGACCCGAGCATGTCAAGGAACCCTGGTACAGTCAGATTTATCAATTCCTCAAGGATGGGGAGTCAGCTTTCAGAGATGAAGAAGGTAGACCAAGGGAAGGCATCAAATCAAAGAGCTTTCAAGCCCTGAAATGGTTGGCCTCTCACAATGTCATTCTAGGAGGCAACCTGTACAAGAAACGGTACCATGGACCACTCCTCTTATGTGTCACCCAAGAAAGGGCAAGAGAGTTAATGATCGAAGTCCCTAATGGTCCCTGCGGTCCTCATATGAATGCCAGAGTGCTGATGCAAGTAATCCTCAGAATGGGTTATTACTGTATTTCCATGGAAACAGACTATGTCCAGTATGTTTGAGCGTGCGACAAGTGCCAACGGTTTGCCAACCTCAATCATCTTCTGCCTCATGACCTGTACTGCATGACGACTCCTTGGCCGTTTGCAACTTGGGGTATTGACGTGATAGGGAAGATAGCCCCGGCTGGAAGCAATGGGCATGAATTTGTGTTAGTGGCAGTCGACTACTTCACGAAGTGGATAGAAGCCAAGTCCTACAAGGTCCTCATCGCCAAGAAGGTGGCCCAGTTTGTCAAAGAAAACATCATGTGCAGATATGGGGTGCCCAATGAGGTCATTTCAGATAACGGGTCGCACTTTGAAGGGGATTGTGATAGATTGCTGTCAGAATTCAGAATCACTCGCCACAAATCGTCCCCTTATAGACCTCAGACCAATGGAGCAGTGGAAGCTGCCAATAAGACGCTCGAACGGATTATCCGGAAAATGGCCACCCGTGGTCGTGACTGGCCTGAAAAGATGCATCTGGCACTCTGGGGCTACAGAACGTCTGTTAGAACAGCCACGGGAGAAACTCCCTTTGCCCTGGCTTACGGGATGGAAGCAGTGTTGCCAGTAGAGTTGGAAATCCCGTCACTAAGGGTCCTCTTGGAGAACAGCGTCAATGAAGTAGAATGGCTACGCAGCCGGCATGATGAATTGGCCCTACTTGATGAAAGAAGGCTAAAAGCCATGGAACACACCCGAGCCTACCAGAGGCGAATGGCCAGGGCATTGGACAAAAAGGTCAAGGCCAGGGACATCAAAGAGGGTGACTTAGTGTTGAAAGTAAAGCCCCCTACCAGAGACAACCCTCTGGGGAAATGGGAAACCATTTGGATTGGCCCGTATGTGGTGCATAAGATACTCTCGGGAGGAGCAATGAAGCTTGCGGACTTGGACGGCAATCCTTTTGTTCATCCAGTCAACGGTGACAAGCTTCGCAGGTATTATGTCTAAAAAAAATAATAATAAAAAAATAAAAAAGAAGAAAAAATACGTAGTGCAAAAAGAGTAATGCCCAGCTAGGCTGAAAACCCAAAAAGGACGGTCTAGGCAAAAAACAGGGTTGCACATAAAAAAAAAGAATAGAAAAAATATGTTGTGCAAAAAGAGTAATGCCCAACTAGGTTGAAAACCCAAAAAGGGGCGGTCTAGGCAAAAGACAGGGTTGCACATAAAAAAAAACACAAAACAAAACAAAAATCCCGATAGTTCACCAGAATGAACTACGAAGACCTGAGCCCCTTAGTCTTTCTTGTAAAAGGGGAACGTAGGCAGCCAGAAATGGTTCGGTCTAAACAATAAATAAGACAATCAAGTTTTCATGAAATGTGTCTTGAATAAGTTCTAAGATGATATCTCTTGTTAATTACAAATCAAAAACTTTTTAATGAGTTCAAGCACGGTCTACTCCTGACTCTGCTAACTTGCTACAAAGATTAAAACATACAAAAAAGGACCTAATAATCTACTGTGTTTGCAAAATGGCAATAAGGGAATCCTAGGAATAGATCTATCAGTTGTCATTCACTGAGTCTTCCTTGTTCTTCTTCCCTTTACCTCGACCCCGTCGAGTGTTCTTCCCCTTCTTCTCTATGATTTCGGTCTCCCTCATCCCATTTTCAGGTATCCTCACTGGAGCCTCCACCAAGCCTGTGTCAATAAGTGCCTTATCTACCCTGGCACGAGCCCGTATCTCCTCCCTCTAAGCCTCAGTAAGAGGATTGACCTCCAATAGCCTCTCATATCGAGCTTCCATATCTCTAATAAGGTCACCTGACTGGTTATGGCAACTAGCCTTAGCCTCAGTCTCCCTCAGAGTCCTGCTCGAGTCGCAGTCAGCCCCCAATAAATCCTGACGTCTCTCTCCCAAAATGACCTGAGTCGCCCCCATCTCTTTCCCATACCAGTCCAAGTAAGCCGTGTTCAAGATGGTACTCTTCCAGCTCTTGAGAATGGCCCTGGGTGGGAAAGCAGCGTATGTCCATGCCCTCGAGAAAATGAGAAGTTGGCCGGATCCCTCATGTCAAAAGGCACTACCTCCATGGTACTTATGTCCTTCCAATCATCCAGAGGCTCCTGTAAGATCCCAAACTGCCTAGAAACTAAGCAGGGTATGTAGAAGGATGATCAAGAAAGCCCCGGAACCCTCACTACGTAGGACTCCTGAAATGTCCTCCGAGTTTGCAACCTCCAATGAGGCACCCACCAATGAATGTCCGAGGTGGACAACCTAGCCATCATCAGCTCCCAGCTACCCTGATCCTGTTGCCTAGGTGCACCCCTCCTAGAAATCACCCAAGGGCACTGAGTAGGAGAAGCCCCCGGCAAAGCCCCAAGCCTCTCCTGTAACCATAAAGTCAGCATCACTGGGCTCCCAGACCTCATGAAATGGTCCCCCCTAGCCATCTTGTCGATGCCATGCAGAGTCTCACCCAGAATCAGCGGGACAATATCCTTCCCAACCCTGCAGTCTCTAACCATGCCCAAAAGTCCACTATGGCAGACCCCGAAAGACTCGGCAGTGAACATAAATGAGAACACGCAGAAGATAAAGGCATCCATAGCCACCATGGTCGCAGCCGTATCCGGAGACCCAAACCTGCCCAGTATATCAGAAATATCGATCCTGTCAGGGGCTACCATCATCCCCTCGGCTTCTTCCAGAGAGATTTGCAGAAAAGATGCCAGCTTTTCCATCACTGGCACGTCTCCGGTCAGAGGAATTGAAACGGCTTCAATTTCTAGACCCCCAATCAATGCCCGGAAGTCTTCGAAGGTTGGGACGAGTTCGTTGTAAGAAAAGTAGTAAACGTGTCTCCGGACGTCCCAAAACCTTGCTGTCGCTCTCAAAAGGTCCCAATCGAGCGGGAGATCCTTCAAATGCAATAAAGACTTGATCTTGAAGGTGGTATCGAACAGCCCCTTGTTAGATTGAAAGTTGTGCCTCATCCAAGATTGAAGATTGGACAGAAAATGATCTCTTTTCCCCTTTTGCAATCTGATTGGTTTCTCCATGGCAAGTGATCAAAGTTGGTGATTTTTGGTCAAAAATATGCCCTGGGATCAGTTGGGACAAGTCTAGGGTGAAAATGAAATGAAAAGGTCCTCCCTTGATTTTATTTGAAAAAAAAAACAGTTCAGACAAGACTTCCAGCCGCACGGCTTCTTTTGCCCAGGACCTGGCCGGACGGCCTCATTTGCTTCTGCAGAAAAAAATCTGCAGCAGCCAAAGCTGCTGCCCAAGTGGAGTTCTCACCCCACTTTCTCAACAAAACCTGCATAAAAACATACCCAAACACCATTCATACAATCACATATCATCACAAACCATTTCGGACCAATTTCCGCCCCATTTCCAAGCAAAAAAGCTGCCCCGAGGCTCAAGTAATATGCAAAAACATAAAGCATCGATAAGAAAAGTAAATAAAGGATTAATACATTGTCTTCGCCTCCTTGGCGCCCAAATAAAATGAAAAATTAACAAATTGTGCATAAATTGTTCATTGTTTATTTCTCTCCTTCTCCTAGGTCAACCTAAGGAACCCTAAGCCTCCGACTCCTCGTCATCGCTGCTTAGTTCATAGAACTCTCGATCATTCATCAAATCCTCCTCATCACTCACTTCAGACAGATTGACATTCACGTGCTCATACTCCGCCAGCTGCTCCAGAATGCCCGTGTTGGGTCCCTGTCCCCGAGGCATGGTACTAGTGGATGAGGTCTGATACCCTAAGGTCTGATACTCCGAGGCTGACGAAGTAGAGGTTGTT
Source organism: Adenophora triphylla var. japonica (assembly GCA_022495995.1). NCBI lineage: Eukaryota > Viridiplantae > Streptophyta > Magnoliopsida > Asterales > Campanulaceae > Adenophora > Adenophora triphylla. The sequence goes on along the minus strand of JAFEMH010000045.1, from coordinate 914,638 downwards.
CTCCCAACGTGCCTCCTCTTGCGCACGGGCTCATGCACATTCGCCCCAGCCCTGGAAGCGCAGGCCAGCTTCCTCAGAAGGGACCGACACACATCCTTCCAGCCCCTATTCTGCCGTACCAAGACATCATAAGTACGAGCAGGGACCTGCGAGAAAAGAGAAGAAAAACTCAGAAAAACTCAAGAAAAGGTTCAAAATCGTAGAACGTAAAGAAATCTGAAAAGAGAAGGGACCTAGTGATACTTACAGTGCTATCAGCAGGCAGAGTATACTGGTGCTCCCTCGTATCTGGGATAGGCACCATGAACCTCCTCGGTACCTCGTTCACCACGTAGGAGAGATGAGCAGGAGGCATAGGCGGATCAGTTGGCTCTGCTTCCCCGTACCCCTGAGTGACAGCTATCTTTACTAGCTTCTGCGGTGTCCTCAACCGCGCCTCCACAAAGGTAGCATACGGGGTAGCAAAGTCAAAATACTCCTTGGCCGCCATGCCAACCTGGTACCTCTCTATCTCATCCGCTGACCAGTTCCAGGGCTGCAGCATAAGCGGTAGAGGGTCATGAGGAGTGATAGCATCCAAAGGAGGGACATGGCCATGCTTCCTGGAGAAACGGTCCCCCAGATAAATGATGTCACAAGTCAGCCCTGTCAGCCACCTCCTCTGCCTAGTCGCCGCCAAGGCATCCCCTAGCAAAGCCTCCGGGTACCTCCCCCAAGGATAGAAATCCACCCCCTCGTGACCATCCCTGTTGATGACCGGTCTCACCATCTTGTAATCAAAAGTAATCCGGGTCTTCCCGGTAAACTTATCTCTAGCCTCTCCCCTCCAACGAATCATGGCCGGGAAGATCTCCGGATCACTCTGTTGGTTCCACGGAAAGAACCCAATCACCTCACAGAACCAAACCTGCATGTTCAAAACAAAAAGGGTCATTTCTCTCATAAAAATCTCAAGACAGAAATGTAAAAGAGAGAAAAGAAAGTGAGAATACCTCCAAAGCAAAAGAGAAACAATCCATCAAAGCAGCCTTATTTCGGCTATACAGATCCAAAGAGAAGTAGAGCTCAGCCAATCCGGACTCACCTTAAGAGACCGCCCCAACCTCATCCAAATGCTCCAAAGAGTCAAGAAGGCAAAGCATTGCCAATGTCCCAGAGTTCGCAAAAATGGTGACTGACAGCATCAACCACAGAAAATCTCTAGCGAGCTGGTGGGCAGTCACCTCATTGGCGGTAAACCCCTGCATACTCTCCAGGACCGCCACCTCCACAAACCTCATCTCCATCCCAAGCCCCTTAGGACAGAGGTCAAATCCCACTAAAGCTCTAAAATCGGCCGCAGAAATGTGATCCCTCCAGGTCACAGGCCTCCCAGTGAACTGCAAGCCGGTAATAGCAGTGAAATTGGCCGGAGTCACCGTAATCTCTCCCCTGCTAAGATGAAAGCTGTGAGTGGTGTCCCACCAGAACTCTGAAAGGGCCTGGACCAGCCCCTTGCTCTTAGAGGTCACGTGAATGCCTCTACCAATAGCATCAATGAAAGAATCAAGCCCGGTAGCCATCACCAACTGCTTGGGATTCACCCTATCCTTCTCGAAGTTAGGCATCCTATCCCACAACTTCACCGCCACCTCAGAGGGTCCCCTCGACTTGTTCTCCTGTAGGAAAACACAACAAAAAAAATTTCAATCCTTCATTTCATCTCAAAAGCATGCATATATTCAAAAGTGCACATATTTTCAAAGAAAAGCATTCCTAAGAGATTTCTAGCATCCTTTGCCTAGAAAACGTGTCTTTCATCATTTGAGGCACGTCATCCCGAGCACGTTGCTCTCCTAAGTACAAAAGTCCAATTTTCACAAAATTCTTTGCACATAAGCATTAACTTTTCAAAATGGCATGCATGAATCCTTTTCATCGTCCAAAGTCTTGCTTTCCCATCCATGATCAGAAATTGACCTAGTTCTAGCGCATGCAAGAACTCCGTCACATTTTAGACATTATTTTTCTTACTTTATTTTCAAAAATGAGTCATTCTCATATTTTTCTCAAATAAATTGCACATGCATGTTTATTTATGTCCATAGCCTCATAGGTCTCTCATCAAACTCCCAAAATAATCAACAAAATCACAAGAAAAATTCAAAAAATTCCCAAAAAATTGGGTCAATCCCTAAATCAATCAAAATGCAATCAAAATTGACAAAATCAAGCAAATCAAGAATGCTTACCCCAATAGATTGAGGTTTCGTCGATTTGTGCTCCCTCTTCCCGGGATCGAGCTCGGAAGGAGGTGTGTTGAAGTCGTATTTTCGCTCGGTTCGAACAAATTCCCTCCTCCTCCTCCTCCTAGCGGCCTCCGACAAGTTCCTCCGTGCTTGCCTAGGCACAATATTCCCCTCCGGATCCATCTCGAGTAGTAAAAGCAAGGGAATTGGGGATTTTCGAAATTTTCTCTCTCTACTCTCTCTCTTCTTCTCGACATAAACAAGCGGCAATGGTGACCTTGCCCGTTTTAAATTCTGATTAAATAATTTGGTGAAATTATGATTCAGGCCGGACGGCTTCTTTTTCCCCATCTCTCGCCGGGCGGCTTCATCCGCTCTGAGCTGAATTTACACTTTTGCCTCTGGACTTTCCATTTAGGCATACAATTCCCGTTATCCCTTAACCAAAGTAATGTTGTTTCCAAGGATACCCATTATCTCTAAGGAGAATAAACTTTCCTCTCGAAGCGCCTCCGTTACTTTCGTTATAATGGAATAACGTTAGGTGACATCCTCCGAATTGTCAACACTCAAGCTTTAGCTACCTCTATCCCATAGATAGTGAAGTACGCTTGAGTTTCTCTAAGCTTTAGCTACCTCTATCCCATAGATAGTGAAGTACGCTTAAGTTTCTCCAAACTTTAGCTACCTCTATCTCATAGATAGTGAAGTACGCTTAAGTTTTTCCAACTTTAGCTACCTCTATCCCATAGATAGTGAAGTACGCTTAAGTTTTCCAACTTTAGCTACCTCTATCTCCTAGATAGTTAAGTACGCTTCAGTTTCTCCAAACTTTAGCTACCTCTATCCCATAGATAGTGAAGTACGCTTCAGTTTCTCTAAGCTTTAGCTACCTCTATCCCATAGATAGTGAAGTACGCTTAAGTTTCTCCAAACTTTAGCTACCTCTATCTCATAGATAGTGAAGTACGCTTAAGTTTTTCCAACTTTAGCTACCTCTATCCCATTGATAGTGAAGTACGCTTTAGTTTCCTCAACTTTAGCTGCCTCTATCCCATGGATAGTGAAGTACGCTTTAGTTTTCCAGCTTTAGCTACCTCTATCTCATAGATAGTGAAGTACGCTTAAGTTTTTCCAACTTTAGCTACCTCTATCCCATAGATAGTGAAGTACGCTTTAGTTTCCTCAACTATAGCAACCTCTATCTCCTAGATAGTGAAGTACGCTTTAGTTTTCCAACTATAGCAACCTCTATCTCCTAGATAGTGAAGTACGCTTCAGTTTTTCGAACTTTAGCTACCTCTATCTCCTCGATAGCGACGTAAGCTTTAGTTTCCTCAGGTGACAACCTCCATTAATTGTCAAACCAGGTGACAACCTCCATTAATTGTCAAATCAAGTGACAACCTCCATTAATTGTCAAATCAGGTGACAACCTCCATTAATTGTCAAACCAGGTGACAACCTCCATTAATTGTCAAATCAGGTGACAACCTCCATTAATTGTCAAATCAGGTGACAACCTCCGTTAATTGTCAAATCAGGTGACTCCTCCATTAATCGTCAAAACCTCAAGGATCCTAGACATTGTTCCTAACTATCTAGTGAGACTTGAACTACGACCATGGCTTGATTCCTCCGGGATACGTAGGTAGCCTTTCATAAAGGTCCAGCCATCCGACCGCCGTGGTCACCCTCTTCCTTCATCACTCCTCAGTGGTGAAGTAGCCCCTCATAAAGTTCCAGATATCCGACCACATTGGTCACATCCTTCATCTAGCATATCCCCAGTAGGATCAGCCATTTGACCTCCTAGGTCACTTTCCTTCCATCATCCTAGCAAGAGATCAGTCTCTCTTCGCCATGCCCCAGTGGATTCCAAACTACGACCTGGCTTGATTCCCCCGGGATACGTAGGTAGCCTACTTTAGGTTCAGCCAATTTGTCACATATGACACCCCATTCCCCAGCGGATCTATTCCGAACTACGATCAGGCTTGATTCCTATCCGGGATACGTAGGTAGCCTTCCAAAAGTTCAACCACTCGACCACCTTGGTCACCCAATCCGTCTCGGTAGTTCGCCAGATTGGATCCTTTTTTATCGACAACCCCACTCGCCCTGCAAGTGACGTTGCCGAGGGGCTTCTGTAAGTACCCAAATCTGGCTAATGCCTTCCGGTTAAGTTTCCCGGCAATTCGCCGGACTTTCCTAAAGTTCAGGGGCAATTTGAGAACTTTCCCAAACCTTCCAAGGGGTGAAGGACTTGCTAGGAATTAAAATTCCACGTAGTCCCTCGCTGGAAAGAGCTTCTAGAATGCCACCTTGCATGATTCTAGAAACAGGCTGAGTCATTAAAGGATAAGATCGCACGGCTTCATTAGCAAGTGGTTAATGCCGCACGGCTTCATTAGGAAGCACAAAACTGTCTATAAATAGAGGCCTCCTCTATTCATTTTGATATACAATTTTGAGCACTGTTACTCTGCCAAATTCAAAACACTAATTTCCAGAAAGCAAAACCCTCTCAAAATCACCTCCCTCCTCTCCAAAATCCCTCCAAAGTCACTCCTTCCTTAGGAAAGCTTCAAGGGAGATAGAGGAACACCACCATTGCTAACCTCTCCTCCTTTTCTCTTTGAAATATACTTGTCATCTTTTTATATTGCTTACTTACTTTCCATATTGCCATTTATTGCTATTCTATGTGATTTATTGCCATAATGATCAAGTCTTTACTATGTAGATCATCATATCCCCCTTCCCATTATCACATAGGATTCATGGAGAATCCATCCCAAGGATGAACAATAAGACCATAAATGGCTTGTTCTAGGGTGGATCCCTCACATGATGATGTGACAAATGTCATTTATTGCTACTCTATGTGATTTATTGCCATAATGATCAAGTCTTTACTATGTAGATCATCATATCCCCCTTCCCCTTATCACATAGGATTCATGGAGAATCCATCCCAAGGATGAACAATAAGACCATAAATGGCTTGTTCTAGGGTGGATCCCTCACATGATGATGTGACAAATGTCATCTTTATCATATAAAATCATCTTTACTTACATAAATGTCATCCCTTTCCCATATACCTTGCTTCCAAGGATTGTCCACCTAAATGGTTCTTAAAGGACATAGGAAAGCCATAAAGGTCTTCCCTTTACATTCCTAGTCTTAGCTTTCATAGTGTTCCTTACACTTGTTTGCATAAAAATGCCATCTTTACTTTCAAAATGCATTCCCCCATGTCCCTCATGGTTGGATCTCTCTCCAAGGATTGCCTAGTGACCTTCTTAAGGTACAAAAGGGCATAGGATGAGTATAAAGATCCAATCTTTATACCCCTCCCCTTAGTCCCTTTCGGTACTTGAAGCATCTCTTGGGGTGTAGCGGTGTAAAGGTCATATCTTTACATCGTTTCCTCCACATAAAGATGCCAGAGTCGGATGTCCCTTTGGAAATGGATGAACCTAAGCCCTACATCTCCGATCATCACTTGAGACGAGCATAAATGTCCCTATCAAGCTCGAATCGTCTCAAGATGTAGGATTGATGGGCAAAGGTCCTTCCTTTATAAAGAGTCTCATTCTTGGACTATAAAAAAGGTGTCCCTATTCCGATCACATATGACCCAAGGTCACTTAATGATGATCGTAAGTCCAAGATGAGCACAGGATCAAAGTCCCGAACATATCAAAATCCAAGGAATCCCGAGCGATAACCAACTCATGGTTTATACGTCCGGAAGATCACTTGGCACATTCCCTCCTTTTCAAATCACACACACACACGAAAGCACAAAAGCAAGCCCGAAAGTTGGATCTTGGAAGACTTGCTTCGGCAAGGCTCCTTGGGTGAACGTCAAACGTTCTTTCCAAGGAGTAACTTAACCTCCGGACCCTAATCCTTTTTTTCAAAGTTTTGAGGAAATCAAAATGGCGTGGCGACTCCGTTTTTCAATTTAAACCGGATGTCTTCAAACCGATGTGAGGCGGTGACCCCTTACACGACGGTTCAACACAAAAATGCCGCAATCTTGGGCACCACATTCACAACTCCACGAGTACCACCACCACCACCACTACTATCACTACCACTACCACCATTACTGTACCACCACTACTACTATTACTACTACCACCACCACCCCCACCACTACCACCACTACCACTACCACCACTACTATCACTACCACTACTACCACCACCACTATCACTACCGCCACCATTACTACCACTACTACCGCTACTACCACCACTACTACCATTACTATTACTACTACCACCACCACTACTACTATCACTACCACCACTACTACCATTACTACCACACCACCACCACTACTACTACCACCATTACTACCACTACCACCACTGCTACTACCGCTACTACCCCAACCCCTAAACCCTAAATCATATACTTATACCCCTAAACCCTAAACTCTAACCCTAACCCTAAATCTCAAATCTCATATACTTATACCCTAACCCCTAAACCCTAAATCATATACATATACCCCTAAACCCTAAACTCTAACCCTAACCCTTAAACCCTAAACCCTAAATCTCAAATATCATATACTTATACCCCAACCCCTAACCCCTAACTCTAAATCATATACTTTATACCCCTAAACCCTAAACTCTAACCTAACCCCTAAACCCTAAACCCTAAATCTCAAATCTCATATACTTATACCCTAGAAGTGTTCAAATCTAATCGAAACCGGCTAGCCGACGGTTTTTAACCGATCAACTAACCGGTCAAACCCGTTAACCAGTTTAACCGTAACCGAATTAAACGTAATCGACGGTTAACCGGTTCGGTTTAGGTTACAGATTTTTCAAATAGGCTAACCGTTGGTTATTTAATCGGTTATAATTGTTTGAAATTCCAGTCAGTTTTTTAACGTTTTCAGTTAGTTTTTAGGAATTCCAGTTAATTTTTTAGAATTTCAATCAGTTTTTTAACATTTTCAGTTAGTTTTTCAGAATTTCAGTTAGTTTTTTGAAATTTCAGTCAGTTTTTTAACGTTTCCAGTTAGTTATTCAGAATTCTAGTTAGTTTTTTAACATTTTTAGTTAGTTACTTTGTTAATTAGTTTAAAAAAATATATAAATTAAATTAAATTATCACTGACAGAATTATTCCGTCACTAATAAATCAAAAAAATATTAAAAAAAAAATTAAATTATCACCGACGGAATTATTCCGTCGTTGAATAATTAAAAAGAATTAAAAATTAAATGATATAATCACCGACGAAATAATTCCGTCGCTGATCAATTAAAAAGAATTAAAAATTAAATGATATAATCACCGAATGAATTATTCCATCGATGTTAAATTAAAAAGAATTACAAATTAAATGCTATAATCACCGACGAAATAATTTCGTCGCTGTTAAATTAAAAAAAATTAAAAACAAAATTAATTTATCACCGACGAAATTATTCCGTCGCTGGTAAATTAAAAAATATTTAATTACCACCGACGGATTAATTCCGTCGTTAAGAAAAGCAATAGCGACGAAAAATTCCGTCGGTAATCTCGACGCCAAATTAGTGGCGGTATTGAAACGAATATTCGACGAATATTCGTTTTTAGAGACGAAATGCAGTGGCGGAATTAAATTTCGTCGGTAATATCGGCTCCAAATTTATTCCGTCGCTATAGCATCATTTCCGCCGCTACATAGTGATGGAATAATTCCGCCGCTTGTAATTCCGTCGCTAAAGACACAGTTTCTAGTAGTGGATGCGTGAGAAGTATCCTTGGTTATTTGAGCATTCAGGTAAGTAAATTTAAAATTCGGGGCAAATTTTCTTTAAGGGGGAATGAGTGTCACGACTCTAAACCTAGGCACTATTTTGGTCACGTGTGGTGCACGTGTGTGTGGCGTGCGTTGCATTTCATTCCATGAGTTATATGATAATTGTGATCTTTATGTGTTAGTTTGATATTTTAATAATTTATTTGGCATTTTAAGTATGTTAATAAATTAACTTTAATTATTTAATGTCTAATTGAAATAAATAAGAGTTGTATAATTGAAATATGAATTGTTGAAATTTAATTAATAAATGTATAAAGTTTATTGAGGTTCTAAGTGTAAAGGTTTTAAACTTAAGGAATTTAAGTGTGACTATTCAAATCCATGGAGAAGCTTCTTAATCTCAAATCAATTTCCAAGTTCTTCCTATGTTCTCCTTGTAGAGAGAAAAAACCTAGGTTAACCTTCCATAAATTCCCTTAAATTTTGTTCTTGTCCGTTTGGCGATCTGTTCGCGTCTAAATGTTAAGGAAGCTGAGAGGATCACGTCTATCCGATTGAAGTTTTTCTCATTTTCGATTTATTTGAGGTAAGTTATTATATCTTTCCTTCTAATCTTGTTCATTTGAGATTTTGTGTTGAATTGGATGGTATATAAATATTGTTTGTCAATTTTGGGCATTTTATTTGGTTTTGAAATGAATGGAAATTAGGTTTTGGATGAGTATAATGTATTGTTGGTATAGTGGTTTGGTTTGAAGTGAAAGTGTCGGGCATTGGATGGGCATCAGAGCCATCGAGGAGTGGTTATTCTATTAGATATCTGAGCGACATGGTCGAGTCCCATTTCCCTTTTCTCATTCTAAGATTGGTCTGTTCGGAGGAAGATGAGAAAGCAACTCTAGAATGCTTATAAGACGACTTTCTCTATCTAATTCTCGCCTCCCGACTAAAAGAAGGAAAAATGTGTTGTATGGTATTTTGGAACCATTTTACTTGGAGTTGGAATGAGTTGGAATGAGTTGGAATGAATTTGGGAGGAGTTGAAATGGTTTTGGGTTGAATACTGAAGTTTTGGTATGGTATTGGTGAGTTGAGGTGAGGGTATGAGCAAAATGATAATTTTTCCAAGGCCTGGTGATGTTTTAAACATCAGTGTTGATTTTTGCTGAAGGGCACGACTCGTACCCTGTGGCACGAGTCCTCCCCCCCTTGTGCAGTCGTGAAACAAGTCGTGTAGAAAAGTGCACTCGTGCTGGAATGGGGCACGACTCGTGCCCTGTGGCACGAGTCGTCCCCCCCCTTGTGCAGTCGTGAAATGAGTCGTGTAGAAAAGTGCACTATGCTGGAATGGGGCACGAGTCGTGCCCTGCTCTGTTTAAAACTTTGTAACTTGGCCTTTTATAGAGAATTTTTCCTAACTCCCTAATACATCCTTTAACACCTTTGGACACTCTAATTCTAGTACAACATATGAGCTATCCATAGATGTCTTAACTTGTCAAAAAGAGTATTAGGAAGATGATTAAATATTGTCTTGAAAATGGTTGAAAGGCATTATGGAAACTTCACCAAAGTTGATCAAAACATGGTAAATGAATCTTGAACCTTTTATGAAGGGTACTCAATGTTGTATATGAATATGTAGGGCTTTCTTGTGATATATTGTGCCTATACTTGGTTGCATATTCATGACTTGTTGTTCAATAGTGTATGAAATTAAAAGTTGCACTATTGTGATGGTTTGAACATGAGTACTAATACCATGTTGTTGTATTGATATCCTGATTGTGGATTTATATTCAAGTAACTGTTTATGTGCTTGAATGTGTTTATCAGCTAATGTATTAATAAAATGCGTAAGTGGTGTAAGCGTTGTGAGTATAAAAAGTGAAATAGGAGAGAGAAAGTAGGGTATTGAATAATGAGTGGATAGTTGTTATGAGTATGCAAGTTGATCCTATTGATTAAAGTAGTAATCTTCTATTTTTGGGAATGTGTAAATTTTAATGTGACAACTCTTTTGATAAAAAGTGTAACTTTCAGCAGTGGTTAAAGAACATTCAAAGTAATTTTTTTTTTAAGCTAAAAGGGCCAAGTCCCCTAAATTTATTAATAAGATGAGGTATCTTGCTAAATTTATGGTTATGCATTTTTCAGGAGTAAGTTGGCAAAGGAAGCTTTGTAAAACTATATTACAATAGGGAATGGAATTTAGTAGAAAGGGGAATTGAATTTGGTAGAATCACAATTGTGTAGGCGTCACTCCATGCCTTTGGCATGGGAGTTAGTACTAGTCTATATTACAATAGGGAAGGGAGGTAACCGCCAAGACAAAGAATGGCTAAGATTAAATCTCAAAAATTAATCTGACGGCCTAAACTGATCCAAAAATTTAACCCTAACCGCCTATGAAAACTGCTACCCATTTCACGTCTCTTCCCTTCCCACTCTCTATCCCCAGCAGTTATATAGCTTGCAAAGAATGTTCATATTTTACTATTGATATATACAATACTTTTTCATTACCATTCTCTTTAACCTTCATTTTTACTCTACTGTCTGAACCCATGTTACGGCCATGATTGAAACGTTGTCACAACCATGTGATTTCATTTTTCCCAATCCTTCACCTTTCCATACTTTTCTCGTGCCATTGGCATGGGCATAAAGTACTAGTCTATATTACAATACACATCAATAATAACCGCCACACAAAGAACGGTCAGACTTGATTTTCACAAAAGACAAAGAGTGTTCAGGATTGAATCTTAAAAATTGACTGGTTCCTACCCTACAGCACTTACGTAACCTCTCCTCAATCAACCCTCGTGGCTGCTTCTCTCCGCTAACCACACTCTCATATCCATCAAATTTTTACGCTTCAGTTACCTCGCACACCATCAGCGGCCATTGTTCTTCCGTATTCACCTTCGCATTCTCTCCCCCTCTTCCTCCGTTTTTTGCCGTTCCTTAGACCGTGATCTTTTAAGGGTTCGTGACTCCCCACTTACCCATCAAAATATTTCTCCGGCCATGGTTCAAATTGAGCGTCTTTGGGCATGTGAGGGTCTAACGGTTGAGCAGCGGCCAATCCCCACCCACCCATCCAATTCGAGGATTCTGCCTTCCATGGCTTCGCAAATAAAGAAATCAATCGCGAGGTCGATTCTAAGCCTGAAGCCCAATTTTTTTGAGGTTTTAGGGACAGTCATTGGTGGCAAAGTTTCATAGCTTTCTTCATTTTCCTCTTATTTTTCTACAATGATTTTCACCATGCCCTATCTTTCCAGTTCAAAGCAAAGCCCTTGAAGTTAAAGGGGAATATGACTGGTGTTATCGAGTTCAATCAATGGTAAAGTCAAGTTGGGGTTTAATTATTTTTAGTGTTTTCAAGTAAAAATACGTTGGGATTTATTATGTTTTTGGCGTTTCCCCATGAGGAGGAGGGGGGATTCAGTTAGTGTATAAGAATTTAGGGGTAACATGAGTTGGGGTTCCACCATTTGAAGTTGATAAAGATTGAATTTTGGTTCATTTGCAAGGAGAATGCCCATAAACTGTGGCTTTATGCTTAGTGAAGTAGTCTAACACAGTTGGTTTTATGCTAGGATGGTAATAATCAAGTATTTAGGTTGACTAAACTCATTTGGAGTAATAGTTTGATTCTGGTAATTGGTTGGTAAGTTTAAAGCATTTTTAAAGTGTGTTGAAAATTTTATCAAATAGCATGAATGATAGGAGGTGCAAAGTACAACTAATCAACATTTCAATTGTTTTGGATCCATGGCTTTGGAAAGATGAATTTATTATCTTTTGATGATTTTTTATGTGCATACATTTCTGGATTGATTGGAGGTGACAAGAACTAGGTAGGACCAGTAAATATAGTATTTGAAGTTATAAGAAATATTGTGTACCTTATTTCAGAGATTTAAATTGTAATATTTGATATTTAAGGAAATTGAAGCATTTGAATTTTTTGGGTCGTTAGATAATCCCCCGAAGTAAATAGAATACAAAATGCAATAACAATATAGCAAGTTATCTTTTGCAGCAGTGTTGTGCCTAATTTGAAGTTTACTTGGTTGCATTAGATTGGAAAAGCTAAGAGATGATCTGAGACAAAGAAAATAAGCTCCCAACATAAGAACTTATTCTTAGAAAATCAAAGAAGATTTGAACGGAACAATACTCCATGTTGCTATAAAAGAAAGAGATTTTTGTTGGAGTTGGTATTTCTAGAGTTATATCGTCTTTGGTTATATACTTTTCAAGTCCCGGATGGCGGATGCGTGACGCTCTTTATATCACAGTAGCAATGAGTTACTACATGGTCTCCTTTGGATATGATTCTGGAAGTAGACTTGAGAAGATCTAGACAGATGTATTACTTATATGAGTGTTGAACTTGGAATTATTGTTTTGTTTTTTTTTTTTAATTCCTAATCACCTAATATCTATTCTAGCTAGCTGGGGTTATTGAACCCAAGTCCTTGGCAACTTGGAATTATTGTTACTCCCTTTGTTTCACGTTAGTAGTCTTAATTTGACTTTGTTGATCAAATTGATTGAACTTTGATAAAAAAAATTGAAAAAATAATTATCTTCGTGATATTCTAAAATAGTTATTGATAGTAATTTTAATGGTGTATCAATAGCATTTTTTAGAATTTTATGAAGGTTAATAATTTTTCATTTTTTTTGCCAAACTTGAATCAAGCTGGCAAAAAATTATAACTATTAAATCTAGGTAATGTAGGCAACACAACTCATAACAGGATGCCTTTGAATTATTCAAAGAGTAATGTAGTCTGTTTTTTTTTTATTCTTTGGTGCATGGTTTTCTTTTTGCACATGGGCTTTGGTATGTTAGTCTTTTATATATATATATAATATATATTGCATACTTCTCTGTGTAATTCATCTCTTTGATGAACGGATTTGGGTATATTTACATGATCTGTAAAAGTCATGTCAAAGTAGAATGCAGTAAATATTTTTTCTTTGTTTTGTGAGATATTTAGTATATTTGTTGTATTGTTAGTAAAATAATATTAGCCCCAAGTCACAACTCAAATGTCATGGCTCTTTCTTTCCTTATTTATTGCCTTACATACTGTCAACCCATTGAAGGTGGCAATTACTGTCCAATGGGTAGATTGTATCATGCTTTGAATAATTGTAAATTGTATCATGTCTAATAGTTTAAATCGTGATATATTTAATCGATAACACCCATTGAGTTGTTAGGAAATTTAACAGAAAATGTAACGGCTTCTTAAAAGATAACAGAAAACTAACGAACAGAATAACAAACTGAAATTAAGTCGAGGCTTGTGTTTGACACAATCTTCGTAAGAAGTATTGCCCCGCACTGGTGCTGACGGTATTCTGACAATCTCCTCGTAAGATGCAACGACTTTACAATCGTTAGTAGAAGCACTTCAAACTAACGACTTCGGCGAACAAACTAATTGTTTGGAACTTCTGGACTTGAACGGAATATTTATGCTTCAATATGCTTTCTCTCTAATTGCTATTGAATACTAACTCACTGAAATGATGGAATGAATGAAATGACAAACTGCAGGGGACTATATATAGATAATGAAGAGTTGGGGTGCCTTTTGGGAATAGACATTATTGGCACCTGGTAGATTCTGGCAGTTGGATCTGATCTTGATGGAGGGTGGAGATCTGCTGGATCTTCCAGCACCTATTCGAACTGGTTCCTTTGAACCATTCCAACCCTTCCATCCTTTGACCTGGTTCATTGAACCCATCTTGCACCCTTTGGCATAGACCATATCCAGGACCCATGGTCCGACCCGATCTGAGAACCGGCCCAAAGCCGTTGCACCGCCCGGCCCAATCCGAATGGGCCTAGGCCCAACCGCACCATGCACTTTGCACCGCCAGTCAGTCGAGCCAGGAGCTGAACCGAACTCACGCACCGAGCCACGAACCTTGATTGATTTGCTAAAAATCAAAGGCTCCAATAGCTCCTAGCGACGATGCGCACGTGCGAAGTGCAAAGTGCGCCCTAAACCGCCCATTCCGCCCTTCGCGCGCTTCGCGGGTGTGGTCCAAATTGAGCTAGTATAAAACTGGCACAATTGGGCTGCACCTTGCATGGTTGGCCCAATGGTCCACCTAGGTTGGCCCAAAGAGGAACAACTTGATGCCTCCTCCTTGTTTGCATCCACTTATAAACTTGCTTTACTTTCTATCTCTAAGCAATGTGGGATAACTCTTTATATCCCATAAACTCTTCATTTTCCCATTTCAAGTTACAATCTTTAGCCATTAATTTCTCATTCACCGGAAATGGTTTGAGTAAATAAATGCATTTTCTTAATCTACAACAAATGTAGATTATAATTTTGTAACTTATTTCATTAATCAATAAATGAAACCTATTTGAAAATTGGGTCAAAACTTGGTCAAACCTTGTTTCTAAAACCCATTTACAACAATCCCCCACATGAATGACAATTAATGCATGTATGCAGATTCGTCCAAAAGTTCCGGCGAACTACTATTGCATCGGGATAGGTAGCTTATGGCCTTGAACCTTCCCTAGTAAAATACCATCGGATATACTAGCCAGTTGGTAGCGAGACGCTTTGAACCAGTGACTGTATAGTGTATACCAAGACAACAGTACTCATACAATAATAGCTCTAACAATTTTTGTTCTCACGTTGTGTCCATTTCGGCCCTGGACCGTATCTCATTCATAAGTGTTCATTTAGAAGCGGCCTTATTACTTCTCACTTATATAGGTGATTCATACTATAAAGAGTATCCTGCTATACTCCACCCGTAGGTATGGGAATCATTAAAAGTTTTCTCAACTTATCCTCACCACTGCTGCAAGTGCATACACTTGGATGTTCTAGGAATGAGTATGAAACAGGTTCCAAGTGTTTCTACTGAACTCATAACTTAGTTTTCTCATTGAACCAAGGGCCTGGGATCTCCATTTCTCAAGGTTGAGTGTCCACTATGAATTCTTTTGTTGTGGGTTTTAAACCCATTCCCCTTAACAGTTTATACAGTTGATCTCTATTTATACCTTTCGTAAACGGATCCGCTATGTTATCATTTGACTTTACATAGTCTATTGTGATAACACCATTTTTGATCAACTGTCTAATGGTATTATGTCTACGACGAATATGTCTAGACTTACCATTATACATACTGCTCTGTGCCCTTCCTATTGCTGATTGACTATCACAATGTATCATAACAGCAGGCACAGGCTTACTCCAACAAGGAATATCCTCCAAGAAGTTCTTAAGCCATTCTGCTTCTTCTCCAGCTTTATCTAAGGCTATAAACTCAGATTCCATCGTGGATCTAGCTATACACGTTTGTTTGGAGGATTTCCATGACACCGCTCCTCCCCCAATTGTGAATACATATCCACTTGTGGACTTAGAGTCTTTTGTGTCTGATATCCAATTAGCATCACAGTATCCTTCTAATACTGCTGGATATCTCTTGTAAAGTATCCCATGATTCATAGTATACTTTAAATATCTCAATACTCTTAATAGAGCCTTCCAGTGATCCGCACTGGGATTACTAGTGAACCTACTTAGTTTGCTCACTGAATATGCGATGTCTGGACGTGTACAGTTCGTTAAGTACATCAGACTTCCAATTATTCTTGCATATTCCAATTGAGAAACTGGTTCCCCTCTGTTCCTTGCTAAGTGTAGATTCAAATCCACCGGTGTCTTAGCAGGAGGGTCATTAATGACATCGAACTTTCGAAGTACATTTTCTAGATAATGGGACTGAGATAGAGCTATCCCTTCTGATGTTCTAGAAATTTTTATTCCTAATATGACATCAGGCCAATCCCATGTCCTTCATGTCAAAGTGCTTCTTTAGCAAGCCTTTGGTATTCATGATCAATTCATGAGTACTTCCCATTATCAACATGTCATCCACGTAGAGGCAGGACTATTACAAATGATTCGAGATGTTCCTTTGATATAGACACACTTGTCACATTCATTTATCTTGAATCCATTTGATAACATGGTTCGATCAAACTTCTCATGCCATTGTTTAGGTGCTTGTTTGAGTCCGTACAACGACTTTACAAGTTTACACACCTTTTGCTCTTTACACGGAACAACAAACCCTTCGGGTTGTTCCATGTAAATCTCTTCAATCTAACTCTCCATTCAAGAAAGCTGTTTTCACATCCATCCGGTGTATCTCAAGATTATGCACGGCTGCAATTGCTATGAGAACACGTATGGATGTGATTCTTGTGACGAGGAGAATATGTATCGAAGAAGTCATATCCCTCCTTTTGTCTAAACCCTTTGGCTACAGTAGGGCTTTGTACTTATCGATAGATCCATCCGCCTTATACTTCCTTTTAAGGATCCACTTGCAACCTAACGGTTTGCATCACGGAGGAAGATCAACCAACTCCCAAGTATTATTATGCATTATGGATTCTATTTCACTTTGTTAATAGCTTCTTTCGGAATGGACTATCCGGACCGGATAAAGCTTCTTTAACAGTAGCTGGTTCGTTTTCTAACATATATGATAGAAAATCAGGACCAAAAGACTTTTCCACTCTTGCCCTTTTACTACGTCTTGGTCCTTCATCTTCTTCTTGAGATGGACCAGTCGTAGTTTCATAAGTTCTCTTATTAGAACTTGCATCTTTCCTATCCTTGGCAGGAAAGATATTTTCAAAGAACACAGCATTCCTTGATTCTATTGTCATTCCTTCATTCATATCAGGAATGTCTGACTTGTGCACTATAAACCTATAGGCACTACTATTATTAGCATATCCAATAAAGATGCAGTCAATTGTCTTTGGACCGATTTTGACTTGCTTTGGCTTAGGTACTTCAACCTTAGCCAGACACCCCCACACTTTAAGGTATTTATAACACGGCTTACGATTATGCCATAATTCGTAAGGTGTTTCATTAATTCCTTTCTTGGGTATCTTATTAAGAATGTAGTTTGAAGTCAGTATTGCTTCCCCCCACATGTTGTCGGGTAAGCTTTGAGCGATTAAGAATGCATTCATCATTTCCTTTAGAGTGCGATTCTTACGTTCAGCTACTCCATTAGATTGAGGTGTATATGGAGCTGTCGTTTGATGAATAATGCCAGATTCCCAACATAGTCCTTCAAACGGAGCTACATATTCTCCTCCTCTATTGCTTCGAATCTTTTAATCTTTATATTAAGTTGATTCTCAACTTCATTCTTGTAAGTTTGGAAAGCCCCTAAGGCTTCATCCTTACTTTTCAATAGATATACATAACAGTATTTTGTGCAATCGTCTATAAAAGTAATGAAGTACTTTTTCCCACCTCGAGTTTGCACTAACTTTAAATCACAAATATCTGTGTGAATTAATTCCCGGAGGTGTTGTGTTTCTTATTCTTTGTTTCAAATGACCCTTTAGTCATTTTTGCTTCAACGCAAATTTCACACTTATTAGTTGCATCAGATTTAGACATATGAATTAAATCTTGCTTTACTAATTTCTTAATTGTGTTAAAATTTACGTGTCCTAATCTATCATGCCATAAATCAGGACTATCCAACAAGTAAACATAAGAAACAACACTTTTATTCTTCGCTTCAGAGCGAATAACATTCATTACATTCATCTTGAAAAGGCCCTTCTCAAGGTAACCTTTTCCAAGGAAAAGACCATTTTTGGTCAGTACAAATTTATCAGATTCAAACACCAATCTGAAACCGGCCTTACTTAATAAAGCCCCGAGAGACTAAGTTCTTGCGGATGTACGGGACATGCGGCACATCCATCAAAGTCGGCTCCTTGCACGAAGTCATCTTGAACAACTCTTCCAATTCCACATGACATTGGAAGTAGCAGAATTTCCCATATAGAGCTTCCTTCCGGAACAAGGAGTGTAGGAAGAGAAACTCTCCTTATCTGCACATATGTGGCGGGTAGCACCGGTGTCTATCCACCACTCTCTTGGATTATCATCCAACTTAGCCACATTGGCTTCAAATACCACAGCTGCAAAGTCAAGCTCCATATCATCAACAATGTTGGCTTGATTCCTATTGCCTCTCTGGTCTTCCTTCTTCGGGTGCCGGCAATCTTTTGCTAAATGTTCGGGCTTGCCACAGTTGTAGCAAGATCCTTTGAACTTCTTCTTGCCACTTGAGCCCCTTCTATCATTTCCAGAATGCTTCCTCTTCTTACTATTGCTTGTGCTAGCTTCAGTAAGATTGACCTTGGCTTCCATCTTTCCTTTGTTGGCCTTAGCTTCATCCTTGGCCTCATTCTTCCTGTTGTTCTCCTCAATCTGAAGACGAATAACCAGGTCTTCAAGACTCATCTCCTTGCGTTTATGCTTGAGATAGTTCTTGAAGTCCTTCCATGCTGGCGGCAATTTTTCAATGATTGACGCCACTTTAAATGGTTCATTCATAACCATTCCTTCAGCAGTCAATCCATGTAGGATCAACTGAAACTCATCAACCTGGCTGGCCACGGTCTTTGAGTCAACCATCTTGAAATCAAGGTATTTGCCATCTTGAAATCAAGGTATTTGCCAACAACAAACTTCTTTGAACTGGCATCCTCGATTTTGTACTTTCGCTCCAAAGTGTCCCATAACTCTTTGGCCGTATCCATGAGACGATACCTGTTGTATAGATTATCATCCAGCCCATTCATGATGTAATTCCTACACAAGAAATTACCATGATCCCATGCCTCTTTGGCAATCCTTCTTTGATGGTCGGGATCATCGGTTGGTATAGCGGGGGATCCTCTTTTAGGAACTTACGCGGGCGAGGGTGGTCAAGTAAAACAGCATCTTTTGCTGCCATCTCTTGAAGTCCGCCCCAGTGAACTTGGATGGTTTCTCACCATGTGCCGGGTGAGTCGGAGCAGTAGCAGGAGCAGGTGCAACATTTCGATTAGTTGCATCTCGGGTCGGGTCGGGAGTAGCCCCAGAGGACTGGGAGGTATCGGTTTCATTTGCCATCTCTTAAGAAACGTACAATACTTCTTACGATTGTTAGGAAATTTAACAGAAAATGTAACGGCTTCTTAAAAGATAACAGAAAACTAACGAACAGAATAACAAACTGAAATTAAGTCGAGGCTTGTGTTTGACACAATCTCCGTAAGAAGTATTGCCCCGCACTGGTGCTGACGGTATTCTGACAATCTCCTCGTAAGATGCAACGACTTTACAATCGTTAGTAGAAGCACTTCAAACTAACGACTTCGGCGAACAAACTAATTGTTTGGAACTTCTGGACTTGAACGGAATATTTATGTTTCAATATGCTTTCTCTCTAATTGCTATTGAATACTAACTCACTGAAATGATGGAATGAATGAAATGACAAACTGCAGGGGACTATATATAGATAATGAAGAGTTGGGGTGCCTTTTGGGAATAGGCATTATTGGCACCTGGTGGATTCTGGCCTTTGGATCTGATCTTGATGGAGGGTGGAGATCTGCTGGATCTTCCAGCACCTATTCGAACTGGTTCCTTTGAACCATTCCAACCCTTCCATCCTTTGACATGGTTCATTGAACCCATCTTGCACCCTTTGGCATAGACCATATCCAGGACCCATGGTCCGACCCAGTACAGAACCGGCCCTGGCTGTTGCACCGCGGCCCAAATCCGAATGGGCCTAGGCCCAACCGCACCATGCACTGCACCGCCCCAGTTCAGTCCGAGCCAAGCTGAACCGAACTACTGCACCCGAGCCACGAACCTTGATTGATTTGCTAAAAATCAAAGGCTCCAATAGCTCCTAGCGAAGATGCGCAAGTGCGAAGTGCGCCCTAAACCGCCCATTCCGCCCTTCGCGCGCTTCGCGGGTGTGGTCCAAATTGAGCTAGTATAAAACTGGCACAATTGGGCTGCACCTTGCATGGTTGGCCCAATGGTCCACCTAGGTTGGCCCAAAGAGGAACAACTTGATGCCTCCTCCTTGTTTGCATCCACTTATAAATTTGCTTTACTTTCTATCTCTAAGCAATGTGGGATAACTCTTTATATCCCATAAACTCTTTATTTTCCCATTTCAAGTTACAATCTTTAGCCATTAATTTCTCATTCACCCGGAAATGGTTTTGAGTAAATAAATGCATTTTCTTAATCTACAACAAATGTAGATTATAATTTTGTAACTTATTTCATTAATCAATAAATGAAACCTATTTGAAAATTGGGTCAAAACTTGGTCAAACCTTGTTTCTAAAACCCATTTACAACATGAGTAACCGAAACACCCATTTTGTCATCTCTAAACACATACAACTTCATTATTTTTGTCATATTTACATCATATTCATGATTTAATCAACATTCATTTGGTGAATGCACTCTGATATTCAATATCAGTCGTTTTGCATTGGAATTTTCGATTATCATCAATGGTTGCAATATATATGTTCAATTTGAGCTTTTAATGATACTCACATTTTATTAATTTCGGATGACTCATTGTTACTTTTATTTACATGTATGTTGGTGTTTATTATATACTCTATCCGTCATGTTTTCATGTTTTCATGTTTTCATTTATGTTTGTCTCAAAAAGATAAATTTCGTTTCCAAAACTGTTGGCAAACTATTTGACAGTTTGTTTGACCAAGATTGTGTAAGGAAATTA
Organism: Adenophora triphylla var. japonica; assembly: GCA_022495995.1. Lineage (NCBI taxonomy): Eukaryota > Viridiplantae > Streptophyta > Magnoliopsida > Asterales > Campanulaceae > Adenophora > Adenophora triphylla. The sequence goes on along the minus strand of JAFEMH010000045.1, from coordinate 893,935 downwards.
CTAATTGAGAGGGGTGCCAATTTTAACATTGCACTAAATGATGTCTCAATTACCAATTTAACTTTTGAGAGGGAGTTCATTTAATTGGTAGAATAGCAAACATCTTGAGATTCTGTTGAGCAATATATTAAGTGATATGCATGGAATGTTATGTGTTTCAGTGGTTTTTTTTTTTTTTTTTTTTTTTTTTTTTTTTTTTTTTTTTGTGGAGAGTCGAACATGTCTTTGTTTATCGATTCAGACCCAATGGTATGTTGGTGGCCTCCCGAAGGGGAGGTCACCGGTTCTGGGAAGTTTCCGTGGTTTAATTCCTACCTTGGTTCAGGGTCCTTTGGAGCCTCCCGGGGCACATCCGTGGAGTTAAGGAAGCAGCATTGCTGGGCTTGTATCCACAGTGTGGGGAGTTCGAATCTTGGCAGGAGCAGCTGGAGCAGCCAATTGGTGTTGTAAGAGTGATGTAATTGCCTCGGCAGGAGCAGCTGGAGCAGCCAATTAGTGATGTAAGAGTGATGTAAATGCCTTGTAGGAGGGCTCCCTTGGGGCTCTGGAGTATAAAGTGCTGCCACCAGGCTGCATAGGGCACATCCGCGATTTACCTCCACCGAAAGATATTGTGGGACCAGAGTGCACTGATGATCAGGGATTAGTCCCGGCGAAAGGCAGGAGCGCGGATATCAAAAAAAAAAAAAAGTTTGTCCTTTAAATTTGTATTTGGTATATGTTTGCTGCTTTTGAGAGAGGGGTGAGGTCATTTATTGATTTTATGCACAGTTAGTCAAGCATATTAATTATGGTTTTTAGATTTTAGGGGAGTTTGTTCGTTACCTCAAGTACTACTCAAACTAAAAATAGTAACTCTTTTAACCTATTTTTTAAATATTTTATAGTTTAAATAAGAATAGGGAAATAATTGTATCCGAAGATAAAAAAAGATAGCAGTGGGCGGTGGCTTAAATTTGAAGGTTATAAGAAACAAAGTACTCCCTCCGTCCCATAACAAGCGACACACTTTGTCATTTTGGGCGTTCCACTAATAAGTCACACTTCCTAAAATGGAAAAGAATCTTTAATATTTCCTCCACTCATTCTCTCTCCTACATTATTATAATACTCACAACACCATTATAATTTTCTATTCTCTTCACACATTCTCTCTCCTACTCAACTATTTACACTCATAATACATCAATCTTTTCACTTTTTTCTTAATTCTCGTGCAGAACAGTAACTGTGTCGCTTGCTATGGGACGGAGGGAGTATTGCTTAGGTGTGTGCATGTATGTGGGTGGATTGTGGATAGTGGGAAAAAGATAGAATTGAATCTAAGACAACATAAAAAGGGGCAAGATTAATTTTCATTGATCTAAAGGCCTGAACTCTTCGTTCATCGATGGTGTTTTAATTTTTCACAGTATAATGTAATTGGAATTTTTATATTTGTATTTGTGGTGAAATTCATAAGATTTGCCATTTTTCCTTCATACAGATCTTTCTTAATTGTTGTGTAAATATTTGCGTATGTGTATGGTGGTGGTGCAAACTGTAATCATATACTCAAACAATCTCTCAATCGAGAGTACGTTGTATATTTTTATATAATCTCTCAATCGAGAGCACGTCGTACATTTTTATAGGAGCCAACAATTTTACATTGTCATTGCGTCATTGGCACGGGTAAGAGAGTACTAGTGATAAGAAGGTAATTACAAAATATTTTTAGAAAATAACAAACGAAAGTAACGACTCTAGCTTGATTTTAACATGGAACTTCATATTGAGACCCAATTCTAAAATCTAGATATCCGGGCCCACAAATCAAAGAAAGGTATGGCGATACACTAAGGCTCCGTTTGTTTCGCGTAAAACATTTTCCGGAAAATGTTTTCATGTAAAATGATTTCATGTAAAAAGGTTTCCTTGTAAAATGTTTTCATGTAAAAAGATTTCCATGTAAAATGTTTTCTTGTAAAATATCATGGTCTTGTTTTCAGTTGTTTGGCAAATTTGACGAAAATGTTTTCCGGAAATGTCACTTTTTTTTTATTAATTTAAATCAACTTTGGAAACCGCCCCACCCACCCCCTGCCTACCCCACCCCCCTACCCACCCCCCCCCCAAATTTTTTTTTTAATTTTTTAATAAAAAATTAAAAAAAAAAATTATTTTTTGGGGGGTGGGTAGGGGTGTAAAATAAAAAAATTGGGGGGGTGGGTGGGGCGGTTTCAAAAAAATTTTTTTTTGGGGGGTGGGGGTGGGGTAGGCGGGGGGTGGGTGGAGCGGTTTCCAAAAATTTTTTTTTTTTTTTGGGGGTGGGGTGGGTAGGGGTGGGGTAGGCGAGGGGTGGGTGGGCGGTTTCCAAAAAAAAAAAAATTTTTTTTTGGGGTGGGGGTGGTAGGGGTGGGGTAGGCGGGGGTGGGTGGGGCGGTTTCCAAAAAAATAAAAAATTTGGGGGGTGGGTTAGGCGGGGGTGGGTGGGGCGGTTTCCAAAAAAAAATAAAAAAAAAAAATTTGGGGAGGGTGGGGGTGGGGTGGGGTAGGCGGGGTGGGTGGGGCGGTTTCAAAAAAATAAAAAATAAAAAAAAATTGGGGGAGGGTGGGGGCGGGGTGGGTGGGGCGGTTTCAAAAAAATAAAAAAAAAAAATTATTTTTTTTTTTTGGGGGTGGAGTTGGGCGGGGCGGGTGGGACGGTTTCCAAAAAAAAAATTTTGGGGGGGAGGGTGGGGGTGGGGTAGAGGCGGGGTGGGTGGGGCGGTTTCCAAAAAAAAATTTTTTTTTTTTTTTTTTGAGAGAGAGGTGGGGTGGGTTGGGTGGGGGCAGTTAAAAATTTTTTTTAATTATTATTATTATTATGTTGTACCGAGCGTAATATGAGTTGTACATTAAGGCCAAGAACAAGAGTTGTAAAATGATTTACGAAATTGAAATTGGTAAATCATTTTACAAAGAAAACCTCCTTTTTTTACATCCTTGTAAAATGTTTTACATTTGACTTTCTTTTACAAGTGGTTACCAAACACTCGAAAGTAGGTAAAACATTTTTCGGAAAACATTTTACTTGAAACAAACACCCGAAAACAAGGAAAACATTTTCCGAAAAATGTTTTACATGAAACAAACGGAGCCTTAATATCTCAACTTACTATGGAAAATCAGCTCAATGTCTCTTCTATTATGGTATGGTACTGGTAGTTTGAAATTAAACTGGCCTTTAAAGCAACCTGGTTACATCTCCAATTCAGTTACTAGCATCTTTTGAGTGTAATTTAAAAATAGGAGAGAGAATTAGTGGAGGAAATAGTAAATTTAAAAAGTGTTGTGAGTGTAGAAGAGAGAGAATTAGTGGAGGAAATAGTGAATGGGATAATAGAATATTAATAAAACATTTCTTTTTTTAGGAAAGATGACGCTTCAAACGGGACGTAATTTTGAATAAAAAGTGACACTTGAAGTGGGACTGAGGGAGTATTTGAATGCCACACCTATGTATTACTATTAATGCAATTCTTTTGGGTACCCTCAATAAAATAAATTAATCTCTTTTTTTTTTAATCAGCAAGATAAAATTTGTTAAAATGTTAAAGAGAGTTCATTGTTAATTATCAAAGTTAACAAATTACTCCCTCCGTTCCGGTCGAAGTGTCCCAACTTTTCTTTTTGGGTGTCTCATTTAAATGTCCTAACCCAAAAAAGAAAATTTTTTATTACTTTTTTATTTGTGGGACCCACTTGTCATACTCACAATAAATATTCACTAACTATTTTCTACTCCACTTTCTCTTTCCTACATCACTTTTCATACTCACAACATTTATCTCACTATACTTACACTATTTCTCCTTTCTACATCACTTTCCTTAATTTCTGTGCATAGGCCATTTTGGGACACTTCGATCGGGACAGAGGGAGTATTTATTAATATCTTATTTATTTAATATAGAGGGTTGATAAATTTTAATATATTTAAAATTAATTAATTTGGTCTTATGTGAATTTTTTAGTGATGTAATTGTTAATAATGGAAGATAAAATATACTCCCTCCGTCCCGGTCCAAATGTCTCAAAATGGGTTCGATACGGGAATTAAGGAATAAATATACTCCCTCCGTTCCGGTAGAAATCAAACAGTTACTGCTTACGCGTAAATTAAGGAAAAATAATGAAGAAAATGTTGTGAGTATGAAAAGTGAGGTTGGAGAGAGAAAGTGGTGTAGGAAATAGTGATTTGATTGATGTTGTGAGTATAAAAGTAAAGTATGAGAGAGAATTAGTGGATTGAATAGTAAAGATTCTTTGTCATTTTAGGAAGTGTGTGATTTGTAGCGGGACGCCCAATGAGGAAAGTGTGTGATTTGTAGCGGGACGGAGGAAGTATATAATGTAAAAAGTGTATAGTGAAATAAATGTTGTGAGTATGAAAGTGATGTAGAAAGAGAAAGTGGGGTAGGAAATAGTTAGTGGATATTTATTGTGAGTATGATAAGTAGATCCCACAAATAAAAAAGTAATAAAAAAATTTTCTTTTTTGGGTTGAGACATTTTAAATGGAATGCCCAAAAAGAAAAGTTAAGACATTTGGGTCAGGACGGAGGGAGTATTTTTTTATAAAATTGAGGGTAAATTAGTCTATTCATTGTCAAAAGGGTAGAAAATGAAATCAAATCAAATTTCGAGGAGGAGGATAGTGATATTTGTCCAAAAATCTTGAGAGCGAGCAATGAAATTAACCCTAAAATTAATACTACTAGCAGCTGAAATTACCCGGGATCCGTCTCGCGCGCGGAGGCCCCGAAGCATCTCGCATTTGTCGTTTTTCGGGAAAGTCGCCCGGATCCGAGAGGCAGCGCGTTCGCGCCCCGGCATCTGGCTTTATTCCGCTTTCAGCGTTTAGTTGGAGGTGTCTCGCCGTGTTTTGCTTTGTAGAGTCGCCACGCCGTTTTTATTATTAAGCCCAAAACATTGAAAAAGGGCATCAGTTAAAAAATAATAATAAACTATTTTTGTGTGATGAGATTTTGAGTTCGGAGGTCAGATGACTCCTCGGGAAGAGAATATTAGAATCTTAGAGCTCACCCGAGTCGCCTCGTAAAAACGAGTCTTTCGGATACCCCTAATATTCTTTAACTGTTGTGTGTGTGTGTGTGCTTTTAAAAAATGCATGCTGTGTCGGATGTCTACATTGTACACTACGTATTGAAATGTATTGAAATAGTAATGGAAGGAAGCCTTACCAATGTTGGTTCGTGTCTGTCTTCCGCTGGGGAATAGTGTTTGAGGATGGAATGATGTTCCGACACGGATCGGGATTGCTTCGGAAGGGGCCGGTTGTCTGCGGACAGAGTTTCGGCGTGAGTTGAGATTGTAGGCTGCGTTCGGGCAGAGTTTCGGCGTGCGTTGGGATCGCAGGGATCACTCGGGCAGAGGTTCGGCGTGCGTTGGGGTGGCAGGAGTCACTCGGGCAGAGTTTCGGCGTGGTTTGGGATCGCCGGTTTGACTCGGAAAGAGCCGGGACGCCTCGGGAAAGACCAGGCAAGGCCTCGGAGTACCACGAGGGGCCTCAGAGTACCTCGAGAGTGCCTAGGGGCAGCACGGGAGCGTCGCGGGAGCGCTCGGAGAGGCTTCGGAGCACCACAAGGGGGCTCGGAAGGCCTCGAAAGGATCCGAAAGGGGCCGGAATTGCCCCGAAGGGTCTTAGAGGGGAGCCTGAAGGCTAAGGGAGGAAGAGAGAAGAGGGAGGTGTGAAAAATGAGGGAGGGGGAGCCCTCTATTTATAGTAGGAAAAATCTGCAAAGAGGTCCGTACGGACCTCCCATGTTATCCAGAATTTTGGTTTTCCTCGATTTGAGGGAATATGTGATGATGGTGAATATTCTGGAATTATGATGTCCCCTATGCAAAGAGGTCCGTACGGACCATCTTGGCATGCAAAGAGGTCCGTACGGACCAACCATGCATGAGGGTAATCATTTTCCCCGGGATTTGAGGGAATATTGTGGACTTTAAGAGGATTCAGTAATTATTAAAGCAAAGAGGTCCGTACGGACTACTTTTGCTTTTCCAATTTCCTGAAAATTCCCAAAAGGTCCTTCTGTCCCTTTTTATCCCAGAAAGGCCCCTCCCTTGGTTTGGTTGAGGGTTTTGAGAGGGTTTTGAGTGTCATAGGTCTTCGAGACTGTGTTTGTGAGTCTGCGGTGTTTCCTGTGTGTTCGGAAGAGGGTGATCGATATTGGGGTACTTACAGAAGCCCCTCAACGACGTCACTTTCGGAGGAAGTGGGGTCGTTGATAAGATAAGGGTCCTAATCTGGATCGCGTACTGGGAGAGGAAGTGACCGTGGAGGTCGGTGGGAGGACGTGGCGGTGTCCTGTTGTGTGACCGTTTAGGTCAATTGGTTGGACCCTGTGATAGGATTCCTACATATCCCTGTTGGGAATCAAGCCTGATCGTAGTTCGTGTGTGAGTGTTGTAGTGCAAGAGGACGGGAGATGTCCTCTGACTAAGACTCTATGGGTGGACGTGGTGGTGTCCTGGGTGACCGTATAGGTCGATGGCTGGACCCTGTGATAGGATTCCTACGTATCCCTGGCGGGAATCAAGCCTGGCCGTAGTTCAGAGGTCGTGAAATTGTGAGTGTATGTGGGCGTGACGGTGCCTTGAAGTATCGTGTGACCGCCGAGGTCAGTGGTAAGGACAGGGTGGTGTCCTAAGATGTGGTGATCGTCGAGGTCAATTGTGAGGACGTGGTGGTGTCCTGGGGTGGAAATTTTACGATTTTACTAATCGGGTGGTTTAAGGCCTTCCGGGCCAGAGATAGTGATGGAGGTTTATACGGTCTTCCGGACCGAGTGATTTAAAGCCTTCCGGGCTGGAGATGGTATGAAGGCTTGAGTCGTCTTCTGTGAGGACTTTGAATCGTCTTCTGGCTGCGGTTTGCCATGCGTGAGGACTTTGAATCGTCTTCTGGCTGTGGTGGTGTCATGTATGAAAACTTGAGTCGTCTTCTGACTGCGGTTTGCCATGCGTGAGGACTTTGAATCGTCTTCTGGCTGTGGTGGTGTCATGTATGAAAACTTGAGTCGTCTTCTGACTGCGGTTTGCCATGCGTGAGGACTTTGAATCGTCTTCTGGCTGTGGTTTGCCATGCGTGAGGACTTTGAATCGTCTTCTCTCGCCAGGCGGTGTCATGTATGAAAACTTGAGTCGTCTTCTGACTGCGGTTTGCCATGCGTGAGGACTTTGAATCAATCTTCGGGCCGCCGTGGTTTGCCATGCGTGAGGACTTTGAATCGTCTTCTGGCTGTGGTTCGCCATGCGTGAGGACTTTGAATCGTCTTCTGGCTGTGGTTGTGGAGGCATGGCTGCCTGGAGCTTTGATTGCGAGAGGTGTAGATGCCTCGTGCTTTGTCTGCTGGGGAGAAAGTTGGACTTACGATCGGCCGCGTTCGTCCGTTGGGGATTTATCGTGGCCCTGTAGGGGCCTTCATGCTGAGAGGGTGACTTCGGGCTTACTTTGATGGCCGGTGCTTGAGTTGCCGTTGAGCGGGCAAGGATGATGGCCGGTGATTGCTTCACTATTTGGCGTTTTGGAGGCGTTTCGTGCCTTGGGATTTGTACTCGGAGGTGTTGGCTCCTTCTTGCGCGCTTGTTTGCCGCTGAGTGGGCGAGGTCCGGCTTACGCCGCGACGGCCGGCGGGATATGTAATCTTGTACGACTTCCTTTTGATTCATTGGGAAGGAGCTCGGGCTTACTTTGATGGCCGGTTCTTGCGTTGTCGATGAGCGTTTTGGAGGCGTTTTGTGCCTTGAGATTTGTGCTGGGAGGTGTTGGCTCCTTCTTGCGCTTGTTTTGCCGTTGAGTGGGCGAGGTCCGGGCTTACATTGACGGTCGGTGCTTGAATTGCCGTTGAGTGGGCGAAGTCCGGGCTTACACTGACGGCCGGTTCTTGAATTGCCGTTGAGTGGGCGAGGTCCGGGCTTACGTTGACGGCCGGTTCTTGAATTGCCGTTGAGTGGGCGAGGTCCGGGCTTACGTTGACGGCCGGTTCTTGAATTGCCGTTGAGTGGGCGAAGTCCGGGCTTACACTGACGGCCGGTTCTTGAATTGCCGTTGAGTGGGCGAAGTCCGGCTTACACCGACGGCCGGTTCTTGAATTGCCGCTGAGTGGGCGAAGTCCGGGCTTACACTGACGGCCGGTTCTTGAATTGCCGTTGAGTGGGCGAAGTCCGGGCTTACACTGACGGCCGGTTCTTGAATTGCCGTTGAGTGGGCGAGGTCCGGGCTTACGTTGACGGCCGGTTCTTGAATTGCCGTTGAGTGGGCGAAGTCCGGGCTTACACTGACGGCCGGTTCTTGAATTGCCGTTGAGTGGGCAAAGTCCGGGCTTACACTGACGGCCGGTTCTTGAATTGCCGTTGAGTGGGCGAAATCCGGGCTTACTGACGGCCGGTTCTTGAATTGTCGCTGAGTGGGCGAAGTCCGGGCTTACACCGACGCCGGTTCTTGAATTTCCGTTGAGTGGGCGAAGTCCGGCTTACACCGACGGCCGTTCTTGAATTGCCGCTGAGCGGGCGAAGTCCGGGCTACACCGACGGCCGGTTCATGAATTGCCGCTGAGTGGGCGAAGTCCGGGCTTACACCGACGGCCGGTTCTTGAATTGCCTGCTGAGTGGGCGAAGTCCTGCTTACACCGACGCCGGTTCTTGACCGGCTTGCTGAGTGGCGAGGTCCGGGCTTACGTTGACGGCCGGTTCTTGAATTGCCGCTGAGTGGCGAAGTCCGGCTTACACCGACGGCCGGTCTTGAATTGCCGTTGAGTGGGCGAAGTCCGGCTTACATTGACGGCCGGTTCTTGAATTGCCGTTGAGTGGGCGAAGTCCGGGCTTACACCGACGGCCGGTTTCGAATTGCCGCTGAGTGGGCGAAATCCGGGCTTACATCGACTCGCCGGTTCTTGAATTGTCCGCTGAATGGCGAAGTCCGGCTTACACTGACGGCCGGTTCTTGAATTGTCGTTGAGTGGGCGAGGTCCGGGCTTACGTAGACGGCCGGTTCTTGAATTGCCGTTGAGTGGGCGAAGTCCGGGCTTACACTGACGGCCGGTTCTTGAATTGCCATTGAGTGGGCGAAGTCCGGGCTTACATTGACGGCCGGTTCTTGAATTTGATGGGTTAAGGACCATACTGCACTGAATTTGCTGAAATAGGCCTTAGGACAGCCAGGGGCAAAGATTATAAGGGCAGGAAAGTAATTTGGCCCTCCCTTACAATAAGGTCCGTACGGACCAACCTGGGATGCAAAGAGGTCCGTACGGACCAAGTTGGTTTTTTACAGTTCCCAGGTTTTGACTGGGTTAAAACCCCGAGGCCCCCTTCACTTCTTCTTCTTCAGTTCGTGCATCCGAAAGAGAGAGAAGGAGAAAACCTCCATTTTTACACCAAAATCTTCCATTTTTCGCTTGATTGCTCGCAATGGCGGAAGGATCTTGGAGGGGTCGTCGACAACGCAGTCAAGAAGTGGTTGAGCAACGGATGGAGCTTCAAAGAAATTGGATCTCTTTTGTTCCATCTTCGAAGAACCCGGATGTATTGTATCCGAATCCGGAGGTGCACAATCGTCGCTCTAGGAACGTCAGGGAGGTAAGAAATCCGTTTCGTTTTGATTCCCTGCTCGAATTTTTTGAATGCTAGAACTAGGTTTTAGTTTTTCGCATTTTGGGGTTTTTGTTATTTGCCATGCCTTTTGTGAATTTCTTGACGAATTGTTGAAAGTTAGCATGTAAATATTGTGAATATGTGCATTTTGTGCAGAAATGTGTAGATTAGCTTTTATTTGTGAAAATAAAGTGCCTCTCTATGAAAATGCATGTTTTGGTGTTTTGTACCTTATGCTATTTATGTATGTACAATGTGGGAAAAATTGTCATGTAGGGACAAATTTTGTAGAAAAAATGTGACAGGTGCCGTGTTTCGTGACGGGTTTTGTCTGAAAGTATGTGCCGTGTAGGGACGGACTTTTCTTTTGAAAATGTGTTATGCAGTGTGTGCCGTGTTCTTGGGTGACGGACTCTGTGGGGAAAGTATGTGCAATATGTGCCGTGTTTTGTGACGGTTTATTTTGAAAATGTGTCGTGTAGTGCTTGATCCTTTTGTTGAGAAAATTTGTACAGTGTGTGCCGTGTTTTGTGACGGACTGACTAGAAAAATTATGTATAATGCATGTCATGTTTTGAGTTGCATGTAAAAATTATGTGCAATATGTGCCGTGTTTCGTGACGGGATATATGTGCTTTTGATTTTCTTTTGCATTAAGTACTGTGAATGACGTACCTTTGCTGTGTTTACCTGCAGGATGAGGGGCTCTTGGCTGGGAAGGCCAAGAAGATGAAGACTCGGGGATCGCTCGAGGCTGTTGTTGAGTTGTGGCAGCGGATGCCTGATATTTCTGTGGATGGTAGGCCGAGTCCCAGGAGGCTGGTCTACGCTTCTGGCCTGGGCGTGTTCGTAGAGAACTTGGCCGGGGTTTCTGACACGAGAAAGAACAAGAGCGTCTTCCTTGGCCTTTCTGAGTATTGGTGGGATACCACCCACACCTTCCATCTGAGCTGGGGAGAGGTGACAGTGACGCCCACAGACTTTGCTGCTATCACCGGGCTTTCCTTCAAAGGAGGGCCAAGGATGGCGAGATACGATTGCCGAGGATGTGCCGACGGAGCCGCCGGGCTTGCGCTGTTCCTCGCAGGGGTCTTGGCATGTTGTATAGTGATGTTGAGATGAGGATCACCCGGCCAAGATTGGGGCCTATGTCCGGGTACCGGCCAGGTGACGGCGGAGCACCGGCGCGCTCCTTCCCGTGGTTTGCACTTTCCGAGACTTTGTTCTCGAACCACGCGACTGCGGCTCCTTTTGCTCTGTTGGAAAGCTTGATTGATCTGGAGAGAGTTTGCGATATTGCTTGGGGCGAGGCAGGCCTGGCCGAGCTATACTTCTCTTTGGACCAGTTTAGCCGGGGTGTGGCCAGCTCTTTGGCCTGTTTTGACTTTGCTTTGGAGGTATGAGTTCATTGCTGTTTTTGATTTAGCAACTTGTCGCTTTCTCCATTTTCTTTGCACCGAGCCTTTTCTGCTTTTTGTCACTGTGTGGTTCTATGAGATTTTCCAGTGCTTCCCGTGGGATAGAGATCCTGGGGCCGTAGCAGCGTATCCTGCGATGTTAGGCTGGGCCCGCCCGGCGAGGAGGAGGAGGACCAGCAGGGGGAAGCTCACCATCGCCTACGGGGATGTGCAGGAGCATTTGAAGAGAGATAGCCCGGAGAGGTTTGTTTTGTATCCTTGGGCTCGGTACGAGGATGATGATTTCGAGGGGGCTCCCCTGGTGACGGTGCAGTGGAAGATGCTGCGGGGCCTGACTTGTGACGTCATGTACCTGGGGGAGCGGGTCTTCGGGCAAAGATGGCCCGGCATGCTTCCCTTGGCTCCGAGGGACCCTCCTTTTGGGATGTTGGATTCCCGTGATATGGATGTGCTAGATTTTGAGAGGTATCTGGGCGGCGTGAGTGCCGATGAGTTTGTGTTGTATAGAGAGGAGTATGGGGCCTTCGTGAGGAGGAAGTTGAGGACGCCACAGGTGTTGGCGAGGGAGAGGGAGGCTGGTCCGCAGGGTCCCCCAGAGGTGCCGGTGCCTGGGCCGGACTTTACGTACGTTCGTGGGGATTCCTCGAGGAGGAGGGTGTCTGTACCCGTACCTGAGCAGGCTCCTGCTGCCTACCGCGTGGATCCTGATAGACCGGTGAGTGTGCTTACTCTTTTCCATCTTGGCATATTTTCTGTATTTTTCTCTTTTTGTTGTTGAGTATGACTGCATTGCTGAGCGTTTCTTTAGCTGCTTGCTTGTGCAGGTTCCGGGGAGGGCTTTTGACATGTTGACCCGCCGCTATGTGGCGATGCGGTCTTTTGCGAAGAAGATGGCGTCGAAGCTGTCTTGCCGGTCCTCGCGGCGTGTGCCGGCGTACGAGCCGATGCCTTCGAGGCATTCTGTAGATGTTCCTCCACCGAGAGCCGAGCCGGAGCCACAGCAGGAGGGACCTTCGAGGGGGCGGCATAGCATGGATGCCGGGACGTCTTCGGGAGCTCCGAGGCCGCAGACCCTTTACCGCTTCTCCCTCACAGGGATGCACAGGGTGAGGGATCGTCAGAGCCTTCTTTCTTTGATCCTTTCGCCGGATTTGATCCTTCTGAGTACTTTGAGTACCAACCTCCGGAGGGGGCTCGGTACTCTGATGACGAGGATATGACGGGCGAGTTCACCGGGATGCCCGACTTCTCTCTTGATGATCTTGGCGAGGATGATGATGCTGAGGATTCGGACTAGGGTTCATTTGCTTTCCCTCTTTCCATATCTTCTTTTTTTCTTTTAGCAACAGACATTTGATGTACCTGTAATAAAACACTCGTATTTGCATGGCAAACGCATTTTATTTTAGGATGTAATGTCATTTTTGTGATTCCCGGGAATTGTCCTAGAAATTGTTGCTATTATTTTTTTATTTTGTGCATGCCACGTGAGCTGAGAGTGCGTTTGTGGGTAGTGTATGTTTGCCGGAAATGGCTTTGGCCAGTGTTTGGGCAGTTTGGAGCAAGGTCCTGCTGAGGACAGTGGTTGTTGTACCGTTTGCTGGGGAAATGGGTCATGGTTACAAGGAGGTCCGTACGGACATACTTAGCATGCAAAGAGGTCCGTACGGACCAACCTTGCTTTTGGGAAGGAAATAAATTCTTTCCAGTGTTTGTTTCTTCCCCATTTCCCCATTTGCAGCCATTTTCGAGCTTTCTTCCCCATTTTCTCTAGGAACCTCCATTTTTGCCATGGATTCTTCGTACGTCCCTAGAATTTTGCCGAGGCTTTCGCAGGAGAGGCAAGCACACTTCCTTGAGCAGCTGAAAATGTGGATGCGGCGCCGTATGAGGCATCAGAGACGGGTTTTCGAGGTAAGGTTTCGTCTTTGCTCGATTTGGTCTTTTAAGGAGTTGGTTCCTGATTGGGATTTGTTGCGGGCTGCCGCGAAGTTCTGGGATGTTAGGAGGCATGTGTATTGTTTCTCCTACAATGAAATGGTGCCCACTTTTGAGGATTTTCAGGCTTTGATTGGAGGACCGGAGGTGGAGGCCATCTCGCTTCCTTTGATTGGTGGTGCTGCTGTGAGCGTGAAGCTTGCAGGCTTTCTTCGTACTTCGTTGGAAGAAGTGCAGTGGCATGATCCTTGATTCGGTTCATATTGACATTTCGAGCCGCCGGAGCGGTTCATGGTCGATGATGAGAGTGATGTCTCTTGGGACGCATTTGCCTTGTGCGTGACGGCGACGCTTTCCCGGGTCGCCTCCCTTGGCATTTGCGATGGTGCTTTGCTAGATGTGGCTGGGCACCGCAGAGCCGGAGAGGATATTGTCCCGTTGGTGCCGGGGGAGACTCTTCATGGTATCGACCGTCCGGCGACCGGGGATCGTTTCATGAGAGGGGAAGCCCCGCTTTGCTCACCTTGTGGCCGCGAGAGAGACTTCAGGCCATGCCCGAGGCTCCGACGTCGTTTAGCCCGTGGTCATTTGCTCGCCGACCTCTTGTGTTGGATATGGATCACCCGCCCGGGAGAGATGGATGGCACAACTTGGTACGCATCAGATCCGTTGGTGGGTTCCCCACCGGAGGATTGAGACTAGGAGGGTCTTTCAGAAGGGTCCTATGTTGTCGAGTTCCAGGTTTGTCTTGGTCCTCCTTCTATATTCCGTCGCTTGTTTCCGGCAGTTTGGGATGAAGCAGGAGCCTTTGTTGGGCTGGGATGACCTTGCTACTACGGAGATAGCTCCTCTTTGTATGGCGCCTCCGTGTGCTTTCTTGTATTTTCTCGAGGGTATGGAAGTATTCCGCTTCCCTCCCGTGGTGCTCCTTAGACGTCGGGAGAGTGTCGTATTGACGACTCGCACTGGCCCGGTATGAGCAAATGTGTCAAGGCCCCAAGTGGCTTTGGAGAGCGTGCGTGTAGCGATTCTGGGACCCGCTTGCCGTAGTAGCTATTGCCTTAGGAGTGCCGAAGCCCGGTCCGACCCTCGGGATGTGACGGGAGACACTTTGTTTGACTACGAGACTAGAGTTGACCGACCGACAGGGAGAGGTCCTCTTGGCTGCACTCGCAGGGAGGAGATCCGAGCCGAAGCACGGGCGAATGAAGCCCCGAGAGCGGCCGGATTGTTTGACTCTACGGGGAGGACCCCGATCTCTGACCGAGAGACGCAGAGTTGGTTCGCGCTGAGCGAAAGAAGACTCGCCGGGACGAGGGAAGAAAGGGAAGAATGGCGAGGGGACAAGCGCAGCTGGCGCGGAATGACCTCCCAGGTATCCATTCATTGCATTGTAAACACATTATTTGTTAAATGTATTAAGTCAGTTTTTAGCATGTTGTGAACTTGAGAGTAGACCGTGCTTGAACTCATCAAGAAATGTTGTAACCGTTAGTGATTTGTGATTTACTTTTAAAGCTTTATCGAGACGCAAGATCTCTTGTTTGCCTTTGTTTCTTTTGTGCACCTTGCTCGGCGTCCATCTTTGAACTTTTCGTTGCATTTGCGGACCGAAGGCCTGGGCCATGACGGCAATCCCCTTTGCTTAGGCTTTGTGCTTGGCCGAGAGGTTGAATGATCCCCGACAAGTCGTTTTGACGGTCTTTTCGTAGCTTCCTTGCCTCTTGTTGGCGTCGGGCTCTTGACCTCTTTTTGTAGCTTCGCTTGAGCTTCTTTTATTTTTGTTTTTTTTTGTGAGCCTTTGCTCGAGCTCTTTTTTTATTGTGAGCCCTTCGCTCTGAGCTTTTTTTTTTTTTCGAAGCGCGTGAAGGCAAAGACAAGCCCCCGGCTTCGAAGCGTACATGAGTCATGCTTGATGCCGAGCGACCCTCGGATGTCCTTTGATGTTGCCGCCGTCGTTTGACTTGGTCAAGGTGACGTTGGGCGTGCTCTTGAAAAGTGCGATAGCTTGATGGAGGTCTTGATTGACATTCAAACTTTTGACTTTTTTGTGTATTTTTAGACCGGACCAATTAAGGTTGCCTACGTTCCCTGACTAGAGGGCTCAGTCCGCGTAGTTCGACACTACATGGAGTGCCAAGAGATGCACGCTTGTTCTTCTTCAGCGAAGTATCTCGCGAAGTTTGCTTCCGTTGACCGGATTCAAGAAGCGGATTGCCGTCTAGGTCCTGTCGCCTTCATGGCACCTCCGGAGAAGATCTTTTGAACCACGAAAGGGCCGATCCATGTGGGTTCCCATTTTCCCAGCTGGGTTGGTTCGAGTGGGAGGCTTTTCTTTTCGAGTACAAGGTCGCCTTCCCCGATGTCTCGGGATTTGACTTTCTTGTCGAAAGCTCTAGCCATCCCGCTTTGATAGGCTCGGACGTGTTCCATGGCCTTTAGTCGTCGCTCGTCTAGCGTGAGCCAATTCGTCATGTCGGCTTGAGCCATTCAACTTCGTTGATGTCATTTTCCAAAGAAGACTCTGAGTGAGGGAATTTCCAGCTCAACGGGAAGGACTGCTTCCATCCCGTATGTCGTGGCGAATGGGGTTTCTCCCGTGGCCGTTTCCGACCGATGTGCGGTAGCCCCAAAGTGCAAGGTGCAGCTTCTCGGGCCAATCTCGTCCTCGGGTGGTCATTTTTCGGATGATCCGTTCGAGGGTTTTGTTTGCCGCTTCCACGGCGCCGTTTGTTTGTGGCCGATAGGGAGAAGATTTGTGGCGTGTGATCTTGAATTCAGCCAGCCTCGCCGAATTCCCCTCGAAGTGTGAGCCATTGTCCGATATGACCTCATTTGGGATGCCGTATCGCGCATGATGTTTTCCTTGAGGAAATGCGCGACCTTCGAGGTGAGTACCTTGTAGGACTTGGCTTCGACCCATTTGGTGAAGTAGTCGATGGCTACTAAGATGAACTCGTGACCGTTGCCGCTCGGGCGGAGCGATTTTCCCGATGACGTCAATTCCCCAAGTGGCAAAATGGCCGTGGTGTAGTCATGCAAGAGAGATCGTGGGGAGGTAGATGATTGAGGTTGGAGAACCGTTGACACTTGTCGCAGCTTCGGACAAAGTGGATGCAATCCGCCTCCATGGAGATCCAAGAGTAGCCCATCCTGAGAATGATTTGCATCAGGGCTCTGGCGTTCATGTGGGGACTGCAAGCCCCATTGTGGACTTCGTTCATGAACTTGTTTGCCTCTTCCCGGTTGATGCAGCGTAGGAGTGGTCCATGGTAGCGTTTCTTGTATAGCATGTCCCCGAGGATGATGAAGTGAGAGGCAAGGCGTTTTAGGGCCATGATGCTCTTGGTTTTGACCCCTTCTGTGTGTGGGTCTTCCTTGTTCATGAAGGTAGTTTCCGTTCTTGAGGTATTGGAAGATCCGGTTATACCATGGCTCATTGATGGGCTTAGGTTCCGGTTCGATCTCGCAACAAGAGGCGTGAATTTCCTTTCGTCCGACTTTGAAGGGTTTGATTGCTTTTCCTTCGTGGATTTCCACAAGTGAAGCCAAGGTGGCTAAGGCATCCGCAAACCCGTTTCGGTCTCTTGGCAAGTAGTGGAAGGTGACCTCTTCGAATTGTGTGATGAGGTCCTCCATGCAGTGCATGGTATTTTTGCAAGCCTCGGGTCTATGGTTTTCCACTTGTTGGAAACTTGGTTGATGATCGTGGCCGAGTCCCCATAAACTTCGAAGTTTCGGACATTCCTCTCGAGTGCGGCTTGTAGTCCAAGTCAAGCAGCTTCATATTCGGCGGCATTGTTGGTTACCTCGAAATTGAGCTTTATGGCGATTGGGGTATGCTCGTCCTGGGATCGACTCAAGAGCATACCGATGCCGTTTCCTTTTTGTTGGCCGCTCCATCGAAGAACAGCTTGCCATCGATTTTCGCCTTCGATTGCAAAGATTCCCTCGTCCGGAAATTGTGGTTCGGGGCCCCGAGCCTCATCGGTTGGGAAATCAGCCCGCTTGTTCACCCATTGCCCGTCCCCTTGATTGACTTTTGGTTCACGTACTTGATGTCAAATTCTGCTAGGAAGAAAGACCATTTGGCGAGCCTCATTGACAGAGATGGTTTGTCGAAGAGGTATTTGACCGGGTCCATTTTTGACACCAAGTGTACCGTGTGCGACTGCATGTAGTGCCGTAATTTTCCGACAACCCATACTAGAGCTGCGCAGGTTTTCTCGAGGGCTGAGTAATTGAGTTCGCTGCCTTGAAACTTTCGACTGACGAAGTAGATGGCGTTCTCGACTCGTGACTCTTTCTTTTCTTGACAGAGCATGGCTCCAACTGCGGTGTCTGGTCACAGCTAGGTATAGCAACAAAGTGGCTTCTCCTCGTGGGGAGGACAGAGAATCGGAGGACTCACAAGGTATGCCTTTATTTCCTCAAAGGCATCTTGGCATTCTGAGTTCCATTCGATGTCGGCGTTTTTCTTCATCAGTTTGAAGATTGGCTCGCACATGGAGGTCAATTGGTTGACGAAGCGGCTGATATACTGCAGGCGGCCCATGAAGCTTTTCACCTCTGTCTGAGTTTGTGGTGGTCTCATTTCGATGATGGCCTTGATCTTTTGAGGATCAACCTCGATGCCTCTCTCGGTGACCATGTATCCCAAGACCTTGCCTCGGATAACCCCAAATGTGCATTTGGCGGGGTTTAGCCTCATTGAGTGTTTTCGGAGGCGATTGAAGAATTTTCTCAGGTCTGTGAGGTGTTGTCCATCTGATCCCTTTGAGTGGATGATCATGTCATCGACGTACACTTCGATCTCTTTGTGGATCATATCGTGGAAGAGGGCGGTTGCCGCCCGCTGGTAGGTAGCCCCAGCGTTCTTTAGTCCGAACGGCATTACTGTGTAACAATAGGTTCCCCAGGGGATTGTGAAGGTTGTCTTTTCTTGGTCTTCTTCGGCCATCTTGATTTGATTGTAGCCGGCAAACCCGTCCACGAAGGACTTGACTTCGAAATTGGTCAGAGTGTCTACCAACATGTCGATGTTGGGTAGTGGAAAATCGTCCTTGGGACTTGCTTTGTTGAGATCTCGGAAGTCCACGCAACAGCGTACTTTTCCATTGGCCTTGGTGACCGTAACGATATTGGAGAGCCATGTGGGGTACTCGATCACCCTGATGAAGCCGACGCGGAGCATTTTTTCGATCTCTTCTTTGACTTGTAAAGACCATTCTGGCTTGATTCGGCGTAGCTTTTGCTTGATGGGCTTAGCCTCGGGATTCAAGGGAATCCGGTGTTCTACAATGTTAGGATCTAATCCGGGCATGTCTCGGTAAGACCAAGCGAACACGTCCACGTATTCCTTTCGAGCAAAGGCGCTCAATGCGTCTTGCTCGTGCCGGTGAAGAAACTTCCGATTTGCGTCTCTTTTGGCTCTTCGCCAGCCTCCCAAATTCACTTTGGTTAAAACCTCCTCGGCAATTGGGCCCGGTTTTTCTCTCGTTTGACAACATGCTTAAAGATGTGCTTAATGTATTGTTCGTTTAATGTGTCTCGCTTTCTTTATCAAGTGAATCGTTATTAACTCGTTTATGTGTTAGTTAATTTATCGGTTGTTAAATATGCAATGAGAGGATACTCGGAAAGATCGAAGCATTCATTAAGAGCATACGGGAATACATTATTGGCAATGAGTTCGTAATCTTCCGGCGTGAGGCCATCGGATGACTCGAGAGACTCAAATTCAAAGATAATGGACTCAGGATGAGTTTTGACACTAGACTCTAGGACTCGAGGGGTCGAGACCAAGTTGTTCGATCATGTCCTTTTTGGCCGGGCATGGGTCCGGAGAAGGTGGCCCAGCTTATTGAGTGGCAATGAGCTTGATAGGAGACGGGGTTGAAAGCCTTTGTGTCACCGTTCCCAATCATGGCTATCACAGAGTTATCGTAAACAAAATCGATCGATCCGGCATCTCGATTTCTTCATTGAAGAGCAGTGGAGCGGTGGCTCGTTCCAAGCATCGTCTCGCGGAGTCTTTTGCTTTTGTCTTGGGCATTACTAGCTCGAATGCACTCGTCCCGCTTGTTGAAGGCAGTGAATGTTGACAGAGAGTTTTTCGAGTTCTTACGCCAAAGAGGGGGTTTTCCCGAACCAAAATTCGTTGTGAATAGTGGTGGTCATGGATCCCAGAGAGGCGGTGTGTCGAGAAATGCTCTTTCGGACGGGATTTGGCTTGAGGCCTCCGAATTTTGCCAGTTCTGCCGGAGCTTGTCCATGGTTGTCGGCCAGCCTTTGTTTGGCGTTGATCGCCTCTGTTCCCTTTCCCCGGATCTTCTTCCAAGTTGCCGGCCTTCTTTGTGAAGTACTTGGTCATGTCGAAGCCGTAAGGACGAAGATCGGAGATTGCGTGCAAGCCTCTTTTGCTATCTGCGGAGCGTTTCCGTGCAACTCGCTTGTCCTCCGTAATGTGTTCGGGAGTAGGAAAGTATCCCAAGCCATGGAGGGTATTCTGTTCTTTGATATGGATGATTTGTTGGGTGCCCTGATGGCGTTTTCCCAAAGCCGAGCCCAGGATGTAGTTCATGTGCTTCATCATTTTCATCGGGGGAGGGATCTTATCCCAAATCAAAGGCGAGGTCTATGTGGCATACACAGGCCTTTGGGCTTCGATGGTGAACCACTGTTAGCATCATGCCATCATCATCGTGTTTGATCTCTAAGACCGGGACGCCGTTTGTGTCGGTCCTTTCGGTGACTACGCTATCACCCAGTAGATGATGGTAAGATCTGTTCCTTGGATGAACTTTACGCGCGATGGAGAGTGGATGCCACCCCATTGATGCAGTGTAGCCAAGGCGTCCCAAAATGGCAGTGAATGTGATCGGGATGTCGATGACTTGGAAATCCGTCGGGACCATTTGTTTTCCGAACCACGGGTTCAAGGTGGCTATTCCCAAGGCTGGGCGGGACGTTGAGTCGTATGCCTTGATTGCACGAGTTGAGGGCTTTAGATCGATCACTTTGATCCCTAGCGAGATCCATCATTTTGGATGGCGGGACGTTCATGGATGATCCCCCATCTACCAAAACCCGTGGGAGACGACGCTCGTCCGGTTGGGTTTGTTATGTAGAGAGGCTCATTGTGGTCGGCCCCAAATTTTGGAAGGTCGAGCTCTGTAGAAAGTGATGATATTCTTGTAATTAACGTTGCCAATCATCGAGCGCTTCATCGGGTGTCTTTGTGATGGGAACCGTAGTGCAGGCCGGGCTTTCTTCCAACTTGAGCTTGTGCGGGTAAGATGAAGTGAGTAAGGACAGTGAGATGTTAGCTTTGAGTACGCTTGAGGCGAGTTAAGACAGGATCTTGAGCCTTTGGGTCCAAGTTTTCGGCTTCTTTGGCGTAGGGCCCCTTTTCGGTTCGTGGCTCGGGTATGGCAGGCCTTTTGTACGCCGTGGAGGATTCATGGGATTTGACCGGAGCGTGTCGAACGTTCACTTACGGACTTATGGTTTTGCTTGTCTCTCCTATTTACGTAGTGGGAGGACCACGATTGGCGTAAGGCCGGTGCACATTTCAATTCGTTATTGTCATAGCTTTTGCTTGAAGCATCAATAGTGGCTTTGAGATCTTCCCAAGACGGGGTTGGATTATCCGGACCTTCGGGCCTTCGGTGGCGGTGCGGAGCTCGTCCCAGTGATCATGGAGCGAGACATTGCCATGGCCTTGTGCGAGCTAGGCTTCTTTGGAGTATATGACATAGTAGTCAAACTTTCACGAGGGTTCTCCAAGGGTTAGGCGTGGGATCACCGGATTCATACCTTTTTTCGATTTTGTTGAGAAGATGGCTTCTTCTTTCTTCGAGGACGGCCCTCGTTCATTTCATCTGGAATTCCATTTCCAGGACAAGCTGCTTTACTGTCGCGAGGCGTCCCACCGAGATGTGTTCGTTGTTCGGCGGTGGTACAGGGACCTCGGGGAGAGCGAATGGGCGAGGCCTTCCCCGGAGGGTCTGCGGCCTTATGTCATAGCTGCATGGCTCGTACGAGGGTAACGAGGTTGACCTCGGGGAGACAATGAGAGGCGTTAGAAACCGCGAGAGCGATCCACGGCTTTGGAAGCCCCGAGGTAGTTGGGTGGCTAATGTCCCGAAGTGGTGCATAGCATCTTCGATCCGAGCTTATTATTCACCTTGGCGTTTCTCAATAGTCATGAGGACACCGCCAAACTTCTTCCAATGTTGGGAAATTTCTCGGGGTAAGGTCCCATTCTCATCGTTGTTATCGCGACTTGGCCGTAGGGAATTAACGGTGTCCCGGTGACGAGCTAGGAAGGAAGTTGGACCTTGCGGCTTTGACACGGGAGACGGGTTCCGGGTACTCTCGATCACTCTCTGTTTCTTTGGAGGGGGTGACGGGCAAGGTTTAGACACAAGAATGGCCTCGCGGGATAAAAGGGGGAAAGCTCCCGTGGCATTCGGTTTCCGTTTTTTTTTTTTTTTAATTTACTTAAAACATGTTTTCTCGAGTCCTAGGTAGGTTGGAAAAGATTGCTCTTCTTTTTCGCAACTATGCTAGATCTGGGTCGGTGGAGACCATACGTGCGGCTATAAGCCCCTCGTTTTGCACACTGTATTTCGACATCCCGGGGTGGACGATCCCGGGCGAGGGTCCTATAGGGCAAGCGGTTTCCACCGGCCTAAAAGAAAAATTGAACCTAAGGACCAAGCTGTCATGTTCGTTTTGATGCGTTAGCCATGTGAATAGTGAACCGAGCCGGCCATGAGTTAAGATCGAGTCAAGAGTTCGGCATGACCTCTCTTTACCTTGCTTGTGTAAGGGATCCGTGACGTTAGGCGTTGGTGGGTCATATTGTCATGGGCGACGTATCAAAGGCGTGATGACATGGTGTCATGTGAGCATGGATGTATATCGGGACGGAACATCGTGCAGGTGTAGCTTCGGAAATCAAGATCGGAGTCGAGATTTTAGCATGACCTTTCATCGCTTTGGTTGCGCAAAGGGATCTTGAGTTCCGAGCCATGACTCGAAAAATGGCCGGCATGGTATATGTATCCAGCCGTATGACACGGACCGGGTAAAAGCCAACCGAGTCTGGACAGAGTGTGACTCAAGACTCAAATGTGCAGGGTTGACGCTTGGCTAGGATGGGATGTTTGGAATGATCCCGTGCGCATCCGAGAGGCCTAGGAAGACCAAACGGACTGCAACTGAGACCACTCCGGGTTAAGGGTTGTAGTGTGCGGTGTATCCGGCGGCGGTGCGCGTAGCGTGCGGTGTAATCGAGCGGCGGTGTGCGTAGTGTGCGGTGTAACCGAGGCGACGGTGCGCGTAGTGTGCGGTCTCTAAAATTCTTTTCGAGTAAAACGAAGTTTTCGAAGAATTTTAAATGTATGCATAGATGTATATTGATGCATTTTTTTTGTATTTTTATTTTTTTTGTAAAATAAAAAGTAAAAAAGTAAAGCACGTGCACACACACATAACAGTTAAAGAAAGGGGTAAAATGAAAGTTTGACCCTCATCATTGTTTTAAAAATCTTTTGTTTTTGTTTAAAAAGTTTTTAAAACAAAATTGTCCCCAGCGGAGTCGCCAACTGAAATTACCCGGGATCCGGCTCGCGCGCGGAGGCCCCGAAGCATCTCGCATTTGTCGCTTTTCGGGAAAGTCGCCCGGATCTGAGAGGCAGCGCGTTCGCGCCCCGGCATCTGGCTTTATTCCGCTTTCAGCATTTAGTTGGAGGTGTCTCGCCGTGTTTTGCTTTGTAGAGTCGCCACGCCGTTTTTATTATTAAGCCCAAAACATTAAAAAAGGGCATCAGTTTAAAAATAATAATAAACTGTTTTTGTGTGATGAGAGTTTGAGTTCGGAGGTCAGATGACTCCTCGGGAAGAGAATATTATAATCTTAGAGCTCACCCGAGTCGCCTCGTAAAAACGAGTCTTTCGGATACCCCTAATATTCTTTAACTGTTGTGTGTGTGTGTGTGTGCTTTTAAAAAATGCATGCTGTGTCGGATGTCTACATTGTACACTACGTATTGAAATGTATTGAAATAGTAATGGAAGGAAGCCTTACCAATGTTGGTTCGTGTCTGTCTTCCGCTGGGGAATAGTGTTTGAGGATGGAATGATGTTCCGGCACGGACCGGGATTGCTTCGGGAGGGGCCGGTTGTCTGCGGACAGAGTTTCGGCGTGAGTTGAGATATTAGGCTGCGTTCGGGCAGAGTTTCAGCGTGCGTTGGGATCGCAGGGATCACTCGGGCAGAGGTTTGGCGTGCGTTGGGGTGGCAGGAGTCACTCGGGCAGAGTTTCGGCGTGGTTTGGGATCGCCGGTTTGACTCGGAAAGAGCCGGGACGCCTCGGGAAAGACCAGGCAAGGCCTCGGAGTACCACGAGGGGCCTCAGAGTACCTCGAGAGTGCCTAGGGGCAGCGCGGGAGCATCGCGGGAGCGCTCGGAGAGGCTTTGGAGCACCACAAGGGAGCTCGGAAGGCCTCGGAAGGATCCGAAAGGGGCCGGAATTGCCCCGAAGGATCTTAGAGGGGAGCCTGAAGGCTAAGGGAGGAAGAGAGAAGAGGGAGGTGTGAAAAATGAGGGAGGGGGAGCCCTCTATTTATAGTAGGAAAAATCTGCAAAGAGGTCCGTACGGACCTCCCATGTTATCCAGAATTTTGGTTTTCCTCGATTTGAGGGAATATGTGATGATGGTGAATATTCTGGAATTATGATGTCCCCTATGCAAAGAGGTCCGTACGGACCATCTTGGCATGCAAAGAGGTCTGTACGGACCAACCATGCATGAGGGTAATTATTTTCCCCGGGATTTGAGGGAATATTGTGGACTTTAAGAGGATTTAGTAATTATTAAAGCAAAGAGGTCCGTACGGACTACTTTTGCTTTTCCAATTTTCTGAAAATTCTCAAAAGGTCCTTCTGTCCCTTTTTATCCCAGAAAGGCCCCTCCCTTGGTTTGGTTGAGGGTTTTGAGAGGGTTTTGAGTGTCATAGGTCTTCGAGACTGTGTTTGTGAGTCTGCGGTGTTTCCTGTGTGTTCGGCCGAGGGTGATCCAGATTGGGGTACTTACAGCAGCAAACACGTGCGATGCACGGCGATTATATATAGTCATGCATGTACTTAAATAGTAAATCGAAAGACCAAAGTGTGAATACTACTTAAACATTTCGAAATACTTCCTGAAACAAAACTTTCGTAGTAGATTTAGCACTTGAAGAACTATCATCTCTGCCGACAACAGTCTTTCCACCAAATAGTGTTTCACTTCTACTCGAATCAATTGGTGGGTGTGGCTTTACCTTCTCGAAGAGAATTCGGATCTATTGCTCCTATGTCCTGATGATTCTCCATAAGGCGGTGGTGATCCAGATCTATTGCTCCTATGTCCAGATGATTCTCCATAAGGCGGTGGTGATCCAGATCTGATCGAAGCTTTGGTCTGGCAAAGAGAAGGTGACCGAAGGTAGGGATGAGAGTGATGGCTAGAAACTGAGAGAGATAGAGGAACTCCGAAAAATATAATCGGCACAATTTCCAGAGAAGATGATCGGTGTAATCGCCGAAAAAAATGATCGACGTAGTCGCCAAAGGTGAGGGAAGGTAGAGAGAGAAAGAAAGAGTGTGTGTTTTGTGTATGTGGGGGGGGGGAGATCTGGGAAGGGTGGGTGTTATGGTCATGTTAATTTTTAGGCTTGATTTGTTAAGTTTTTAACTGGGGTTAGTCACGTGACTGTACGTGATCTAAATCAGTTAAAAAACTAACAACTGCGTCAAGGGAGTGAGAGCATTGGAAAAATTACGTACTTGATGAGGACATTGAACCAAAAATTATATAAGTGAGTACATTGAAAAAAGGTGAAAACTTAAGTAAGCAAAATAGCCTTTTTCTTAATGTCTCTACCCTTTTCTCTGTCAATATAAAAATAAAAACTACTCACGTTCATTCAATTTTTTTATTCTCATAACGAACTGTTTACTGAGATTGTTTAAACATCAAGAATTAAAAGCTAGTGTTGCACCTATGTATTGATGACTTCTTTCGGAAGAGATGCTTTACATGACATTAACTAATCGAGCCAAAATTGTATTTGGGTCAATTCAGTCAGAATCAACGGATCGAATACCTAGGTTTGCCTCAATCAAGCCTGATGAAAAAAAAGAACAAACAATAAACTAAGTCGGGACTCCACCGGCAAAGACCCTCCGGCATGAGAGTAAATACTGATCGAGAAAGAATAAGAAAAGAATAAGAAAAATAGAATTGAATAGAATAGACCTAATTTCGGGGTTATGATCTCATATTTATAGGTGATAGATTAAATAATCCTCTCAAGAGTAGGGATTTGAATTGAAGTTGGATTGGGAAAGTGTATCTTGACTCTTATTAGAGTCCTTCATAAACTGTATTCCTTGTATGGGTAGGAGTATCCGAGCACCAAGCCGCCACTGGGTAAAGGGATCTTCTCTCAAGAAGGCTGGATTATGTTGTTGATAATGTCTCTGGTGGTTAGGTGTTCTCGTGCTCGTTCTAAGAATGAGTTCACCCTTAGCCATTAAGTCGTCATTAATCTTTCCGGCTCGCTTCTAAAGGTAAAGAAGGATCTTGGTCTGAACTCACATTATTATATGAGGAGTCGAGTGGGCCTTTATGGGCTATATATGACCCCACCCTATCAAGTACTTGGGTTATTTCTTTCATTAACAAACAAGAAAAAAAAAGGTAATTAAAAATAGCACTACTAACAAAATCAATTGGTATGATTCACGTGATACTTTGTTTAATCATGTTTTAGATAATATTGGTTATTTGAGTAATTATTTGATAAGATTAGTTATTTCATTTGGTCTAAAATAAAATAACTGTCATTTTTAAACTAAATTTTTTTATTTAAAATAATTTTCGTTTTAGATTAAAGTATTCAAATTTCGCTTTAATTTTACATTGAGATTTGTTGCATTTTGTAACTTGTTATTGGATGAAGTAATGTAGGTTGGAGCGTCAATAATTAAGGATAAATTTAGATTTTTTTTTATTGAATTAAAGGGGTAATATCTAGCACTCAAATTTTTTTTATATAATTATATCAGTAGAAGAAAGAACTCTATATTAAAGCTAATGATTTGATTTTAGCTCGAGATTCACTTTCAAAATGATTTATTATTATTGTTGTTATTATTATTTTATATTCTTTTCATTAATATGTTGGAATATTTTATGGACTTTACATATACTAGTATAATAAATAAAGTCTTTGGGCACATAGACGTATGTGCACTATAAGTAATTATATATGTCACATTAAATATTAAAGTATTTGGGCCTAATAAAGTGATCTACTAAAGTTGAAGGGGGCTCAAGTCATCTTTTATAAGTATGGGATCTACAGTTAATATGTGTAGATACCTAAGGGGCCTAGTTGTTAATCTATGATGGGCTGGCTAACATACTAGGTCATTATAAATATAGGGTTATGGTCCCCAATTGACCTACCTAGGTTTTATTCTCTTGATTCCCATTGTCATCTGAATTTTAAGAATCCTAAGGATCAATTGGAAGGCAATAATCATTCATCAAGTCTTCATCAAGTATTCTTCAAATATTGCTATGGATTCAGGTTTATCTATCGTTCCATAATCTTTGATAACTTAAAGCATGATTATCCTAGAATAAATATTCCGCATCATTCTAAGGTTTATGTATAGTTAATTCCATCAAGTGGTATCAGAGCCGTAATCTTGCTTTGTTGTTGGAATTATTTGGATCGAATTGATTATGCTGTTTATGATTTAATTTGGCTGAACAAAAATTGCTTATGTTGTTTCTTTCTACTTCGTGTATTTCGAGTATTGTCGGAGGGTGTTGTGGATATTCTTGAATGACTAAACATTAAGTTACACCCTTTATATTCCCTACAACCAATTAAACTGATTAAAATTTACACCACCATTCCACGTTACCGGAAAAAGTATTTCCGGCTCTAAGAAAATCAATACTCGCCTCAAATACCGCCAAAGTTGTCCTACTTCGCTGCTATTTGGAAATTGGGAAATTCGTTTTATGATCGTGGAAGCAAGCCCTAGAACCAGCCGGATGCAGAAGGTAGTGGAGGGGTTTCTAAAATTGGTGAGCTCCATTCAATACTCATCGCCGGCATGGACAAGTGTTGTTGCCGGCGGGTTTGTATTTGTCAGTGTCACCCTATCCATGTACCTCCTTTTTTAGCACCTCTCCACCTACAAGAATTTGGTGTTTATGTCATATGTATTGTGTTTTGTTTTGTTTGTGATAATTATGTATTATTTGGATTAAGTAAATATTATTTATTGAAATTATTATTATGAACTTAATAATTTTAAATTTCAATAATAATGTTTAAGTTATGTCCATGTTTGAAATTACTTTGGATTCGTTTATTCAAACACATCTTGTATTTTATGTTATTAAATTTACGTAGCATGTTACCAAAGTAACCTCTCCTATGAAATTTTTTAATTTAAAATACATGATTATTTGAAGTTTTTTTTATTAGCGTGTTTGTTTTTCATGCGGGTAATGGTCGGCCCAAAGGAAGGCTATTATCTGGCAGAAATTCAAATTCGTTTGTGGAGATAAATATGTAACAGTTATTAAGTGTCCATGTGAACATTGAGTCGGTCCAAAGAAAGGCTTGGTATTTGACAGAATTTTACTGTTAATATTTGATTTCTACATCAAGAAAATCACTTGCAAGTTAATTTTCTATCCAAAGATTAAAATTAATGTTGCGTCGATTTTCTTGTAATGTGATAATATTAATTTCAAACATTTATCTGCTTAAAGTTATATGTGAGCTTATTTGTTTTAATTTTTGTTCTCTATTCAGTTACTTCATCAGCTTCTAATGTATCTGCTAACATCAACTCGATTCCCATGCTGAATGGGATGAATTTTAAGAGCTGAAAAGAAAATGTGCTGATTGTTCTGGGAGTTATGGATCTAGACCTTGCACTCAGGGAGCCAAAACCTGCTGACCTGACTAGCATGAGTACATCTCAAGCTAAGAAGGATATGGAAAAGTGGGAACGCTCAAATCGCATGTGTCTTATGATCATGAAGAAAAGCATCCCAGAATCATTCAGATGCGATATAGATGATGAGAAAGTTGTAATGACGTTCCTTACAGAGCTTGAAAAGCGTTTTGCTAAGAATGAAAGGGCGGAAACAAGCACGCTTTTGCGTAGTCTTGTTGCCATGAGGTATAAAGGTAAAGGGAACGTGCGTGAGTACATTATGGAGATGACCAATTTGGCATCTAAACTTAAGGCTCTCAAGTTCGAGCTGTCGGATGACATGCTTGTTCATATGGTTATGATCTCTCTTCCACCACAGTTTGGGCAATTTGAAGTAACATTCAATTGCCAGAAGGAAAAGTGGACTCTTAATGAGTTCATTTCATTGTGTGTGCAAGAGGAATCAAGGTTAAAGTCTGAAAAGACTGAGAGTGCTCACTTTGCGGCTTCCTCTTCGGGCTATAACAAGAAAAGGAAGGCTAAAAAAACTGCGGTCAATGAGCCAAAGAAAAAGCAACATAAAGTATCAAAGGGACAAGCTAAGGATTTAGCAACGTCAACGTCCAAGTGACAAGATAAGGATCCAGGTTGCTTTTTCTGTAAGGAAATGGATCATATGAAGAGAGATTGCCCTAAATACCACGCATGGCGTGTAAAGAAAGGTATATCTCTTGCTTTTGTTTGTTCTGAGGTTAATTTGGTTTCAGTGCCTAGACATACTTGGTGGTTAGACTCTGGTTCTTCTACTCATATTAGTGTGTCTATGCAGGGTTGCCTGAACTGCCGAAAGCCAAGTGATGCTGAAAGATTCATCTATGTGGGGAACGGCAATTCTATTGAAGTTGAAGCAATCGGAACTTTTAGATTATTATTAAAGTCTGGATTTTATTTAGATTTGTATGAGACACATATGGTACCGTCTTTTAGACGGAATTTGGTTTCCATTTCAGTTTTGGGCAATGAAGGATTTACTTGTTCATTTGCAAATGGTGAATGTCGTCTCTCGTACAATTCTAAGTTTATTGGATCTAGTACTTTGTCGGTTTATGATAATCTTTATATGTTGGATACTGTTGCTTCATATCATGAAAACCTGCATGTGGAAACACGTGGTACTAAAAGCAAATTTACTAACAATAATTCCATGTCATTATGGCACAAGCGATTAGGACATATATCAAAACAGAGAATGCAAAGGCTTGTGTCAGACGGAATTATTGAAACACTTGACAAATCAGATTATGAAATATGTGTTGAGTGTATTAAGGGAAAACAAACAGACAAAAGCAAATTAAAAGCTGAGAGAGCTACGAATGTTTTGGAATTAATTCATACGGATATATGTGGACCATTTCCTACACCCTCGTGAAATGGTCAAGAATATTTCATTACATTCATAGACGATTACTCTCGTTATGGTTACCTATATTTGATCCATGAAAAGTCACAGGCATTGGATATGTTCAAAAAGTTTAAGGCCGAGGTTGAAAATCAACATGGCAAAACAATAAAGAAAGTCAAATCTGACTGTGGTGGTGAATACTATGGCAGAAATGACGGATCAGGTGAACAATGTCCTGGACCTTTTGCTAAATACCTAGAGGAATGCGATATCGTCCCTCAGTACACCATGCCAGGCAAACCTAGCATGAATGGTGTAGCTGAAAGACGAAATTGAACTTTACAGGAAATGGTGAGAAGTATGGTTAGTCATACAACTTTACCAGACTCACTCTGGGGAGAGGCATTAAAGACTGCAGTTTATCTCCTTAACAGGGTGCCCACAAAGACTGCTAACAAAAGCCCTTATGAACTATGGACAGGAAAGAAACCTATATTAAGGCATTTACACATCTGGGGATGTCCGGCTGAGGCTAGGCCTTACAGGCCTAATGAAAAGAAGTTGGACTCAAGGACTGTTAGTAGTTACTTTGTTGGTTACTCTGAAAGGTCAAGGGGATTTAAGTTTTACGATCCCAAATCCAGAAACTTTTTTGACACGGAAAATGCTCAATTCTTTGAGGATGTTGAGCTTGTGGGGGGACAAGTTATAGATGATTTTGTCTTTGAAGAGGTTCCGGTTACCATTCCTCTTCCTACAATTTTCCTTGACCATGATTTGGATCTCAATCCTGATGTGGTTCAAGAACAAAATTTGGATCAAGAAGACATTGTCAATATCCCTCTAGTTGTCCATGAGGAACAAGCTCAACAACCTCAAGAACAAGTGCCTTTAAGAAGATCCACTAGAGAGAGACGAAGTGCCATTTCGGATGATTACTTGGTATTTCTAAATGAACAAGAGGTAGACATTGGTCAATTGGAAGATGATCCAATCAACTTTCATGAGGCCATTGGTAGTTCTAACTCTCAAAAGTGGATAGTCGCTATGGATGATGAGATTAAATCAATTAAAGACAATGATGTATGGGATCTTGTCCCATTGCCAGAAGGAGTGAAACCTATTGGTTGCAAATGGATATTTAAAATCAAAAGGGATTCACAGGACAATGCGGAAAGACATAAGGCACGTCTTGTTGCTAAGGGATTTACTCAGAAAGAAGGAATAGATTATAAAGAGACTTTCTCTCCGATTTCTTCGAAAGACTCTTTTAGAATCATCATGGCATTAGTGGCACATTATGACCTAGAGTTGCATCAGATGGACGTTAAGACTGCGTTTCTTAATGAAGACATTGAAGAAACAATTTATATGGTGCAACTAGAAATCTTGGTTTCAAAAGATTCAAAGGATATGGTATGCAAACTCAAGAAATTCATCTATTGACTCAAATAAGCATCCCGTCAGTGGTATTACAAATTTCATCAAGTTGTATTGTCATTCGGTTTCACGACAAATACAGTTGATGATTGTGTCTACCACAAGTTCAGTGGGAGTAAATATATTTTTCTAGTTTTATATGTGGATGACATCTTACTAGCCACAAATGATACGGACTTACTGCATGAAACTAAGAGATTTCTCTCAAAGAAATTTGAGATGAAAGATCTGGGAGATGCATCTTTTGTATTAGGAATTCAAATACAAAGAGATCGGCCTCAAGGTATTCTTGGATTGTCACAAAAGAGTTACATCAATAAGGTACTTAAGAGATTTGGCATGCAGGATTGTAAAATGGGTGACACCCCAGTGGCTAAAGGTGACAAATTCAATCTTGCTCAGTGTCCCAAGAATTAGATTGAATCTAAGGAAATGAATAGCATCCCTTATGCTTCAGCTATAGGGAGCTTGATGTATGCTCAGGTTTACACTCGCCCAGACCTAGCATTCATAGTTGGTGTTTTAGACAGATACCGTAGCAATCCTGGAAAGGATCATTGGATAGCAGCCAAGAGGGTCATGCGTTATTTACAGAGAATAAAGGATTATATGCTCACTTACAGAAAGTCGGATAGACTTGAGATCATTGGGTATTCGGATTCCGACTTTGCGGGATGCCAATATAGTCGTAAGTCTACTTCGGTCTACGTTTATCTACTTTGTGGAGGAGCAATTTCTTGGAAGAGTGTTAAGCAGACACTTGTTGCTACTTCTACAATGGAGGCAGAGTTTGTGGCGTGTTATGAGGCATCAAATCACGCAATTTGGTTGCGAAATTTTATCACTGGGCTGCGCATATTAGGTGGCGTTTAAAGGCCATTAAAGTTATTTTGTGATAATAAGTCGACAGTTATGTATTTTAATAACAACAAGAGCTCGTCTAAGTCCAAGCACATAGACATTAAGTATCTTGCTGTTAAGGAACGAATTCAGAGTGGAAAAATTTGTATTGAGCATATTGGGACTAACTCCATGGTCGCGAATCCGCTTACTAAGGGTGTAACACCGAAGGTTTTTCACGAGCACACTGCTTGTATGGGTGTTGTATCAATAGAGTATGCTTAGATTGAGTGGGAGTTTTGTATTTTGCTCTTACATTTATTGTTATAAGTATATTTGGTTTTTTCAGTTTTTGGTTAATGAAGTTATTTTGCACTCTGAATATTTGGTTGATCTCGAAATAAGGTTGGACTAGTTGAGAATAGACATGTGAAGATCACATTACATGTTATTCCATGCTACACATCCATACTTGATCCATGTCATTTAGTTGAGTTAATATATGTGACCACTGATGGGTCTAGTTGCGCTAATAGTGACGAAAACCTCTTTGATCCTTATGTTGATTTGACTAATGGACCGGATTGGTTTAAGATGACACAATTTGGTAAAGCATTGCTGTTAAGGTTTATAATGTGATATGCAATTAAACTAAGGTATTATACTATGTACATGTGTAAGTCCAAGTGGGAGATTGTTGGAATATTTTATGGACTTTACATATACTAGTATAATAAATAAAGTCTTTGGGCACATAGACGTATGTGCACTATAAGTAATTATATATGTCACATTAAATATTAAAGTATTTGGGCCTAATAAAGTGATCTATTAAAGTTGAAGGGGGCCCAAGTCATCTTTTATAAGTATGGGATCTACAGTTAATATGTGTAGATACCTAAGGGGCCTAGTTGTTAATCTATGATGGGCTGGCTAACATACTAGGTCATTATAAATATAGGGTTATGGTCCCCAATTGACCTACCTAGGTTTTATTCTCTTGATTTCCATTGTCATCTGAATTCTAAGAACCCTAAGGATCAATTGGAAGGCAATAATCGTTCATCAAGTCTTCATCAAGTATTCTCCAAATATTGCTATGGATTCAGGTTTGTCTATCGTTTGAATCTTTTGAAATCAAGGTTTCTAGTTGCACCATATAGATTGTTTCTTCAATGTCTCCATTAAGAAACGCAGTCTTAACATCCATCTGATACAACTCTAGGTCATAATGTGCCACTAATGCCATGATAATTCTTAAAGAGTCTTTCGAAGAAATCGGAGAGAAAGTCTCTTTATAATCTATTCCTTCTTTCTGAGTAAATCCCTTAACAACAAGACGTGCCTTATGTCTTTCCGCATTGCCCTGTGAATCCCTTTTAGTTTTAAATATCCATTTGCAACCAATAGGTTTCACTCCTTCAGGCCTGTCTATCGTTTCATAATCTTTGATAACTTAAAGCATGATTATCCTAGAATAAATATTTCGCATCATTCTAGGGTTTATGTATAGTTAATTTCATCATAATACTCTAATTAGTTTTTCTTTTCTTTTTTAAGTGATGAATTTTAATGGAGTTTTTATCAAAAACTAATTCAAAAAGATGTTATTTATTAAAAAAATACATATAAGTTGTGATATTACAAAAACTACTTTTCTTTTTTTTTCTTTTCTAAATTTTTTTATTTTAAACAACTGATAAATGCATTTATCACTGATTAATGCATTTATCAATTATTTGACAGATAAACGTAAAAAAATAAATAAAAAAGTTATTTATTTATAATATTTAAAGAGTTTTTTATAATATCCAACTTGTGTGATTTTATTTTATTTTAATTCATCTTTCAAAAGTACAAAAGTAGTTTTTGAATACATCTTTCAAATTAGTTTTTGATAATTGCTCAAATTTTAATTGCACAAACTAATGCATAATGAGACGTCATATCACGAATTCAGGTCAATGTAGAATTAAAGGGAGGTTAAAGATATACTCCCTTCGTCCCACACCAAGATTTCTTGGTGTGAATTTCACACTTTATAAGAATTTTTTTTTAAATATGTAGAAAATTAGAAGAAAAAGAATATAAAAGTTAAATGCGTGGTAGGAAATAGAAAAGAGAATATAAAAGTTAAAAATATTTAATAAGAGAGAGAATGAGTGGGAGAAATAGTAAGTTAATGATTGATTTTTTTGTAAATATGTTAACTTTATAAGGGTATAATGAATGATTTTTTTGTAAATATATGGAGATGATAAGTGTATAAATATATGGAAAACTTTTCATTTAAGAAAGGAAACCTTGAAGTGGGACGGATCAAAAGGAAAAGGTGGAACCTTAAAGTGGGACGGCGGAAGTACTAATTTTGTATAATATTCATTTTTATTTCGGATATACTTGAAAAAATTTCTATCAAAGAAACTCATGATATACTTTATTGAAACTTATTAATTGTCATAAATAAACTTTTAATCCAATCAATAACTTAATTTAAAAGTAGTTTATATTTAGAGCTGTCAATTCGGGAATACGGGACAGAACGGGACGAAACGAAATTATGTTGTCTCACAAGGGGAAGGGAACGAGATGGAACGGGACTAAAATACTCCGTTCCATTCCGTCCCATTTGCGGGACGCGATGCGGGACCCGTTGAAACCATATGAGCAAGGAAAGTTTGAATGATTCTGACAGGACCAGAAAAGATTTTCACTTGACAAAGGAATGTTGAGTCGAAGCCACGAGCCCCGACCGCATTGCATTTCCATCCATAAAACTAGCCTCCTGGATTGGGCTACCAAATTATGCTAGAACGTTAGACAAGGTTTTCATTAAAAGGCCAAAGATGGAATGTGAGTTTCTCTAAGGAACTCGAGATTTTCAAAACACCAAACTTTCTTAACAGACATGTGCAAGCTCACAACAAGGATGATTGGCTACATGATGGAACGTCTGAAATATTTGGTATATTTACAAGCAGGCCAAGGAGCAGTGCCCATGTACAATAAGAGTACACAAAATCGTAAAACAAAAACTCTGCCAAAAAAAAAACATGAGTCAGGAAGCAAGCCATTCAACCAAAAACGAAAGAACCTCCGCATCAAGTTCATTAAACTCTGTACCGAGTACTCCACTCCATCAAAACTCATTACAAAGCAACAATGAACATGGGAGGATATTCTGCTGCACTTTGAATTCTCCCTGAACTGTCACACCACCTAACTTTGACTTATTTCCTACCTATATATAAACTTGCTGATCAAAGTCAGACCTGCTGCAATACTTTTCGACAAAACCCCACTCTCCACCAAGGATTAGGAATCAAACCAAACCTCCATAGAGATGTACAGGGCTTAGTGAAATCCATACTGATAACACTGAAATCAGAGAGATATACAGGGCCGAGATATGCGGGACGAGAACGGGACGGGCGGGACCACACCATATTGTCCCGCGACGGGAACGGAATGAGACGGGACGGGACGAAACGGGATGGGACTAAAATACTCCGTCCCATCCCGTTCCAAATCTATTGCGGGACGGGACGTCCCGACGGGACCGTCCCAACTTGACGGCTCTATTTAGGTTACATGTGTTAGACAAAATTTTACAAAAGCACAAAAAGAGAAAAGATTACAATATATTAAATGACACAAATTGCAATAAAACATAGATAAAGAGAAAAAAACCGTAGGAAAAAATTTGTATGTTAATCTTCTTGATGTTGCCCGAGTCGTATGTAACACACTCTTCTTAAGATAAATTCACCCCCTCATCGAGTTGTGCTTGAGGTTGTTTTGGACGTTCGTCTTCCAGGATAAAACGGACGGACCAGACTATTCTTTCACACTAGAATCTCCGGCGAATCTCACTATGCTTGGACAAAATCACCATGGAAAAATTTCTAGGAGGCCAAAAAAAAGAAGTTGAACAAATTGCAAAGGGGAGGAGAAATATTGATGGAAAAAGTTTTTTTCATTTGTTGTGGGTTTCTCTAGTTATAGCTTCAACAACCAAGTCATGACTTTCCAATTAATCTTTGTATTAATATGGGAGTCATTACCTTGTATTCATGGGATTTAATTCCACACTTTGTAACCCCTAATCCCAAGGTAATGATCCCTATTAATCCCTCATTAATCTAGGAATCATGGGACATCAATAGTAGTGTTAAATTCTAAAATTTACACTTTAAATCCACCAACTTTGAGCTATCATATCTTTCTCATCTAATCTCAAATTGGACATCTAGATATACCATTTCAATGTTCACATGTAGTGGAACATGAACCCACAATAATCTATGCCAAATGAAAAACGATTCATGTAAGGAAAATACACAATTTCCTTTACACAGAACATATTTTTCCAACAATCCCCCACATGAAGGAAATTAATGACGAGTTTGGTGATAGAGTCCGGCAGACGAAAACTTGCATACGATAGGTGTGGGAATGCCCATTGAACCTTCGCTCGTACAAGCATATTTACTCTACTCGCAAGTCGATAGACGCGATGTCTTTGAATCATTATGCTTTTTGTGTAGCCGATCATATGCTTGACACAAGTATCGTCCTAACATAGTTCAATTCTCATAGCTATGTTCATTCATGGCCCTGAACATTTTTCCTGGTTCTGTGAGAGGTTCTAAGAATTGAGCCTCACACAATTCTTCTCGAAGCGGCTCCACTTCTCTCCCACATAGGTGATTTCTTAAGGTAACCCCGCATTACCCCACTCGAATTTTCAACGTGTAAGAATCATTAAAAGTCATATGCTTATCCTTGTCCTTTCGGGATGTCACTAATAGGATTAATGGACTTGGGGTTAATTCCTCCACAGTGACGCTACAAGTCTTTTAACAGTTAGGTGGTCCCATTGAATCTAATTTTTGGGATCTCCAGTCATCTAGATTGAATTTTCCGCCGTGTTTAACTTTTAAGAGGCTCAAGTCCCATTCCCCTCCGAATTTACAACTAACTCTCGATTTAACCATTTAGTTAATGGATCCGTTTATCATTTGACCGCACATAGTCAAATTAGCTGAGAGTAGTTTTCTAATGGTATCATGTCTTAGACATATATGTTTAGACTACCATTACACACATTGATATATGTCTTTTCAATCATAAATTGACTTTAGCAATATACCATCATGCTAACACAAGCTTTATCCATTTGATAACTGTTAACTCAAATTCATTTAGATCTCAGCTATTACATATTGATCATTTCAAAATTTCAAGAATATCCACCTAATGACTTGTTTAACAACGAGTCCATTAGTTTTTCTTGAATTTGAATCAACAGTTCAAATTGACTAGAATTTTTCTTAGTTAACATATCGTTTTTTGATTTAATTAACAAAGTGACGTAGTCACTCTTGTTTGAATTCACACAATCAAACATTTGATGTCGTTATCTTTGTACTTGTCTCACGTTATACAATGACTTTACAAACTAGCACATTTTCTTATAGGTTCCATTTCTTGAACCGTTTCAACACTTTGATCTAACATTCAAACTATCGTTTATTCACTTCCATGAATTTGACATCAATATTTGATTTTCATAGATTTGATTTTCTTTTGATTTTTATATATATTCAAACTTATTAAATCATATATAACAAACCAATATGCACAATTGTTATAAACATAACTTTTGAAACATAATCCACCATTTATTAACCAATTTCAATTTTTTGGTAATTGGACTTTCTACTTTGCGAAGCACCCCCACATTCACAAGTGTACGCAGGCCTACGTTTCCATACTTCATATGAACATCTCATTGTTTTCTTGGGGAAACCTTTTCAATAGGTAATTATTTTCCAAAATATACTCACCCCCACATTTTCGGGGTATTCCTAAAATTAGCAATAATGTCAATTTTCATTATTAACACCATTTGATCATGGTATACATTGTGGACACTTTGTTTCATTGCTCATAAACCTCTAAATTGTTCTATGTAAATTTTCTCTTCTAAATCGACATTTAGAAAGGTTATTTACATCCATTTGACGTGTTTCAAATTCTGCTATGCAACAATTGCAAATACAACTCTTTATTCTCGTGATGAGAGAATAAGTATAAAAGTAATCAAGTTTTCATTTTTCTTGCAATCTTCAATTACATGTCCAGCCTTGTACTCATTGATTGTTTCATTGGTCTTTATTTTATTTATGAAAATTCACTTATATGCTAGTGATTTACTACTCGGAGGTAAATCCACTAGTTTACAAGTGTGATTTTCCTAGATGGAACCAATCTCACTTTTAATGGCCTCTTTCCACAAAGATCATTCCAAAGAGCTCAACGTCTTTATAACTTTGTGATTCACTTTCTAGCATGGAGGTTAGAAAATCTGGACCATAGAATTTTCTTATCCTACCTCATTTGCTATGTCGAGGTCCTACCTCTTCTTCATCATTTTCTCATGATAAGTTTCTTCTTCTTCTATTGAATTATGAATCCATTTAAATGAGTTTGCCTCATCTCTTAATTTATACGTAAACATATTCTTAAAGAAAGAAGTGCTTCATGATTTCATTATAGTATTCTTGTATATACATTGAATCTTGAATTTATAAACAAGAAGGGCAAATTGCAAATAAGGGCCTGAAGTATGCACCCCGTTCGCGGAAAGGGGTCCGATGTTTTAAATTTGGCGATTTAGGGTCTCAAGTAACCAAATGTTGGCAATTAAGGGCTTTTTTAACGAAATCGTTAATTTCTGGGTTAAATCACCACGTGCGGGTCACGTGCATACTTCAGGCCCTTATTTGCAATTTGCCCATTTACATAATAATAATAAAAAAATAAAAGAAAAATGATAAAATAATAAAAAAATTAATAAAAAAATATTAATAATAATAATAATAATAATAATAATAATATTACTAATAATAAAAAATAATAATAATAAAAATAATAATAATAAAATAATAATAATAATAAAATAATAATAATAATATTAATAATAATAAATAATAATAATAATAATAATAATAATAATAATAATAATAATAATAATAATAATAATAATAATAATAATAATAATAATAATAATAATAATAATAATAATAATAATAATAATAATAACAAAACCCAACCACCGCCCAACTTCCTCCATACATTCCGACACACACTTCCCCTCCTTCCCCACCCAAACCCAACCACCGCCCAACTTCCTCACCCAGTCACCCCCATTCTTTCCCTCTCTCCCCCACCCCCATCATAGTGCCACCTTCGTCTCTCTCTTCCCCACCCCATTAAAGCCCTGACATTTCCCTCTCTCCCCACCTCCATTACAGCGGCATCATCTACTCCCTTCTCCCGCTCCCTTTCCTCCACCCTCCACCACTCACACCCAGTCCCCAATTCAACCTGTCTAGACCCTTATCTCTGTTCTTTCTCACGCCCCTCACTCACGGCAGCCCACCCCACCCCACCCCACCCCCACACATCACCGGTCAAACCTACCAACTATTTTTCCTCTCTAACTCCCACTTTGTCGACTACTTTCCAATCGCCACTCCGATGAACACAAATTTGATTGCTTTTTTACCACCTTCAACCCAGATCTGATTGTAAAAAGGTGGAGACGGGAGATTTGGGGGGAGGGTAGGCACTAGGCGCCAAGATGAGGATTTGATGGTGGTGGTGATTGATGATGGTGGTGGTGGAATGGTGGTGATGAGACGGTAGTGGTGGTGATGGTGATATGGTGGTGGGCGATGATTCTACCTCCGTTCAAAAAAAAATTAACATAAAAATATATATATTTTTATATTTTTATTTATTTTTTATTTATTTTATTTATTATTATTATTATTATTATTTTATTATTATTATTATTATTATTATTTTATTATTATTATTATGTAATTATTATTATTATTATTAATATTTTATTATTATTATTATTTTATTATTATTATTATTTCTTATTAGTATTATTATTATTATTTATTATTATTATTTTTTTATTATTATTATGTAAATGGGCAAATTGCAAATAAGGGCCTGAAGTATACACGTGACCCACACGTGATGATTTAACCAAAAAATTAACAGTTTCGTCAAAAAATCCCTTAATTGCCAACATTTGGTTACTTGAGACCCTAAATCGCCAAATTTAAAACATTGGACCCCTTTCCGCGAACGGGGTGCATACTTCAGGCCCTTATTTGCAATTTGCCCAAACAAGAATTCTATAATCACAACTATTGTAAACATACCCAACACATATGCAATCAATAGTATTTTACACAAACTACACTTAGTTGTGTTTTATCACTGTCTCTTTATTAAGTTGATTTCCAACTTTTTCTTTAAAGAGATAAGATTCAACATTTTCCTTTTTAGCAAGTAACGTTAAAGGTAAAACTTACATTTTACCATCATCTATGTGAATAATATTCACATCTCAAGCATCAATATGACTTGATTATAACTTCAAGCATATATTTAATAAGTCTTGTTTTGTATCTATTTTTACCATATAACGAGACTCAATCTCATATTGATCACTTGAACACCATTCCGTTTCATTCATTCAAACATCATGAATAACATTCTTGATGACATCACATTTGTCTCTCAAGACACAAGGTATATGTTCAACTATTTCAAACAAGTTTGGCTTTTAAAACAAGTTTGACTTTTCAAACGATTTTGACTTTTCACACAAGTTTGACAAACTTTGTCTTTGTATTAAGCATTTCGGCATGCTTCATCACATTTGCTTTCGCTACAAGAAATGTTAGACAACTTTTTCTCCAAAAGTTCTATTCTCATTTCCAACACAAAGACGAATAGCACACACCTCAACATTCATTTCTATTCATTTATGTTTGAGGTGATTTTAAAATATCTTCAAGTAGGAAGCAATTTCTCAATTATTGTCATCACTTGAGAATTTTACTCAACACCATCCATTCAACAAGGTTTTTATGAAAGACTGTTTTCACTTCTTCCATATGATTTTTTTCCCCGATTTATGGAGTTCACTATTTTAAAATCAAGGAAG
Organism: Adenophora triphylla var. japonica; assembly: GCA_022495995.1. Taxonomy (NCBI): domain Eukaryota; kingdom Viridiplantae; phylum Streptophyta; class Magnoliopsida; order Asterales; family Campanulaceae; genus Adenophora; species Adenophora triphylla. The sequence goes on along the minus strand of JAFEMH010000045.1, from coordinate 853,188 downwards.
CGGCTTACGATGATTTTCATTGTACCCGCATTCTCAATTTTATATTTATAGTCCAACGACTCTCACAAATCTATTGCCATTTTCTTGGTACTATACACATTTTATAATGAATCTGACAATTCATTAAGAATATAGTTTCGATAAAGAAAATTCACATGCTTCAACCGCACTCACGGCTTGAACATCCATCACATTTTCACCCAACTTTGTAGGATCTTCCAAAATAAACCTCTCTAAGTTCAAGGCGATCATGTAGAACATCTTTTGTTGCCATCACTTAAAGTCAAGGAGAACAAAATTTTCTAACTTCTCACTATAGTGATCCAAAATACTTGGAACAACCACATTCCATTAGAGATTTGTTTCCACACAAACCAAACATTGGTTTTAATTTTCAACAATTATAACTTTATTGTTACAAATATAACTCTCTAACTTAATTAGAGAATTAACTCCAAAAATAAATTGCTAATTCAATAGGAGAATTAACCCAATTTATTTCTTATAATCACTCATCTTTATAAACCTCTAAATTTCTCAATGAAATTATAGTTGGATGTTAATTATCCAAAACTTTAAAGGTCTCATCTTAAATTACCTCTAAATTAGAGAAAGTCACATTCTCTTTTTCATAATGCACAATTTCTTTTAGAAGTTCTCCTTCTAAATATTTTGTGTCATTTGTCATCATCAACATAATAGGATTTTACAACTTCCTTCAAGAAGTCCTATTGTTTTTATCTTTATGACATTAATCACATATTTCCACAATATGTTTTAACAACTTCTCCCAAGAAGCCCTATGATTTTAGTTCTTGTAACATTTGTCAATGTTCACAATAATAGAATTCAGCAACTTCTTTCAAAAAGCTCTATTGTTTTTATCTTTGTGACTTTGTCACTAATGACAATAATATGATTTAACAACTCCTTTCAAGAAGCCCTATCATCTTTGTCAATACATTATTGATAAAATGTAACGTTAAATACTATATCTTTTAACGTTCATCTTCTCAACATAGTTCCAACGAACTATTCGATTTTTCTCACTATGATTCTTGTGAACCATAAGAACGTTAAAGACTACATCTTTCAACGTTCAATTTCTCAATTTAGTTCTTACGAACTTTTCGATTTTTTTCACTATGATCTCATGAACCATAAGAGATATATCACCCATTGTATAAACACTAGAAGTGACATCGCCACAACTATTTTACACAAAATATTTCGATCTCCACCGTCCATATTGTTCTTCTATGAGATTAGAACCTGTTCACCAAATTTGAGCTCGATCCAATGGTTAACGAATCGAAAATTACAATTTTACCACACCTGGTCATTGCAAAAAAACTTGCTGAATTTTTCTTCCATCAGTCTCGTCCATCATTTTCTATCTTTTCTCCCGTGGCCGCCGCTCCACCGAATTTCTCAAATATGTAATCCTTTCTCAAATAGGAAATTTGTCTTAAGATTGTTAGACAAAATCTTACAAAAGCACAAAAAGAGAAAAGATTACAATATATTAAATAATACAAATCGCAATAAAACATAGACAAAGAGAAAAAATCGTAGGAGAAAATTTGAATGTTAATCTTCTTGATGTTGCCCGAGTCGTGTGTAACACAGTCTCCTTAAGACAAATTTGCCCCCTCATCGAGTTATGCTTGAGGTTATTTTGGACGTTCGTCTTCCAGGATAAAACGGACGGACCGGATTATTCTTGCACACTAAAATCTCCGGCGAATCTCACTATGCTTGGACAAAATCACCATGAATAAATTTCTAGGAGGCCAAAAAAATAAGATGAACAAATTGCAAAGGGGAGGAGAAAGATTGATGAAAAAAGTTTTTTTAATTTGTTGTGGATTTCTCTAGTTATAGCTTCAACAACCATGTCATGACTTTCTAATTAATTCTTGTATTAATATGGGAGTCATTACCTTGTATTCGTGGAGTTTAATTTCACACTTTGTAACCCTTAATCCCAAGGTAATGATCCCTATTAATCCCTCATTAATCTAGGAATCATGGAACATCAATAGTGGTGTTAAATTCTAAAATTTACACTTTAAACCCATCAACTTTGAGCTATCATATCTTTCTCATCCAATCTCAAATTGGACATTTAGATATACCATTTCAATGTTCATATGAAGCGGAACATGAATCCACAATAATCTATGTCAAATGACAAACAATTCATGTAAGAAAAATACACAATTTTCTTCACACACAACATATTTTTCCAACAACATGCACGACACATGTCTATTTAACTGGAAAAAAATTGAAGTCGTTAGTCCCATGTATAATGGATGCAACAAAAAACAAATTCAGGTATGTCAACAACAACAACAAAGCATTAGTCACAAAATAACTTGGGGTCGAATAATATTAATCCTCATAGGTTATAATCGTGAAAGAAAAGATGTAAGAAAAACACAATAAGTCAGAAGAAGAAATAGGTAGAAAAAAGAAAAATAAAAAATAATTAAAAAATGAAAAATAGGAAATGAAAGGAGAAGAAGAAAAAAATATAAATAACAATAATAAAAGAATAAATATATAATAAATAGAAAAAATGAGTTGAAATCTATATATATATAAAAACAAGATAGTGGTAATAAATGGGGGTTAGAGGGGCATTTTGGTCATTTCATACGGTGGCAAAATGGCAAAAAAGCCAGCTGAAACGACACGTGGCGCTGTGTGATTAGTTGGTTTTTTTTTATTTTTTTAAAACACTTTGGACACGTGTTGGCCTTATGGGGAGGGGCATTTTTGACATTTCATCGGCGAGTGAAATGCAATCTCCGACAATGGCGCGTGAAGCCTGCATTTTCCGTTTTTTTTTTTTTTTTTGCCACATGTCAACACACGAATGGCTGTCCGGTTTTCGAAAAAAATTAAATTATCCCATTTCTTTAACCTCAATTATTATATAATAAATTAATTTTTTCTTTTTTAATTTTTTCACCAAAATTCATGATTTTTTTTCCTCTTTAAATAGAGACTTCTTTCATTTTATTTGGACAAAGAAAACAATTCCTCTTTTTAAAATATACATTTGTTAATTATCCTTAACTAATTTTTCAATTTCTTTTGAGTGAAAATTAAGTAAGTGTAAACTAATTTTTCTAATTCTAAATGATAATAAAAAAATCACTTTTTTAAATAGAGACTATTTTTATTTGATTTGGACACATAAAAAAAATTATTTTTTTAAATATAACTTTCTTATAAATGATAATGATAATGATAATATGGGGTATAGGATAATGTGTTGGAAGGGGTAATATGGTTATTGAGTTTATTCGATACATCAACATTTTATTTAATTTATTTAAAAAAAATTGAATCATAGTAAATAAAGTATTAAGAAATACGAATATCGGGAAAGATGGTCATCATTTTTAAAAAATTATATTATAATAAATTATTTTTTCTAAAAAAAAAATTCACCAAAATTCATAACAAAAAATTCTCTTTACATAGAGACTATTTTCATTTGATTTGGACACATAAAAAAAAACCAATTTTTAAATATAACTTTCTTAATTATCCTTTGTTAATTTTCCATTTTAATTTTTCACTATATTTTTAGTCACAATTAATGAAGTGTCAAGTTTTTTTTTATTATACATGATAATGATAATAATAATAATTTTACTAATTATAAAAATAAATAATATAAAAGAAAATAAAATTTATGGGGTATAGGATAATGAGTTGGTAGGGGTAATGTGGTTATTTAGTTAATTCGATACATCAAACATATTTTTTAATTTATTTAAAATAAATTGAATCATAGTAAATAAAGTATTAAGAAAGACGAATATCGGGAAAGATGGTCATCATTTAAAAATAAATAGATTATAATAAATTAATTTTTTCTAAAAAAAAAATTTCTCCAAAATTCATAAAAAAAAAATTCTCTTTAAATAGAGACTATTTTAATTTGATTTGGACACATAAAAAAATCATTTTTTTTTAAATATAACTTTAGTAATTATCCTTTGTTAATTTTCCTTTTTAATTTTTCAATATATTTTTAGTCAAAATTAATGAAGTGTAAAGTTTTTTTTTTATTATAAATGATAATGGTAATAATATTAAATTTACTACTTATAAAAATAAATTATATAAAAGAAAATAAAATTGATGGAATATAGGATAATGAGTTGGAAGGGGTAATATGGTTATTGGTTTATTTTAGTTCAATACATCAAACAATTTATTTATTTTATTAAAAAAAAATTGAAGTATAGTAAATAAAATATTAATTACTTTTATTAAAAATTACCCAAATAAAGTGGATAGTAAATGATTTATTTTGTTTCTTATTTTTTTGGTGTAAAAAAAAATCAAGAATATAAAATAAAATAAAAGTGGTGGGATATAGGATGATGAGTTGGAATGGTGTTGAATTATATATATATATATATATATATATATATATATATATATATATATATATATATATATATATATAATAAAATATAATTGGATAGTAAATAATTTATTTTGTTTCTTAATTTTTATTGGTTAAAATTATGGGAGCCGTAAATTACACGGGCCTAAATAGCCACGTGAATGCATTTTTCTTTTTCATTTGATAATTTTAGTTTTGTATTTTTCATGGTATTTGTAGTTAAAATTAAATAAGTGTGAAATTTTTATTTTAAATAATAAATGATAATCATAATAATAATATTTTTACTAATCATAAAATGGTCATCATTTTTTAAAAATTATTTTATAATAAATTATTTTTTTCTAAAAAAAATTTCACCAAAATTCATAAATAAAAATTTCTCTTTAAATAGAGGCTATTTTTATTTGATTTGGACAAATAAAAAAAAACCATTTTTTAAATATAACTTTCTTAATTATCCTTTGTTAATTTTCCTTTTTAATTTTTCAATATATTTTTAGTCAAAATTAATGAAGTGTCAAGTTTTTTTGTTATTATAAATGATAATGATAATAATAATAATTTTACTAATTATAAAAATAAAGAATATAAAAGAAAATAAAATTGATGGGGTATAGGATAATGAGTTGGAAAGGGTAATATGGTTATTGAGTTTATTCGATACATCGAACATTGTATTTATTTTATTTAAAAAAAATGAATCATAGTAAATAAAGTAATAAGAAAGACGAATATCGGGAAAGATGGTAATCATTTAAAAAAAAAAAAAGATTATAATAAATTATTATTTTCTAAAAAAAAATTTAACCAAAATTCATAAAAAAAATTCTCTTTAAATAGAGACTATTTTAATTTGATTTGGACACATAAAAAAAAACCATTTTTTTAAATATAACTTTAGTAATTATCCTTTGTTAATTTTTCTTTTTAATTTTTCAATATATTTTTAGTCAAAATTAATGAAGTGTAAAGTTTTTTTTTTTATTATAAATGATAATGGTAATAATATTAATTTTAGTAATTATAAAAATAAATAATATAAAATAAAATAAAATTGATGGGGTATAGGATAATTAGTTGGAAGGGGTAATATGGTTATTGGTTTATTTTAGTTCGATACATCAAACAATTTATTTATTTTATTTTAAAAAAATTGAAGTATAGTAAATAAAATATTAATTACTTTTATTAACAATTAGCCAAATAAAGTGGATAGTAAATGATTTATTTTGTTTCTTAATTTTTTGGTGTAAAAAAAAATCAAGAATATAAAATAAAATAAAATTGATGGGATATATATATATATATATATATATATATATATATATATATATATATATATATATATAATAAAATATATATAAATATATAATAAAATATGAATTTTTATAAAAAAAACAATTTTATATTTATAAAGTATATATTTTATTTAATATAATAATAATTTATATATATATATATATATATATATATATATATATATATATATATATATATATATATATATATATATATATATATATATGTATATATATATGAGGGATTGTAATGAGTGTGAGTTTTGGTTTCTATTTAATAAGTGAGATGGGGTAATATGGTTATTGTGTTTATTTTAGTTCGATATATCAAACAATTTATTTATTTAAAAAAAATAATTCTTTTAAGCATAGTAAATAAACTATTAAAAAATTTGTCGATTTTTCTATTCTTCTCAAAATATTGTTTATTTATAAAGACGAATATCGAGAAAGATGGCCATCATTTTTAAAATTTAGATTGAAGTGTATGTCAATATAATAAGAAATAAAGATAGTATAAATTTGTATTTTAAAATAGGGAGATGAAGAAGTGGGTTGAGTTTGATGAGGAAGTGGGAGTTTGGGAAAATTTCTTTTCATTTAACGAAATTGTTAGTATTTTTTGTATTTTTTTTTCTCCTATAAATTAAATAAGTTACATTGAAAATAAATATCATAATTATGTTCATAATGAGTTAATCTAAATAAATATGACATATTTTTTTTTATGTACGAGCATGAGTTAATCGAAAGTTTCCATTTTAAAAAGAATGATATTAATTTTTATTAGATAACTGTACTTTCCTTTTTGTATGAACAAATATTTTGTTTTTATTTAAAATTTTCTCTTTATCAAAAAGAAATAAAATATCACCTTTTTTTAACTAGATTTTCAATCTTCACCTTCTTTTACTAATTTCAATAACTTATTTCGTATTTGATAAACAATTTCGTGTGTTTTACTTACTTTTTTAAATGATAAAATACTATAGAATTGTATATAGAGAAATACATATTCCTTATGGTTTTTGTTTATTCCTATTTTATTGTTTTTTAATTTTTATGTACTGACAATGTAGTCTTTATGAAAGTATTTCATAATGTATAAATTAATTGAGTTCTTGGTTTATTTTAGTTCAATTTTTGTCTTTTGAATATATAGTAAGGCCCCGTACATTGCACGGGAGTCAATCTAGTAATACATAACACCACGTTGAAGTCGTTAGGGTACTTTTGATGATTTTTTTCCTGTTAATAATACATAACACCACGTTGGAAATTAATGTGATGGTGTGCCACTAAGTATATACCATCATTTTCGAGAAAATATAATCTCACTTTATTTTTCATGTTTTGTGGTCAGTACTCATTTGAAAATTAGTAAAAAATTATGAATGCTTAATTATCTTAATAAAATTTTAATAATTATTTTTTATAATATTATTTGTAATGTATCAATAATAATTTTAAAAATTTCAAGTGATTAATTAAATATTAATAAAAATTTGGATAAATTTCAATTGTATTGACCAGAAAAGATGGTCGGAAAATTTTCAAGATGGAAAGAGTACATTATATCTAATCTAACCATAAGTGCTACCGACAATTTTTGGACCTAAAAAAGGCCAAAACATCATTATCTTTTTGCTTACATGCCCGATCCAATCAATGGCTCTTTATTACTTTAGTCCTTTCCATTTGCAAGAAAAGGATTGAAAGAAACTGGTATACTCCCTCCGTTCCCGCCGAGTGTACACTTATTTTTCTTTTGGTTCGTTTCAGTTGAGTGTAAACTATCAAAAATGGAAAAGGTTTTAATATTTTATATTCTTCATACCCCACCCACTCATTAACTCCACTCATTCTCTACCATATAATTTATTCAACCAACCTACTATTAACTCCACTCATTCTCTCTCTTCATTTCCTATCACACATTTTCATTATCTTAATAATATTTCTTAGTTTGCGTCCCCAAAATCTTGGTACACACTTGGGTGGGACGGAGAGAGTATATCCTTATATCTAGAAAGTGAAAGATGTAAAGAAAAACATGTTTCTAACCTGACCTAGCTAGAATATTTATAGAATATCTATCAATGCTTATAATTTGGATAATTTATATAGAAAGATACCATTTTTCATTGTAGGGGTCGGTGCAAATGGTCCAGGCTCAGGCTGAGTAGTAAATGATCAACTAGGTTTGAATTTTTTTTTCTCTTATCTCATATTTGGATCTGTTGGTGTAATGCCCTAGGCTTTAGTTATGTTTAACTGAAAACCGTTATGTATCATCTTTATCGTTTATGTTTATTATTTGATTATTATATAGTTTGCATATTTATTGTAATAATCTCCGTTCCTAATTATTAAGAGAATAATTAGTGTAATTGTCAATGGATAATCATATGATGATTATATGCATAGAGATGCACATTGAAATTATGGGTACTTGTTAGAGAACAAGTGACTGGACTTGACCCGTATGAGATTTATGTCATGGTCAAATGTCATAATTAAATCTCATATGGTGACACTTCATTTAGTGCAGACTTGCGAGATTATCATGACCTTACGCATGATGAAAGTTATGTTTGATTTTAGTCATACGGTATCTTAACACGATATCTATAAAGGCTATCTTTGGCATGATCGGATTCATGATGGGAAGGATGATAAGTCAAGATGGAATTTGTCCCTCGAAAGAGAGATGTTTTGCTTGGGCCCCTCGATGAGTGATAATGATGAAAGCGTGTGGCCACACCCCAATATGATTGGACTATCATTATACTCAAGATCGAGAAAGCATTGAACAAATACAAGTTGACGTAGACCATCACTTGTGTTCAATATAACATCGTGAGACAAAGGGATAAATGAAAGTGTACCATTGGAAACGTGAACTCTTACGTTGTGTTATTTGGGTAGACATAATGGCTTGCTAGAGTCCGCTTATGTCTTATGAGAGAAGCCGATATGATCGGACTCATTGCCAACATAATACAATCCTATTGGGTCACACACAAATAGAATGAATTGGTTGAACAGGAGGAAGAATGGTTGAGAGTTTACGTATCCGGCTATATATACCGCGCGACATATTAAGCCACGGCTTAATATACCGCGCGACATATCAAGCCCTACGCGGTTTGGATGTACTGTTCTCCTAATACGATTAGGAGACATATTCATACTATTGTAGTATAAATATGTGAGGTCCGTCGACCTAATTCCCTAGCCGAATTTTTCAATAGAAATTCACAATCAAAAGTCCTCTCAATATTCTTCCATAAGTTTTAGGAATCTAGCAATTCCCAACCCGAGAATTGTTCTCGACATTCATATTTGTGTGGATTACCAAAAGAGGGTCTTAGTTTTGTTCAAACAAATCAAAGACCTAGAGTTCAAATACGAAGATCCAAAGGAGTTGAAGATTCGAAGATTTGAAGATCAAAGTTTGTGATTACGAATCACATAATTATCCGTTCGATAGCTCAAGACCGGAAAGCAATTTAGGTTGGTAAATTCTATATCATAGCAATTCAATTTAATCGTATAGAACGGATCTTAGGGCTTGGGTTTTGTGTTAATTTTATGCTTAATTCCCGCGCGCATGGATCCATAAAACTCAACAGTGGTATCAGAGCCCCGTTCGTATGGTTAAGTTTGAATTAACATGCTAGAATGATTATATAAATTGTTTATATGTTCGTTGCATGTTTTTGTATGCGATAGAATTTTGATTGTTTATGTGAAACAATGTGAAAATCGTTTTCGAATTATGTTGAATTAAATCAGAAAAGGGTTGTTTTATATGATTTAATTGCATGTAATCCGAATTGATTGAAATCTGGAAATCCTGTTACTTGGCTACTTTAGTCGCGCGACATGATGAGCCATGAGGAATTCAGGTTATCTGGCCTGTTAGGTCGCGCGACATATCAAGCCTCTGGCTGATGTTGTCACGCGACATAATAAGCCAAATCTGGGCAGAATCAGTTTGTATAATTTTTCTGCTATTCTGTGATTGTGTTTACAATCTGAGATGTTTTATGTCTTAATCTGGATGCTATAAATTTCTGGAAATTGAGTTTATAGGGCTATGCTAGATTAATTCATTATTTATGCTTGCTTAATTAATTAAAAGGTGTTTATTTAATTGTTGCGTTGCATAATTTTTGAGTGTTCTTATGCTTGCTTAATTGTTTAAAAGGTGATTTTATTAATTAGTGCGTTGCATGAAGAACTGTTGTAATTCTAGAATGTTTTTGAACATTGAATTATAGTTCACTAATTGTTTATGAGAAACAAGTTAGTGTCTGATTGTTTATGAAACAAGTCAGTTTTACAAGTAAGAATTTTATTAGATGTTTAGTTGAAACATTGATTCATAGTTTCCTAATATGTTTAGACTTAGACATTGTAACTTTTGGATTTTATGATTGTTTATGGAAACAAGTCATAATTATGCGAAATTTAAAAGGAAACTGATTATTTATAAAAGGTAGTGATTATGTTGCCAAATCGGGTGATTTCTAATTGTGCATGACTAGGAGAGTTCTGTCTAAGGAAGAGTTGGTACTTAAGTAGTCCTTGTGGCTCACCTATCTTTCTGGGAACTTACCTGGTGCATGATTATGACTATCTTTGCTGATATGCTTATAATCTACCTTAAAGAACCTTCATTTAACTTTTAAGTTCTTTATGCCAATTCATGATTAAACACTTGAGACCACTCGGATAGTTTTGGGTGGGCTTGCCATAGCAAGGTACTTTGATTCTATTCCGTTTGCGAGCAAGATGAGGAAATGGTGGTTCCTATACGTTTAATATGAATGAACTTAATTGGGTTATCAAAATGGTTTTGGACCCAAGGCATAAGATGAGATTAAAATATGCTTAGACATATGATGTCTTAAATAAATCTCATAAAAGATCCTAAGAGTCATATATGATATGATTGATGTTTTCTACCTAATTTAGTTTAATCTTGAGCGGTGCGCCATAGCGTACTTGAGATTAAATTAAAGATGGATCTTAGTCCTAAGAGTCATATACGATATGATTGATGTTTTCTACCTAATTTAGTTTAATCTTGAGCGGTGCGCCATAGCGTACTTGAGATTAAATTAAAGTTGGATCTTAGCCCATTAAATACATATTATGCTTATTTGCATTGGAAGGTGTATGATTTAATGGGAGTATTTGTAAAATACATTATTTACTCTTAAATGATAAATGTGTTGATATTGATATGTGTTCATATAATTTGTATATTTTGTTGTAGAAGTAGCATTACATAATGATAATTGCGATTCGTCCTTATGAAGGACAAAGTTCGAAATGAATGATACAAATAATTTTGATTGGATCAAAAGCCTAAAGAATGGTTCTTAGGTAAATTTGTACGTTCATTACGAATCCGTTCCTATTGATCCTATTGCAAATGTTGCAAAGGGCAAATAAGGAAGCAACATTAGAAACATAGTGATGATTCTGACAATATTGCTTGCCTTATATTTGTCACCGTGTTTAAAGGCTCTTATGAAGAACCTTAAGCACATGATAACTATTCTTTTGTTCTAGCACACAAAGATAAAGGAAATGTTCCAAATGCAAACTAGGCAAAAGATATATGTTGTGGTGAAGGCTCTCAATTCATATGATGAAAGAAGGAGCAATCCGTAAATTGTGTTAATGGTTGACACAAGAAAAGGGTTCATAAAGGAAGGAAAAGAAGGTAAAGCAAAAGTTGCTAAACCTAGGACAAATGTTGTCAAAGCCGAAGAGGCTAAACCCAAAGTGTCTCAAAAGGATGCATTTTGCTATCATTGCAATAAGATTGTCATTGGAAACAAAGTTGCAAGGCTTATTAGGAAGGCCTAAAAAGGTGAAGAAGGGCAATATGATTGCTACTACTTCAAGTATCTATATGATAGATATTTTCCTTTCGACTTCTTGTTCTTGGGTATATGATACCGGATTGGATCCCACATTTGTATAAATGTGCAAGGAGCAAAGAATAGAAAGCGACTCAAATAAGGTAAATTAAACCTAAGCATGGGAATGGAGCAAGAGTTGCAACATTAGCCATAAGGGACTTATGAAGTCACTTTACCTTGTGAAGTAGTGCTTGTTTTGAACAAGTATGACTACGTTCCAGATTTGAGTAGGAGTATTATTTATGTTTCTTAAATGGATGATGAAGGATATAATTTTCTTATTTTCAATAAGAAGTTTTATATTTATTTAATAATATGCCTTAGTGTAATGCATATGTCATTAAATGGTCTTCATATCCTTGAAGATGAGAAACAAAATAATGTTGAAGATATCTATAATATAAATGGAAATCTAAACCGAATAATATGAACAACGCGTTCATATGGCATTGCCGGTTTGGTCAGATAAATAAGAAACATATATCTAAACTCCATTAACATGGACTTTTAGACTCATATGGCTATCAATCATTTGAGGAATGTTGATCTTATTTATTGAGATTATCGACCAAACCACCCTACACTAAAGTAGTGGGAGGGCTAGTGACTTATTGGTCATTATACATGAGATGTATGTGGACCATTAAGAAGCATTGCTAGGGGAAGATTTCGGTATTTCATCACATTTCGCTAAAGACTTATCTAGATATGACTATGTCTATCTGATGAAGTCCGAAGGTGAATCGTTTGAAATGCTTTGAACATTTCAAAGATGAAGTACAAAACAACTTGGCAAAACTATTAAGTACTTCGATTGGATCGAGGTAATGAATATTTGAGCCAAAAGTTTGACAATCATCTCAAAACTATGAAATCGTTTCAAAGTTGACTCCACCCGGAACACCACATTGTATGGTGTATCTGAAAGGAGGAATTGAACCTTGTAGGACATGGTTCGTTCGATGATGTGTCAATTAGACTTTCCTATTTCCTATTTCCTTTTGAGGATATGCATTAGAAATGATGCGGTTACACTGAATTGAGTCCTTACTAAATCGGTTCCTAAGGCCCCACATGAGATGTGGCATGGAAGAAAACTTAGTTTGTCTTTCATGAAGATTTGGGATTGCGAATCTTATGTAAAGAGACTTGTCTCTTATAAGTTAGCACCAAATCTGACAAGGTTATTTTCGGATATTGACTTTACAATCACAAAGAGAACAAAATGTTTGTTGCTCTATACGATTTGTTTCTTGAGAAATAGTTTCTCAATAAAGAATCTAGTGGGAGTAAAATTAATCTTGAAAGAAGTTCAAGAACCCGAAAATAATATGGAACCAAGAGTAGAGACAGAACCAAGTTCACAAAGGAGTTGTGAAACCGGTTCAAGATGCACAAGTCCATCATAGATTAGATAGGTTACGATCCGAACTCAAGAAATAGTGATTTCTCGTTGCGGAAAGTGATGAAGTGGAAGTCATTAAGAATGACGATCCTACTTGCTATCAAGAAGCGATATCCTCTCCTAATTTGGATAAATGGTTAGGAACCATGGAATCCAAATTACAATCCATGTTTAACAATCAAGTTTTGAACTTGATTGGACTACCTAAAAGTGTAAAAACTAAAGGGTGCAAGTAGGTCTTCAAAGACCGACATGGATGTGAAGATGTATACTTTCATGACTAAGGATTGTAACAAAGGGATTTAGGCAAATTCATAGTATTGACTATGTTGAAACCTTTTTCGCCAGTTACAATGTCGAAGTTTGTTAGATTTTCAATTGCCATTATCACATATTGTGACTATGTGATATGACAAATGGATGTCAAACGATTTTCTTTAAATGGAAAGATTATTAAGGATGTGTATAGTACACAACCCGAATAGTTTGATGATCCAAGAAACTCTAATAGAGTATGCATGTTGCAAAGATCCATGAGATGGGTTAAAGCAAGCTTAAAGGAATTGGAATCTTCGTTTTGATGAATTGGTCAAAGAGTTTGACTTTATCAAGTACGAAGATGAACCTTGTGTATGCATGAAATTCAGTGGGAGCATGGTATTATTTCTATTGTTTATTACAATGATATCTTAATCATTGGAAAAACAAGTTCCGATACTTAAGACTGTTAAGTCTTGGTCAAGGAAAGGTTTTTCAATGAAAGATGTGGGTGAAGCCGCTTACATCCTTGGCATCAAGATCTATAGAGATGGATCTAGAAGGATAAATTGGTTTAAGTCAAAGTGTTCACATTGACAAGATTCTTAGAAGAGTCTAAGAAGAGTAGCTTGTCAATGGGTCATGGTATTTCTCTTAGCAATACTCATTGTCTTAAGACAACTGATGAGCAAAAGGAAAATGAATGAAGTTCCATATGCTTCGGCATTTGGATCTGTCATGTATGCCATGATTTGTACTAGACCCGACGTCTCATATGCTATAAGCATGATGAGTCGATACCAATCTAATCCTGTGATGAGAACCATTGGATGGCAGTCAAGATGATCCTTAAGTACTTATAAAGAACTAAGGATACGTTCTTGGGATTTGAAAGATTGGAAGTTTAATCTTGTTGTAAGGGTTACATAGATGCTAGCTTCCAAACTGACAAAGTTATTTTTAAAATCGCAATTAGGATTTGTGTTTATGTTTATAAGAGGTGCAATTTTGATTGGAAGAGTTCCAAGCAGAAATTGTAGCCGATTCTACTACTAAGGCCATATTTTAGCAACATATGATGTAGCTGAAAGAGGGCAGTTTGGATCAAAAGTTCATTTAGTATTTTGGAAACACTCCAAGTGTTTTTCCAAGTATCACTAATCAGTGAAACTTTTGTTATGACTATAGTGGTGCCACTTGTGCAAACAATGGAACCAAGGTCACAACAAATGATCCAAACACTCACTTAGACGTTCTTCAAGGAATTCATAAAGAATGAGAAGACGTTAAAATATACAAAGTATCAACCGATGATGACATAAGGGATTCACTTACAAAGACCCTCGCACAGGCGGAAGCATGATGGTCATGTTAGATCCATGAGTATTTGATACATAAATGGAGCCTAGTGCAAGTGGGAGACTGTTGGTGTAATGCCCTAGGCTTTAGTTATGTTTAACTGAAAACCGTTATGTATCATCTTTATCATTTATGTTTATTATTTGATTATTATATAGTTTGCATATTTATTGTAATAATCTCCGTCCCTAATTATTAAGAGAATAATTAGTGTAATTGTCAATGGATAATCATATGATGATTATATGCATAGAGATGCACATTGAAATTATGGGTACTTGTTAGAGAACAAGTGACTGGACTTGACCCGTATGAGATTTATGTCATGGTCAAATGTCATAATTAAATCTCATATGGTCACTTCATTTAGTCCCTAGACCTGAGATTATCATGACCTTACACATGATGAAAGTTATGTTTGATTTTAGTCAAACGGTATCTTAACACGATATCTATAAAGGCTATCTTTGGCATGATCGGATTCATGATGGGAAGGATGATAAGTCAAGATGGAATTTGTCCCTCGAAAGAGAGATGTTTTGCTTGGGCCCCTCGATGAGTGATAATGATGAAAGCGTGTGGCCACACCCCAATATGATTGGACTATCATTATACTCAAGATCGAGAAAGCATTGAACAAATACAAGTTGACGTAGACCATCACTTGTGTTCAATATAACATCGTGAGACAAAGGGATAAATGAAAGTGTACCATTGGAAACGTGAACTCTTACGTTGTGTTATTTGGGTAGACATAATGGCTTGCTAGAGTCCGCTTATGTCTTATGAGAGCCGATATGATCGGACTCATTGCCAACATAATACAATCCTATTGGGTCACACACAAATAGAATGAATTGGTTGAACAGGAGGAAGAATGGTTGAGAGTTTCTGTATCTGGCTATATATACCGCGCGACATATTAAGCCAATGGCTTAATATACCGCGCGACATATCAAGCCCTACGCGGTTTGACAGCCTGTTCTCCTAATACGATTAGGAGACATATTCATACTATTGTAGTATAAATATGTGAGGTCTGTCAGACCTAATTCCCTAGCCGAATTTTTCAATAGAAATTCACAATCAAAAGTCCTCTCAATATTCTTCCATAAGTTTTAGGAATCTAGCAATTCCCAACCCGAGAATTGTTCTCGACATTCATATTTGTGTGGATTACCAAAAGAGGGTCTTAGTTTTGTTCAAACAAATCAAAGACCTAGAGTTCAAATCTGAAGATCCAAAGGAGTTGAAGATTCGAAGATTTGAAGATCAAAAGTTTGTGATTACGAATCACATAATTATCCGTTCGATAGCTCAAGACCGGAAAGCAATTTAGGTTGGTAAATTCTATATCATAGCAATTCAATTTAATCGTATAGAACGGATCTTAGGGCTTGGGTTTTGTGTTAATTTTATGCTTAATTCCGCTGCGCATGGATCCATAAAACTCAACAGTGGTATCAGAGCCCCGTTCGTATGGTTAAGTTTGAATTAACATGCTAGAATGATTATATAAATTGTTTATATGTTCGTTGCATGTTTTTGTATGCGATAGAATTTTGATTGTTTATGTGAAACAATGTGAAAATCGTTTTCGAATTATGTTGAATTAAATCTGTAAAAGGGTTGTTTTATATGATTTAATTGCATGTAATCTGAATTGATTGAAATAGAAATCCTGTTACTTGGCTACTTTAGTCGCGCGACATGATGAGCCATGAGGAATTCAGGTTATCCGGCTGTTAGGTCGCGCGACATATCAAGCCTCCGGGCCGATGTTGTCACGCGACATAATAAGCCAAATACGGGCGTAATCGGTTGTATAATTTTTCGCTATTCTGTGATTGTGTTTACAATCCGAGATGTTTTATGTCTTAATCTGGATGCTATAAATTTCTGGAAATTGAGTTTATAGGGCTATGCTAGATTAATTCATTATTTATGCTTGCTTAATTAATTAAAAAGGTGTTTATTTAATTGTTGCGTTGCATAATTTTTGAGTGTTCTTATGCTTGCTTAATTGTTTAAAAGGTGATTTTATTAATTAGTGCGTTGCATGAAGAACTGTTGTAATTCTAGAATGTTTTTGAACATTGAATTATAGTTCACTAATTGTTTATGAGAAACAAGTTAGTGTCGATTGTTTATGAAACAAGTCAGTTTTACAAGTAAGAATTTTATTAGATGTTTAGTTGAAACATTGATTCATAGTTTCCTAATATGTTTAGACTTAGACATTGTAACTTTTGGATTTTATGATTGTTTATGGAAACAAGTCATAATTATGCGAAATTTAAAAGGAAACTGATTATTTATAAAAGGTAGTGATTATGTTGCCAAATCAGAGCTGATTTCTAATTGTGCATGACTAGGAGAGTTACCGTCTAAGGAAGAGTTGGTACTTAAGTAGTCCTTGTGGCTCACCTATCTTTCCGGGAACTTACCCGGTGCATGATTATGACTATCTTTGCCGATATGCTTATAATCTACCTTAAAGAACCTTCATTTAACTTTTAAGTTCTTTATGCCAATTCATGATTAAACACTTGAGACCACTCGGATAGTTTTGGGTGGGCTTGCCATAGCAAGGTACTTTGATTCTATTCCGTTTGCGAGCAAGATGAGGAAATGGTGGTTCCTATACGTTTAATATGAATGAACTTAATTGGGTTATCAAAATGGTTTTGGACCCAAGGCATAAGATGAGATTAAAATATGCTTAGACATATGATGTCTTAAATAAATCTCATAAAAGATCCTAAGAGTCATATATGATATGATTGATGTTTTCTACCTAATTTAGTTTAATCTTGAGCGGTGCGCCATAGCGTACTTGAGATTAAATTAAAGATGGATCTTAGTCCTAAGAGTCATATACGATATGATTGATGTTTTCTACCTAATTTAGTTTAATCTTGAGCGGTGCGCCATAGCGTACTTGAGATTAAATTAAAGTTGGATCTTAGCCCATTAAATACATATTATGCTTATTTGCATTGGAAGGTGTATGATTTAATGGGAGTATTTGTAAAATACATTATTTACTCTTAAATGATAAATGTGTTGATATTGATATGTGTTCATATAATTTGTATATTTTGTTGTAGAAGTAGCATTACATAATGATAATTGCGATTCGTCCTTATGAAGGACAAAGTTCGAAATGAATGATACAAATAATTTTGATTGGATCAAAAGCCTAAAGAATGGTTCTTAGGTAAATTTGTACGTTCATTACGAATCCGTTCCTATTGATCCTATTGCAAATGTTGCAAAGGGCAAATAAGGAAGCAACATTAGAAACATAGTGATGATTCTGACAATATTGCTTGCCTTATATTTGTCACCGTGTTTAAAGGCTCTTATGAAGAACCTTAAGCACATGATAACTATTCTTTTGTTCTAGCACACAGCATAAAGGAAATGTTCCAAATGCAAACTAGGCAAAAGATATATGTTGTGGTGAAGGCTCTCAATTCATATGATGAAAGAAGGAGCAATCCGTAAATTGTGTTAATGGTTGACACAAGAAAAGGGTTCATAAAGGAAGGAAAAGAAGGTAAAGCAAAAGTTGCTAAACCTAGGACAAATGTTGTCAAAGCCGAAGAGGCTAAACCCAAAGTGTCTCAAAAGGATGCATTTTGCTATCATTGCAATAAGATTGTCATTGGAAACAAAGTTGCAAGGCTTATTAGGAAGGCCTAAAAAGGTGAAGAAGGGCAATATGATTGCTACTACTTCAAGTATCTATATGATAGATATTTTCCTTTCGACTTCTTGTTCTTGGGTATATGATACCGGATTGGATCCCACATTTGTATAAATGTGCAAGGAGCAAAGAATAGAAAGCGACTCAAATAAGGTAAATTAAACCTAAGCATGGGAATGGAGCAAGAGTTGCAACATTAGCCATAAGGGACTTATGAAGTCACTTTACCTTGTGAAGTAGTGCTTGTTTTGAACAAGTATGACTACGTTCCAGATTTGAGTAGGAGTATTATTTATGTTTCTTAAATGGATGATGAAGGATATAATTTTCTTATTTTCAATAAGAAGTTTTATATTTATTTAATAATATGCCTTATTGTAATGCATATGTCATTAAATGGTCTTCATATCCTTGAAGATGAGAAACAAAATAATGTTGAAGATATCTATAATATAAATGGAAATCTAAACCGAATAATATGAACAACGCGTTCATATGGCATTGCCGGTTGGTCGATAAATAAGAAACATATATCTAAACTCCATTAACATGGACTTTTAGACTCATATGGCTATCAATCATTTGAGGAATGTTGATCTTATTTATTGAGATTATCGACCAAACCACCCTACACTAAAGTAGTGGGAGGGCTAGTGACTTATTGGTCATTATACATGAGATGTATGTGGACCATTAAGAAGCATTGCTAGGGGAAGATTTCGGTATTTCATCACATTTCGCTAAAGACTTATCTAGATATGACTATGTCTATCTGATGAAGTCCGAAGGTGAATCGTTTGAAATGTTTTGAACATTTCAAAGATGAAGTACAAAACAACTTGGCAAAACTATTAAGTACTTCGATTGGATCGAGGTAATGAATATTTGAGCCAAAAGTTTGACAATCATCTCAAAACTATGAAATCGTTTCAAAGTTGACTCCACCCGAACACCACATTGTATGGTGTATCTGAAAGGAGGAATTGAACCTTGTAGGACATGGTTCGTTCGATGATGTGTCAATTAGACTTTCCTATTTCCTATTTCCTTTTGAGGATATGCATTAGAAATGATGCGGTTACACTGAATTGAGTCCTTACTAAATCGGTTCCTAAGGCCCCACATGAGATGTGGCATGGAAGAAAACTTAGTTTGTCTTTCATGAAGATTTGGGATTGCGAATCTTATGTAAAGAGACTTGTCTCTTATAAGTTAGCACCAAATCTGACAAGGTTATTTTCGGATATTGACTTTACAATCACAAAGAGAACAAAATGTTTGTTGCTCTATACGATTTGTTTCTTGAGAAATAGTTTCTCAATAAAGAATCTAGTGGGAGTAAAATTAATCTTGAAAGAAGTTCAAGAACCCGAAAATAATATGGAACCAAGAGTAGAGACGAGAACCAAGTTCACAAAGGAGTTGTGAAACCGGTTCAAGATGCACAAGTCCATCATAGATTAGATAGGTTACGATCCGAACTCAAGAAATAGTGATTTCTCGTTGCGGAAAGTGATGAAGTGGAAGTCATTAAGAATGACGATCCTACTTGCTATCAAGAAGCGATATCCTCTCCTAATTTGGATAAATGGTTAGGAACCATGGAATCCAAATTACAATCCATGTTTAACAATCAAGTTTTGAACTTGATTGGACTACCTAAAAGTGTAAAAACTAAAGGGTGCAAGTAGGTCTTCAAAGACCGACATGGATGTGAAGATGTATACTTTCATGACTAAGGATTGTAACAAAGGGATTTAGGCAAATTCATAGTATTGACTATGTTGAAACCTTTTTCGCCAGTTACAATGTCGAAGTTTGTTAGATTTTCAATTGCCATTATCACATATTGTGACTATGTGATATGACAAATGGATGTCAAACGATTTTCTTTAAATGGAAAGATTATTAAGGATGTGTATAGTACACAACCCGAATAGTTTGATGATCCAAGAAACTCTAATAGAGTATGCATGTTGCAAAGATCCATGAGATGGGTTAAAGCAAGCTTAAAGGAATTGGAATCTTCGTTTTGATGAATTGGTCAAAGAGTTTGACTTTATCAAGTACGAAGATGAACCTTGTGTATGCATGAAATTCGGTGGGAGCATGGTATTATTTCTATTGTTTATTACAATGATATCTTAATCATTGGAAAAACAAGTTAGATACTTAAGACTGTTAAGTCTTGGTCAAGGAAAGGTTTTTCAATGAAAGATGTGGGTGAAGCCGCTTACATCCTTGGCATCAAGATCTATAGAGATGGATCTAGAAGGATAAATTGGTTTAAGTCAAAGTGTTCACATTGACAAGATTCTTAGAAGAGTCTAAGAAGAGTAGCTTGTCAATGGGTCATGGTATTTCTCTTAGCAATACTCATTGTCTTAAGACAAGCGATGAGCAAAAGGAAAATGAATGAAGTTCCATATGCTTCGGCATTTGGATCTGTCATGTATGCCATGATTTGTACTAGACCCGACGTCTCATATGCTATAAGCATGATGAGTCGATACCAATCTAATCCTGTGATGAGAACCATTGGATGGCAGTCAAGATGATCCTTAAGTACTTATAAAGAACTAAGGATACGTTCTTGGGATTTGAAAGATTGGAAGTTTAATCTTGTTGTAAGGGTTACATAGATGCTAGCTTCCAAACTGACAAAGTTATTTTTAAAATCGCAATTAGGATTTGTGTTTATGTTTATAAGAGGTGCAATTTTGATTGGAAGAGTTCCAAGCAGAAATTGTAGCCGATTCTACTACTAAGGCCATATTTTAGCAACATATGATGTAGGCGAAAGAGGGCGGTTTGGATCAAAAGTTCATTTAGTATTTTGGAAACACTCCAAGTGTTTTTCCAAGTATCACTAATCAGTGAAACTTTTGTTATGACTATAGTGGTGCCACTTGTGCAAACAATGGAACCAAGGTCACAACAGCGATCCAAACACTCACTTAGACGTTCTTCAAGGAATTCATAAAGAATGAGAAGACGTTAAAATATACAAAGTATCAACCGATGATGACATAAGGGATTCACTTACAAAGACCCTCGCACAGGCGGAAGCATGATGGTCATGTTAGATCCATGAGTATTTGATACATAAATGGAGCCTAGTGCAAGTGGGAGACTGTTGGTGTAATGCCCTAGGCTTTAGTTATGTTTAACTGAAAACCGTTATGTATCATCTTTATCATTTATGTTTATTATTTGATTATTATATAGTTTGTATATTTATTGTAATAATCTCCGTCCCTAATTATTAAGAGAATAATTAGTGTAATTGTCAATGGATAATCATATGATGATTATATGCATAGAGATGCACATTGAAATTATGGGTACTTGTTAGAGAACAAGTGACTGGACTTGACCCGTATGAGATTTATGTCATGGTCAAATGTCATAATTAAATCTCATATGGTCACTTCATTTAGTCCCTAGACCTGAGATTATCATGACCTTACACATGATGAAAGTTATGTTTGATTTTAGTCAAACGGTATCTTAACACGATATCTATAAAGGCTATCTTTGGCATGATCGGATTCATGATGGGAAGGATGATAAGTCAAGATGGAATTTGTCCCTCGAAAGAGAGATGTTTTGCTTGGGCCCCTCGATGAGTGATAATGATGAAAGCGTGTGGCCACACCCCAATATGATTGGACTATCATTATACTCAAGATCGAGAAAGCATTGAACAAATACAAGTTGACGTAGACCATCACTTGTGTTCAATATAACATCGTGAGACAAAGGGATAAATGAAAGTGTACCATTGGAAACGTGAACTCTTACGTTGTGTTATTTGGGTAGACATAATGGCTTGCTAGAGTCCGCTTATGTCTTATGAGAGCCGATATGATCGGACTCATTGCCAACATAATACAATCCTATTGGGTCACACACAAATAGAATGAATTGGTTGAACGGGAGGAAGAATGGTTGAGAGTTTACGTATCCGGCTATATATACCGCGCGACATATTAAGCCAATGGCTTAATATACCGCGCGACATATCAAGCCCTACGCGGTTTGACAGCCTGTTCTCCTAATACGATTAGGAGACATATTCATACTATTGTAGTATAAATATGTGAGGTCTGTCAGACCTAATTCCCTAGCCGAATTTTTCAATAGAAATTCACAATCAAAAGTCCTCTCAATATTCTTCCATAAGTTTTAGGAATCTAGCAATTCCCAACCCGAGAATTGTTCTCGACATTCATATTTGTGTGGATTACCAAAAGAGGGTCTTAGTTTTGTTCAAACAAATCAAAGACCTAGAGTTCAAATCTGAAGATCCAAAGGAGTTGAAGATTCGAAGATTTGAAGATCAAAAGTTTGTGATTACGAATCACATAATTATCCGTTCGATAGCTCAAGACCGGAAAGCAATTTAGGTTGGTAAATTCTATATCATAGCAATTCAATTTAATCGTATAGAACGGATCTTAGGGCTTGGGTTTTGTGTTAATTTTATGCTTAATTCCTCTGCGCATGGATCCATAAAACCCAACAGGATCGACTAGCTTTGAATGTAGAAAAATTAGGCTCTTTGTTGGAATGGAGGTTTAGGGTCAAGAAACGGAGCAAATAAGTCAAAATGGAGTCTAAAGCCCATGCGCTCGAATCAAGCGGGCGCATGGGCATACAAGGCTCCCATGCACGTGTTAGGAAAATCTATAATACAATAGACATCCAAGTAACCGCCATTTGACTTGCACATAAAGAGGGGCTGAGATTAATTCTTCCCATTCTCATCTAACGGCCCAAATTAATCCCGACTTCCACCTTCCCACTCTTCTCCCTAATAACTGCCATATACTAAAACTGCCTGCTTGCAGTTCTTTCCCCTCCCCCTCCATTTCACACCGTTTCTCTTTTCACTCTTGCTGACAATCTGAATATTTCTATTGATTGTTGCCGAAAATATTTATAGAGAGAAGAAGCCTGCGCCTGGGAGTAATTAATCTTGGCAGCAACGCCCCATTTAATACCCATTGAATCCCTCAACCTCAATACCGCCAGATGATGGATTGAGGGGGGGGGGGGGTGAGACTCGATTTTGTATGGGTTCCAAGATTCGAGCTAGGGTTTGGGCGAAGTTGTAGTTACGCTATCAGGCAATTATTATTATCTCATGTCAATTTTCGTTTATTCTATGATTACATCTATGCCAATCAGATTTGAATTTTGGTGTTGTATTAGTTACTTTGAGATTTTCAGGAAGTTTGGGAGATATTGAGATTTTAGGTAGTTTAATGGATTTTTTAAATAGAGTTTAATTTGTTGTGTATGTTAGTTTGGATTGGATGTTCAAGAAGGCAATTTTGAGAGCACTGAAATCTGTGATTCAAATCCGACAGCAAGAATTCGTATTCAACAACAAATTGGCCATTAAATCCGCCGAATCTTGAGAAAATTGGAGGAGTTGAAGGGCGGTTTGTGAAGAAACAAACTGGGTTGTGTGGGTATTTTGAGTTCGGTTTGGAGGAAGAATTTGTTTGGGTTTGTGGCTACGAAGCTTACTCCGGTCATCTTCTCTACTTCCGGTGAGATTCCCGGCCAAACTCCGGCGATAACCCACAACTTCGTGGCTGAACGAGAATCCGGCCACTTCCATTATATCCGGTGAATAATTGCGAGATTTTGTTCAAGTTTGATGGGTATAGAAATTCTCACGCAAGGTATCTATTTATTTACCTTCTACGAACCGAATTGTGGTTATTTCATTTTGTTTGCCATTGGGATTTGGTTGTTGTTCTTGTGACTTTTACTACTTGGGATTGTGATTATTTGGATTGTGTTTTGATTGATTATTGATACCTTATCTTTGTAAATTGGGTATCACTAATGCTTAACATGATTCCATAGTGGTGTTTAGTAATGGATCATCTTTGTAGAAACTACTAAAACCCTTTTGTGATAACGTGATATTTTGTTCAACTTTTTGCAGGAAAATAATTTATTTGCGAAGAAACATGTACATAGAATACTGTTATGGTTGACCATCATAATGGATCCAATTCTTACTGAGAGAACAAAGAGATTGCACACTCCTTTATCACTTTTTTTTTTTTTTTGATAAATTGGTGTTTTGATTATCTGTAAACTTTACATAGTGTAATCAATTTATAATGGTACATATTTTTATTATTATATATGTTTATTTAGGTTCCTTATCACTTGGTGGCTGAGGAGGGAAAATTTAATGTTCATGGGTTTAATCTAGGTGGTTTCAGTCGCATAATTGTAAAGGCTCCGGTTTATATTCTTTATTTGATAATCTTTGAATTAACTTTGATTGTGAATTGTTTTACAAGTTTTAAATCAATTTTTTCTTTTTTAAGTTTTGTTTGAAAAATAAAAAAGTGATATGGTAGGGTATGTACAACCAAAAGATTCGAGAAAAATAAAACATTCAACATGGTGAATGACAAAGAAAAACATGGTGAATGACAAAGAAAAACATTGAACATGGTGAATGACAAATTAATCCCGACTTCCACCTTCCCACTCTTCTCCCTAATAACTGCCATATACTAAAACTGCCTGCTTGCAGTTCTTTCCCCTCCCCCTCCATTTCACACCGTTTCTCTTTTCACTCTTGCTGACAATCTGAATATTTCTATTGATTGTTGCCGAAAATATTTATAGAGAGAAGAAGCCTGCGCCTGGGAGTAATTAATCTTGGCAGCAACTCCCCATTTAATACCCATTGAATCCCTCAACCTCAATACCGCCGGATGATGGATTGAGGGGGTTGATACTCGATTTTGTATGGGTTCCAAGATTCGAGCTAGGGTTTGGGCGAAGTTGTAGTTACGCTATCAGGCAATTATTATTATCTCATGTCAATTTTTCTGTTTATTCTATGATTACATCTATGCCAATCAGATTTGAATTTTGGTGTTGTATTAGTTACTTTGAGATTTTTCAGGAAGTTTGGGAGATATTGAGATTTTAGGTAGTTTAATGGATTTTTTAAATAGAGTTTAATTTGTTGTGTATGTTAGTTTGGATTGGATGTTCAAGAGGGCAATTTTGAGAGCACTGAAATACGTGATTCAAATCCGACAAAGAAGAATTCGTATTCAACAACAAATTGGCCATTAAATCCGCCGAATCTTGAGAAAATTGGAGGAGTTGAAGGGCGGTTTGTGAAGAAACAAAGCTGGGTTGTGTGGGTATTTTGAGTTCGGTTTGGAGGAAGAATTTGTTTGGGTTTGTGGCTACGAAGCTTACTCCGGTCATCTTCTCTACTTCCGGTGAGATTCCCGGCCAAACTCCGGCGATAACCCACAACTTCGTGGCTGAACTGCAGAATCCGGCCACTTCCATTATATCCGGTGAATAATTGCAGATTTTGTTCAAGTTTGATGGGTATAGAAATTCTCAAGCAAGGTATCTATTTATTTACCTTCTCTGAACTGAATTGTGGTTATTTCATTTTGTTTGCCATTGGGATTTGGTTGTTGTTACTGTGACTTTTACTACTTGGGATTGTGATTATTTGGATTGTGTTTCAGTTGATTATTGATACCTTATCTTTGTAAATTGGGTATCACTAATGCTTAACATGATTCCATAGTGGTGTTTAGTAATGGATCATCTTTGTAGAAACTACTAAAACCCTTTTGTGATAACGTGATATTTTGTTCAACTTTTTGGTGGAAAATAATTTATTTGCGAAGAAACCTGTACATAGAATACTGTTATGGTTGACCATCATAATGGATCCAATTCTTACTGAGAGAACAAAGAGATTGCACACTCCTTTATCACTTTTTTTTTTTTTTGATAAATTGGTGTTTTGATTATCTGTAAACTTTACATAGTGTAATCAATTTATAATGGTACATATTTTTATTATTATATATGTTTATTTAGGTTCCTTATCACTTGGTGGCTGAGGAGGGAAAATTTAATGTTCATGGGTTTAATCTAGGTGGTTTCAGTCGCATAATTGTAAAGGCTCCGGTTTATATTCTTTATTTGATAATCTTTGAATTAACTTTGATTGTGAATTGTTTTACAAGTTTTAAATCAATTTTTTCTTTTTTAAGTTTTGTTTGAAAAATAAAAAAGTGATATGGTAGGGTATGTACAACCAAAAGATTCGAGAAAAATAAAACATTCAACATGGTGAATGACAAAGAAAAACATGGTGAATGACAAAGAAAAACATTGAACATGGTGAATGACAAAGAAAATGCTACGTCAACGCACTTTTAGCAGTTACTATCCCCGTCTTAAAATGAATGTCCAAAATTTTAAAATTTACTCTTGATCTAATTGAGATCAATTTTTTTTTTTTTTTTTAAACTCATTTTGGTTATGGTGAATGACAAAGAAAATGCTACGTCAACGCACTTTTAGCAGTTACTATCCCCGTTTTAAATTGAATGTCCAAAATTTTCAAATTTACTCTTGATCGAGATCATTTTTTTTTATTTTTTTTTAACTCATTTTAGATGAAGGTAGTAGTATAGAGAAAACACTGATGAGATAAAGAGATATTTGAAAAGTGTCCGTATGACTTTTTATGTGCAAAAAATGATTTATGTGATTCTTTTTCTATATACAATAGAATGTAGTCAGGTGTAGGGTTGAATAGGGATTAGTTGATTTTCAATTCTCTGTTTTCAACTCACAGATTATTCACTAATATTTCATTGTTTTTTATTACTATTATTTTGACATTTTAATTTGTCTTTAGCTTACTTAACACATGATTTTTATTCTTAAACTCACAATTTCATTTTTGTAAGGTGTTTTTGATTAGAGAAGTTCTAGAAAATTACTTGCTAATGAGTTAAAGAGAAAGAGGAAAAGGTCTGATTGGGGAGGGAAGGGGTGGCCCTCATTTGTGTTTTTCTGTAAGAAATCATCTGTATTCTATCTTTTAAAAGTATTTACTAAGGTATATTCATGTTAGATTATCTCATTTATTGAATGACTTGAGTGGAGACAGAGATATTCATGGATCAATCGAGATAAAAAATAAAATAAAAAAATCATGGTTAGGAAGGAAGACAGAAATATACTTCATAAGATGAAGTCTCTATCTGTCTCTCACATGTTCTTTTAGATTCGAATGATTTTAATTGTATGTATATGAACCAATTACTCACTGCTTTGACAAATAAATGTCTTGGAAAGATGATGAAAGGTAGTTTATGGTGAGTAATGGAATGGCTTGAAATAATGAGAAAGAGAGTATTTAATTGGGTGAGGATATAAGTGGAGGTACTGACCCGTGCGGTCCGCACGGGCTCAGAGTACTAGTTGTATGTAACAATAAATAAGGCTTTTCTTGAGTTTAATGAAATGACAAATAATAAATGTACCATAATAATAATTAACAGGGCAGGGAATAGACATAAATAATAAATACGAAAATTAAATCAAACCGAATAAATATAGGAAGTCGAGTCTTGTGTTGGACACAATTTTCGCAAGAAGATATTGTCCCACACTGGTGCTAACGGTTTCAGGTGGCAATCTTCTCTCAAGATAAAATGACTTATTATTATTGATAGAAGCACTTCAAATCAATAACTCGGCGAACGCAACTGTGTTTGACACCTCCAGACTTTGAAGAAGATTTATGCAACAAGATGAATTATTTTCTAACAGATGTTGTTAAGAATTCCGTTGAATTCTATGACTGAATTCCAAATTCAGTTAGATATCTAACCGAGTTTGTTAACTCAGTTAAATATGTGAATCAGTGATCCTTGTGTGAAGAGAGAAGTGATTGTGAATAATTGAGTGAGTTTGACAATCTGGTGGGGGGTTTATATAGTTTATGAAGAGATTTGGTGCCTTTTGGGAAATAGGCACAAATTGCACCTAGTGAGTCTCAGCCCTTGGATCAGATTCTGGATGAAGGGTGGAGATCTGCTGGTTCGACCCAGCAGCCCGACCCGTCTGTTCAAACAGACGCGGGTCGCGCCCTTACCCATCAGCAGCCTGTTCGAACCATCACGACCCATGGCCTAATCCGAACCGTCTCCAGCCTCTATGGGCCAAGGCAAATTTACTCGATCCAACTGCCACCACCCATAGTGGCGGCCCATTACAACCGAACCTAGCCCAAGCGCCTAAGCCCACAACCGCCCATTCCGCTCTTCGCGGTTCATTTGCCAATTTGAAGCTAGTCAAAAATTAGCACTATTGGACCACTAGTTGTAGGATGACCCAATGGTCCACTTGGTTTGCCCAAGGAGATAACAACTTGATGACTCCTTCCTTGGATGGTTTCACTTAAAAACAAGCATTACTTTCCTTCATAAACTCATTTCATTTTGCATATTTTGAGCATTAATTTCTCATTCACCACAAATTGGTTTTGAGAAAGTAAATATATCAAATTAATCTACTCCAAATGTAGATTATTAATATGCATTCAATTTTTATTTTCCTAAAATGAAACCTTATGAATTTTTTGGTCAAAAGTCGGTCAAACCTCACTTTTCCAAAACCAAAATTCCAACAATCCCCCACATGAATGACAAATTAAATGCATGCATGAATGCAGACTCGTCTGAAATTTTCGGCGAACCATTATTGCATTGGGATAGGTAGCTTGTGGCCTTGAACCTTCCCTAGTAAAATACTATCGGATATACTAGTCATTCAGTAGCACGATGCTTTGAACCGGTGACTGTATAGTGTATACCAAAACAATAGTACTCACATAATAATAGCTCTAACACGTTTTGTTCTCACGTTTTTATCCATTTCGGCCTTGGACCGTGCTTGATTTCATAAGTGTTTCATTTGAAGCGGTCTTATTACTTCTCACTTATATAGGTGATCTCCTATAAAGAGTAACCTGCTATACTTCACCACGTAGGTATAAGAATCATTAAAAGCTTTAAGCTTACCCTCACCACACGTCATCAGGATTTTGCTTTTAGCATTTGATGGCTTCCGAGAATAGGTTATAATAGGTTTCAAGTGCACTATTAGAATATCCATAATTTAGTTGTCTCATTGAACCAAGGGCCTGGGATCTCCATTTATCAAGGTCGAGTGTCCACTATGAATTTCTTTGTTTGTGTGGGTTTTAACCTCATTCCCCTTACCAAACAATTTGATCTCCTATTCATACCCATTGGTATGCGGATCCGATTTTTGACTTCACTCATCCGATATGTGATAGTCCTAATTGATATCAATTGTCTTATGGTATTATGTCTTTTGACCATTATGTCTAGACATACCATATTGTTCTATGCCTTTTCCTATTTCTCATTGTCGTCACAATACTTTAGGACACGTAGGCATAAACTTATTCCAATAAGGAATCTTTTCCAAGAATTCATTAGACCATTCTGCTTTCCTTAAGCGTTGTCTAAAGCTATTAACTCAGATTTTTTATTGAATCGAGTTATCCATTTTGTCTTGGAAGACTACAATGACACTGCTCCTTCATCTATTGTGAACACATTT
The DNA here is from genome assembly GCA_022495995.1 of Adenophora triphylla var. japonica. NCBI lineage: Eukaryota > Viridiplantae > Streptophyta > Magnoliopsida > Asterales > Campanulaceae > Adenophora > Adenophora triphylla. Next base: position 823,307 of record JAFEMH010000045.1, on the reverse strand, counting down.
TCACTTTGGAGTTTATTTGTGTCTGATATTCAATAAGTATATCCCTTTCATACTATTTGGAATATCTAATGTATTGTAATCCGTAATCACAAGGATATCTTTATGTACTCTAAGTACCATGATTGATTACTATTCCATTTTTTCATTTAGACTTTTAGTCTTTCTAGGATGATTAGTCTTCTGGGTGATCAAATTATCTTAGCGGTCAGTTTCTTTGAGTGGTCAGCATCTCTGTACAGGTCCGACTTCTCGAGTTGTCAACATCTCTAAGTGGTCTGACTTTCCGAGTCTATCTTCTAGAGTATGCCTCTCAAGAATCTACTTTACAGGATCTACCTCTCAAGAATCTACCTTCTTAGACTTCTCAAGAATCTACTTATTCGAGAGTATATCTCATAAGAATTTATCTAACTCTCTTGACTCTACCATTTAAAGAGTCTATCATTTTAAGAATCTATCTCTTCAGATTCTATATCTCGAGAGTCTATCTTTCGAGATTCATTTGTCAAGAGATCTGCCTTTTCAGATTCACAAGTCCGTCACATTGTGAATGTGTGCCCAAAATTTTGTTTGTTGGAATTCACGCGAGTTTGAAGACATCCGAGTTATTTGAAAAACGGAGTCGCCACGCCATTTTGATTACCTCAAAACTTTGAAAAAAAGGTTTTATGGGTTCGGAGGTTAAGTTACCCCTTGGGAAGAACGTTTGGCGTTCACCCAAGGTGCCTTGCCGGAGCAAGTCTCCCATGATTTCATTAATCGTGTTTGCTTGCGTGCTTTCTTGTGTGCATGTGTTTGAGAGTAAGGGGGGGGAATGTCCCAAGTTGTCTTCCGGACGTACAAACCATTTGTTGGTTGTCGCTCGGGATTTCTTGGAATTTATGTATTTGGGATTATGATCCCGTCCTCATCTTATGACTTGTGATCATCGCATTTTAACCTCGGGACCCTCGGGACTTGCGTGATCGAGAGAATGACTCTCTTTTGGTCAAAGATGAGGTTCTTTAGGAAGGAATGTCCTTAGCCCATCAATCCTACGCTTTAAGACGGTCGAGCTCGTATAGAGGCTTCATACTCATTCTTAAGCGATAATCGGAGATATAGGGTTCAAGGTTATCCTTTTATAAAGAGATATGGAACCTTTAATGGAAGGAACGATGCAAAGATGAGAACTTTTACACCGGTCCGTTCCAAGGTTGCTAATGGGGACATGGGGGAATGCATGTACAAATGATACTTTAGTGAAAAGATGGCATTTTTGGAGTGTAAAGAATGTCTTTTGGTTGCAAGGGATGCCTTTTCGTGCAAAGAAAAGATTTTTATGTAAAGAATGTATTTTTATGTTGGAAAATAGCATTTAATGCACAAATGATGCATGAAAATGGCAAAGAATCATATTTGAATGCAAAGTATGCATTTTGAGTATGAAAATGAGTTTTTAAATGCAAAAGATGCATTTTTAATGTGAAAAGGGGTTTTTTGAGTGCAAAGGATGCACCATTAAAGCAAAGATGTCATTTTGGTGAAAAAAAATATCCTTTTAATGCAAATGATGCTGCTCTGTATGCAAATGTTTTAGTTTAAATGCAGATTGGTGCATTAGAAAAGGAAAACATCGACAGAAAAAAAGATAAGGAGTACGCAAACCGGCTATGTATGTCGCGCGACATAGGCTGCCTATGTCGCGTGACATAATAAGCCATTTTGCAGAAGCCTAAACAACTGAGATTTGCAGAGGTAACAAGGCACCAAAATGGTCAAGTTACTTCACAAACAAATCTCAGAGAGCATGTTTATTGATAATGAACACTTCAAGAGGGTGTGGATATGAGGGATCCACACTCATCTTGAGTGTTCATGCAAAACCAAGTCAAAACAGAGATTTTATATGAAATGTAATGAAATAAAATGTGGATCTGGGTAATATGAAGCTAAAGCATGCAACTTTAATCAGAATACTACATTATCAATGCATGTAACACATAGATTTTATATTCAAAGGAAAATAGAGAGTGGAAAAGGGGTAGAAACTCGTTACCCTTGAAGATCCACAACTCCTATATCAAGTTAGATATAGGAGCCTTCTAGCGTCCTCCTCCGAAGACTGAGTTCAGGCCTTGGATCCTTGAGAACCTCGAGTTCTTGATGTATAGGAAGTGTGTGTGTGTGTGTGTGGGAAGTGTGTGTGTGATTAGTTTGGTAGGATTGAGGTGATTTGGGGGGTATGTGAGGAGAGAGGAGGCTTCTGGAGCGTATTCCCTATAGAGGGGGACTGAGGGGTGGAGGAGGTGTGTTAAAATGAGAGGTGGAGACCTCTATTTATAGGCTGCCTGCATGGGCTTGTTATGTCGCACGACATAACAAGCCATGACTGTATTCCTTCTAGAAACATGCAAGGTGGCATGGTTCTAGAACTTTTCCTGGCTGCTTATGTCGCACGACATAAGTAGCCACATTCTGGATTCTTCTAGAAACATGCAAGGTGGCATGGTTCTAGAACTCTTCCTGGCTGGTTATGTCGCACGACATAAGTAGCCAAATATGGATTTTTCTAGAAACATGCAAGGTGGCAGTCTTCTAGAAGGGTTTTGGGATTAAGAAAAACGTGTTTCTTAATCACCAAGCATTTCCTTCAGCCCTTAAAAGGCTTGGAACAGTTCCGGAATTGCTCCGGAACTTTAGGAAAATCCGGGGAATTACCGGAAAAATTACCGGAATTGCCGGGAAAAGTGCTAGGAAGGCATGAGCCAGATTTGGGTACTTACAGAAGCCCCTCGACAACGTCACTTGCAAGGCGAGTGGGGTTGTCGATAGAAAAGGATCCAATCTGGCGAATGCCGAGATGGATTGGGTGACCAATGTGGTCGAGTGGTTGGACCTTTTATGAAAGGCTACCTACGTATCCCGGAGGAATCAAGCCATAATCGTAGTTCGAGCATCACTAGATAGTTAGGAACGATGTCTAGGATCCTTGAGATTTTGACAATTCGGAGGTTTGTCACACCGAAGAAGCTAGAGCTTATGGCGCTATCTCTTTATGACGGAGATAAAGGTAACTTAAGTTGGGAAACTTGAGCATACGTCACTATTCGCGGATAGTGGTAGCACAAGTTGAAATGATTTGGGCATACGTCACTATTCGCGGATAGTGATAGCACAATTTGAAATGACTTGGGCATACGTCACTATTCGCGGATAGTGGTAGCACAATTTGAAATGACTTGGGCATACGTCACTATTCGCGGATAGTGGTAGCACAATTTGAAATGACTTGGGCATACGTCACTATTCGCGGATAGTGGTAGCACAATTTGAAATGACTTGGGCATACGTCACTATTCGCGGATAGTGGTAGCACAATTTGAAATGACTTGGGCATACATCACTATTCGCGGATAGAGGTAGCACAAGTTGGAATGACTTGGGCATACATCACTATTCGCGGATAGAGGTAGCACAAGTTGGAATGACTTGGGCATACATCACTATTCGCGGATAGTGGTAGCACAATTTGAAATGACTTGGGCATTCGTCACTATTCGCGGATAGTGGTAGCACAAATTGAAATGATTTAGGCATGCGTCACTATTCGCGGATAGTGGTAGCACAAATTGAAATGATTTAGGCATGCGTCACTATTCGCGGATAGTGGTAGCACAAATTGGAATGACTTGGGCATACGTCACTATTCGCGGATAGTGGTAGCACAAGTTGGAATGACTTAGGCATGCGTCACTATTCGCGGATAGTGGTAGCACAAGTTGGAATGACTTAGGCATGCATCACTATTCGCGGATAGTGGTAGCACAAGTTGGAATGATTTAGGCATGCGTCACTATTCGCGGATAGTGTAGCACAAGTTGGAATGACTTGGGCATTCGTCACTATTCGCGGATAGTGGTAGCACAAGTTTAGAGTTCTGACAATTCGGAGATTGTCACCTAGTTTTGACAATTACTGGAGGCTGTCACCTAACGTTATCCCGTTATAACGGAATAACGGAGATTGCGAAAAAGGTTGGATTTTGTAGAGAAGTTGGAAGGAATCAATAGTTTTTGTAAAGAAAAGTGGGACGCACCCGAATAATTTTTTGTAAAGAAAACTGGGATGTATCCTGATTATTTGAAAAATAAAATTGAAAATGCCAAGGGCAAATAAACTGAATCACAGAGGTAAATTTGTAAAATAGGCCTCGGGGGCACTAGAGGGAAAACTGAATTGAAAGTGATTGAAAATGCCAGGGGCAATAAAAGGGTAAAAGAAGCCTACGGGGGGGACAAAATTGTAAAATGGAGCCTTCGGGGGCAAAATGGTAAAAATCAGCCACAGGGGCTTATTATGTCGCACGACATAATAGGCCAGGTGAACAGTTTCTTTAAAAATTCGCACAGTCGTCATTTTGAAAATCAATTGAACTTGAAATTGAGAGGGAGGCGACAGTGAGAGAAAAGAGAGCGAACATCAGAGAGGGGGATTCGAAGGAAATCCAACACTTCTTAGTCCGATTCAATTGAAGAATGCCTCCTAGGCTCTATCCGACCAAAAGGGCTTCTCAACATGCCAATTTAGCCACTCGAAGAAAGGGGGTGCAAAGGAATCAACGGCCGTTTCTTCCGGAAGCACCAAGAGGAGATTTCTACCCACAGCTCGATGAGCATACTTCGGATGTCACGAAGAAGGAAGAGGTAAGAAACCTAGGGTTCCTTGAAAATTTTTCAATGTATGAAATCAATTTGAACTGAGTTCTCAGACTGCATTTGAATTTCATATGGATTGGCCTGTGAATATGAATGAATCTAGGAAATGTAATGCGTAAATGCATGCCATACATTGATCCATTTTGACCTATTTTTTGCTTGAGATAACTTCAAGAAATAGCACGAAATATTGATACTTGTGCCATGTTTTCTTGCAGGGATTGCGCACCCGTGGCTCCCCTGAGGTGATTGGCAGGCTATGGGATAGCTTGCCGGGTAGCCAGGAGCAGGTGGACTCGCCTAAGGGCATGATTTCTGGCTTTGGGCTAGGGCAATTTTTGAGATGGCGAAGGCCATCTGGGGCACTCGAGAGGAGTGTGGATCTAGTGAGGGCATTCGCAGAGAGTTACGGTGGGAGACCACTCACTCATTTCACTTCTCTTGGGGTGAGACGACAGTCACTCCATTGGACTTTGCGGTCATCACAGATCGCCTTTTACGGATGAGCCGCTCTACATAGAGGAGCTGTACAGGGAGTTGAGCCTCACCTATTGCCGATGATGATTTTATGGGCTTACTTGGTTTCGTTCCCTGATCAAGAAGGGGAATGGATATGAGTTGGGGGTGCTACATGGCCTCGATTGAGGGGCAGAGCGGGGACTACACTCGTGGTAGATGATCCCGTTGAGAGCCGGCTAAGAGCCGAGAGATTAGCTAGAGCTTTTGTATGGGTGGGCTTTTCCGACATGTCGTTCATCAATGCGCATCCACCGCTTTGATTTCACCGTTGGAGCTGCGAGGGCATGGGATACCGTGGGGAATTTTTCTGGGGAGAGGCAGCTTAGCCGAGATGTATTTGGCCACTAGATGACGTCGCCGAGGGAAGGCGAAGTACTTCACCTGCTTTCATCCGGCTTTCGAGGTATTCTCTCACCTTGATCTCTTTTCCTTAGCGTATTTCATTATATCCCTTGTTTTCCCTGTTTTGACTTCTTCTTCTCCTTTCGTGCTTGGGCATACGAGTATTTTAGGCTGTTATGAGTGGCGGATCAAGGATGAGTTTCCTGCCACCACTTTTTCCTGCTCTTCGTCGGTGGACGAAGGATGCCAGAAAGCAGGACCAGACGCCGGAGGGCTCGAGGTGCGGGATGCGCTTCTTATCATGATACGTTGACATGCACGAGAGGGGTTCCACGAGAGGATGAGCTTGTTCCCACTGGGTGGTCGTTATGCCGCTCCGGATTTAGATCACGCCTGCGCACTTCACGCAGTGTCGCAAGCTACTGGTGGGCTTGTCAGGAGACGCCTTGTACTTAGGAGAGAGGGTGTATAGACGGCATGGGCCGAATAGGCACGCTCGGATCCACCGATGATCCTCCCGGCTAGGATGTGGTTGCCTCGCCGGTTGGAGAATGTAGATGCTTTGATCGTAGGCATGGCGGCACATCTTTACACACGAGAGGGGGACTATACTATGTACGTGGCCATGCATCTTCGGTCCCCACGCACCGGGGTTGGTTATGGTGCTCATAGCGCGGGGCCTTCGGCGGCTACGTAGCTAGACCTCCTTTGCCCCCGACTTTCATTGATTATCGGGGTGGCGGTCGCATGAGGCGAGCTCACATTGATATGTCCCAGGACTCATCCTCATCGGTGCTCCCGCGAGGTTCTAGATCTGTAAATCGTTCCTTACGCCTCTTTGGATTGCTTGCATCTCTTTTTTTTGTTATCAAGAAGCGCATTCGACGCTTTTTATGTACGCTTGTAACGAGGTTTACGCTCGGGCTTACGAGACATTTGACCGGGGCATATACCGGCTGTGGGCATGATTGGCAAGCTCCGAGAAAGGCATGAGTTTGGAAGAATCGGTGTCGGCCACGGGGTTCGATTGATATCTCTCCACCTGGCCAACCGAGAAGGAAGAAGAGCCGCTCTGATGACGTGGGCACCAGCGGGAGCACTAGAGGACCGACGCCTCGGACAAAGACTACAAATGTGCCTCTTTACAGACCCATTGAGATTGACGATGATGATGAGGATGATGATGAGGATGGTGGAGCTGAGACGGCTACAGACTACGAGCTTGACTCTACTGTTATCACCGAGCTCGACGACTACTATCGCACGGGGACCATAGCTTACGAGGCACCTTCGGACGATCCTGACGATGAGCCAGAGGAGGCTGAGGATGACGACGAGGATGGAGATGAGGAGGGTGATGAAGAGGGTGATGGAGAGGATTCAGAGTAGCCCCCTTTCCCCTTAGACATTTATGACTTTTTGGCTATTGTACCCCCTTTGGGGAAAACACATGTTATTATTTTTTTATGCACAACTTTTGGACTTGATCTACTTTGTATGTACAAATGGTTTGAATGGATGACTTGGATGAATTTTTAGCTTGTAAATGAATGCATGAGTGTATATGGGGTAAATGAACCCTTCCTTATGCATTTGAGAGGTGTATGAATGGTATTTGCAGCTTTTGACATGTCGGGGATTGCCCTGGGAAAAACAGGATGCTGCTGATGTCTGATGTCTGATGTGGCTTGTTATGTCGCACGACATGGCTTGTTATGTCGCGCGACCTAATAAGCCTGAACTGTGCTTTTCATTGCCTTTGGGCCGGAATGGAACTGCGATCACGAGGTTGGAATTGGGGGATCAAAGAGATCACCTACCTGGCCTCCTTGGGACAATGGCAAAGAGATATTTGGTCCCTTCCTATAAGGATGGAAACGGGGTGACCTAGGAGGTCAGACAACCAATCCTTCATAGGAATGTTCCAAATCAAAAGGGGTGACCAATATGGTCATAAAATTGGACTTTTATGAAAAGCTTACGCACCATTGGAGAGTGGAGGAAGAAAGAGGTGACCAAAGTGGTCGGATGGCTGAACCTTTATGAAAGGCTACCTACGTATCCCGGAGGAATCAAGCCAGGTCGTAGTTCGATCTTTACCTAGACAGTTAGGAATGATGTCTAGGATTTTCGACGTTTTGACAATTAGGAAACTGTCGCCTAGAGTTATCTCGAAGGCACTTTTGTTGGGTTTTATGGATCCATGCGCAGCGGAATTAAGCATAAAATTAACACAAAACCCAAGCCCTAAGATCCGTTCTATACGATTAAATTGAATTGCTATGAGATAGAATTTACCAACCTAAATTGCTTTCCGGTCTTGAGCTATCGAACGGATAATTTTGTGATTCGTAATCACAAACTTTTGATCTTCAAATCTTCGAATCTTCAACTCCTTTGGATCTTCAGATTTGAACTCTAGGTCTTTGATTTGTTTGAACAAAACTAAGACCCTCTTTTGGTAATCCACACAAATATGAATGTCGAGAACAATTCTCGGGTTGGGAATTGCTAGATTCCTAAAACTTATGGAAGAATATTGAGAGGACTTTTGATTGTGAATTTCTATTGAAAAATTCGGCTAGGGAATTAGGTCGACGGACCTCACATATTTATACTACAATAGTATGAATATGTCTCCTAATCGTATTAGGAGAACAGGCTGTCAAACCGCGTAGGGCTTGATATGTCGCGCGGTATATTAAGCCATTGGCTTAATATGTCGCGCGGTATATATAGCCAAATACGAGACTCTCAATCATTCTTCCTCCGGTTTAACCAATTCATTCTATTTGTGTGTGACCCAATAGGATTGTATTATGTTGGCAATGAGTCCGATCATATCGGCTCTCATAAGACATAAGCGGACTCTAGCAAGCCATTATGTCTACCCAAATAACACAACGTAAGAGTTCACGTTTCCAATGGTACACTTTCATTTATCCCTTTGTCTCACGATGTTATATTGAACACAAGTCATGGTCCACGTCAACTTGTATTTGTTCAATGCTTTCTCGATCTTGAGTATAATGATAGTCCAATCATATTGGGGTGTGGCCACACGCTTTCATCATTATCACTCATTGAGGGGCCCAAGCAAAACATCTCTCTTTCGAGGGACAAATTCCATCTTGACTTATCATCCTTCCCATCATGAATCCGATCATGCCAAAGATAGCCTTTATAGATATCGTGTTAAGATACCGTTTGACTAAAATCAAACATAACTTTCATCATGTGTAAAGTCATGATAATCTCAGGTCTAGGGACTAAATGAAGTGACCATATGAGATTTAATTATGACATTTGACCATGACATAAATCTCATACGGGTCAAGTCCAGTTACTTGTTCTCTGACAAGTACCTATAATTTCAATGTGCATCTAAATGCATATAATCATCATATGATTATCCATTGACAATTATACTAATTATTCTCTTAATAATCAGGGACGGAGATTATTACAATAAATATGCAAACTATATAATAATCAAATAATAAACATAAACGATAAAGATGATACATAACGGTTTTTCAGTTAAACATAACTAAAGCCTAGGGCATTACACCAACAGTCTCCCACTTGCACTAGGCTCCATTTATGTATCGAATACTCATGGATCCAACATGACCATCATGCTTACACTGTGCGAGGGTCTTTGTAAGTGAATTCCTTATGTCATCATCGGTTGATACTTTGTATATCTTAACGTCTTCTCATTCTTTATGAATTCCTCGAAGAACGTCTAAGTGAGTGTTTGGATCATTTGTTGTGACCTTGGTTCCATTGTTTGCACAAGTGGCACCACTATAGTCATAACAAAAGTTTCATCGATTAGTGATACTTGGAACATTTCCAAAACACTAAGCGAACTTTTGATCCAAACCGCCTACTTTTAGCTACATCATATGTTGCTAACAATTGGCCTTAGTAGTAGAATTGGCTACAATTTCTGCTTGGAATCTTTCCAATCAAACTGCACCTCTTATAAGCATAAACACAAATCCTAATTGCGATTCTAAAATAACTTTGTCAGTTTGGAAGCTAGCACATATGTAACCCTTACAACAAGATTAAACTTCCAATCTTTCAAATCCCAAGAACGTATCCTTAGTTCTTCTTAAGTACTTAAGGATCATCTTGAATGCCATCCAATGGTTCTCATCACGGGATCGAGATTGGTATCGACTCATTATGCTTAGAGCATATGAGACGTCGGGTCTAGTACAAATCATGGCATACATGCGATCCAAATGCCGAAGCATATGGAACTTCATTCATTTTCCTTTTGCTCATCAGTTGTCATAAGACAATGAGTATTGCTAAGAGAAGTACCATGATCCATTGACAAGCTATTCTTCTTAGACTCTTCTAAGAATCTTGTCAATGTGAACACTTTGACTCAAACCAATTTATCCTTCTAGATCCATCTCTATAGATCTTGATGCCAAGGATGTAAGCGGCTTCACCCATATCTTTCACTGAGAAACCTTTCCTTGACCAAGACTTAACAGTCTTAAGTGTCGGAACTTGTTTTTCCAATGAGTAAGATATCATTGTAATAAAACAATAGAAATAATATTACGCTCCCATTTGAATTTCATGCATACACAAGGTTCATCTTCGTACTTGATAAAGTCAAACTATTTGACCAATTCATCAAAACGAAGATTCCAATTCCTTTAAGCTTGCTTCAACCCATCTCATGGATCTTTGCAACATGCATACTCTATTAGAGTTTCTTGGATCGTCAAACTATTCGGGTTGTGTACTATACACATCCTTAATAATCTTTCCATTTAAAGAAAGTCGTTTGACATCCATTTGTCATATCACATAGTCACAATATGTGATAATGGCAATTGAAAATCTAACAGACTTCGACATTGTAACTGGCGAACAAGGTTTCAACATAGTCAATACTATGAATTTGCCTAAATTCCTTTGTTACAATTCTTAGTCATGAAAGTACACACCTTCCCATCCATGTCGGTCTTGAAGACCTTCTTGCATCCCATTAGTTTTTACACCTTCAGGTAGCCCAATCAAGTTCCAAACTTGATTGTCAAACATGGATTGTAATTTGGATTCCATGGTTCATAACCATCTATCCAAATTAGGAGGGGACATCGCTTCTTGATAGCAAGTAGGATCGTCATTCTTAATGACTTCCACTTCATCACTTTCCGCAACGAGAAATCACTATTTCTTGAGTTCGGATCGTAACCTATCCAATCTACGACGGACTTGTGCATCTTGAACCGGTTTCACAACTCCTTTGTGAACTTGGTTCTGTCTCTACTCTTGGTTCCATATTATTTTCGGGTTCTTGAACTTCTTTCAAGATTAATTTTACTCCCACTAGATTCTTTATTGAGAAACTATTTCTCAAGAAACAAATCGTGTAGAGCAACAAACATTTTGTTCTCTTTGTGATTGTAAAATCAATATCCGAAAATAACCTTGTCGATTTGGTGCTAACTTATAAGAGACAAGTCTCTTTACATAAGATTCGCAACCCCAAATCTTCATGAAAGACAAACTAAGTTTTCTTCCATGCCACATCTCATGTGGGGCATTAGGAACCGATTTAGTAAGGACTCCATTCAGTGTAACCGCATTATTTCTAATGCATATCCTCAAAAGGAAATAGGAAATAGGAAAGTCTAATTGACACATCATCGAACCATGTCCTACAAGGTTCAATTCCTCCTTTCGGACACACCATACAATGTGGTGTTCCGGTGGGGTCAACTTTGAAACGATTTCATAGTTTTTGAGATGATTGTCAAACTCTTGGCTCAAATATTCATTACCTCGATCTAATCGAAGTACTTAACAGTTTTACCAAGTTGTTTTGTACTTCATCTTTGATATGTTCAAAACATCTCAAACGATTCACCTTCGGACTTCATCAGATAGACATAGTCATATCTAGATAAGTCTTTAGCGAAATGTGATGAAATACCGAAATCTTCCCCTAGCAATGCTTCTTAATGGTCCACATACATCTCATGTATAATGACCAATAAGTCACTAGCCCTCCCACTACTTTAGTGTAGGGTGGTTTGGTCAATAATCTCAATAAATAAGATCAACATTCCTCAAATGATTGATAGTCATATGAGTCTAAAAGTCCATGTTAATGGAGTTTAGATATATGTTTCTTATTTATCGACTGCATCGGCAATGCCATATGAACGCTTTGTTCATATTGTTCGGTTTAGATTTCCCATTTATATCATAGATATCTTCAATATTATTTTGTTTCTCATCATCAAGGATATGAAGACCATTTAATGACATATGCATTACAATAAGGCATATTATTAAATAAATATAAAACTTCTTATTGAAAATAAGAAAATTATATCCTTCATCATCCATTTAAGAAACAGAAATAATACTCCTACTCAAATCTGGAACGTAGTCATACTTGTTCAAAACAAGTACTACTTCACAAGGTAAAGTGACTTCATAAGTCCCTTATGGCTAATGTTGCAACTCTTGCTTCATTCCCATGCATAGGTTTAATTTACCTTATTTGAGTAGCTTTCTATTCTTTGTTCCTTGCACATTTAGACAAATGTGGGATCCAATCTGTATCATATACCCAAGAACAAGAAGTCGAAAGGAAAATATCTATCATATAGATACTTGAAGTAATAGCAATCATATTGCCCTTCTTCACCTTTTAGGCCTTCCTAATAAGCCTTGCAACTTTGCTTCCAATGACAATCTTATTGCAATGATAGCAAAATGCATCCTTTTGAGACACTTTTGGGTTTAGCCTCTTCGGCTATGACAACATTTGTCCTAGGTTTAGCAACTTTTGCTTTACCTTCTTTTCCTTCCTTTATGAACCCTTTTATTGTGTCAACCATTAACACAATTTGCGGATTGCTCCTTCTTTCATCATATGAATTAAGAGCTTTCACCACAACATATATCTTTTGCTTAGCTTGCACTTGGAACATTTCCCCTTTTCCGGTGTGCTAGAACAAAAGTAGTTATCATGTGCACAAGGTTCTTCATAAGTGCCTTTGAACATGGTGGCAAATATAAGGCAAGCAATATTGTCAGAATCATCACTATGTTTCTAATGTTGCTTCCTTATTTGCCCTTTGCAACATTTGCAATAGGTTCAATAGGAACGGATTCGTAATGAACGTACAAATTTACCTAAGAACCATTCTTTAGGCTTTTGATCCAATCAAAATTATTTGTATCATTCATTTCGAACTTTGTCCTTCATAAGGACGAATCGCAATTATTATTATGTAATGCTACTTCTACAACAAAATATACAAATTATATGAACACATATCAATATCAACACATTTATCATTTAAGAGCAAATAATGTATTTTACAAATACTCCCACTAAATCATACACCTTCTAATGCTAATAAGCATAATATGCATTTAATGGGCTAAGATCCTACTTTAATTTAATCTCAAGTACGCTATGGCGCACCGCTCAAGATTAAACTAAATTAGGTAGAAAACATCAATCATATCGTATATGACTCTTAGGACTAAGATCCATCTTTAATTTAATCTCAAGTACGCTATGGCGCACCGCTCAAGATTAAACTAATTAGGTAGAAAACATCAATCATATCATATATGACTCTTAGGATCTTTTATGAGATTTATTTAAGACATCATATGTCTAAGCATATTTTAATCTCATCTTATGCCTTGGGTCCAAAACCATTTTGATAACCCAATTAAGTTCATTCATATTAAACGTATAGGAACCACCATTTCCTCATCTTGCTCGCAAACGGAATAGAATCAAAGTACCTTGCTATGGCAAGCCCACCCAAAACTATCCGAGTGGTCTCAAGTGTTTAATCATGAATTGGCATAAAGAACTTAAAAGTTAAATGAAGGTTCTTTAAGGTAGATTATAAGCATATCGGCAAAGATGGTCATAATCATGCATCGGGTAAGTTCCCGGGGAAGATAGGTGAGCCACAAGGACTACTTAAGTACCAACTCTTCCTTAGACGAACTCTCCTAGTCATGCACAATTAGAAATCGGCTACGATTTGGCAACATAATCACTACCTTTTATAAATAATCAGTTTCCTTTTAAATTTCGCGTAATTATGACTTGTTTCCATAAACAATCATAAAATTCAAAAGTTACAATGTCTAAATCTAAACATATTAGGAAACTATGAATCAATGTTTCAACTAAACATCTAATAAAAAATTCTTACTTGTAAAGCGACTTGTTTCATAAACAATCGTACACTAACTTGTTTCTCATAAACAATTAGTGAACTATAATTCAATGTTCAAAAACATTCTAGAATTACAACGAGTTCTTCATGCATAAGAACACTCAATAATTATGCAACGCAACAATTAAATAAACACCTTTTAATTAATTAAGCAAGCATAAACAATGAATTAATCTAGCATAGCCCTATAAACTCAATTTCCAGAAATTTATAGCATCAGATTAAGACATAAAACATCTCGGATTGTAAACACAATCACGAGAATAGCGAAAAATTAAACAAGGCGATTACGCCTGATTTGGCTTATTATGTCGCGTGACAACATCGGCGGAGGCTTGATATGTCGCGCGACCTAATAGGCCGAGATAACTGAATTCCTCATGGCTCATCATGTCGCGCGACTAAAGTAGCCAAGTAACGGGATTTCAGATTTCAATCAATTCGGATTACATGCAATTAAATCATATAAAACAACCCTTTTCTGATTTAATTCAACATAATTCGAAAACGATTTTCACATTGTTTCACATAAACAATCATAATTCTATCGCATACAAAAACATGCAACGAACATATAAACAATTTATATAATCATTCTAGCATGTTAATTCAAACTTAACCATACGAACGGGGCTTTGATACCACTGTTGGGTTTTATGGATCCATGCGCAGCGGAATTAAGCATAAAATTAACACAAAACCCAAGCCCTAAGATCCGTTCTATACGATTAAATTGAATTGCTATGAGATAGAATTTACCAACCTAAATTGCTTTCCGGTCTTGAGCTATCGAACGGATAATTTTGTGATTCGTAATCACAAACTTTTGATCTTCAAATCTTCGAATCTTCAACTCCTTTGGATCTTCAGATTTGAACTCTAGGTCTTTGATTTGTTTGAACAAAACTAAGACCCTCTTTTGGTAATCCACACAAATATGAATGTCGAGAACAATTCTCGGGTTGGGAATTGCTAGATTCCTAAAACTTATGGAAGAATATTGAGAGGACTTTTGATTGTGAATTTCTATTGAAAAATTCGGCTAGGGAATTAGGTCTGACAGACCTCACATATTTATACTACAATAGTATGAATATGTCTCCTAATCGTATTAGGAGAACAGGCTGTCAAACCGCGTAGGGCTTGATATGTCGCGCGGTATATTAAGCCATTGGCTTAATATGTCGCGCGGTATATATAGCCAAATACAGAGACTCTCAATCATTCTTCCTCCGGTTTAACCAATTCATTCTATTTGTGTGTGACCCAATAGGATTGTATTATGTTGGCAATGAGTCCGATCATATCGGCTCTCATAAGACATAAGCGGACTCTAGCAAGCCATTATGTCTACCCAAATAACACAACGTAAGAGTTCACGTTTCCAATGGTACACTTTCATTTATCCCTTTGTCTCACGATGTTATATTGAACACAAGTCATGGTCCACGTCAACTTGTATTTGTTCAATGCTTTCTCGATCTTGAGTATAATGATAGTCCAATCATATTGGGGTGTGGCCACACGCTTTCATCATTATCACTCATTGAGGGGCCCAAGCAAAACATCTCTCTTTCGAGGGACAAATTCCATCTTGACTTATCATCCTTCCCATCATGAATCCGATCATGCCAAAGATAGCCTTTATAGATATCGTGTTAAGATACCGTTTGACTAAAATCAAACATAACTTTCATCATGTGTAAAGTCATGATAATCTCAGGTCTAGGGACTAAATGAAGTGACCATATGAGATTTAATTATGACATTTGACCATGACATAAATCTCATACGGGTCAAGTCCAGTTACTTGTTCTCTGACAAGTACCTATAATTTCAATGTGCATCTAAATGCATATAATCATCATATGATTATCCATTGACAATTATACTAATTATTCTCTTAATAATCAGGGACGGAGATTATTACAATAAATATGCAAACTATATAATAATCAAATAATAAACATAAACGATAAAGATGATACATAACGGTTTTTCAGTTAAACATAACTAAAGCCTAGGGCATTACACCAACAACTTTTGGGAGAAAATGTTATCATTAGCAAATGGCACGTTACTTGAGCCTAGGGATGATTTTTCTCTTGGAAACATGGTAGGGATTGGGTCTGGATGTACATATGTAATGTATTTGGGAATTGTTTAAGACGGGTTTCAAGCAGGTGGGGTCGTATCCCTTGGGTGCGGACTGAACTGCTGTTGTTGCTGAGATGTTGTCAACGTGGACTAGAATTCCTCCTTGGGCTGAGACTGGGTTTAAACCTCGGGTCTTGATTAAGGTCCTTTTCTTATACTCTGGCGCTTGAAGCTGATGCTGACAGGCTTTTATAACCAAAGCAGATGTTGAAGGGACCAAACCTCTCTTCTAGGGATGGATGTGACTTATCGGAGCCCCGGTCTGAGGAAAAACTTTCTGCAAAGCCCCAATATCTTACTAAAGCAAGGAAAGATCCTTTCATTTGGCAAAGCCCTGGTTGAATGAGCTGAGCAAGCAAAGTGACTTGGCGAAGCCCCAGTCTGGTGATCTAACAAAAATCCCAATCTGATTGGTATTGCGAACGTGATTCTGAAGTTGATCTGACCAAGACTGAATCCATCTAGGGACCTAGTGAAGAACCCGATATGAACCCTAAACATGGCTAAAGAAGCCCCAGTTTAAAGGAATGACTTGGCAAAGCCCTGATGGAAGAGTTTCGAGGCGATCCTAATGCGAATTGTAGCGAGAAGAGGGAAAACCTATCCTTTTTCTTTTTTTTTTTTTATTTCTATTTTTTTAGTCAACCAGTCAACCTTAAGGAGACGCAGACAAAGAGAAGAATTTTAGGAAGATATGTACATGCGGGGCATATTTTTCAAAAGGTGGGAATAATCCCGATTTTGTGTTATTTTGATGGCCTTATTCGATGTAGGCACAAACCTCGCTTTGGGTTTGACTCTTTTGAGAGAGTATAAGCGTAGAAAGGTTGGTAAAAGTGTATGGAAGCCCTGGCGACGGAAAATCACCGTTTAGCACTATTTTTCCTAAGATGTAGAAAAGGAAGACTTGTCAAGACATACGAAAACTTGTTTTATTTACAATGATCACAAGATTGCTTAAAACCCTTTATTGATGTTCGGGTTATTCAACCACTAATCTCGATATGAACAAACATTCTTATTAATCATGAGGAGAAAGTCAACCAATGTCGCGGATCAAGGTTGGTGGGTGTGAAAGAAAGGTTTGTGTATAAGGAGGTCATTGATGAGACCGGGTTTTACGGGATTCGACTGTGTCCATGGGAGAGGTCATCTGATGAGACCGGGTTTTCGGTAATTTAGATATGCTTATGACTGGACCATTGCTGGTTGCCTACGTTCCCCTCATTGTGAGGAGCTCGTGTCGCCGTAGTTCGGCCTTGGCCGGACTTGTTTTGGGAAATGGGATTTGTGGTTCCTTTAGTGAAAAGGCTAGGATGAGAAGACTGGATGATGAGGCATGGGCCTTGGGATGATTCCTTGACCAAGTCATTCTTGGACGGCCGCTTTCAATAGCTTTACGATTCTCGTCTTTCATTGGGGAGAAAGGACTTGCATATGCCTAAAGGCTTATGAAATGCTTACGCTTTTGCTTCGACCGCCCCATTGTTGTCGACAACTTTCATTTTTTGAGCTTTGGTTTTGTCTGTCCAGTCAAGCTTTTGATTGGTGCTTATTTGGGTCCTTGGCCTCATTTTTCTTTTATTTTTTATGTGCAACCCCTTGTTTTTGCCTAGACCGCCCTTTTTTTTTTGGGATTTTCAAATTTAGCTGGGCATTACTCTTTTGCACCAAGATTTCTTCTTTTTTTTTTTTTTTTTTTTTTATATATGTGCAACCTCGTTTTTTGCCTAGACCGCCCTTTTTCTCGGGATTTTCGGTCTAGCCGGATATTACTCTTTTTGCACTACACACATTTTTTCTTTTTCTTTTTTTTTTTTTTTTTTTATTTTTCTAGAGCACCCGAGGACCAAGGCGAGCCCCTGCTTGAACATTCTTGATACCCTTGAAGTCTAAGCCAAGCCCCTAGGTTGTTGTCGACACGGGGTCAATCTTTCGAAGCTGAGTGGCCTTTTTTGTCGTTCCTTGATGTTGTCGCCGTCGTTGACTTGGTCAAGATGAAGGTGGACATGGTTTTCAGGGAAAGTGTATGGCTTTGATGAAGGCCTTTTGTGGGGTAAGGAAAGTGTATGGCTTGATGGCATTAGTTGACTTTCTCACACTGATTAATCGGAACGTGAATTATTTCGAGAGATTGTTCGTTGAGCAATGCAAGTGATCATATAAAATAAAACCATTTCATTAAATGTAATGTAGGTGTGCAAATAATGTCTTAAGTCTAGCAAGAAAAGAAGAAGACTCTTTTATAGAAAATTGAAGATTCAATACAATGTCCGTAGAGGACTTAATTGAAAGGAAAAATACTAGGACCTACGAAGGTTGGGTACTACCCTGAGAGACTATTTTTCTTTTTCTTCCTTTTTTTTTTTAAGGATAGGTAAACCCTAGTCTAGTTACTCTTCGCGGGTTGGACTACCAGGGAACTTGAGCTTTCCTTCGTAGATCAGCCACTGAATTTCTTTCTTCAGCTCCACACACTTGTCTGTCACATGACCATAATGCTTGTGGTACTCACAGAACTTGGTCCTGTCAACTCTACTTGGGTTTCTTGGCTTATGATTCTCGAGAGGTGTGAGAAGGCTTCGTTTCACCAAATCGTTGAAAACTTTGCTCATGGGCATCTCAAAATCATCAGTGGCGTTTACGCCCTTGCACTTCTTGAATTGACCTCTTGTCATAACTTTCTGTCTTTGGCCCATGGAGGTTCTCAAGCTTCCCATCTTCTATCAACTTTTGGATCTCATGCCTCAAAGCGGTGCAATTGTCAGTGTTGTGCCCATGGTATTGATGGAAAAGACAATACTTGGACTCATCCAACCGAATACTGGGGTTCCTGGGCTTCCAATTTTCCAGTGGCTTTATGAGTTTTCCTTTCATTAGCTCTTCCAGAATCTTGCTTAAAGGCATCTCTGCATCGTTAAAGTGAAAGGAGCGAGGTTTTCGGGGGACCTTGTTATTCTCAAGACTCAGATTCCCATTGTCCAATTGGTTCCACTGTTGGATTTGGCTGAAGGAAGCTGTGACATTCTTTCCTTTGTGAGGTACTGGTCTTTGAGCAGTGCACGGTTCTTGCTTGGTATTGGGTTATGCTCGGTGGAGTCATTTCCTTGCCTGGTCCGACATCTTGGGTCAAGGGAGTATTGATACTCATCATAAGGTCAAGCTTCTCTTGCATCTGTTTCACTTGCCCCATCAACATTGCCACATAGGGGTCAACGGGGACTCTTGGGCTACCGGGCCCGGCAACAGGACTTGTAGTAGCGAACCCGATCGGCCGAATTCATTAAGTCCGGTAGGTAACAGCTGAAAACTCGATTCATCCTTTGGCAACTCATGATCGCATTCAGGCGGGTATAGGGGCTTCAGAACATAGCCACATATATCAAACTGATTATGTGAGGTTGGAGCATAAACCGGCAGGTATTGCCGAGGCCCGAGGGATAAGTGGGGTGAAATCCAATCCGTTCGAGAAGCCGAGGGCAATGGGGCCCCGATGAGTGGGATGTTGGAAAGGACCGAGGAGAAGTGGTCCTTGGCAAGGGATCATATGTGGATGGAGGAAGGTATTGGTTATAGGTCGGGGAACCGAGATGGCTACTTCGGAGTCTCATCTTCGACCACTACCGCAGAACCGTTGGACTCAATTGTTACTTGGATTCCATTGCGGCGAAGAGCACCGATGAGCAATGACAGCTGCTTTTCATGATCCTTCTGGGCATTTTCCAAAGCCAGGACTAACTCTTCCTTCCTAATCATCTGATTTCCCATTACCACCTCGCTTTGTTTTACGTCAAATCTGCCATTCTGACTCTCTGAGCTGATGAACTGTCTGAACTGAAAAGCCGCTGACCCAGTACTCTCGCTCACTTCTTTTTCGCTGCGGGAAAGGGATAGGCAAGGTTTAGACTCGAAGGTAAGTGTTTAGACTGAAAGCTCAAGTAACACGCACTTATTGCTTAACTTTTGCTCGAAACGCATTTTCTCCTAATCCTAATTGATCGGAAAAGATGAGACCTTGAAAGGTCAAGATTGGAAGTAGAGATCGGACCGAAGGGGGTCACGATTAAGGATTTGACCATGAGAGGTCGAGATAAGGAAAACGGAGATCGGACCGAAAAGATCTCGATTAGGGATTTGACCATGAAAGGTCGGGATGAGGAAAACGGAGATCGGACCGAAAAGGTCTCGATTAGGGTTTGACCATGAAAGGTCAGGATAGGAAATCGGACCGAGGGGGTATCAATTAGGGATTTCAGAGACAGGACCATGCAATTATGATTACATTAATTGCTCAAGTTTACTTAAAACAATGTTTTTTATTTATTTCTATTTGGTTGGAAAAGGGGGTTTGCCCTTCTTTTTCGCAACTACTCTAGATCTGGATCGGTGGGTTCGTCACTACGTCTATAAGCCCCTCGTATTTCACTGTATTTCGACCTCCCGGGGTGGACGGCCCGGGCGAGGTCCTATAGGGCACGCGGATCCCACCGACCGAGAGTAAAGAACGCTCCTATCGGGTCTAGCGGGTCATAGGACCTTTCAACGCACGAGCGATGCGGATTATAGTCAAGGCAATACCGGGAAAGTCTCGTCTCTCTGCCTTGACGGGTCTTTGACAGAGTTTCGCTTGAGCGAATGACGGTTTTTGACTTTCGGTAATGTCCGAGAATATAATAGGCATGGGTCGGGCGGCAAAAGTCGGATGACACAGTGTCACATTGAACTTCATTGCATACGCAGTGCGTGAGTCAGAATCGGAGTCAATGCCGGTCAAGATCTTGCCAATTTTTCCTTGTCGGAATTTTGGCAGAGCTTCGCTTGAGCGAAAGATCTTTTGATTTTTTGGCAAAGACTCGGTCTTGACTCTTACGCATTCCGTGCGGGTCAAGGTCAATAGTCAATGCCGGAGTCAAGATCCCACCGATTTTTCCTTGTCGGAATTTCGGCAGAATTTCGCTTGAGCGAAAATCTTGGCTTCCGTTATGAGCTAAGGCTTGACCTTTACGTGGGTATGCAACTGGGCTATATGACACGGACTAGACCAAAAACCAACCAAAAGTCACGGTTTTTGAAACGTGTGACACGGATCGTGCATTGGTCGACACCGGCCGCCATGGGGAGGTTGTGATGATTCCGTGCGCGCCGGGAGTATCGTAAGGCTGTAGTACTGACTGCATTTGGAACCACCCTCGGGTTTGAAGGACGTGCGTGCAAAGTGTACGAGGATATATCAGTGCGCGTAGTGTGCGGTCTCCTAAAAATGTTCCTTTTTGAGTTAAAACAGAGATTTTCAGAAATGTGTTTTAAAGGAATGATTTTCGGGACGGGGGAACATGCAACACATAAGCACGTAAATTTTCTGGGAGCCCCGCCGCCGTGGAGCTGAGTAGCCCCAAGCTGCTAGGACTTGCCAGATTAACCCTGATTTTTCCTGGTGGAATTGCCACTGAGGTCGTATGGTCAGAATCCTATGAGGATCGAGCCGTACGACTGCATGGATCAATTTTCCAGGTTCCACTCCTTTTGCTATTTTTCGGGTTGTTTCCCGTTCGAAGTATGCACAGATTCCAAGATGCAAATGATGCAATGCATGGTAAAGAAAGCAAGCACGATTAATGAAATCGGCGATGGGAGTCTAACCCGCTCAAAGGGAAAAGCTTTCTTCTATTTTTTTCAAAATTATTTTTTTTCGAAAAAGGGATACTGATACGTGGGATTGTTAAACCACCTTGTTATCCCAAGCCCCGGGTTAGGGAGCGATACAGGAAGGGTAAGTGGTGTCCACCTATATACCAAGTATCGATTTTTGTTTTGAAAATAAAGCTTTTCTCCTTTGGGTTTCCCCAGCGGAGTCGCCAAACTGTGAATGTGTGCCCAAAATTTTGTTTGTTGGAATTCACGCGAGTTTGAAGACATCCGAGTTATTTGAAAAACGGAGTCGCCACGCCATTTTGATTACCTCAAAACTTTGAAAAAAAGGTTTTATGGGTTCGGAGGTTAAGTTACCCCTTGGGAAGAACGTTTGGCGTTCACCCAAGGTGCCTTGCCGGAGCAAGTCTCCCATGATTTCATTAATCGTGTTTGCTTGCGTGCTTTCTTGTGTGCATGTGTTTGAGAGTAAGGGGGGGGGGAATGTCCCAAGTTGTCTTCCGGACGTACAAACCATTTGTTGGTTGTCGCTCGGGATTTCTTGGAATTTATGTATTTGGGATTATGATCCCGTCCTCATCTTATGACTTGTGATCATCGCATTTTAACCTCGGGACCCTCGGGACTTGCGTGATCGAGAGAATGACTCTCTTTTGGTCAAAGATGAGGTTCTTTAGGAAGGAATGTCCTTAGCCCATCAATCCTACGCTTTAAGACGGTCGAGCTCGTATAGAGGCTTCATACTCATTCTTAAGCGATAATCGGAGATATAGGGTTCAAGGTTATCCTTTTCTAAAGAGATATGGAACCTTTAATGGAAGGAACGATGCAAAGATGAGAACTTTTACACCGGTCCGTTCCAAGGTTGCTAATGGGGACATGGGGGAATGCATGTAAAAATGATACTTTAGTGAAAAGATGGCATTTTTGGAGTGTAAAGAATGTCTTTTGGTTGCAAGGGATGCCTTTTCGTGCAAAGAAAAGATTTTTATGTAAAGAATGTATTTTTATGTTGGAAAATAGCATTTAATGCACAAATGATGCATGAAAATGGCAAAGAATGATTTTTTAATGCAAAGTATGCATTTTGAGTATGAAAATGAGTTTTTAAATGCAAAAGATGCATTTTTAATGTGAAAAGGGGTTTTTTGAGTGCAAAGGATGCACCATTAAAGCAAAGATGTCATTTTGGTGAAAAAAATATCCTTTTAATGCAAATGATGCTGCTCTGTAGGCAAATGTTGTAGTTTAAATGCAGAGTGGTGCATTAGAAAAGGAAAACATCAGATTGCAAATTTGAAAAGATAAGGAGTTCGCAAACCGGCTATGTATGTCGCGCGACATAGGCCGCCTATGTCGCGTGACATAATAAGCCATTTTGCGAAGCCTAAACAAGCGAGATTTGCAGAGGTAACAAGGCACCAAAATGGTCAAGTTACTTCACAAACAAATCTCAGAGAGCATGTTTATTGATAATGAACACTTCAAGAGGGTGTGGATATGAGGGATCCACACTCATCTTGAGTGTTCATGCAAAACCAAGTCAAAACAGAGATTTTATATGAAATGTAATGAAATAAAATGTGGATCTGGGTAATATGAAGCTAAAGCATGCAACTTTAATCAGAATACTACATTATCAATGCATGTAACACATAGATTTTATATTCAAAGGAAAATAGAGAGTGGAAAAGGGGTAGAAACTCGTTACCCTTGAAGATCCACAACTCCTATATCAAGTTAGATATAGGAGCCTTCTAGCGTCCTCCTCCAAAGACTGAGTTCAGGCCTTGGATCTTTGAGAACCTCGAGTTCTTGATGTATAGGAAGTGTGTGTGTGTGTGGGAAGTGTGTGTGTGATTAGTTTGGTAGGATTGAGGTGATTTGGGGGGTATGTGAGGAGAGAGGAGGCTTACGGAGGCGTATTCCCTATAGAGGGGGACTGAGGGGTGGAGGAGGTGTGTTAAAATGAGAGGTGGAGACCTCTATTTATAGGCTGCCTGCATGGGCTTGTTATGTCGCACGACATAACAAGCCATGACTGCATTCCTTCTAGAAACATGCAAGGTGGCATGGTTCTAGAACTTTTCCTGGCTGCTTATGTCGCACGACATAAGTAGCCACATTCTGGATTCTTCTAGAAACATGCAAGGTGGCATGGTTCTAGAACTCTTCCTGGCTGGTTATGTCGCACGACATAAGTAGCCAAATATGGATTTTTCTAGAAACATGCAAGGTGGCAGTCTTCTAGAAGGGTTTTGGGATTAAGAAAAACGTGTTTCTTAATCACCAAGCATTTCCTTCAGCCCTTAAAAGGCTTGGAACAGTTCCGGAATTGCTCCGGAACTTTAGGAAAATCCGGGGAATTACCGGAAAAATTACCGGAATTGCCGGGAAAATTAACCGGAAGGCATGAGCCAGATTTGGGTACTTACACACATCAGAGTTTATTTCTCAAGATTATTTTCCTTTAGAAATCTATCTTTTGAATTATGACTCCCTTGACTACACTTCTTGAAAGTCTACCTTTCCAGGACCTATCTTTCAAGATTTTTCCTTTTATAGATTCATCTTTCAATATTCCCCTTTAAGCACCAATTTGCAACCTAACGGTTTGCATCCTGGAGGGAGATCAACCAACTTACAAATGATGAATTATTCATTTAACTGTTAATAACTTTCTCTAACAGTTTTCATTTTAAACTTCTATCATGAAAGACTAGCTTCTTTATCCACAAAATGTGCCTAGGTTCGTCTTCTTTAAGATGAACTATTTGCACTTTCATAAGTTCTCTTTACTAGAACTTATATATTTCATTTCAATGAAATATAATCTAAAGGAATATCTCATTCCTCGCCTTTAGCTTAAGTACTCTTACTTATAGCCCGTACCCCCACATTTGAGGTGCACCCCCACATTTTAAGGTATTTATAACACGGCTTACGATTATCCTATAATTTGTAAGGAGTTTTATCAATTCCTTTCTTCGATATCTTATTAAGAAAGTAGTTTGACGAGAGTATTGCTACCCCCACAATTTGTTGGATAAGCCTGAACCTTGCATTCATCATCTCCTTAGAGTATGACTCTTGCGTTCACCTACTCCGTTAGATTGAGGCGTATATGTCTTCAAACAGAGCAACATATTCTCTTCATCTATCGCTTTGAATCTTCTTAATTTTTATATTAAGTTGATTCTCAACTTCATTCTGATAAGTCTGGAAAGCCTCCAAGGCTTCATCCTTTCTTATCAATAGATATTTATAGCAATATCTTGTGCAACCGTTTATAAAGTAATTAAATACTTTTTCCCACCTCGAGTTTGAACTAACTTTAGATCACAATTATTTGTGTGAGCTAACTCAAGAGGTGCCGTGTTTCTTATTACCGAAGAAAATGACGACTTAGTCATTTCAGCTTCCACGCAAATTTCACACTTGTCAGTTGGATCGAATTTATTCATAAGAATTAATTCTTGACTCACTAACGTCTTAATTGTGTTGAAATTCACGTAACCTAATTTATCATGCCATAAATTAGAACCTTCCAAAAGGTAAACATAAGAAACACCGTTGTTCTTTGCCTCTAGGCAAGGTACCCTTTATCAAGAAATAAATTTTCTTGGTCAAAACACTTGTCTAAATCCAGCCTTGCTCAATATTGATCTAGAAACTAGGTTCTTGCGAATGTCTGGGACATGCAGCACATTCACGAGAGTCAGTTCTCTAGCTGAAGTCATCTTCAGCACAACCCTTCCAAGTCCCACGACGTTGGAAGTAGTAGAGTTTCTCATTTACACCTTCCTTCCAATGAAAAGAGTGTATGATGAGAAGCTCTCTTTATCAGCACCTATATGTTGGGTAGCTCCAGCTCCAGTGTCTATCCACCATTTTGTTGGTGTTGGCTTTGATTCATGTTGTCCATTTTCCTTCTTGGAATATGACAATCTCTTGCTAAGTGACCTGAGTTTACCACATCTGCATCAGATCTTGGAACCGGTTTCTTGAACCTTAAAGTTTTGCTCCAAAAAGTTCCACAACTCTTTGGCTGTCTCCACGAGACATTTCTTTCGTTAACGACATTACTTAGCCCACTCAATATGTACATTCTACATATGAGATTTCTATGATCCCATGCCTCTTCGGTTATCTATCTTTGTGGATATGGCTCATCATCCGGATAGCTGGGTTATCTTCTTCTATGAATTTCTTCAAGACAGAGGGTGGTCATCTCGGATGGTCATGTAATCTTCTTCTATTTCAGACTGAGAGTGATCTACATGTATAACATCTGTTGTTGCCACCTTTGAAGTCCGTTTCATGTGTCAACAAATATCTTGAATCACTTGCGTGATTATTGTTGTCCTTCTCGTTATCTTCTCGTTAACTTCTAATGCTCCATTATCCTTCCTTGAAAACCGTCATTCTTTTCGTTAATTTTCTAACGATCATGTCCTTCCGTTGTCCATCATCATTGGCTCATGTTTGTCATAAAATCAAGAAAACGTAAATATCTTCTTGCGATTGTTAGGAAAATTGTATGTAACAATAAATAAGGTTTTTCTTGAGTTTAACGAAATGACAAATAATAAATAAACCATAATAATAATTAACAGGGCAGGGAATAGACATAATTAATAAATGCGGAAATTAAACCAAATCGAATAAATATGGGAAGTCGAGTCTTGTGTTGGACACAATTTCCGCAAGAAGATATTGCCCCGCATTGGTGCTAACGGTTTCAGGTGGCAATCTTCTCTCAAGATAAAATGACTTATTATTATTGATAGAAGCACTTCAAATCAATAACTCGGCGAACACAACTGTGTTTGACAACTCCAGACTTTGAAGAAGACTTATGCAACAAGATGAATTATTTTCTAACAGATGTCGTTAAGAATTCCGTTGAATTCTATGGCTGAATTCCAAATTCAGTTAGATATCTAACCGAGTTTGTTAACTCAGTTAAATATGTGAATCAGTGATCCTTGTGTGAAGAGAGAAGTGATTGTGAATAATTGAGTGAGTTTGACAATCTGGTGGGGGGTTTATATAGTTTATGAAGAGATTGGGTGCCTTTTGAAAATAGGCACAAATTGCACCTGGTGAGTCTCAGCCCTTGGATCAAATTCTGGATGAAGGGTGGAGATCTACTGGTTCGACCCAGCAGCCCGACCCGTCTGTTCAAACAGACGCGGGTAGCGCCCTTACCCATCAGCAGCCTGTTCGAACCATCACGACCCATGGCCCAAGGCCCATTTACCCGATCCAACTGCCACCTCCCATAGTGGCGGCCCATTCCAACCGAACCTAGCCCAAGCGCCTAAGCCCACAATCTTGGACCAGTCCAACGAACCTTAGCCATAACCGAACCATCTACCCACACGAGCCATGGATTGGACCGCCATCGAGCCGAACTTTGTCAAAAGTTTAAGGCTCCACAGCTACCGATGCGAAGTGCAAAGTGCACCCTAAACCGCCCATTCCGCCCTTCGTGGTTCATGTGCCAATTTGAAGCTAGTCCAAAATTAGCACTACTAGGCCACTAGTTGTAGGATAGCCCAATGGTCCACTTGGTTGGCCCAAGGAGATAACAACTTGATGACTCCTTCCTTGGATGGTTTCACTTAAAAACAAACATTACTTTCCTTCTTAAAGCAATGTGGGATAACTCTTTCATATCCCATAAACTCTTCATAAACCCATTTCATTTTGCATACTTTGAGCATTAATTTCTCATTCACCACAAATTGGTTTCGAGAAAGTAAATATATCAAAGTAATCTACTCCAAATGTAGATTATTAATATGCAATCAATTTTCATTTTCCTAAATTGAAACCTTATGAAGTTTTTGGTCAAAAGTCGGTCAAACCTCACTTTTCCAAAATCAAAATTTCATTTGTTTTAAGTCTATTTAGGAGGATGATGTGGGCGACTGTTTGCCGCAAGTATGCGGCCTCATAGCCATGTATTTTGTCTTTGTTTTCCTTTTCTTTTTTCTTTTTTTGGGGAGGGGGTGTTTCATTGATGTCTCATAGCCATGTATTTTGTCTTTGTTTTCCTTTTTTTTTTTTCATTGATTTGAGTTTGGTTTCGAGCATTCGTTGTAGCCATATATAAACAGTGACATTGATGCCCTATACTCATTGTATCATCGGACTATTATTATAGAGAAATCTCTTGGATTGACAAAGTACCAGGGATATGATCGTCAATTAGACTCCTCAAATTAATTTTGTAGATTGTAGCCCTATTTTATAATTTTAATTCACCTATGCGAAATTCAAATTGCTATCAAGGGCAAATTACAAATAAGGGTTCAAAGTTTGGGGGTATTTGCACTGCAGGGTCCGATATTTTATTTTTGGTGATTTAGGGTCCAAACTTATCAAAAGTTGACAGTTAATAGTTTTTTGACGAAAAATATTAAAATTTCAATTAAATTGGTACGTGACATCCACGTGTGACTTAACCGGGGTTAATTTGAAAGCTTTGTTAAGGCATGATAAAGCATTGAAATAGTAAAACAATTTTACTTTGATATCAATGATTGAGAGACGTCACCCAATCCATATGAAAATTATTGGAAAATCATTGCACCAAAAAAATTGAAGATAATCCATATATTTACCAGATTAATATATGCTAAACAAAATAAAAAGATATCAATCCATTAAAGAAGGACATCCGATTCACAGCTTGCCAGTTTGATCTAACCGTGAGATGCAATTAGATTTGGATTATCTGTTAATGATTATAAATCTAAAATGTTAAAGTGTGACGAAAGAATGATAAGTAGTTATTGATTTCTTAACTTATATATTAATGCAGAGGGTTAATGAGTTTCTATTTAGCACTTACATGTAAAAGTTATTTTATTTGGTAAATGGTGAAATTTTTACTGATTTAATTGTATTTAATGGTGGAATAAAACTATCTTATATAAATAGAGGGCAAAATAGTCAATATATTACCAGAAAGGTGGGCAATAAAATGAAACCAAACCTAAATGGAGATGGTGATAATTTGTCCAAAATGAAATTAATCCTATTTGTATCTTTACATATTAAAAAATAATATTTAAGGTCGGATAATTCAACTATTACTGTAATTCACTTATTTTCGTTGACGACAATGGTGGAGGTAGCGGCACTTTGAACTGCAATGAGGCTTCAATTTTTTGGTGTTCAACGAATTTTGGGACCCTCTATAAGTAGCAATTTTGTTGTAGATGGTGGTACGATCCTTTGTGTTAGGAAAGTTCTATTTGAGAGTTTAATAAATAAAAAAGTGACAGGAGCAGAGCAGCAAACAAGGACAACAATGATGTGGCGGATTTTACTATATGTAATTCCCTAATTTTCTGGGCATTCTATTCTTATTTTAATGTATTTTAGAGTAGTTTTGATGTAAATTTTGAGTATATGTTGGATTGAGAAGTAGTAGGAAGATCATGGTATTGTCGAGACATATTTTTGTAATTTTATGAGGATCTTCGAAGTTTATCAAAAGAGCAGGGTCCAAACCGCAAAGCAACAAAATTCAGTGATCAGAATGAGACCTTGAAAAGTTGAAGGATCCAAATTGAATTTGGGAAGAAAGGAATTTAATTAAGGAAGCCTTTGCACGTGAATAAGGACTTGGAGGCGCATTGACCGAGGACAAAAACTGCAGTTGACCACGATGGCATGGAAAGGTTTTTATTTTAATAGTATTTGATTTCTTTTCTTTTTCTTTTCTTTTTTTTTAGTAATTAGTAATTAGTTTTATTATTAGGGGGAGGAGTATATAAACTCCTGTCATCACTAGTTTTAGGGTTCCAGCTTTAGTTTTTATTTTACCTAGAAAAAGCTTGAGATATCCATGGAAGCTTAAAATTCTTTGCTTTGAATTTGATTGTTTGAACCCCTAATTATCAATTTGAGGTATTGTTTTTTTCAATTTGTTTTTCTCTATTCATAATTTTACTTGTGCTTAATTTAGATTTATAACTAGGGTTTGTGGATTTGGCCAATTCACTTGCATGTTTATGAATCTTTCTTAGAGTAATACATTACGTAGGTGTAAAAATTCATGAGTAGCATCTTTACGATTTATGCATGTGCCATGGTAAATTGTGAAGTGGGTAAAGTTAGACGATTATCTATATGAAATAATTGTAGAAAGCGTTCTTGATCTTAGTTTCTTAAATCGTTCATCAATTAATTCTGCGATCTAGACTGTGCCAGTCAGATTAATTTATTAATTAGGGTTTCTTTGAGTGTGCGCCAATTTGCTAGCAACTAATCTGAAAGAAGAAACAGAGATTGAAATATATCTCGTGATCAGGTGAATAGGGTGACATTGAAAAGAGGTATCAATGATAATTGCATAATTAGGTGGGGATTGAAATCAAATCTGAAGTGTTTCCAAATCATTGTTTTTACTCTTAATTAGTTTAATTTCTGTCCTTAGAAAGTAATTCAAAAACAAACAAATCCCCCCCATTTGTCCGTGACTAGTTCGTAATCAATACTGTTCCCTGAGATCGATCCTGGACTTCCGCTATCTACATTTTTAGGAGTCCTTGTAGTAATTTGTAGGCGTGCGATTAAGCCTATCAAATTTTGGCGCCGTTGCCGGGGAACGGTGTAATTGTTTACGGACTTATTCTGTTTCTTAATCTATTTCTTTTTATTGTTTCCTTTTTGTTACGTTTTTTTTTATGTCATCTTTTTCTTAATCTTGTTTGGACTATGGAGGGTGATGGACAACGAATGGATTTTAATGTTTTTGATGACATGAAATCTGTTTTGGAGAATGCTTTAGGATTTGCTGAGTTAGAATTTGTTCTTTCTGATGAGATGAAGGAGGCGGTGATGGGTCTTGCTGATATGCTTGATGTTGGTAAGACCAATGCACCGAGTGAGTTTGGGGAAGAGGTCCCCAAGAAAAAGAAAAAGAACAAAAAGGTCAAGAAAAAGGTCACAAAAACTCCTTGGGAGGTACCCAAGAAAAAGAAGAAAAATATAAAGGCCAAGAAAAAGGTCACAATTTTTTTTTGGGATCCACCCGATTTAATCAAGAAATATACATATGGGTGGAAAATTGTGGGTATTTGTACTCGTGAATGTGCGAGGTGGGCCAAGGGAAGAAAAGTTAAGACCAAAAACAAGGTGGCCACCTCAAATCCCCATTGAAGTGGAAATTCGGTCGGGCTAACGACCTTAACCAAATGCGCTTACCGGGAGGCAACCCGGAAATTTCTTTGTTTTTATGTCTTTTTATATTTTATATTTATTTTTTTTATGTATAGAATTGGTGCTACTAAAATTTTTGGGTTGTGGTTTTGTGCAGTTAAAAGCAGCGAGACGGAGACCAGAGCATAACAGAGCTTCTTCCCAAAAAAAAAAAAAAAAAAAAAAAAAAAAAAAAAAAGAAGGTAAGTTTTAAACCGTGAGTTGTATCCCATAACCTCATTATTTTCCCTAACTCCTTCCTTCTTCCTGTCTTTCTCTCTACCCTCCATTAGCAAAGAAAACCCACTCTCTCTCTACCCTAAACCCACGAAATTAATCCCATAACCTTGAATTGACCAAGCCCACCACCCCCTCCATCAATTTCCTCCATACTCCCTTCCACCCCAGCCTTCAATTTCTTCTTTCAAAAAAAAAAAAAAAAAAAAACAAACAAACAAAGGCTACAATCTGTATATGAGGCGCCCGCCCCATAACCACCCATGCGGCCGCCTCGTTTGGGGAAAAAATTGGCCCAAGCCTCGGATTTTCATGCGGCCGCCTCGCGCCATTCAAGCGCCCGTCTCGCGTTGTACCCTGCAATTCCAACGCCATGAAGGATTAAATCGGGTTGGGTCCAATTTGGGTCGGATTGGTTTTTGGTTTGGGTCAGAGTATATAAGGAATTTGGGTCTCAGTTACCCATAATCAACAACCCACTTCGGTTTCTCTCTCCTCTCTCTAAACTCTCTCTAATTCCGGCGAGTTTCATCCCCTTCCTCCCTTTTTCCGGCCAAGCTTCCTTCACAAATATCTTTCCCCTCACCTTAAGGTTGTGGTGATCTAAAACAGGAAATGGGATTTAGGAAATGGGATTTTTTTGTGATCAAAATGTTTGTTGTCCTGAATATGAACTGAGATACCGTGGCTCTTGAGGTGGGATTTTTGTTGATTTCATTATTGGTTTTTGGTTTGATGAAGTGGATCAAGGACTTTTGTTCATATCAGTTCTATACACGTGCTCTTTGTTTTGATCCAAGTGGTGGAATTTTTTTTTTTTGGTTACTGTCCTTAGTACAAGGACAAGGAAATAATACCAACATCTTCAGAATTTTGCCTTCTTGAAAAAAAAAAAAAAAAAAATGAAAAAAAAAAATGAAAAAAAAAATAAGAAAAAAAAATAAGAAAAAAAAAAGTGTGGATTAAGCAGTATGTGAACCTTTACTATCTACGGACTAAGTAGCGAAGTAACAACAACCTGGGTGCAAACCTGGGTGCAGCTCCAGTTGGTCCATGGGGCTATCATTTCAGATTGTCGCAGTAGTGCCGAGAGGTATCCCTACCCCTGTCTTACTTATATTATACTTCTGTGATGCATATGGGATTATGCATGATTTAGTGTGGGGGTGGGGTGCATTTGTTGTTGTATATGCTGTTTTATTTTCGTTAAAAAAAAAAGAAAAACAAATGAGAGGCTAAGTGAAAATTCGAGAGGGCACTTAGGCAAAAGGAGAGAGTGTGTAAAAAAAAAAAAATTGAATTGAAAAAAAAAAATGAAAAAAAAAAAAAAACGAGAGGCTAGGTGAAAACCGGAAACGGCACCTAGGCAAAAGGTGAGTGAGTGAAACATTGCATATCCTTTACATCACCGGAGTTGGAGACATAAGGGAGGATTGGAGCGTCGGGTAGGATTGATTATTCTTGGCGTAGGAGGTTTGGTTTAGAGGCGTTAGGGTAGAAAAATCCTCGTTTTTTTTCTTCTTGGTGATAAAAGGGGTGTTGGTGTATTGAACGAGGTAAGTCTTTGCTTGGGCATTGACTTTGGTTTGAGGGAGTAGTAGTGTGAGGATAGCGTGGGGGAAGCTTAGGACATTGTAGTTCCCCCTAGCTTTTTGATGTGTGGGCCTTAGCTTGGATGTCCCGTTTTTGCATATTTGGAGTTGGGGTCGAGCTAAGGTCATTGGTATCGTTGTTATTTTTGGAGTGATAAGGAGCGGAGTTCCATTCTCCGAGTGTGTTGGTTGAGTTGTTTGATTGTGTTGACTTTTGATGTGGAGGTTTAGAGGAGATTAGGGATCATTTTCCTCCCATGCTACGCTAATTAGACCGGTGCTTAGAGTGGG
This sequence comes from Adenophora triphylla var. japonica, assembly GCA_022495995.1. Lineage (NCBI taxonomy): Eukaryota > Viridiplantae > Streptophyta > Magnoliopsida > Asterales > Campanulaceae > Adenophora > Adenophora triphylla. The sequence goes on along the minus strand of JAFEMH010000045.1, from coordinate 790,346 downwards.
GATAGGATATTACTCAGGGACGAGTAATGGTCTAAGCGTGGGGGAATTTGATGTGGCGGATTTTACTATATGTAATTCCCTAATTTTCTGGGCATTCTATTCTTATTTTAATGTATTTTAGAGTAGTTTTGATGTAAATTTTGAGTATATGTTGGATTGAGAAGTAGTAGGAAGATCATGGTATTGTCGAGACATATTTTTGTAATTTTATGAGGATCTTCGAAGTTTATCAAAAGAGCAGGGTCCAAACCGCAAAGCAACAAAATTCAGTGATCAGAATGAGACCTTGAAAAGTTGAAGGATCCAAATTGAATTTGGGAAGAAAGGAATTTAATTAAGGAAGCCTTTGCACGTGAATAAGGACTTGGAGGCGCATTGACCGAGGACAAAAACTGCAGTTGACCACGATGGCATGGAAAGGTTTTTATTTTAATAGTATTTGATTTCTTTTCTTTTTCTTTTCTTTTTTTTTAGTAATTAGTAATTAGTTTTATTATTAGGGGGAGGAGTATATAAACTCCTGTCATCACTAGTTTTAGGGTTCCAGCTTTAGTTTTTATTTTACCTAGAAAAAGCTTGAGATATCCATGGAAGCTTAAAATTCTTTGCTTTGAATTTGATTGTTTGAACCCCTAATTATCAATTTGAGGTATTGTTTTTTTCAATTTGTTTTTCTCTATTCATAATTTTACTTGTGCTTAATTTAGATTTATAACTAGGGTTTGTGGATTTGGCCAATTCACTTGTTCTGTTTATGAATCTTTGCTAGAATTGTCTATTACTGTGCCAGTGTAAAAATTCATGAGTAGCATCTTTACGATTTATGCATGTGCCATGGTAAATTGTGAAGTGGGTAAAGTTAGACGATTATCTATATGAAATAATTGTAGAAAGCGTTCTTGATCTTAGTTTCTTAAATCGTTCATCAATTAATTCTGCGATCTAGACTGTGCCCGATTAATTTATTAATTAGGGTTTCTAGTGAGTGTGCCACTGCTAGCAACTAATCTGAAAGAAGAAACAGAGATTGAAATATATCTCGTGATCAGGTGAATAGGGTGACATTGAAAAGAGGTATCAATGATAATTGCATAATTAGGTGGGGATTGAAATCAAATCTGAAGTGTTTCCAAATCATTGTTTTTACTCTTAATTAGTTTAATTTCTGTCCTTAGAAAGTAATTCAAAAACAAACAAATCCCCCCCATTTGTCCGTGACTAGTTCGTAATCAATACTGTTCCCTGAGATCGATCCTGGACTTCCGCTATCTACATTTTTAGGAGTCCTTGTAGTAATTTGTAGGCGTGCGATTAAGCCTATCAAACAACAATAAATTTCAGCATGAAAGAGGAAATATGGGAAGATGAGTTGGTTATGTCTACAACTCAGGGCCAACCCTGTGATATTCGGGGCCCTAGGCCGGTAACTTTGGATGGGACCTTTCAGTTTCTAATATAATTTCTTCTGTTTTTTTAAATTAAGAAAAAATAACAAACGTAAAAGATAATAAACAAAATATGTTTAACAAAATCATGGGCATAACATACGACATATTTACAAATTAAGTATTGCATAAACGTCACTCTTCTGGAACATTTAGAAGCAAAATCAGTAATCAAAGCAGAATAATCAACTTTTTCAACTATGTTCTTCTCAATAGATATCATAGCTAGCCCATTCAAACGTTCTTGAGACATTGTGCTTCGAAGATAGTTCTTTATCAACTTCAACTTCGAAAAAATTCTTTCCCCTGATGCAACTGTAACCGGAATAGTCAACAGGATTCGGTAAGCAATTTTCGTGTTTGGAAAACAACCATTATTCTGTTTCAAATAATTCAATACTTGGATAGGTCCTCCTAATTCTGAAGGCAAAATATGTTTAACAAGCTGCAACTCCTTAAAAAACTCATTCTCATCCACATCAACTTGTCTGTTATGTGTCAAAATATTTGAAAGATTTTTGCAAGAAATTTTCAAACTTGTATCATCTGTGCATTTCTTCAAATCAAACAAGAAGCCAAAATTTCTTTCGTACTCACGAAATTGCTTGAATCTTTCATCAAGTGAGGTGAAAGCTTTGTCAACAATATATAAGAAGTACTCTAATCTGAAACTCTCTTGTGGAGAAAACCTGGCCTCTTCACTTGAAGCCTCTTCAAAACATCTTTTTCTATGAATCTGTCTTTTCTCACGAAAAACTGGCTCAATATTCATTTCTCGAGCAAGTTCTTCTGCTTCTCTTAAAGCATCATTGAAACCATGCTTTCTGTATTCACGAAAGCGAGCAATAAGGCCCTTCAACTGATCTATCGCAACAGCAATATGCATGTTCACACTTTGAAAAGTCTTACTCACAATGTTGACAGCGTACAGAACTTCGTACCAAATCATCGTGCTAACCAAGAACTCAAAGCTCCCAACTTCATGTACGGCTAATGATTCTGCTTCACTAGATGTCTTGGGATCTTCACTAGAACTTGCTAAATCAAACAAAGCCTCCCTGATTTTCAAGGCATTATATTTGATTGGTTTAACACTTTCAATGTGGCTCTCCCAACGAGTTTGAGACAAAGGTTTAAGTGTAAGATCATTCACATGCCTTTTCAATGTATCCCACCGCTTTATTGAAGATGAGAAAAGTGTATAAAGGCGTTGAACCACACAAAATAACTTCTAGCCTTAGGAGATGAGTTTGCCATATCACACAATGCAAGATTCAAACTATGACAACCACAAGGTGTGTAAAATGGTCTAGGATTGATGCTAAGCAATCTACTTTGTACACCTGTACGATGCCCTTTCACCCAACTTACTAGAAGTAAAATATTTGTTAAAAGAACAACTTAAAGCTTGCGTTAATTGTTCTTGCTTTTGCTTCTTCTTGTTTTTTTCATTTCCACAAGGATACTTTCGTGATGACATTTTGTATACCTATTGATGCAACAAAAAATGAGCGGTACCGGGGGTACCTAATCAGTCGGGAACGCGGCGTTGGATTCCTGGACGAACGACGAACGGATCTGCAAAACAAACACCGTTAGGGCGCGGGGAGTTACCCCCGCGCAAACCCTCCGGCGTAAGAATAAGCATCTGTGTATGGAGATGATATAAATCGGGAGGGAAGGCGTATTATAGTATTGAGAGGGTGTTTGAATGTACCTTTTTCGTGAGGGTTTTGACCCTTATTTATAGATTTCAAGTGGTCAGTCCTCCAAGAATAGGAGTTCCGTAGTTGACTTGTATTAGGAGAGTGAATCTTTGTCTGATTTAGGTTCTTTAGCCCGCTAGGAGTCTGCTCCAAATAAGACTTCTTAAGTGAGAATAAATCCCTATTGGATTAGGATTCTGTGTGCTAATTGCTTCCCTTATTTTTAGGGATACTTAGTAGAGGAAGAATTATATTCCGTTCAGTGGCCCCCGACTTCCTAGCTCGGCCATGTCGATGACGAGGAGGAAGTAAGCTCTATCTCAGTTTATAAGAATACGAACAGACGTTAAGTGACAAGTGTCGCTTCAGTTGTCCGCTGGTTCAAGATGAAATGATGAGGTAGATGCCGAGGAGACTAATGCCGAGGAGCAAGCTCAAACCCAACAAGTCACCATCCCGGATCCTGATGATGAGGCGGATGCCGAGGCGCAGGCCGAGGAGACTCCTTGATCTTGACTGTTTGAACCTTGTAATCCTTGAATCGAGGCGGACCCTCGTCAGGACGTAAGGTTGATTGTTTGAACCTTGTAATCCTTGAATCGAGGCGGACCCTCGTCAGGATGTAAGGTTGATGGTTGGAACCTTGTAATCCTTGAATCGAGGCGGACCCTCGTCAGGACGTAAGGTTGATGGTTGGAACCTTATAATCCTTGAATCGAGGCGGACCCTCGTCAGGATGTAAGGTTGATGGTTGGAACCTTGTAATCCTTGAATCGAGGCGGACCCTCGTCAGGATGTAAGGTTGATGGTTGGAACCTTGTAATCCTTGAATCGAGGCGGACCCTCGTCAGGATGTAAGGTTGATGGTTGGAACCTTGTAATCCTTGAATCGAGGCGGACCCTCGTCAGGATGTAAGGTTTGATGGTTGGAACCTTGTAATCCTTGAATCGAGGCGGACCCTCGTCAGGATGTAAGGTTGATGGTTGGAACCTTGTAATCCTTGAATCGAGGCAGACCCTCGTTAGGATGTAAGGTTTGATGGTTGGAACCTTGTAATCCTTGAATCGAGGCAGACCCTCGTCAGGATGTAAGGTTTGATGGTTGGAACCTTGTAATCCTTGAATCGAGGCGGACCCTCGTCAGGATGTAAGGTTTGATGGTTGGAACCTTGTAATCCTTGAATCGAGGCGGACCGTCGGGATGTAAGGTTTGATCCGGTAGAGGCCGGGAGAGATCCTGGTCTTGGCGTGAAGAGCCTATAGTCATTGAGTCGAGGCGGACCCTCGTCAAGACGTAAGGCATGTGTCTTGAAGAGTAGGAGATGAGATCCTCGTCTTCCAGCGTTGGTGTCAGTAGTTGATAGTGGCTTTGCACGTTTGAAGAACTAAATTTGAATTTCATTGACTCATTTCCACTAGTTCGTCTACGTCCCTCAGCTCTCCTTATCTTCTAGTCATAGCTGGCCCCCGAGTTCTGGCCGTATGACGAGACTAGGGGCTACATCTAGGACGGACAGAACCGTATCAAGAAAGTCTACGTCCCTCAGCTCTCCTTATCTTCTAGTCATAGCTGGCCCCCGAGAAATACGAATAGGCGTCACGTGGCAATGTCGCTTCGATGTTGGCATCGAGCTCAACCCCGTACATGGGATGTCTTTCTTTGTTGGCGTCGAGCTCAACCCCGTATATGGGATGTCTTGCTTTGTAGTCGTCGAGCTCAACCCCGTATATGGGATGTCTTGATTTGTAGTCGTCGAGCTCAACCCCGTATATGGGATGTCTTGCTTTGTGTCATTCATTCCCGTGTATGGGTAATGAATGGGGATAGCGCCCTTTTGAACTCGTAGCACTTGTTGTGGTTGCACCTTGGTTTACAACTTGTAGGTTCTTTGTTTGCCGCTTCGATGCTAGAGTAAAGTTATTTTGATCTTGTTGCTTGGTTCTATTTGTGCTCGTCCTTTGTTGTGCTTAGAGCGTGTCGTCAGATCGTGGTTATTCTTGAAACGTTGGTGTGATGGTGCTTCACCGGCTTAACCTGTGATGCAAAGGACGGTACCGCCAAGCAACAGCCAACCTTCTCTTCCATTTCTCCCGAAGAATTGGAAGATGTAGTATGGTGATATTGCTTTAAAAATACTAGGGTAATGATAAATAATATTATAAATTCCAACAATTGGAGTAACAACGGTCCAGGTACCCATGATCGGGGAGAAAAGGAAACTCACGCGCGAAGTACCAAACTTCTGGAGCAAGAATAGAACAAAAAGAACTAGTGCAGAGAGAGCTTCGACCAATGATTTGCTGATCGTAGGGAAAGGCGCCCTGATGCCATCCATTGCTGACAATACTGTATAAATTCATTAACGAATAACTGAAATTGCAGGAGTGAGAATGCCATCACCAATTAGCATGCACATGCCTAGCATTGCTATGAAAAGCAACAGCCTCCTCGCAACCAAACTCTTCTCAATAAATTTTCCAAGCCAACTTGGCTTGTCCGAGCCTTCATATGGGGTATCATGCGAAAGCATTGATTGTGAATTGATGTGTTTTGAAGGAATAATTCCAATATCCATGTTCCTGTAGAGTAGAGAATAGAGCGCAAATGTTCCACCTTCACCCTGGTCATCGGCTTTGAGAGCTATTAAAGCATATTTAACAACTCCGATTAGAGATAGAGAGAGAGAAAGTCCAGAACATGATGCTGTAGATTCCCAAATAGTCTTCTTCGGTAGGAGATTTTAATGGCATAGACGGATAAACATAAAGTGGAGACATCACTAGTCCGCCAAAGACAACACCTAATGTCTTGTAAGCAAGCAGCAGAGTGCCCCTCAGACTAGTCCCCGTTGGAGGCGGAATCGGAGTTGAGAAGTGACGGCCGTTGGTGGAGGAAACATCACCATTGATGATTGTAACCACGACCTCCGACGACCGAGTTGGGGCCGAGACAAATTGACCTAGCTCTCTATGATCCATTAAAGCTTCGTCGCTCACTCGGGTTAATCTATTGTAGCAGCGGGAATGAGAGAAAATTAAGAACATATAATTCCTGTGCCAATCGATGTCAGTATATGATAATTCAACATCAGTATCAAAAATTGAAGGTGAAATCATCTTTAAAGTTTGAGATTCGTATAATTCTGTTTTGATTGCAAAACCTACTCTTGGTGGTTCAGGCTTTCAATTAGAAGTTAATTACTAGTTAGTTCACAGTCAGATGTGCCAGATTTGCAGAATTCGTATAAATAAAGACAATTTGTGTTTGTTTGCATATACATTCAAGATTCTGAGACTTTAACACCTTGAATAGATTAGATTGCATAATTTAAAAAGAGTACACCTGGCGCTGAGAACCCAATTTTGACCCAATTAGCAGGGACGGTGGGGTAAGCGATGAACTGGAACAGTGTCAACGTAGCTTTTATTCCTTCGTCAATTATTTTTCTTTGTGTGGCTGTGACTCAATCTGGGTTTTTTTTTGATCCATTGTCATCCGTTTGTCGTTCGTGATTGCTCTCATTCCCGGCAATGAAACCAAACTGATGCAACAAAAAATGAGCGGTACCGGGGGTACCTAATCAGTCGGGAACGCGGCGTTGGATTCCTGGACGAACGACGAACGGATCTGCAAAACAAACACCGTTAGGGCGCGGGGAGTTACCCCCGCGCAAACCCTCCGGCGTAAGAATAAGCATCTGTGTATGGAGATAATATAAATCGGGAGGGAAGGCGTATTATAGTATTGAGAGGGTGTTTGAATGTACCTTTTTCGTGAGGGTTTTGACCCTTATTTATAGATTTCAAGTGGTCAGTCCTCCAAGAATAGGAGTTCCGTAGTTGACTTGTATTAGGAGAGTGAATCTTTGTCTGATTTAGGTTCCTTAGCCCGCTAGGAGTCTGCTCCAAATAAGACTTCTTAAGTGAGAATAAATCCCTATTGGATTAGGATTCTGTGTGCTAATTGCTTCCCTTATTTTTAGGGATACTTAGTAGAGGAAGAATTATATTCCGTTCACCTATAATAATTTTAACAAATCTAATATTACCAAACAAAAATATACACACAAGTAACAATAGGTAATAGCACAAAATAACCCAAAAAACCAATAAATAATTCTAACAAATCTAATAGGAGTATTAGTATATTATCTTCAACTTCAAGGCTTCAAATTGTTCAAAGTTTCAAGTTCCAAGATAAGCTTAAAGCTTCAAATGTTATTTTTCTATACAAATTCATCACTTAAATAAATTTTTTAACCCAAAATAAATGCCCTAATTTCGTATAAAATAAATTTAATTTAACTCTAAATCAAAAGCCCTAACCCTACTCTAGGATAAAATAAATTATTTAACCCTAAATCAAAATCCCTAATTTGTTAGGAATTTAGAAATTTGGAGGATTTGAGATGAGGGAGAGAGAGGGAGAGAGGAAAAGTCGATGAAGGAAGAGAATCAGAGAATCAAAATACCTTGACAAAAATGGTGCGGCGGACGACAGTGGCTGATTCTGATCGCAATTCCGTCTGGACCGTCTTCGTGAAATCGTGAGAAGAGAACTGTGAGATTTCTGTTTGTGTGGAATCTGTGGATTGTATTGACTATTGAGTTTAAATAATTTTTCAATGAGGCCCCTCACTTCCTGAAATATTACTACTAAGTTCCTAAATTTTGGGACCCCAAAAAATTGTCAAAATTAAGGGGCCCAAGCCTCACTTGCCTAGGCATTGGGTCTGTCCTGTTACAACTAATGAGATATAGAAGAGGAATGCATCAAAGTCATGATTGGATAGTTAGATAATTTGTGGGTGGCAACGGTATACTCCCTCCGTCCCGATTTACTTGGCACCAAAGAGGTGGGCACGGTAACTAAGAAAAAGTAAGAGAGATAATTAATTAAAGAAAATGTTGTGAGTAGAAAAGGTAAAGTAGGAGAGAGAATGAGTGGAGAGAATAGTGATTTGATTGGTGTTGTGAGTTGTAAGTACCCCAATCTGGATCACCCCCTTTCAAACACACGGGAAACTCCGCAGACTCATCAACGCAGTCTCGGAGACCTCCGGCACTCAAAACCCTCTCAAAACCCTCTCAAACCCCCAACCAAACCAAGGGAGGAGCCTTCCTGGGATAAAAAGGGACAAAAGGACCTTTTGGGAATTTTCAGGAAATCGTAAAGCAATTAAGGTCCGTACGGACCTCTTTGTTTCAATGATTACTAAATCCCCTTAAAGTCCACAATATTCCTCAAATCCCTGAAGAAATGATTACCCAAATGCATGGTTGGTCCGTACGGACCTCTTTGCATGCAAGTTGGTCCGTACGGACCTTCTTGCATGGGGGACATCATCATTCCGTAATATTCTCCATCATTGCGCATTCCCTCAAATCGAGGAAATCCAAAATTGGATAACCAAGAAGGTCCGTACGGACCTCTTTGCTCCGAAATTTTTACTATAAATAGAGGGCTCCTCCTCCTCATTTCCACACACCTCCCTCTTCTCTCTTCCTCCCTTAGCCTTCTGGCTCCCTCTAAGTCCTCTCGAGGCACTCCCGCCCCTTTCGGATCCTTCCGAGGCCTTCCGAGCTCCCTCGCGGTGCTCCGAAGCCTCCCGAGCGCTCCCGAGACGCTCCCGCGCCGCCCGAGGCACTCTCGAGGTACTCTGAGGCCCCTCGTGGTACTCCGAGGCCTTGCTCGGTCTTTCCACCTGTCCCGGCTCTTCCGAGTCAAACCGACGATCCCAAACCACGCCGAAACTCGCCCGAGTGACTCGCCACCACAACGCACGCCGAACTCTCGCCCGAGTGACTCCCGCCACCACAACGCACGCCGAACCTCTCGCCCGAGTGATCCCGACGATCCCCACGCACGCCGAACCTCCGCCCGAACGCAGCCTTATAACCTCAACTCACGCCGAAACTCGTCCGCGACAACCGGCATCTCCCGAAGCAATCCCGATCCGTACCGAACGCTACTTCAACCTCAAACACTATTCCCAAGCGGAAGACAGACACGAACCAACATTGGTAAGGCTTCCTTCCTATACTATTTTCTTCAATACATTTCCATACATAGCATACAATGTAGACATCCGATACAAAGATGCATTTTTAAAAGCACACACACACACACACAACATTTAAAGGACATTAGGGTATCCGAAAGACTCGTTTTACGAGGCTACTCGGAGTGAGCTCTAATATTCTAATATTCTCTTCCCGGGGAGTCATCTCGACCTCCGAACTCAAAATCTCATCACACAAAAACAAACTTTAAAATTATCTTTAAACCGATGCCCTTTTTCAATGTTTTGGGCTTAATAAAAACGGCGCGGCGACTCTACAAAACAAAAACGGCGAGACTAAACCGCTCCAACGCGAAAGATGCCGGGATGCCGGGCCGCGAAGCCTTTCTCGGATCCGGCTATTTCGCTGGCGACTCTGGGAAATTTTGTTTTAAAAACTTTTAAACAAAACAAAAGATTTTTAAAACGATGATGAGGGTCAAACTTTCATTTTACCCCTTTCTTTAACTGGTTGTGTGTGTGTGCACGTGCTTTTTTTTATTTTACAAAAAAATAATAAAAATACAAAAAATGCATCAATATACATCTCGTGCATACATTTAAAATTCTTCAAAAAACTTCGTTTTACTCGTAAAAAGAATTTTAGAGACCGCACACTACGCGCACCGCCGCCTCGGTTACACCGCACGCTACGCGCACCGCGCACCGCTCGGATACACCGCACACTACAACCCTCAACCCGGAGTGGTCTCGCTTGCAGTCCGTTAGGTCTTCCTAGGCCTCTTGACGCGCACGGATCATTCCAAACATCCCATCCTAGCCAAGCGTCAACCCCGCACGTTTGAGTCTTGAGTAACACTCGTCCGGACTCGGTTGGTTTTACTCGATCCGTGTCATACACGGATACATATACCATGCCGGCCATTTTCTCGAGTCAAGGCTCTAACTCAAGATCCCTTGCGCAAGCAAAGCGATGAAAGGTCATGCTAAAATCTTGACTGATCTTGATTTCCGGCTACACCTGCACGATGTTCCGTCCCTGGATATACATCCATGCTCGCATGACACCATGTCATCACGCTTTGATACGTCGGCCATGACGATATGACCCACCCAACGCCTAACGTCACGTATCCCTTTGCGCAAGCAAGGTAAAGAGAGGTCATGCCGAACTCTTGACTCGATCTTGACGTAGTGGCCGGCTGTTCACTATTCACATGGCTAACGCATCAAAACGAACATGACAAAGCTCGGTCCTTAGGTTCGATTTTTCTTTAGGCCGGTGGAAACCGCTTGCACTATAGGACTCGCCCGGGGCCGTCCACCCCGGGATGTCGAAATACGGTGTGCAAAACGAGGGGCTTATAGCCGCACGTATGGTCTCCATCGACCCAGATCTAGCATAGTTGCGAAAAGAAGAGCAATCTTTTCCAACCTACCTAGGATTCTGAGAAAACATGTTTTAAGTAAATTAAAACAACAAAAAATCAAAAAATAAAAGAAACGGAAACCGCATGCCACGTGAGCTTTCCCCTTTTATCCCGTTAGGCCATTCCCGTGTCTAAACCTTGCCCATCACCCCCTCCAGCCTAACAGAGAGTGGTCGAGAGTACCCGGAACCCGTCTCCCAGTGTCAAAACAAAGCAAGGTCCTACCTCCTTCCCACTCGTCACTGTAGACACCGTCAATTCCCCATGGCCAAGTCGCGGATAACAACGATGAGAACGGGACCTTACCCCAAGAAATTTCCCAACATTGGAAGAAGTTTGGCGAGTCCTCATGGCTATTGAGAAACGCCAAGGTGAGCAACAAGCTCGATCGAAGGTGCCATGCACCACTTCGGAACCTTAGCCACCCAACTACCCGGGGCTTCCTAAGCCATGATCCGCTCCTACGGCCTCTAACATCTCTCATTGTCTCCCGTAAGTCAACCCGTTACCCTCGTACGAGCCATGCAAGCTATGACGTAAGACCACAAGACCTTCCGCAGGAAAGCCTCGCCCATCCAGCCTCCCGAGGTCCCGTACCACCGCCAAACAACGAACACATCTCGTGGGACGCTCGCGATGGACAGTGCTTGGTTCTGGAAATGGAATTCCGTGATGCAATGAACGAGGGCCGTCCTCGACGAAGGAAGAAGCTATCTTCTCAACAAAAACCGAAAAGAGGTATGAATGGTGATCCCACAATGGAACCCTCGGAGAACCCTCAGAAAGTTTGACTACTATGTCATCTACTCCAAAGAAACCTCCCCACTAGTTCTCGCACAGGGCCACGGCAATGTTTGCTCCATGATCACTGGGACGAGCCGCACCGCCACCGAAGGCCCGAAGGTCCAGATAATCCAACCCCTGTCTTGGGAAGATCTCAAAGCCACTATTGATGCTTCAGTAAAAGCCATGACAGTGAACGAATTGAAATGCGCAGTCTGGCCCTACGCCAACCAAGGTCCTCCCATTACAGAGATAGGAGAGGCAAGCAAAGCAGTACAACCAGAGGTGAATGTCCTGACACGTTCCGATCAAATCCCAGTGAATCCTCCACGGACAGACAAAAGGCCAGCCATACCTGAGCCACGAATTGAAAAGGGGCCCTACGCCAAAGAAGCTGAAACCTTGGACCCAAAGGTTGAAGATCCTGTCTTGACACAGCTCAAGCGCACTCAAAGCTAACATCTCACTCTGGTCCTTACTCACTTCATCTTATCCGCACAAGCTCAAGTTGGAAGAAAGCTCCGGCCTGCACCATGGTTCCCATCACAAAGTGACACCCGATGAAGCAGCCGTATGATTGGCAACGTCAATTACAAGAATATCATCACCTTCACAGAGCTCGATCTTCCAAAATTTGGGCCGACCACAACGAGCCTCTCTACATAACAGTTCAACCGGACGAGCGCCGTCTCCTCGGGTGTTGGTAGATGGGGGATCATCCATGAACGTCCTTCCAGCCAAAATGATGGATTTGCTAGGGATCAAAGCAACCGATCTAAAACCTCGACTGTGCAATCAAGGCATACGACTCAACATCCCGCCCAGCCTTGGGAATAGCCACCTCAACCCGTGGTTTGGAAAACAAATGGTCCCGACAGATTTCCAAGTCATCGACATCCCAATCACATTCATCGCCATTTTGGGACGCCCTTGGCTACACCCGTATCAATGGGGTGGCATCCACTCTCATCGGTGCGTAAAGTTCGTCCAAGGAACAGATCTTACCATCATCTACGGTGATAGCATAGTCAACGAAAGGACCGAAACAAACGGGGTCCCGGTCTTAGAAATCAAACCCGACGATGATGGCATGATGCTAACAGCGTTCACCATCGAAAGCCCAAAGGCCCAAGTGTGCCACATAGACCTGCCTTTGATTTGGGACAAGATCCCTCCCCCGATGAAAATGATGAAGCACATGAACTACATCCCGGGCTCGGCTTTGGGAAAACGCCATCGTGGCACTCACCGTATCATCAATATCAAAGAATGTAATACCCCGCACGGCCTCGGGATACTCTCCTACTCCCGAACACATTGCGGAGGACAAGCGAGCCGCACGAAAACGCTCCACGTATAACAAAAGAGGCTTGCACGCAACCTCCGATCTTCGTCCCACGGCTTCGACATGACCAAGTACTTCACAAGGAAGGCCGGCAACTTGGAAGGAGATCCGTAAAAGGGAACAGAGCCGATCGCGCCAAACAAAGCCGGCCGACAACCATGGACAAGCTCCACAGAAACCCGGCAAGATTCGCAGGCCTCAAGCCAAATCCCGTCCGAAGAGCATTTCTCGACACACCGCCTCTTCGGGATCCACAACCACCACTATTCACAACGAATTTTGGTTCGGGAAAACCCTCTCTTGGCGAAGAACTCGAAAACTCTCTCGTCAACACTCCCGCCTTCAACAAACGGGACGAGTCCGCATTCGAGCTAGTAATGCCCAAGACAAAAGCAAAAGACTCCGCAGACGATGCTTGGGACGAGCCACCGCTCCACCTCGCTTCTTCAAAGAAGAAATCGAGATGCCGGATCTAATCGATTTTGTTTCGATAACTCGTGATAGCAATGATCGGAACGGTGACATAAAGCCCTTCAAGCCCCATCTCCTATCAAGCTCATTGCCACTCAATAACCGGGCCACTTTCTCCGACCCACCGCCAAAGAAAAAGGACATGATCGAACAACTTGGTCCGACCCCTCGAGTCCTGTAGTCTAGTGTCAAAACTCATCCCGAGTCCATTAGCTTTGAATTTGAGTCTCTCGAGTCATCCGATGGCCTCACGCCGTAAGATTACGAACTCATTGCCAATAATGTATTCCCGTATGCTCTTAATGAATGCTTCGATCTTTCCGAGTATCTCTCTCATTGCATCTTTAACAACCGATAAATTAACTAACACACAAACAAGCTTAATAACGATTCACTTGATAAAGAAGCATACATTAAACGAACAATACATTAAGCACATCTTTAAGCATGTTGTCAAACGAGAGAAAAACCGGGCCCAAGCCGCCGAGGAGGTTTTAACCAAAGTGAATTTGGGAACCGTCAAGAGCCAAAAGAGACGCAAATCGGAAGTTTCTTCACCGGCACAGCAAGACGCATTGATCGCACCGCTCAAAGAGTTCGTGGGACGTGTTCGCTTGGTCTTACCGAGACATGCCCAGATTAGATCCTAACATTGTAGAGCACCGGATCCCTCAATCCCGAGGCTAAGCCCATCAAGCAAAAGCTACGCCGGATCAAGCCGTAATGGTCTTTACAAGTCAAAGAGGAGATCAAAAAATGCTCCGCGTCGGCTTCATCGTGGTGATCGAGTACCCCACATGGCTCTCCAATATCGTCACGGTCACCAAGGCCAATGGAAAAGTACGCCGCTGCGTGGACTTCCGAGATCTCAACAAAGCAAGTCCCAAGGACGATTTTTCCACTACCCAACATCGACATGTTGGTAGACACTACTGCCCAATTTCGAAGTCAAGTCCTTCGTGGGACGGTTTTGCCGGCTACACCGATCAAGATGGCCGAAGAAGACCAAGAAAAGACAGTTTTCACAACCCCTGGGAACCTACCGCTACGCAATGCCGTTCGGACTAAAGAACGCCGGGGTTACCTACCAACGGGCAAAGAACCGCCCTCTTCCACGATATGATCCACAAAGAGATCGAAGTGTACGTCGATGACATGATCGCTCACTCAAAGGGATCGACGGACAAAACCTCACGGTACCCGAGAAAATTCTTCAATCGCCTCCGAAAACACTCAATGAGGCTTAACCCCGCCAAATGCACATTTGGGGTTAGCCGAGGCAAGGTTTTGGGATACATGGTCACCGAGAGAGGCATCGAGGTGGATCCTCAAAAGATCAAGGCTATCATCGAAATGAGACCACCGCAAACTCGACATGCAGGTGAAAAGCTTCATGGGCCGCCCGCAATATATCGCCCGCTTCGCCAACCAATTGACCTCTACATGCGAGCCAATCTTCAAACCGATGAAGAAGAACGCCGACATCGAATGGAACTCGTAATGCCAAGATGCCTTTGAAAAAATAAAAGCATACCTTGTGAGTCCTCCGATTCTCTCGTCCTCCCCACGAGGAAAAGCCACTGTTGCTATACCTAACCGTGGACCGACACCGCAGCTGGAGCCATGCTCCGTCAAGAAAAGAGGGAGTCACGGGTCGAAAACGCCATCTACTTCGCCGGGCCGAAAGTTTCAAGGCAAATAACTCAATTACTCGCCCTCGAGAAAACTCGCGCAGCCTCCGGGTATGGGTTGTCGGAAACTACGGCACTACATGCGCCGCACACAAAGACACTTCGTTTCCAAAATGGACCCACCAAGTACCTCTTCGACAAACCATCTCTCACAATGAGGCTCGCCAAATGGTCTTTCTTCCTAGCGGAATTTGACATCAAGTACGTAAACCAAAAGTCAATCAAGGGACGGGCCATGGCCGAACAATCGGCCGATTTCCCAACCGACGAGGCTCGAGGCCCCGAACCACAATTTCCAGACGAGGGAATCTTCGCAATCGAAGGCGAAAATCGATGGCAACCGTTCTTCGACTGAGCAGCCAACAAAAAGGGAAACGGCATCGGTATGCTCTTGGTAGATCCCAAGGACGAGCACACCCCAATTGCTATAAAGCTCAATTTCGAGGTAACCAACAATGCCGCCGAATATGAAGCTCGCGCCGCTGGACTACAAGCCGCACTCGAGAGGAATGTCCAGAACTCGAAGTTTATGGAGACTCACTTCGATCATCAACCAAGTCTCCAACAAGTGGAAAACCATAGACCCAGGCGTGCAAAAATACCATGCTCGCATGGAGGACCTCATCACACAATTCGAAGAGGTCACCTTCCATTACTTGCCAAGAGACCGAAACAGGTTTACGAGACGCCTTAGCCACCTTGGCTTCCCTTGTGGAAATCCCCGAAGGAAAAGCAATCAAACCCTTCAAAGCCTGGACGAAAGGAAATTCCGCCACCGTTGTGAGATCGAATCAACCTAAGCCCGTCAATGAGCCATGGTATAACCAGATCTTCCAATACCTCAAGAACGGGAAACCACCTTTCATGAACAAGGAAGACCCACACACAAAAGGGGTCAAAACCAAGAGCATCATGGCCCTAAAACGCCTCGCCTCTCACTTCGTCATCCTCGGGGACATGCTATACAAGAAACGCTACCACGGGCCACTCCTACGCCGCGTCGCCCAAGAAGAAGCAAGCAAGTTCATGAACGAAGTCCACAATGGGGCTTGCGGTCCCCTACATGAACGCCGCAGCCCCGATGCAAATCATTCTCGTGGATGGGCTACTACCGGATCTCCATGGAGGCAGATTGCATCCACTTTGTCCGAAGCCGCGACAAGTGCCAACGGTTCTCCAACCTCAATCATCTGCCGCCCCACGATCTCTACCGCATGACTACACCTTCGCCCTTTCGCCACTGGGAATTGACGTCATCGGGAAAATCGCTCCGCCAGCAAAGAACTGGTCACGAAGTTCATCTTAGTAGCCATCGACTACTTCACCAAATGGGTCGAAGCCAAGTCCTACAAGGTACTCACCTCCAAGAAGGTCGCGCATTTCCTCAAGGAAAACATCATATGCCGATACGGCATCCCAAAATGAGGTCATATCGATAATGGCTCACACTTCGAAGGGGAATTCGGCTGCATCGCCGGGCTGAATTCAAGATCACACGTCACAAATCTTCTCCTACCGGCCACAAACAAACGGCGCCGTGGAAGCAAAGAAACAAAACCCTCGAACGGATCATCCGAAAATGACCACCCGAGGACGAGATTGGCCCGAGAAGCCGCACCTTGCACTTTGGGGCTACCGCACATCGCCGTAATGCAGCCACGGGAGAAACCCCATTTGCCCCGACATACGGGATGGAAGGCCCTTCCCATCGAGCTAGAAATTCCCTCACTCCGAGTGCCGGAAAATGACATCAACGAAGTCGAATGGCTCCAAGCCGACATGACGAATTGGCTCGCTAGACGAGCGACGACTAAAGGCCATGGAACACGTCCGAGCCTATCAAAGCAGGATGGCTAGAGCTTTCGACAAGAAAGTCAAATCCCGAGACATCGTGGAAGGTGACCTTTGTACTCAAAGAAAAGCCTCCCACTCGAACCAACCCATCGGGAAAATGGGAACCCACATGGATCGGCCCTTTCGTGGTTCAAAAGATCTTCTCCTCGGGAGGCGCCAGCTTAAGCCGATGCACCTAGACGGCAATCCCTTCATTTAATCCAAATAACGGAAGCAAACTTCGCAGATACTTCGCCCGAAGAAGAGCAATCTGGCATCTCTTGGCACTCCATGTAGTGTCGAACTACGCGCACCCGAGCCCTCTAGTCCGGGGGAACGTAGGCAACCTTAATTGGTCCGGTCTAAAAATACACAAAAAGTCAAAAGTTTGAATGTCAATCAAGACCTCCATCAAGCTACGCACTTTTCAAGAAACACGCCCTGGCCAGCCTTGACCAAGTCAAACGACGGCGGCAACATCCAAGGACATCCGAGGGTCACTCAAAGATCAAACGACCGACTCATGTCTACTTCCAAGCCAGGGGCTTGTCTTCGCCTCACGCGCTTAAAAAAAAAAAAAAAAAAAAAAAAGAGCTCGAGCAAGGGCTCACAAAAAAAAAAAAAAAAAGAGAGCTCGAGCAAGGGCTCACAAAAAAAACAAAAGAAGCCTGCGTAAGCCGCAAAAAAAAAGGTGGTCAAGAGCCCGACGCCAACAAGAGGCAAGGAAGCTACGAAAAGACCGTCAAAACGACTTGTCAAGGGAGCATTCAACCTCTCGCCCAAGCACAAGGCCTCAGCAAAAGGGATTGCCGTCATGGCCTGCATCGCTTCAAGTCCGCAAATGCAATGTAAAAGTCCAAAGATGGACGCCGACAAAGTGCACAACGAAGCAAAGGCAAACAAGAGATCTTGCGTTTCGATAAAGCTTTAAAAGTAAATCACAAATCACTAACGGTTACAACATTTCTTGATGAGTTCAAGCACGGTCTACTCTCAAGTTCACAACATGCTAAAAGACAAATTTTTAATACATTTAACTAATAATGTGTTTGCAATGCAATGAATGGATACCTAGAAGGTCATTCCGCGCCATCTGCGCTTGTCCCCTCGCCATTCTTTCCTTTCTTCCCTCGTCCCCGGCGAGTCTTCTTTCGCTTCACGTGAACCAACTCGCGTCTCTCGCTCCGAGATCCGGGGTCCTCCCCGTAGAGTCAAAACAATCCAAAGAGCTCTCAGTGGCTTCATTCGCCCGTGCTTCGGCTACGGATCTCCTCCCCGCGAGTCCCGTAAAAGAGGACCTCTCCCCGTCGCCGGTCAACTCTAGTCTCGTAGTCAAACAAAGTGTCTCCCGTCACATCCAAAGTGGTCGGACCAGGCTTCGAACTCCTAAGGCAATAGCTACTACGGCAACCGGGTCCCGTAATCGCTACACGCCCGCTCTCCAAGACCACTGGGACGCCCAACACGCCGCTCATACTGTGCCGTGCATCGAGTCGTCAATACGACGCTCCCGACGTCTAAGGAGTACCACAGAGGGAAAGCGGAATACTTCCATACCCTCGTAAAATACAAGAAGGCACCTCGAAGCCGCCATACAAAGAGAGGAACTACCTCCGCAGCAGCAAGGTCATCCCACCCAACAAAGGCTCCCCGCTTCATCCCAAACCGCCGGAAACAAGCGACGGAATATAGAAGGAGGACCAAGACAAACCCGGAACTCGACAACGTAGGACCCTTCCCCGCAAGATCCTCCTAGTCTCAATCCTCCAAAGGCGGAACCCACCAAAGGATCTCGATGCGTACCAAGCCGTGCCATCCATCTCTCCCCAGGCGGATCGATCCATATCCAACACAAGAGGTCGCCGAGCAAATGACCACGGGCTAAACGACGTCGGAGCCTCGGACATGGCCTCAAGTCTCTCTCGCAGCCTACAAGGTGAGCAAAGCGGGGCTTCCCCTCTCATAAAACGATCCCCGCCGCCAGACGGTCGATACCATGAAGAGTCTCCCCAAAGACCAACGGGACAATATCCTCTCCACTCTGGGCAGCGTCTCTACCACATCTAGCAAAGCGCCATCACAAATGCCAAGGGAACCGACCCGGAAAAAGCGTCGCCATCACGCACAAGGCAAATGCATCCCAAGAGACGTCACTCTCATCATCAACCATGAACCGCTCCGGCAGCTCGTAAATGTCAATATGACCCGAATCAAGGATCATGCCCGCACTTCTTCCAACGAAGCACGAAGAAAGTCTCGCAAGCTTCACGCTCACCGCAAAGAACACCACCAATCAAAGGAAGCGAGATGGCCTCCACCTCCGGTCCTCCAATCAAAGCCCGAAAATCCTCAAAAGTGGGCACCATTTCATTATAGGAGAAACAAGACACGTGCCTCCTAACATCCCGTAACCTCGCGGCAGCCCGCAACAAATCCCAATCAGAACCAACTCCTTAAAAGACCAAACCGAGCAAAGACGAAACCTTACCTCGAAAGCCCATCTCTCGATGCCTCATACGGCGCCGCATCCACGTTTTCAACCGCTCAAGGAAGTGTGCTTGCCTCTCTGCGAAAGCCTCGGCAAAATTCTAGGGACGCACGAAGAATCCATGGCAAAATGGAGGTTCCTAGAGAAAATGGGGAAGAAAGCTCGAAAATGGCCGCAAATGGGGAAATGAGGAAGAACTGTGCACTTTCGGAAAGCATTTATGTCCTTCCCAAAGCAAGGTTGGTCCGTACGGACCTCTTTGCATGCTAAGTATGTCCGTACGGACCTCCTTGCAAACAGAACCCATTTCCCAAAGAACAAGATAAAACCACCGTCCTCGCAAACCTTGCTCCAAACCGCCCAAACACCGGCCAAAGCCATTCCCGCAAAACAAACACTACCCACAAACACACTCTCACCACGTGGCATGCACAAAATAAAAAATAATAATAGCAACAATTTCTAGGACAATTCCCGGAATCACAAAAATGACATTACATCTTAAAATAAATGTTGTTTGCCATGCAAATACATGTGTTTTATTACAGTACCTATAAATGTCTCGTTGCTAAACAAAAAAAGAGGGATATGAAAAGAGGGAAAGCAAATGAATACTAATCGTAACTCCTCGGCATCATCATCCTCGCCGAGGTCCTCCAAAGAAAAGTCGGGCATCCCAGCGAACTCGCCCGTCACATCCTCGTCGTCGAATACCGAGGCACCCACGGAGGCTCCTACGAAAAGTACTCGAAGGATCAAATCCGGCGAAAGGATCAAAGAAAGAAGGCTCGAGGAACCCTCACCCCGTGCGCCATGCGGAGGCATACGAACCGATAAAAGGGCCGCTCCTCGAAGGCCCCGCAGCCTCCCGAAGATGTCCCGGCATCCATGCTTATGCCGCCTCTAAGGTCCCTCCCCGCTGCGGCTCCGGCTCGGCTCTAGGCGGAGGAACGTCTACAGAGTGCCTCGAAGGCATAGGCTCGTACGCCGGCACGCGTCGCGAAGACCGGCAAGATATCTTCAAAGCCATCTTCTTCGCAAACGACCTCATCGCCACGTAACGGCGAGTCAACCTATCATAAGCTCTCCCGGGACCTCGCACCAACAAGCGCCCAAGGAAACGCTCAAGAATACGCTTATACTCAACAACAAAAAGAGAAAAATACGTAAAAGATGCCAAGATGGAAAAGAGTAAGCACACTCACCGATCTATCGGGGTCCACTCGTATGCAAAGCAGAGCTCGCTCCGAACGGGTACAGACACCCTCCTCCTCGATCCGTCCCCGCGGACGTACGTGAAATCCGGTCCCGGCATCGAAACCTCTCGGGAGCTCGCGGGCCAGCCTCTCTCCCGCGCGCACTGCGGCGTCCCGCCTTCCTCCTCACGAAGGCCCCGTACTCCTCTCCATATAAATGAACTCCTCGGCGCCGACACCGCCAAGGTACCTCTCGAAATCGAGCACGTCCATGTCCCGGAATCAAGCATCCCAAAGGGAGGGTCCTCTGAGCCACGGGAAGCACACCGCCACGCCGCGTAAGACCCGCTCTCCCGCATACATGACATCACAAGTCAAGCCCCGCAAAGATCTTCCGCTCGCGTCTGTCACCTCTGGAGCCCCTCAAACTCATCCCCTCATACCGAGCCCACGGGAACAAGACGAACCCCTCCGGGCTATCCCTCTCCGTACGCCTCCCGCACATCCCGTAGGCGATGGTGAGCTTCCCCCGTTGGTCCTCCTCTTCCTCGCCGTACGAGCCCAGCCTCCAAAGATAGCAGGATACGCAGCAATGTGCCCGGATCTCTATCCCACGGGAAGCACCGAAAAACCTCATAAAACCACACGTGACAAAACAGAGAAGGCTCAAGCAAAAGACAATGGAGAAATGACAAGTTGCTAAATCAAAAAACAAAGAATAAACTCATACCTCCAAAGCAAAGTCAAAACAGCCAACGAATCAAGCCACACCCCGCTAAACCGGTCCAAGGAGAAGTAGAGCTCAGCCAAGCCTGTCTCGCCCCAAGCGATGTCACAAACTCTATCCAGATCAGTCAAGCTCTCCAACAGAGCAAAGGAGCCGCGGTCGCGTGGTTCGAGAACAAAGTCTCTGACAAGTGCATACCACAAAAAGGAGCGCGCCAACCGCTCGTCACTTAGCCGGTACCCGGATGTAGGCCCCAATATCGGCCGTAATCTTCGCTCCACGTCACTATACAACATGCCCAGTGCCCCTCGCGAGGACGAGGCTCAAAGCCCAAAGCAGCTCGGTTTAAAGACACACATCGTAGATCATGTCTCTCCACCGCACCGGCCCTCCTCAAGGAAAGCCCTGGGTCGCAGCAAAATCGGTCAGGCGTCACCGTCACCTCTCCCCACTCGATGGAAAGGTGCGGGTGGTATCCCACCAAGATCTTTAAAGGCCAAGGAAGACGCTCTTGTTCTTCCTCGTGTCGAAACCCCAGCCAGTTCTCAACGAACACACCTGTGCCGAAGCGTAGACCGGCCTCCGGGGACTCGGCCTACCATCCACGGAAATATCGGGCATCCGCCGCTATAGCTTTCAACAAATTTCGAGCGATCCCCCGAAGTCTTCATCCTCTTGGCCTTCCCGGCCATAAGCCCCGCATCCCGCAGTAAACACAAAGCAAAGGTACGTCAATCACAAAGACTTAATATAAAGGCACATATAACCCGTCACAAAACACGGCACATATTTGTGATGATGTGTTGCCTTTTCGCGGAAAAATTCGATTTTTGCGTTTCTTTGAAAACCAAATAAAACCGGAAAAACGGAGTCGCCACGCCATTTTAATTTTAAGGGCCAAAACTTTGAAAAAGCCCGAGATCAGAGATTTAGGTTCGGGAGGTCATGTTACGCGTCGGGAAGGACGTTAGTGTGCACTCCGACGCGCCTCGTAAAACGAGTCTTCCAAGCTGAAAATCATTTGTGTGTGTGTGTGTGTGTGTGTTTTGGCCAAAATAAGTTGAAACTCAGAAAAGTAAAAATTGGGATATCTTTTTAAGACTTTAAACTGATCCCATGATTTTTTGGAAGATTTTTGGATTGAGATTTGGTACTCAAAAGACCTTTTGAAGTTGAGAGCCATTTCTGCCAGAATGAAAAAGGCAGTGGACCTTTGATTTTGAAAGGGATTCAAGGGTCTTAAAACTTCATAATCTGGATAAACTCAGAGAATGAAAGTTGTTCTAGACACCTTAAATAAAGTTTGTGCGAAGGAATTTTCCATTTTGGAGAAGATTTGAGGGGTCAAAACCTTCTGGAAACCTCAGATATGAGATCTGGATTCCCAGAAGCTGATGAACTAGCCTCTGAAAGAAAATTTGAAAAGAGGAGTTTTACTCACCCAAAAATAAGGTAAAAATATGTCTGGAAAGCTCTGGATGTTGGCTACAAAAAGTATTTTGTAGTCAACACCAAATTCCAAGTTCATCTGTGTCCAAAAATTAAGACCATGGACTGAGGTCTGAGAAAATTGCTACTGGACAGCAACTTCTCAAGAAAGAAAATATGATTTTAAGGGGGTTTTGCATCCATGCTTGTCCCCATTTCCCTAGGTTTTGGTTAGTGATCACTAGACATTTTAGTGGTGAATCAACTATACCAAACCATCCTTGGGGTACATTAGGACTAAGCATTTCATTTGCTTGGGGAGGGGATTTTACCCTTTGAAATCAAGATTTAGTGCTTGAAAATGGTTTTTTAGGGTTTTGAAAGTGCATTTTGCAAGTAAGCAAGAAAAGCTTTGAAAATAATGTTGATCTTTGTAGAAGATCATCCATGGAGATGGTCTTTCCATGGTGATCTTCTTAGATCTAGAGAAAGAAGATGAAAGAACTACATTTTGTAGTTTGAAGATGCATGCATGGATGAGATTTAGGGTTAGGAAGAGGAGGGTTTACCAATCTTCCTTGTGTTCTTGAGTGTTTGGCTTGAGTGTATGGAGTGTTTAGGGCTTTAATATGAGAGTGAGTGGATGAGTATGAGTTGGGAAAGATTGAGAGAAAAAGGTGACAATTCTTGTGAATTCTCACCGTTTTCTCTCTATATTTCGCCGTAGGTTCGGTGCAATTGTGTTCTTCCTCCTTATTTTGTGGACTCGGAGGGCTCAATTTATAGCCCTCCCGAGATGACAATCCCATCCGCGCGGACAAGTCCAGCAGCGTGCACTCGTTCATTAAATGCACTTCAGCCTTTGGACAAGAAGAATAATCTTTTTCAAAATTCAAATTAGGCACCAGCTTATGTTTCCAAAGATTGCTATATTTGGTTTTCTTCTTTTGTTTTTTCTTTTTGAGATTCTTTTTAAGGTTTAACCTTAAATAACAATGCCCATTTTACCCTCACTTTGTTAGAAATGTTAGGATAGTTAGGAATTGTTAGAAATGTTATAACTTTCGTTAATTTTCTAACGAAAATTCTAACAAGCTCAAATTGGAGCACTTACAAGAGCCCCTCGGCGACGGCGCTTTCGAAGGAAGCGGGTCGTCGATAAGAGTAAGGCTCCATATTTGGCGTGATGATCGAGTGATCGGGTGGCCGAACCTAGCGATAGGCTACCTACGTATCCCGAATGGGAATCAAGCCGCCGTAGTTCGGGTCCGACCCCGGAGATGATGGCGTTTTAGGTGCCTCGAACCCGATGAGCGAGTTCTACGCTCTACATCGGAAAGAAACTCATTGGGATAAGAGATGACCATTTTGGTCTCGATGGCTATCCGCTCCGGGCCGGGGATAGGAATGACCATTTTCGGTCCGATGGCTATCCGCCGGGGATAGGAATGACCATTTTCGGTCTCTCGCTGGGATGATTGCGATTTATCGCTTTCCTAGCGATAGCGTCTTAGGTGCCTCGAACTCAAGATGGCGTTTTAGGTGCCTCGGACCTTGATGATGGCGTTTAGGTGCCTCGGACTGAGATGGCTTTTTAGGTGCCTCGGACCTCGAGATGGCGTTTTAGGTGCCTCGAACCTTGAAGATGGCTTTTTAGGTGCCTCGACGATGAGATGGCTTTTAGGTGCCTCGGTCCTTAATTTGGAATGGCCTTTTCGGTGGACTTCTGCCCGCCGCCGAAGGAGAGGGTGACCGTTTTGGTCGAGGGGCCGGACCTAATGATAGGCTACCTACGTATCCCTAGTGGGAATCAAGCCCTTTCGTAGTTCGAGTACTACTCGAGATTCCGTTGGCTTTGGGATTCCGTTAGCTTTGTCTGGGGATTTCGTTAGCCTCTGGGAAAATTGACGTATTCGTCCTGGGGAAATCGGTCTTACGTTCGACCGCCGTTGATGATTTTGATGAAAGATACGGGATCTCGTTATCTTTCTCGAGGAGATCGGTCTTACGCTTATCGCCGGAATGATTTTGATGAAAGATACGGATCTCGTTATCTTTCTCGTGAGACTCGGTCTTACGCTTTTACCGCCGATAATTTTGATGAAAGATACGGGATCTCGTTATCTTTCTCCTGGCACTCGGTCTTACGCTTCGATCGCCGGGGTAATTTTGATGAAAGATACGGATCCGTTATCTTTCTCGGCACTCGGCCTTACGCTTTGATCGCCGGGCAATTTTGATGAAAGATACGGGATCTCGTTATCTTTCTCGGGCACTCTGCCTTACGCTTCGATCACGGGGTAATTTTGATGAAAGATACGGGATCTCGTTATCTTTCTCGGGCACTCTGGCCTTACGTTTGATCGCCGGGGTAATTTTGATGAAAGATAATGGATCTCGTTATCTTTCTCAGGCACTCGGTCTTACGTTTTTATCGGCCGGAAGATTTTGATGAAAGATACGGATCTCGTTATCTTTCTCAGGGCACTCGGCCTTACGCTTCGATCACGCCGGGGTAATTTTGATGAAAGATACGGATCTCGTTATCTTTCTCTGGCACTCGGCCTTACGCTTTGACTGGCCGGGGTAATTTTGATGAAAGATACGGATCTCGTTATCTTTCTCGGGGCACCTCGGCCTTACGCTTCGACTGCCGGGAAGATTTTGATGAAAGATACTGGATCTCGTTATCTTTCTCGTGGCACCTTGGCCTTACGTTTGACCGCCGGGGTAATTTTGATGAAAGATACGGGATCTCGTTATCTTTCTCATGGCACTCGGCCTTACGCTTTATCGCCGGGGCAATTTTGATGAAAGATACGGATCTCGTTATCTTTCTCGGGCACTCGGCCTTACGTTTTACCGCCGGGGATAATTTTGATGAAAGATACTGGATCTCGTTATCTTTCTCTGGGCACTCGGCCTTACGCTTCGATCACGGGGTAATTTTGATGAAAGATACGGATCTCGTTATCTTTCTCGGCACCTCGGCCTTACGCTTTGATCGCCGGGAAGATTTTGATGAAAGATACGGGATCTCGTTATCTTTCTCTGGGCACCCTGGTCTTACGCTTCGATCGCCGGGGAAGATTTTGATGAAAGATACGGATCTCGTTATCTTTCTCGTGGCACTCGGTCTTACGCTTTATCACGGCCGGGGCAATTTTGATGAAAGATACTGGATCTCGTTATCTTTCTCGTGGCACTCGGTGGCCTTACGTTTCGACCGCCGGGGATAATTTTGATGAAAGATACTGGATCTCGTTATCTTTCTCGGTGGCACTCGGCCTTACGCTTCGATCACGGGGTAATTTTGATGAAAGATACG
Organism: Adenophora triphylla var. japonica; assembly: GCA_022495995.1. NCBI lineage: Eukaryota > Viridiplantae > Streptophyta > Magnoliopsida > Asterales > Campanulaceae > Adenophora > Adenophora triphylla. The sequence continues at coordinate 764,452 of JAFEMH010000045.1, read as the reverse complement.
GATCTCGTTATCTTTCTCGGGCACTTTGGCCTTACGCTTGACCGCCTGGGGTAATTTTGATGAAAGATACTGGATCTCGTTATCTTTCTCGGCACTCTGCCTTACTTTTCGATCACGGGGGTAATTTTGATGAAAGATACGGATCTCGTTATCTTTCTCGGGCACTCGGTCTTACGTTTGATCGCCGGGGATAATTTGATGAAAGATACGGATCTCGTTATCTTTCTCAGTGGCACTCGGTCTTACGTTCGATCGGCCGGGGGTAATTTTGATGAAAGATACGGACCTCGTTATCTTTCTCGGGCACTCGGTCTTACGCTTGATCGCCGGGGTAATTTTGATGAAAGATACGGATCTCGTTATCTTTCTCGGGCACTCTGGCCTTACGTTTGACCGCCGGGGATAATTTTGATGAAAGATACGGGATCTCGTTATCTTTCTCGTGGCACTCGGTCTTACGTTTGACCGCCGGGGCAATTTTCTTGACAAGGGGCCGACTTTGGTTAACTTTGGTTAACTTTGTCAAGTCGGGACCGAATTGCGTAGTCCCGAAATTTTAAGGGGCAAAAGGGTCATTTTGACTCCTTGCAATCCTATCCGCGCGGACAGGGATGGAAAGTCGTGGGTATTAATTAGTGGCCAACGCCCTTCTTCTTCCTCACCCAATTTTTTAAATTGTCGAGAGCAGAGAGAGAAAAACTGCAAAATCCGCCATTTTTGGCCATTTAAGCTTCGAAATTCTTCCGATTTCTTCGATTTTTTGAGCAATGGAACACGGGGAAGGCGCTTTTCAAGGCCAAGGACGTGGCCCGGTAGCGGAGAGGCGATTGGAGCTCGTCCGGATGAGGAGGCATTACAATCTCTCGCAATCGGTTACGGAGGAGCATTATCCCGATGCTTGGCAACATTGGGCTTTGATCCGCATCTCCGAACGGTATACTTTGAAACCCTTTGATCCCTTTGTCGATTTCTTGCTTGAAATTTTTGGGTGATTTTGAATTTTTTTTTTTGAAAATTTGAATGATTGATGTTCTTGGCTTTGAATCTTGATTTTGATGCTTTGCATGTTGTAATGAGTATATGAGTAACCCAAAATGTGCATTTTGCTTGGAAAAAGAATTGGCATTTTTGCCACATTTTTTTTTTTTAATTCGAAAATTACATGTGAAAATTCGAAGAATTGTGATTTCTTTTTTTTTTTGAAATTGAATTTTGCATATTGATGATGATGATGATGCAATGCATGCATTTTGTTTAGAAAGAATGGGCATTTTGCCAATATGAGATGTATGTATGTTTAGGATTTTTTTTTTTGAAAAGTGGGACGGATTTTTCCTCCCGTTGCATGTAAGATGGATGATATACATGTATGCATTTTTTTTTTGAAAATGGGACGGAGTTTTTACTTCCGTAGGAATGCATCTTTTTTTTTTTGATGAATGCATTGGGACTTGCTGAAAATTGTTTTCTTTTATGCGAGAAAAAATGGGGTTATGCTCATTGCTGTTATGCTGTCGAAATTTCTTTTTTTTTTTTATGTATGCAAATGCAAAAATTTTTTTTTTTGACATTTTCTCTCTTTTTTTTTTTACAGGGCGGAAACCGTTTTGTGACGGAGCAGCTGAACAAGATGAAGACTCGAGGATCGGTGGAGTCTGTGATTGACTTTTGGGACCGGCTTCCGGATGCGGGTCGAGGAGCTTTGCCGAGTCCGAGACGATTGTTGTCGAGACGGGGCTCGGGAGTTCGTCGAGTGCTTCGAGGGGACCGGTCAAGTTCCCTAAGAGCAAGGGCTTCGATGTTTGCTCTGCGCAAAGACTGTGGGACGCGACCCATACCTTCCACTTCTTCCGGGGCGAGGCTACGCTTACGCCTCCGACTATGCCGCGATTACGGGCCTGTCCTTTAATGGACGCAAAGATTGAGTGGCGGGATGGCTACAGCGATGCCGATCTCGTTGTGCTCTTCGGGATTTTCCCTATTCCCAAAAAGGGGATGGGGATGGAGTATGCCGTGGTCTATGGCAAGCTCGTGGAGACCATAGCGAGTTACGAGGCCGGGGAGGAGAGGATAGGCGCCGATCGATTGCTGTGGCCTTCTTGTGGTTTACTTTCTCGAGCACGCCTTGGGCATGCCGAGGGGACGGCAGCCTTTGCCTTGCCGAGGTCCTTGGAGGACATGGAGACGGCCGGAGATGTCTCGTGGGGAGAGGCTGGGCCGGGCAGAGCTTTATTTTGCTCTTGATAGGTACAAATTAAGGCCGTGAGCTCCTTGTACCGCTTCGAGTTTGCCCCGGAGGTATAAGCTCTCTTTTGCTTTCCTCTCTTCTTTTGAGCACACACTTTTATTTGCACCGGATTGATAGGATTTTTACCTTTCGCAGTGTATGGGCGTTGGAGTTTTTCCATCGCCACGGTGTGGCGGCACCTCGATGGAGTACGCCGGGCGTATCCGGCCATGCAGCCTTGGTCTAAGCATGCCCGGAGAAGATAAGCTCCAGAGGGCGACGACTCTCGTGTACGCGGATTGCCTTCCTTTGACGGAGGCCGAGACAGATGAGGGGATGATATTCTTCCCCGGGATCGCTGAGGTGGCGCACCGAAGGGCGCCGAGATCCGGACAAGGCAATGGAGGATCTTGAGGGGTCCGACTCGCGATGCCTATTATCTCGGGAGAGAGGGTGACGCGCCAAAGATGGCGTGAACTCGCCGAGGACACCGGTGGAGCCTCCCGCCGATATGATGCACTCCGAGCGATCGGTCCGTGACTGGGATGATTACCGAGCAGTGCCAAGCACTTCTGACTTCGTGGCGATTGAGCCATATGCGACGTTCGTCTTGAGGAGGCCGAGGATGCCTCGTGTTCCTGGATAGGGAGGGGCTTGGGATCCCGCGGTACCCTGGGACGGATTTTTCCTATATCCAGGATGGGGTCCGATTGAGGGTGCAGATCCTCACCCGAGCGGCTTCCACGAGCTTTCCGGCCTCGTCCGGTATGAAGGTATGGCTTCACCTTTTCCCCTTCTTTTCTTTCTTTTGTTTCATCATCTTTAGCATCACTTTTTTTTTTTTGACGCTTTGCTTTTGTGCAGCTGAGGTGGTCGTCGAGAAGCCGACGAAGCAAGTGATCGGGGCCAAGAGATTCATCAGAGGATGGTCGCCATGGGCTCCTCAGCTAGAGCGAGGCGACCACGGCCGGCGCCCGTCGACGGGAGGCTTCTCCTATTCCCTGAGACTTCTTCCGAGACCCCTCTTTCTCCTCTCATTGATCACCGCGCGGCACCGCCTTCGGATCACGTCATTCTTGGGGATCCGTACGGCAGTGGACACGTCCGGCGGCATGGTGGGTCGTCTCCGTATGTTCGTGGAGTCCGACGCCTTCACCTTCGGATACGATTTCTTCAGTGGATCCGGGTTTACCCTATCGAGTGTGCCGGTTGGTCCCGACGAGCCTCTTTCTCGGGAGATGAGGACGATTCTCGAGCCCGAGACTTTCGTGGCTCCCGACGAGGCGGGCCCGAGTCGCAAGAGGGGCCGAGGGGAGACATCGGCGCCGGAGACTCCGATTGATTTTTTTTTTTTTGAGATTTAGATTTGTACAGCATTATGCACATTTTTTTTTTTTTTGATGTAATAATTTAGGATTTTTTTTTTGTTTGTTTTTTTTTTTTTTTATGCACACTCCTTTTTTTTTTGGAATGTAATGATTTAGGATTTTATTTTATGAATGCAATGTAATATGAATGCAGTGTTGCATGAGCCTTGTTGTTTTTTTTTTTTTCAAGGGTGTTTGGTATATGGACCGGTTTGGGGAGTTTTTTGCACCGGTTTCGAGCAACCGGACGGAATATTCCTCTTTGGTGTAGCACTTGACTGTTGCAAAATTTTTTTGGTAATGACACTTGTATCCGCGCGGATAGGGTCCGCCTTCGACATTGTCCTTTAATTTTGGTTCGCACTGGTCTTGCTTTATTTCAAATTCAAATATCCTCTTCAACCTCCAAATTTCAAACAGCCATTTTCGGGGAGAAAGAGAGAAAAACCATGGAAATGGCCAAAAATTCTCCAAAATTGTCCAAAGAAAGGCAAATGTTGTTCTTTGAAAAGTTCAAGGAGTGGTGTAGGGAGATCATGCACGAGAGAAGATCATTCTTTGAAGAAAGGTACAAGGTACGATGCTTGTGGTCTCTCAAAGAATTGGTTCCGGATTATGACCTCTTAAGAGCTTCTTCTTCGTTTTGGGATACTAGAAGGCATGTCTTTTGCCTTTCCTTCAACGAGATTGTTCCGACTGTCGAAGAATTTCGGGCCTTGCTTGAGGTCCTGGAGGTGGAAGAGATAGCGGTCCCTTTGCCCGGAGGGGCTTCTTTTGCTGACAGATTGTGCGTCCTCCTTCATCTTTCCCCGGAGGAAGCGCAAGGTATGATCCGCGGTCCCGATCATTTCGATATTTCCGGTCTTCCCGACAGATTTAGGGGCCTAGGTTTGGTGGATGATGCCTATTGGGATGCCTTTGCACTTTGTATGTTTGCACCCCGTTCATGGTATATTCCTTCGGGATCCGCCATCGGCCTCCGCCGGATGTTGTCGTTCACCGTCGCCCGGCGTAGATGTCGTTCCTTTGATTCTTGGGGAGACTTTTCACGCTCTCGACATTAGCTACCGGACGGCGGTATATGCACGGGGCAGCCTGCCTCTTGACCCCGTGGCCGATGGAGCGCTTGGGGGTTCTTCGGGAAACCTCTCGATATGATCGTGCCTCGACTTTTGCCAGAGAGGTGTCGATGTAGATTTTGATGATCGTGGCTCGTGGGAACGTTGGATGGCGGGTCGCCAGCACCGAAGATATCGATGGTTGGTGCCTCATCGGGTGGAGACTCGCAGAGTGCTTCAGATCGGGTCCCATGTGGTTATGCTTCCGGGCTTTCTCACCCGCTTTCTACATTCCGGCTCGGTCCCGAGACGCTTTGGCTTGGAGCAGTTCCTTTGGAGGGTTTTGATGATATAGCCACCAGTGGTGGTGGCTCCTGCTTCCATGGACGATCCCCTGTGTTTCCATTTCTTTCCCGAGCATGGAGGTATGATGCCTTTCCCCTGTCATTCTCAAAGCGTCCGAGACCTGTTCTTGACCACTTGGTACTGGATTGGTACGAGGGGCATCCGGGAGAGACTCAGTGGTTATTTTGAGACGGCGTGAGGCCATTATGGGTGCGGAGGACCCGATCAAGCTTCGAGAGGAGTGAGGGCCGAGGCGAGGGCCAATCCTCATGACAGAGCGGAGACGCCGTGACCGATTATGAGGCTTACGTCAAGAGACAGGAGAGGAGGGCTCCTATGTTACCGCCTAGGTTACAGGAGATGAGGGATGACGCTAGGGCTACTAAGGCCCCGACAGAGGCCGGCTTGATAGACCCCGTTCCTATACCGTAGCTTGGTAGGAGGAATACCGACATTTTTCCTGGCTCGTAAGAGAAAGACTCCTGAGGGGGAAGAAGAAGGGAGAGGCCAAGACGAGCGGCTTGGAGTGACTCGAGGTTTCCAAGTATCCCTTTTCTTGCCATGACACACATTAGTTTGATTATGTATCTTAGTTTTCTTTAGCAGTTGCCGCTTGTAGGAATGAATCGGGCTTAGACTCATCAAAGAGCTTTTAACTTGTAATGAATATTTGAATTGCTTTAGAGTTTTTCGAGACGCTTTCATGGTCTCGATCAATTGTATTGATGCCAAAGTATGGCTTTTATTTGTGCTTTAGACCGAACCGTTTCCGCCGCTCTACGTTCCCTCATTTCGAGGAGCTCAGTCTTCGTAGTTCAACCTCGGTGAACTCTTTTTTGTTTTTTTTTTTTTTTTTTTTTTGGTGCAACCTCGTTTTTTACCTAGGCCGCCCTTTTCGGGTTTCTAACCTAGTTGGGTATTACTCTTTTAGCACTCTTTTTTTTTTTTTTTTTTTTTTTTTTTTTGTTTTTTTTTTGTTTTTTTTTTTTTTTTTTTTTTTTTTTTTTTTTTACGCGTAGTATCTCGCGCAGCCTTGTCACCATTCACCGGGTGTACAAAGGGATTCCCGTCGAGGTCTCGCAAGTTGCATGAGCTCCTCCTGAGAAGATCTTCCGGACGACATATGGCCCAACCCATACAGCTCCCATTTGCCGAGAGGGCTGATACGGACCGGGGCTTTTCTTTAGAACGAGATCACCTTCTGATCTCCCGATGCTTTACTTTCTTGTCGAAGGCTCTGCCATTCTTCCTTGGTAGGCCCGGATGTGTTCCATGGCCTTCAATCGGCGTTCGTCTAGTAGGGCCAATTCGTCATGGCGACTCGGGAGCCATTCGACCTCGCTGATCCGGCTTTCCAAAGAAGATACCTGAGCGAGGGTATTTCCACCGATCGGGAGTACGGCTTCCATTCCGTATGTGAGGGCAAAAGGTGTTTCCCGCTTGCCGTTCGACCGATGTTCCGTAGCCCCAGAGTGCCAGTGTGTAACTTCGGGCCAATCTCTCGCCCGGATGCCCATCTTCCTGATGATATTTTCCAGAGTCTTGTTTGTCGCTTCGACGGCCCGCTGGTTTGGGGCCCGTAGGTGATGACTTGTGACGGGTTATTCGGAATTCCGCCAAAGAACTTTTTCACATTCCCCTTCAAGTGGGATCCATTATCCGAAATGATTTCGACCGCAACCCGTATCTCGCACATGATGTTTTCTTTGATGAAGAGGGCAACTTTCTTGAATTGAGGATTTTGTAGGATTTCGCAGAGCATCCTTTCCACTTCCTTCGAAGAAATGACCAATCAGCGTCTCTTAGGCTCTTCCGCAGCCTCCCAAATTCACACTCGTCAAAATCTCTTCTAGCCTTGGGGCTCGATTTTCCTCTTCCTGACAACCCGCTTAAAGATTTTTTTTTTTGTTGTTTGATTTTTTTGTTTAATGTGTCTGTTTCTTTATCTAATGAATTATTATTAAAATTTTTTTTATTAATTAATTCATCATTAGTTAAAGTGGCAATCAAGGGATACTCGTAAAGGTTCGTCATTTCATTGAAAACGAAAGGGAATACAAAGGCTTGCTGCGTACTCGTAGTCTTCAGCGTAAGGCCACCTGGACGACCCTAGAGACTCCGATCTTAACAGAGAGACTCGGGAGGACTTGTCCTAGATTGACACAAAGGGACGGGGTACCAATCCAAGCTTGGTGATCATTTCCTCCTTAGTCGCGGACGGCCCGAGAGGTTTTCCCAATTTTTTAGCGGCATTGGCTGGTGGCCTCATGACTCTGAACCGTGGCCGCTTTTGTTTTCCCTTCTCAATTGCCGCTATCATCTCTTGACCGAGCCGAGATCAATCGTGTCCGGCACTGACTTCTTCTTCGAACAATTGCCGCATAACTGCACCATCCCAATCATCTCGAGGGAAATTCCGTGGCCTTAGCTTTTGGCACCGCGCCCGAATTCGTGTTTCGGATCTTCCCGGGCAAGAGGGAATAGTGGTTGTGAGCTTCTCGAACCTGCTCCACTGTGTCGTGCACGCCTCGAAGGTATACTCACTCTTCATGGTAGTGGTAGCCCTGTGTATCTGGGTAGGTCCAGAACATTCTACGGACCGGGTTAGCCTTGGTTCCTCCGAACTTGTTGAGGCTATCCCGTAGCTTTAGCCATCCCGCCGTAGGAGCGGGCTCGTGATGTTTCCCCGGTTGTGTGGGACCCTTTACAAAGTAGTCACCAAATTAGGACCAAGGGGAGAGATTTGGGATTGTCGGCCGGGACCTTTCCCCGTGGCGCTTCAAATCTTTTCCCTTTGCAGTCCACCGGGAGGCCTCATATCCTGTGCCGTGGCGAGTATTCTCGTCCTTTCACTTCGACGAGTTTGAAAGTTCCTTGCTGGGCGCTTCCCTGCACCGAGGCCAGTAGATAGCTCATTTTTCTCATCATTTTCAAGACCGTGGATTTTATCCCGAGTGACCGCTCGATCTATGTTGCACACTCGGGCCTCGGGAGGCTCGACCGTGAAGCCCGTTAGCATGTGACCTTCCTCGTCATGTTTGATTTCCAATAGGTATTCCGCCCGTATCCGTGCCCTCTAAAGTGACTAAATCCCCGTAAATGGTCGTCGATCCCCATTCGAGACGAATTTCACACACCGGTGGAGGCTTGAGGCGACCCCTTTGACTTGGTGCAGCCAAGGTCTTCCAAACAGGCATTGAAAGTAATCTGGATGTCGATAACCCGGAATTCCACAGTATCAATTTCGTCCAAACCAGAGGTCTAAAGTAGCAACTCCGAGGACCGCCGGGATGTTGAGTCGTAAGCTTGACCGTGAGAGAAGAAGGCTTCAAGTCTCGTAGTCTTGATATCAAGCAAGCTCATGATCTTTGCCGGAAGAATGTTCATTCCTGACCCATTATCAACCAGACCCGAGGAGGCGTCGTTCATCCAACTGGATCGTGATGAAGAGAGGCTCATTATGATCACCCCAAATTGAGGGAGGTCGAGATCTCGTGAAAGTGATTATGTTCCCGTAGTGGATGTTTCCAATCACCGTACCACATCATCGGGAGTAGCATCAATAGGCACGAGAGCGCGAGCTGTGCTTTCTTCCAAATTTCACGCATGGGGATAAGACGAAGTGAGTAGAGACCAGAGGGAAATGTTGGCCTCGTGTTTGCTTCAACCTGGTGAGCACGGATCCTCTTTTTCGTGGTCCTGAGTTTCACTGCCTTAGCATAGGGGCGGCGATCTTCTTTTTTGGGGTGCTTGGTCGCGGCCTTCCTATCTCGCTTTAGGATTCCCTTGGAAAATTTGCCCTGATCGGGTCAACAGTTAACTTCCTCCTCGCTGTTTCTTGACCGGATTTCTTCAAGGCCGCTGTGGTCAATGGGGGAGCCCTTTGGCTATTGGCCATTGGTTTCGAGCAGCCTGGCAACCGGCGGGGCCGAGCTTGAGCTGTACCGGCTTCTTCCTGGGCGGCCCCTTATAACTGCTTCCCAAGTCACAGCTTTTGGGTTTGGGGTTGTGTTGTTGCCCCTTGGATGGCCCACGTAGCTAGGGCGTCCTCCGATTCACTCTCATGGCCGGCCTTGCTCATAGTTATCATGCAACAGAGTCGCTATTTGTCGGGACTCGGCGGCTTTTCGATCTCATCCCTGGTATAGTGCAGCCATTCTCGACTCCCTTCGTAATACTCAGAGTTGGAGATGATTATAGCGTTCGTGTGGGAGGCGCATCCGGTATCATGCCGTTCTAGGACTTCTCGAAAGCCGACATACATTCGGGAAGGTGACCTCTTCGGGTAACCCTAACAAGGAGTGTTACTTTGTTTCCGGGGTGGATTTGATCTAACCATGGTTATTTTATCATTTGGGCGGATGGGAGTTAATTTTCCTCTTTCAATCGATCTTCGACTATCGCCTGGATCGAACACCCGAAAACCCTTTCCCCAAAGCATGGTAGGCGGTGTTGAATTCTAAGACATCCACGTGCTCGGATCCGTGAAACTTCATGGCCTTCATGTCCTCGGCCTCGTATTCGTCTTCCGAAGTTTCTTCTGTCGTCGCTTCCGATAACCACCATTGTGCCCGGCTCCCACGGGCTCATTTCCGGCATGATTGTTCCGCATTGTTTCGGATCGGGGTCTCGGTTGACTCTTCACTCTCGTCATCATCATCGCTATCGTCATTTCCGGAATCTTCTTCCCATACTACCGGGATTTCGGTGAGAGGGAGCGACAGTCAAATACTCGTTAGGGGAAGAGGGTGCGTGCGGCGCAGAAGTTGTCATATGCTCCCATTCCGGAAGTGATGGTAGCTGCGATTCGGCTTCTCCTCCCGTAAATTGCGGGGGAAGAGTGAGAGGGAAGTGGCACGTATTTGACACTGTGTAGGATATAGAAGGAATCCTCCTCTTCCGATTCTTCACTGTTCTGGGATCATATTCGGGCTCTCCTAGAGCTAATTTGCGAAGTGTACTAGCTCCGGATGCTCTTCGGCCTCTTTCTTTGATAAGCCCGATACGGTGCTTGCTGGAAACTTTCTTGCTCAATCTTTCTTGACTGCTCTAACCATCTTGTATAAATAGTTCTTTCATGTTCTGAGCGAACAAATGTACCCCCTTGGGCTTCTTCTAAGTATCGGCCTTCCCTTCACCCGAAAAATAGCGGGCCTCGTATTCTTGCAAGGAGTCTACGACATGAGACCAAGATGGAGTTGATTCGTTCGATATCCTCGAGGCCGAGGGGGAATCCGAATCTCGTGGATCCTCGACGAGATTGGGCCACGGGTATTTGGGGACCTTCATCGGCATCTTCTGGGCGGGTGAAGATTCTCCGCATTCAATCATATTCACACGATTATGGTTCCGTGGCGCGGATTTTTTGATCGTGTTGGGCCCTCGGGGCCTTCCAACTTTCCTTGCTCTATTAGCCCCCGAATTGCCTTTTTCAGTGAGTAAAGCGGTGTCGATCCGATGTCCGTGAGCTTGATGAAAGGCACAATACTTTGTAGTATCCACGGGAGCATTCGGATTTCCGGGTTGGAAATTCTCCAAAGGCCGCAGCAAGCCTTCTTTCACCAGTCCCCTAAAGATGTCATTCAGGGGCATTCCAAAGTTTTCGAGATTTATGACCCGCGGTTTGGGCTCCGGAGGCATTTGGTTTCTGGGAGCAAAAGGAGTCGTGGTTATTGCATTCTGTCCCGCATAGTCAATCATCTCTTTGCCTTTAGCGGGAGCTTGAAGCGTGTTTGCAGGAGGAGCCCGATATCCTGTGGCAGTGCGGCCATTGCGGTGTAGGCCTTTTCAAACTTAGGCTGCAGAGTTAACCATGGCCCGCAAGTCCGAGTATGGGAAGTGGCTCGAGGGAGGCTCTCGAATGTGGTTTCAAGCATGACTGGAAGATGTCCAGCTTGTTCCTCTTCGGAAGGAGGGATGGCCATTTCACTCGAGTTTCCGATTCCACCGCTTGTAGAAGTCCCCAACATTCTCATCAGACGCCGCACTGTTGTTTGTAGGTCAACCCTATTTGTTTCCCATTCCAAGTTGGCCTTATATTTTTCCTCACGTGAAGGCATTGGTAATCTGGTCCCATGTAGCCCCGGCTTCGGGTTTCAAACGGAAGAACCACTTTAAGGCATTTGGACTTCAAGGATAGATCGAAATAGTCGCCCAACCGGCGATTGGTACATCCTTTGGCTTTCATTGCCAAGGTATATGTGTCCAAATGGGTTTTGGGACATGCGAGTCCCATCAAAGAGATCCAGATTTGGCATCACGAATTTGTGGGGTGTGGGAACAATGGAGTCCGGGTCCAGAGGCGGAAGGCGTACTTCTTGGCGATCGGTTCGGCGATCTGCGCTTTCATTTCCTTGTGTTGTTCCATGAACTGTGCCGGATGAGGGTCTTGTGGGCGGAACCAGGGTGGCATTCAAGCTAGTGGCCGAGCTAGAGAGAGGAGCTACCACCGGAGGCAGACCGGGTGGAGAGAAACGGCCGGTCAGGGACGTAGGTGAAAACCCGTCTGGGCCGAGTTACCCCGGGAGCATGAGTAGGAGCCTCGAGCAAAAGGATAGAACCTTGCGGCTTGCTGTTGATTTTCAGCCGGCAAAGTAGGTGGGGGCAGCCCGATGTGGCCTGGATAACTTGATTTCCAGAGTGGGGCCCGTAAGTAGGCTTGAGTGCGGCCTGCTTTGTCCGGATTGTTGAATTGCGTGGTGCTTGTGGTGAAGGTGTGTAACCTGGGGAATGCTGCGGTCTGGTGATTCGGATGACACGGGATGGAGGCTTGCAACTCCATAGAAGTCTCGGGAGCAGGAGGAATGGATTTGTGTGAGGAGCGGTGAACTAGTGCATTACGAGGAGGGGCTCCTGATCTGTGGTCCGTAACCAAGTTGTGGCGGCATTCCGAACTCGCGGGCCGTTTACATCTTGTGAAGGTCCGGATTGATCGGTTCCTGGAGAGGCGGGATCCCGATTAGGCTGTGGCATTCCGAGATAGCCCCAACCATGAGAAGACATTCCGTCTTGATTTTGCCCCCACCGATTTGCGCCAGTCGAGGCTGCATGGATCCTGTAGTGTGGTTGGGGAGGCTGGCCGACCCGAAAATCGAGGAGCATGGGTTACGGTAGTGGCACCATAGGAGGTGGGTGGCGGCATCTGGTGTAATCGGGCGACCGAGAGTGGGGTTGGCATCCTCGTCTTCTTCCACGGTGAAGGTGCCATCCGGATTGAGGCCGGCGGCCAGACCGTGACTCTTAATAGCCTCATAAGGCCGTTTAGCCGTGCTTCTGTCGTAACCTCATCTCGTTACGCTGGCCGATTCCACTTTGTTGCTCGTCGAGGGGTCCGGGAGGCGGAGTGACGTTATCCCCATCATTACCGGGCGATGCGGACATTACGAAACCCGGAGTCGGAGCAAGCGGTGAAGGCGACGATGCGCTTGACTCTTCCCAGTGATCAACGGTGACCGGTGCAGAAACCAAGCTTTGTGCGGAGGCATGGGGGAAAGGACATGAAGGTTCGATGCCGGGAATGGAAGGAGGGTAGGTGTTTGGGCTTTTGGCTCATGCGAACATGCGGTTATTTGTTCACGTTTACTTAAAACATGTTTTATTATCCTAATCGGTTGGAAAAGATTGCTCTTCTTTTTCGCAAACTACTCGATTCTGGATCGGTGGGCCCCGTCACTACGTCTATAAGCCCCTCGTATTCCACTGTATTTCGACCTCCCGGGGTGGACGGCCCGGGCGAGGGTCCTATAGGGCAAGCGGGTCCCACCGACCGAAAGAAAAACGATCCTAAAAGTCGGCGGGTAATCGAGTCTTAACGAGCATTCGATGTAAATTACGGACAAGGCGACGTCGAAAGTCAAGATCATGTCCAGGAGCTCGACAAAAAGTCGGCATGATTTGACCGATAAGCGTCCACGATTGATCTTGACTTGTCGTCGGTTAAGCCGTAATTAGGCATGGAATAGTCATTAATCCTTGATGACTCGGTGTCAATCTTTGGGAGTCGGTGTATAATTTGTGCCGGTCGAACCGAAGTCAAGGCGCCGGCCAATATCTTGGTCAAAGTCTGCGGCGGAAAACCGGCAACTTCGGCGATTAGTGGACCCGAAAGATATTGAGTCGGTATGCCGACAAAGGCTTGAAAGGAAAGGTCTATACACGGACGGGGCATGACACAGACCCGGACTAAAAACCACCCGGGTCTCGGACAAAGTGTGTCACGGACAAGTGCATAGGTCGACACGAGGCTCCATGGGATGTTTGGGTAGTCCTGTGCTCATCCGAGAGGCGTAATAAGACCAAACGGACCGCGACAAGGATTTCCCGGGTTAAGGACGTAGTGTGCGGTGTACGGTCACGTGCGCGTAGTGTGCAAGCGATCTATATTCTTTTACGAGTAAAATAGAAATTTTTATGTGTCTTAAAAATATGATGCATGATTTTTTTGGAAATTTTCTTTTTTTTTGAAAATCCTTTTTTTTTTGAATTTTTTTGAAAATTTTAATGAGCACATAAGCACGAAAATTCCGACAGTTAGGGACATTATTCCGACAGTCAAAATTTTGACTTTCTCCGAGGCGGCCAAAACAACATGAAAACTGTGCAAAAATCAACACACACACAAAAAATGATTTTCAAAGCCGGGACGGAAGCTTGACCCTCAAAAGCTTTTTTTTTGAAAACGGTGATACCGGTACGTGGGATTGTTAGACCACAATTTATCCCCGACTCGTGTTAGGAGGCGATAACGGGAAATTTAGTGGTTTCCACCAATATACCGAATACCATTTTTTATCAAAAAGCTTGGTCCCCAGCGGAGTCGCCACTGTGATGATGTGTTGCCTTTTCGCGGGAAAAATTCGATTTTTGCGTTTCTTTGAAAAACCAAATAAAACCGGAAAAAAAAAACGGAGTCGCCACGCCATTTTTATTTTAAGGGCCAAAACTTTGAAAAAAGCCCGAGATCAGAAATTTAGGTTCGGAGGTCATGTTACGCGTCGGGAAGGACGTTAGTGTGCACCCGACGCGCCTCGTAAAAACGAGTCTTCCAAGCTGAAAATCATTTGTGTGTGTGTGTGTGTGTGTGTTTTGGCCAAAATAAGTTGAAACTCAGAAAAGTAAAAATTGGGATATCTTTTTAAGACTTTAAACTGATCCCATGATTTTTTGGAAGATTTTTGGATTGAGATTTGGTACTCAAAAGACCTTTTGAAGTTGAGAGCCATTTCTGCCAGAATGAAAAAGGCAGTGGACCTTTGATTTTGAAAGGGATTCAAGGGTCTTAAAACTTCATAATCTGGATAAACTCAGAGAATGAAAGTTGTTCTAGACACCTTAAATAAAGTTTGTGCGAAGGAATTTTCCATTTTGGAGAAGATTTGAGGGGTAAAAACCTTCTGGAAACCTCAGATATGAGATCTGGATTCCCAGAAGCTGATGAACTAGCCTCTGAAAGAAAATTTGAAAAGAGGAGTTTTACTCACCCGAAAAATAAGGTAAAAATATGTCTGGAAAGCTCTGGATGTTGGCTACAAAAAGTATTTTATAGTCAACACCAAATTCCAAGATCATCTATGTCCAAAAATTAAGACCATGGACTGAGGTCTGAGAAAATTGCTACTGGACAGCAACTTCTCAAGAAAGAAAATATGATTTTAAGGGGGGTTTTGCATCCATGCTTGTCCCCATTTCCCTAGGTTTTGGTTAGTGATCACTAGACATTTTAGTGGTGAATCAACTATACCAAACCATCCTTGGGGTACATTAGGACTAAGCATTTCATTTGCTTGGGGAGGGGGATTTTACCCTTTGAAATCAAGATTTAGTGCTTGAAAATGGTTTTTTAGGGTTTTGAAAGTGCATTTTTGCAAGTAAGCAAGAAAAGCTTTGAAAATAATGTTGATCTTTGTAGAAGATCATCCATGGAGATGGTCTTCCATGGTGATCTTCTTAGATCTAGAGAAAGAAGATGAAAGAACTACATTTTGTAGTTTGAAGATGCATGCATGGATGAGATTTAGGGTTAGGAAGAGGAGGGTTTACCAATCTTCCTTGTGTTCTTGAGTGTTTGGCTTGAGAGTATGAGTGTTTAGGGCTTGAATATGAGAGTGAGTGGATGAGTATGAGTTGGGAAAGATTGGAGAGAAAAAGGTGACAATTCTTGTGAATTCTCACTGTTTTCTCTCTATATTTCGCCAGAGGTTCGGTGCAATTGTGTTATTCCTCCTTATTTTTGTGACTGGAGGGCTCAATTTATAGCCCTCTGAGATGACAATCCCATCCGCGCGGACAAGTCCGGGCGGCGTGCCTTTGTTCATTAAATGCAGCTTCAGCTTTGGACAAGAAGAATAATCTTTTTCAAAATTCAAATTAGGCAGCCAGTTTATGTTTCCAGCATTGCTATATTTGGTTTTCTTCTTTTGTTTTTTCTTTTTGAGATTCTTTTTAAGGTTTAACCTTAAATAACAATGCCCATTTTACCCTCACTTTGTTAGAAATGTTAGGATAGTTAGGAATTGTTAGAAATGTTATAACTTTCGTTAATTTTCTAACGAAAATTCTAACAAGCTCAAATTGGAGCACTTACAATATTGCACATAATTTTCACATACATTATGCACATATTTTTCACATATATCCCGTCACAAAACACGGCACACATCGCACATAATTTTCACATACATATAATTTTTCCCATGCAGTCCGTCACAAAACACGGCACACACTGTACACATTTTCTCAAAAGAAAAAAAGGGGGGGATTAAACCCTACACGACACATTTTCAAAAAAAAAAAGTCCGTATAACCCGTCACAAAACACGGCCCATATTGCACATATTTTCCCACAAAGTCCGTCACCCAAAAAACATGGCACACACGGCACGACACATATGCATAACACATTTTTCAAAAAAAAAAAATCCGTCCCTACACGGCACACACTTTCACATATAACCCGTCACAAAACACGGCACATGTCACATTTTTTCACAAAAATTATCAGTACACGATAATTTTTCTCATAATGTACATACATAAATAGCATACGGTACAAAACACTAAAGCATGCATTTCATTAGAGAGGCACTTTATTTTTACAAATAAGAGCTAATCTACACATTTCTGCACAAAATACACATACCCACAATTTTTACATGTCCATTTTCAACAATTCATCAAGAATTTCACAAAAAGGCATAAAATAATAACAAAAAATTCAAAAATGCGAAAAACTAAAACCTAGTTCTAGCATTCAAAAATTCGAGCAGGGAATCAAACGGAGCTGATTTCTTACCTCCCCGACGTTCATGGAGCGACGATTGTGCACCTCCGGATTCGGATACAAAACATCCGGGTTCTTCGAAGATGGAACGAACGAAATCCAATTCCTTTGGAGCTCCATCCGTTGCTCGACCACCTCTTGGCTCAACGTTGACGACGACTCCTTCGAGATCCTTCAGCCATGGCAAGCAATTCAAGCAAAAAATTTTTGATTTTGGTTAACAATGGAGGTTTTCTCTCTTTCTCTCTCTCGGATGCACGAACTGGAGAAGAAGAAGTGAAGGGGGCCTCGGTTATTTAACCCGGTCAAAACCTGGGAACTGTAAAAACCAAAGTGGTCCGTACGGACCTCTTTGCAACCAGGTTGGTCCGTACGGACCTCTTTGCAAGGGGTGGCCAAATTACTTTCCTGCCCTTATAATCTTTGCCCCTGGCTGTCCTAAGGCCTTTTCCAGCAAATCCAAGTGCAGAATGGTCCCTAACCCTTCAAATCAACCACCGGCCGTCAGCGTAAGACCGGTCCTCGCCCACTTCAACGGCAATTCAACCACCGGCCATCAATGTAAGACCGGTCCTCGTCCACTCCAACGGCAATTCAACCACCGCCCGCTCAACGGCAATTCGAGAAGGAGCCAACACCTCCCAGCACGAATATCAAGGCGCAAGACGCCTCCAAACGCTCAACGACAACTCAACCACTGGCCCTCAAAAGAGGTCCGAAGTCATCTTCCCAACAGAAAAGGGCCCCTACAGGGTCATGCATCCCCAGCAATTCAAGCACCGGCCGTCGACGTAAGACCGGTCCTCGCCCACTTCAACGGCAGCGCAAGCACCGGCCATCAAAGTAAGCCCGAGCTCCTCCCCAACAAGTCAAAGGGAAGTCATACAAGACTGCATATCCCCAGCACCGACCGTCATCCTTGCCCACTTCAACGGCAACGCAAGCACCGGCAGTCATCGTAAGTCCAACCTTCTACTCAACATGCAAAAACACAAAGGCATCTACGCCTCTCGAAGCACAAGGCAGCCACGCCTCCACAACTGCGGCTAGAAGACGATTCAAAGTCCTCGCGCATTACATCAAACTGCGGCTAGAAGACGATTCAAAGTCCTCGCGCATTACATCAACTGCGGCTAGAAGACGATTCAAAGTCCTCGCGCATTACATCAAACTGCGGCTAGAAGACGATTCAAAGTCCTCGCGCATTACATCAAACTGCGGCTAGAAGACGATTCAAAGTCCTCGCGCATTACATCAAACTGCGGCTAGAAGACGATTCAAAGTCCTCGCGCATTACATCAACTGCGGCTAGAAGACGATTCAAAGTCCTCGCGCATAACATCAACCGCCGCCAGAAGACGATTCAAAGTCCTCCAGCGTGGCACCAACCGCCGCCAGAAGATGATTCAAAGTCTTCAAACATGGTGCAACCGCAATCAGAAGACGATTCAAGTCCTCACAACTATCTCCGGCCCGGAAGGCCTTAAACCACCCGATTAGGAAAATCGTAAAATTTCCATCCCAGGACGCCACCATGTCCTCACAATTGACCTCAGCGGTCACCACATCTTAGGACACCACCACGTCCTTACCACTGACCTCGGCGGTCACACAACACTTCAGGGCACCACCACGCCCACATGCACTCACAAATTCACGACCTCTGAACTACGACCAGGCTTGATTCCCGCCAGGGATACGTAGGAATCCTATCACAGGGTCCAGCCATCGACCTATACGGTCACCTAGGACACCACCACGTCCTTCCCATCGACCTATGCGGTCACCCAGGACACCACCACGTCCTTACCACTGACCTCGGCGGTCACACGACACTTCAGGGCACCACCACGCCCGCATTCACAAAACACTCACCCCACACCCGAACTACGACCAGGCTTGATTCCCGCCAGGGATACGTAGGAATCCTATCACAGGGTCCGGCCTCCACCGACCTATGCGGTCACACAAAAGGACACCACCACGTCCTCACACTGACCTCCACGGTCACTTCCTCTCCCAGCACGCGATCCAGATTAGGACCCTTATCTTATCGGCGACCCCACTTCTTTCATAAGTGACGTCGTCGAGGGGCTTCTGTAAGTACCCAATCTGGATCACACCCTTTCACACACACGGGAAACACCGCAGACTCATCAACGCAGTCTCGACGACCCCTCTCACTCAAAACCCTCTCTAAACCCCCAACCAAACCAAGGGAGGAGCCTTCCTGGGATAAAAAGGGACAAAAGGACCTTTTGGGAATTTTCAGGAAATTGGGAAAGCAATATTGATCCGTACGGACCTCTTTGCTGTCATAATTACTGAATCCCCTTAAAGTCCACAATATTCCCTCAAATCCCGGAAGAAATGATTACCCAAATGCATGGTTGGTCCGTACGAACCTCTTTGCATGCTGAGTTGGTCCGTACGGACCTTCTTACATGGGGGACATCATCATTCCAGAATATTCACCATCATTGCAGATTCCCTCAAATCGAGGAAATCCAAAATTCTGGATAACCAAGAAGGTCCGTACGGACCTCTTTGCTCCGAAATTTTTACTATAAATAGAGGGCTCCCCCTCCTCATTTTCACACACCTCCCTCTTCTCTCTTCCTCCCTTAGCCTTCAGGCTCCCCTCTAAGACCCTTCGGGGCAATCCCGGCCCCTTTCGGATCCTTCCGAGGCCTTCCGAGCTCCCTTGTGATGCTCCGAAGCCTCTCCGAGCGCTCCCGCGACGCTCCCGCGCTGCCCCGAGGCACTCTCGAGGTACTCTGAGGCCCCTCGTGGTACTCCGAGGCCTTGCCTGGTCTTTCCACGGTGTCCCGGCTCTTTCCGAGTCAAACCGACGATCCCAAACCACGCCGAAACTCTGCCCGAGTGACTCCTGCCACCACAACGCACGCCTTAGAACCTGCCCAGAGTGATCCCAACGATCCCCACGCACACCGAACCTCTGCCCGAACGCAGCCTACAACCTCAACTCACGCCGAAACTCGTCCGCGGACAACAGGCATCTCCGAAGCAATCCCGATCCGTACCGGAACGCTACTCCGACCTCAAACACTATTCCCCAGCGGAAGACAGACACGAACCAACATTGGTAAGGCTTCCTTCCTATACTATTTCAATACATTTCCATACATAGCATACAATGTAGACATCCGATCTGACATGCATTTTTAAAAGCACACACACACACTGACAACATTTAAAGGATATTAGGGGTATCCGAAAGACTCGTTTTACGAGGCTACTCGGGTGAGCTCTAATATTCTAATATTCTCTTCCCGGGGAGTCATCTGACCTCCGAACTCAAAATCTCATCACACAAAAATAGTTTAAAATTATCTTTAAACTGATGCCCTTTTTCAATGTTTTGGGCTTAATAAAAACGGCGTGGCGACTCTACAAAAACAAAAACGGCGAGACACATCGCTCCAACGCGAAAGATGCCAGATGCCAGGGCGCGATCGCGCTGCCTCTCGGATCCGGGTAATTTCAGGGGTCCGATACGTTTTAGCCCCTAGATCCTCTTCTCTTCCCGTAAGAGAAGTAATCTCGGGTTAAAACGGCGTTTCGACCCCGTTCCATTTAAATTTCTGTCATTTACAATTCCGGATCGATCGATCCGTCGAACGTCATTTAAATTCTTGTCATTTACAATTCCGGACCATTTGATCCGTCGAACGTCATTTACATTTCATGCAACTTTACAATTCCGGGTCGTTTGGCTCGTCGATCGTCATTTACAATTCCGGATCGTTTGATTCCGTTGATACCGCACTTTAAATACTGTCATTTACAAAGTCCGACCCGTTTGGATCGTGATATTATTTACTTTTCAAAGTCCGAGTCGCAACCTGATTCGTTGATTGCATGTCATTTAATACGTTTTTTCCCGTAAAAATCGTTAACAATGTAATGCCCGGTTCAAAACCGGAGTTCGACCTTCGAACTCTCTTTCAAAATGCGCGAAATGACGTTTGGCATCCAAACGCTCATCTTCCAAACTTAAAAGCCGACATTTAACATTCAAAATCATTTAATACGTTTTTTCCCGTAAAAACCGTTAACAATGTAATGCCCGGTTCAAAACCCGAGTTCGACCTTCGAACTCTCTTTCAAAATGCGCGAAATGACGTTTGGCATCCAAACGCTCATCTTCAAAACTCAAAATTCAACGTTTGACATTCAAACGCTCTTTTCTTGAAAGTCAACATTTGACACTTAAGATAAACATATAAAATCAGCATTTGCGTCACTTTTCCTAAAAACTTCCAAAATCGACGTTTGTCATTCAAACGCTCGCCTTTTCAAACAAAGTCACCTAATCAACGTTTGACATTCAAACCAAGATTAAGCTTGTCATTCAAGCCCCCATTTAAAAATGCAAACACACACACACACGCACACGTTTTCGAGAAAGGTAGAAAGACTCATCATACGAGGCATTTCGGGTGATCTCGTAATACTCTTCCCAAAACGTAACGTGACCTCCGAACCTAACAATCTCTGGTACCTAAAAAGCTTTTTACTCGTTTTTGCTACCAATAAAAATGACCCCCCATTTTCAAAGTTTTTTTCTAAGTTTTTGCTGCCAATAAAAACGACACCATTTTCACAAAAGCCGTTTTTCAACGTTTGGGCTCAAAATACAAAAACCGCGTGGCGACTCCTCTCCTTCCCAAAAAGCGAGGTCTCAGACACCAACCCTCCGCGAAAGGCAACCGCTTTCGCTCCGCGCGAAATTCGGGTAATTTCAGTTGGCGACTCTGCTGGGGATCTGAATACTTTTTTCAAAACTACCGTTGTTTTCAAAAAAGCCTTCCGTGGGTCAAACTTTCGTTTACCCTTCCTTGTTTTCGTGCGCGTGTGTTACTTTAAACCTCGAACGGTTTTTTCAAAGGCATTACATTGTTGTCCTTTCAAAATCATACCATGTTTGTACATCCCCATTCATGTTTGATTTTCATGCCATCTTTTGAACTGCGCATCAAAATTCTTTAAGACACATTCTGAAAAATCTCTGTTTTACTCAGAAAAAGAATTTTAGTGACCGCACACTACTCGCACTTGCTGCCTCGGTACACCGCACTTCACGTGCACTTGCTGCCTCGGTACACTGCACACCACGACCCGTAACCCGGGATGACCGTTCAGTTGCACCTCGGTTGGTCTGCCAGACACCTTTCGAGGGCGCACGGGGTCGTCCCAAACAGCCCATCCTAGCCCGTGTAAGCCATGCACTCTTTGTGTCACACTTTGTCCAAGACCCCGGTTGGTTTTTGGCTTAGTTCGTGTCATAAAGCCTAAGTGTATGTTTTTACGCCGGATTCCGCCACGAGTCAAGCTCGAGAGATTGAGACCGAAGGTCGTTCCCGACCCGAAGTCTTGAGCTTTTCAGCCTTGACTTTGACGCGGAGCTCTGCCGAAAAATATACCCGAAGGTTCAATGTGACACCGTGTCACCAAACCTCACCGTAATGCATCGTGCCAGACACAACTTAGCCAACGTCAAAAGCTAAGGCCCCTCACGCAAGCGAGTCAGGAGAGGTCATGCCGATATTTTGGCACGATCCCCACCTTAACTTAAGGACGTTGACTTCGACTGTGGCCCGTGCGTCACATACGTTGGAAGTTTGCGTGATCAGCTAGCCTTAAGTTCACTTTTTCCTTTGTCGGTGGAACTCGCTTGCCTTATAGGACCTCGCTTGGGATTGTCCATCCTGAGAAAGATGATCTACAAATGGAAACGAGGGGCTTATAAGCGTAGTGACGAGATCCACTGATTAGAGCTCTAGGGTTAGTTGCGAAAAAGAAGACACGCTCTTTTCCAACCGATTAGGACTCTGAGAAAATGCGTTTTAAGTAAACATTAATCGGTAACTGCACATTGCACAAGCCCGAAACCTTGAGCCAAATACCCTTTTCCGAAGCCTAAACCCTTCCTTTCGTTCCCTATAGCGAGCAGAAAGTGGTTCAGATTTCTGGGTCAGCGCCTCGCCAGAATCACAGTTACGGCAGCGTCAGACAGTTCTTTGGTTCCCTCAGTTCCCTCAGCCAGAATATCCAACATGTCCAGCTCACCGAGAAATCGTGACGGGGACGGACCCCCGCCACCGGTAACAGATATGACTTTGGAAGAAGCCATCCGGGCTTGTGAGGTTCACAAGAGGCGTAAAGAAGATCGGCAGAATTTTGTGGTACAACTTCGAATGAGCGAGGTATAGCGGCTATCCCCGGTCGGACGGTACTTTCGTCCTGGTCGAGGATGACGATTCCCCGAAACCAGCTTCCCAAACCTTCAACCAGATTCCTCCCCCGCCAACTTACGAGATTCCTTCGAACCAAGGAAACAAAGGCCTAGGCTTCACGTTGCCACCTCTCGGGGCAACCCCGCCATATATGGCCGGGCCGGTGCTACTCCCATCACTCAATACTACCGGCGCACCGCCGGACCATCTCAAACAGATGCCAATATCCTTCAATACCCTCCCGGGTTCATCCCATTGCCTATACACGAATCCCAAAACACCGGGATAAACCCCGATACATTTCGAGAAAAGGCCCCCATATATCCACATATGTCAAGCCTTCCACCGCCAATCACTACCGCTCACGTGGTAGCACCCGGCACCAAGCCTCACAGTCCACCACTGGACCCGACCTTAGCTGGATGGTCGAACAGATGAAAGACCTGAAAGCCACCATGAGCAGCTCTAAGCAGAAAACGCTCAAATCCACAGATCCGGGAATGGTCACGCCTCTCCCTGTCAAGTTCAGAATGCCGGAGATGGACCGATTCGACGTAACCGAATGTCCTCAAACGCATGTCGACACCTACGTTCTCAGCATGAGAGCGAAAGGAGCAACCCTCCAGCAAATGGCCGACCACTTCCAGCATTCGCTCAAAAGTTCAGCGTTACGATGGTTTCTAAGGGTCAAGCCTGCGGATCGCCACACCTGGGATCAGATCAGTAACATCTTTCTAGAGCGGTACCGATCCAACTTAGAGTGGGAAACAAGTCGTGAGGACTTAATCACCACTGAGCAGAAAGCGGATGAAAGCGTCGGAGAATTCTACAAAAGGTGGAGTTGGAAACTCTCCGAAATCATGGAGCCACTCTCCAAGGATGAACAGATGCGGATCTTCAAGTCCTGCTTAAGACCGTCCATCCGGATAGAGACCAGATCTACGATTTCCGACTGTATGGCAGTATGATCACTTTCTGTGGCGAAGACCTCCCGAGAGATGCCTCGGGGCACAATGAAGCTCTGTACATCACTCTCAATCTCAACACCATATCACTCCCCGGAGTATTGGTAGACAACGGGTCAGCCGTTAACGTTCTCCCCCTCAGCATGATGCGAGCCCTACACATCAACGAAAGCCACCTGATTCCGTCAACCCGTACTATCAAGGCCTACGACAGCACGTCTCGTCCCATCCTGGGGACGGTGACTCTGGAGCTCTGGTTCGAAACCCAAATGGTGATAGCAAAATTCCACATGATGGAAATTCCATCCGAATTCACAGCTCTGTTGGGACGCCCTTGGCTACATCACATGAAAGCCATAGCCTCCACTCTCCATCAGTGCGTCAAGTTCATCAACCGACAGGGAGATCTTGAAGTCATCAGAGGGGACAGTTTCCTCATAGGAAACGAAGCCGAGACAGCAGCCAAACGTGCCCGCAGCCAGGCACCGGGGCTACCTCCTTCAAATCAACCAAGGGACTACCGGGGCAAATCTCATCAGAATCCCTCAGAGTCCGGAGATGCCAACTACGTCAACGTACTCGAGCAGGCAGACCCTGAAGCAGTCCGATACATCAAGTTCAACTGTCGTTTCCAACATTTGGAGGCAGACTGGAAAGAAACACTGAGCATCGCCATGATGCGGGCACATAAACCCCCTGTCTCCAATCGGAGATTTGTCAGCATTCTTCAAGCCAACTCTCTGGCCCCGCCAGGCGAAGAGATTTTCGTGATAAAGGTCAACAAGCACCGTCATACTCGTCTTGAATGCATGGACGTCGTATGGGATGTCCTCCACGAGGAATTGCCCGCTGAACCCCTCTTCTCCAGCGAAGGGCATGATGTTTTCCTAGCAGCTCCAGCAACGCAGCAGGACGCGAGGCGTCCTTACGTTTGGGTCGAGCCGTCAGACGACGACGTATCAGGACTCTCCGGAGTCGAGGATGCGACAGATCCGCGGGCAGATCTCTGCATTCACATGCTCAGTTTCTAGGACGGCACCCGTTCCGATCAGGTCACCTATGACAAGGGCTCCAACACCATGGAAATTGTCAAGCTCAACGTCCAGTACAGGCAGCTATCCGACAATTGGAAGCAACTGGCTGACACGACGAAGAACCCTTCGGATCAAGTGACTGACGACGACTTCGTCAACATCATCCATTCCAGATATCCTGATGATACCAAGGATCCGGTCCTTATTATCAGATTTTGCAACGCCAAAGTTACCCTCGACGACTGCCTGCTCATGGTAAATGAGGCCCTGGCCAATCGAGCTCAGAGCTCATCATCACTTCCGACTACCAGCCTCAGTGGCAACTGGCCTGTGCCGTCAGTCAAGCTTAAAGCCACAAGCACCGCCAAGGCCAAGGGAAACAGCGAAGGAGACAAAGCTCCTCACCCTGCTACGAATCAGATCAACCTCGAGAATGCTTCCGGCAGCCGCCCCGAAAACATCTGTAAAGGTCTTCCCCGCAAGAGAGAGTCAGCTTCCGACGAGGGAAATGACCACCTCAGCATCAACATGCTCCAGTTTGATTCTGCTCCCAGTCGTCACGGCCAAGGATCCAGACATCTCGCCAGCAAACTGCTAGCTCTGATAGACTTGGCGATCCAGCGAGATCACGAGACTATCAACATCGCAGAATTCAACACCCCGTGGGTTCAATCAAGCAGATATGGGCGAACTTCTTGGTAGTCGAGATCAAGGAAGGCCGCATGGAATGTCCCAGCCCGACTTCCTTCGTCAACATAATCCAACCCCCTCTGCCAAACGAGGGTGGTCAACGGTCCCAATGACCTAGGAGATGGAAAGGCACAGCAGAACGAATACCAGCGCTTATCTCCCCGAGGAAAGCAAGTTCTCTGTGAAAGCGACGACGAAGACAATGAAACCATTCTCTTCCAAGCCGGGCATGAAGTCAACAAAACCGGAATCCCAAGGGTCCTGGGAGGATGGAAACGGATAATTTCCGCACTCAAACTTAAAGGCCAATTGCGAGAGGAAGGTCTATTCAAAAGGAATAGGAAGATAGAAATACATCTCCAGCAACTGCTCAGGGAGATTCCACAGTCTTCGGCATTCATTTACAGAAACGATCAAATGGGACAGCAACCAGTTACACGGGCAGATGTTCGGGAAGCCGTGTACTCACATTCTGACATACCCGCCACTCAGATAAAGAAGAAAGGAAAGCTCTCCCCGATGGAGGTTTATCTAGACTGCCGCACGCAGTTCAAAGAAGCACTGGCTATTTTCACGTGGGAAGAAACGCAGGCACTAACTCTCGACGTAGGCTCTACTGCAAGAAAGTTAATCTGGGCCAAGAGTGGAGGAAAACTAGCAAACCATGAATATCGCCAGACCCAACTCCAGAATGCCCTGAGTATGCTCAGCAAGAAGGAAAGGAGCGCGATATACCGTGAAGAGATTAAGGATACTGTTCGCCTGAACCAAGAACTCTCCAACCTCCCCCGGAGGGTCAGCAACGCACAGTTCAGTTCTGGCAACCACTGTTGCGCATTGACGTTCGAACAGCTGCGCCAATCCATAAACTACCTCCCCACGGAGGCACCCAAGCCGGTATCCTGGGACAGAATCCGTAAAGCTGCCGAAGCCCCAGGAAATTCATCTACAGTCAATGAATTGAGGGAAGACATGTGGCCCTATGCTACGAGGAATCCTCCTCTGACTATGGCTCAACTCAGAGCGGCCTGTTCAGAAGGAACCAAACCTGATGTCAGCGTTCTAACCCGATCGGGTCAAATCCATGCATTACCACCTAAGGCCACCAAAAAGCCGACGGAGCCAGAACTGCAACCCGGCCAGCCCGAAGACGCAAGTTCCCTGAAAGAGGACCCGATCCTCACTCAGCTCAAGCAAACCCAGGCGAACATTTCCCTTTGGTCCCTGCTCACATCTTCATATCCTCACAAGCTCAAGCTAGAGGAAAGTCTGGCCCGTACCATGGTCCCCGTGGACGCAACCCCAGACGAAGTCATTCAGATGATCGGCAACATCCACTACGGCAACATTATCACCTTCACAGATTTGAACCTTACAAAATTTGGGGCTAATCATAATGAGCCGCTCTACATCACAGTCCAGTTGGACGAGCATCGCCTTCCCCGCGTGTTGGTAGACGGAGGTTCTGGAATGAATGTCTTGCCCGCCAAGATGATGGACCTGCTTGACATCAAGCCTACAGATCTGAAGCCTTCAGTCCACACTGTCAAGGTGATGGATGTGGTTTTACCCATCCAAAAGATATATTTCCCAGCTTATTTGATGCTCGAAACCTTGAGAATTTAATGTATTTTGTTAGTGTTTTGATAGTTCAGGGACTGAAGTGCAACAATGCTGAAAATGGAGGATTTGTACCCACTTTGGAAGTTCAAGGGCCAAGTTGTAATTTATTGAAAATTCAGGGACTAAACTGAAAATACGGAAAAGCGGAGGAAATTTGATTTATAAAAATTCGTGGGTTAAAGTAAAAAATAAAATCTCAAAGAGCGAAGTGCAAAAGAATTCATTATAGTGGTCAAAGTGGACTTGAAAATTGCGGGAACGAAACGAATATACTTTGGTACCAAACAAGGCAATCAGAACGAGTTGGGGAAGATGGAACGACTCGTTTTCACGAGTGGGCGACGGGCCAAGGCATATTTGGTTTGGATTGGGCCTGGGCTCTCACGCAATTGGGCTTGGTTCCAGCTGGTGTCACATGTTTTGGCCCTAGGCATATATAAAGGAGCTTAGGTTATTAATATAAAAGGGGGGCGGCCGACACTATTCGGGAAGGATTTGGATTCAAGCCGTGGCATTATTGTTGTAGGAAGAAATAATTACTTTCTCCGTCTCCGTTTCGATTGAGATTTATGTTTTATTTTATTTTTATAATTTTATTATGAGTAGCTAAATTTCTTTTCGCGGATTGGATGTAACAATTGTCGAATTCTTATGCTAATAATGTTTTAATTCTTCCACACTTTTCTTGTTCTTGTTCAATGAAATTTGCTTAATTTATTTTGAGACTTCCAACATTATTGATTGATTTTGTTGGTTTTTAAATTACTATGGTTTAAATTACTACACTTGCGTGGGTAGTTTTTACATTGGCCTAGATTTCATTGAATAGATCCAATTGAAGACCTTGCGGAAATCAAAAGGGTCTAAAATCAATTGTTCCATGAATTTTAAATGTATTACTTGGATGTTTTGTAGACCTTGCGAAAAACATTACATCGAAGTAATAATAGGGTTGCAACCCGGCCATCTAACCGTCCCAACTCTTATTAAAGTGAACGATTTCTTGAACAAGATTAGTAATTTTTTTTATAAATTAGCATAGGAAGGAGATAATTGTGAAACCCAATCCGTGAATCCTTGTCATTCTTGATTTCAATATCTGTTTTATTTTCATTAGTTTAATTTATTTGATATTTTAGTTTAATCAATCAAAAATCAAAAAAACCTTTTTGTTACTTTCTGCACCAATTGAATTAACTTGTTAAACACACGAGTCTCTGTGGTTCGACCCTTACTATTGTACATTGCTACTTCGGTGACTTGTACACTTGCAAGGTATTTTTATTACACAGTGGAATTTTATCCATCAAGTTTTTGGCGCCGTTGCCGGGGACTTGTTGTGATTTTTAACAAGTTTATTTAATCGGTGCATGTTTGGTCGCCGGTCATTGGATCCTAAGTTGGTTCCTTTGAACGACGATATAGACAAAGTTGAGAGAGGCATTCCCTCTACTCAAGAGTGTGAAACTGATTCTGAAACATCTGTCACCGAGACAGAGGTAATTTTGAGTGACTTAGAAACTTCTTCCACCGAGGGAGAAGAACTTGAATTTGATATGGCTTTGCAAGCACCCACTATGGATGCC
Source organism: Adenophora triphylla var. japonica (assembly GCA_022495995.1). Lineage (NCBI taxonomy): Eukaryota > Viridiplantae > Streptophyta > Magnoliopsida > Asterales > Campanulaceae > Adenophora > Adenophora triphylla. Next base: position 736,019 of record JAFEMH010000045.1, on the reverse strand, counting down.
TTCTCTAGGCCGCGGGTGGACACGTCTGTGTCATGCATTGTGTTGACTGATGCAACAAAAAGTTATGAGGTAAAAGACCATCTGTTTAACATGATCCCTCAATTTCATGGCCTCCCCTCTGAAGATTCTTTGAATTTCTTGAGGGAATATATGATGATTGTGTCGAGTTTTCCATTGAGAGAGGGTGTGACTGATGAGCACTTAAGATTGAAATGTTTTCCCTTCGCCTTGAGGGATAATGCTAAGAAGTGGCTCATGTTGCTCCCACCTAGGAGCATTAATACTTGGGATGAATTACATGATATATTTTTGAGAAAATACTTCCCACATGCTACGTTAGCCACTTTTAGACAGAAAATTATAGGGTTCACACAGGACTCTTTTGAGGCATTTCATGAAGCATGGGACAGGTTTAAGATGCTTTTGGTGCAATGTCCCCACCATAATTTTCCTTTGCCTTTATTGCATCAAACTTTCTATGGGGGGTTGACACAAGCCGATCAGGCTATGGTTGACAACGCAGCCGGAGGCTCTTTAGGAGCCAAAACTGCAGATGAGACCCAAGCCCTGTTTGAGAGGCTAGCATCTAATTCGCAACAGAAGGGGTCAAGGGGTAAAACAAATAGTGTGAATGGAATAGGGATGAATGATGAGATTTCAAAACAAATTGCACTTCTTAATCAAAAAATTGATAAGTTGGTCATGAGTAGTACTTGCAATTCTGCATCCAATGTGTCATCTGTTGGTAATGTAATGCATGATAGTTGTGTAACTTGTGGTTCTAACACTCATTCTTATGAAGTTTGCCCCACCACTAGTTCCCATTTATATGATCATGAGCAGGTGCAGACGATGCAGTCATATATGCAAAGGTTTCCACCAAGCAACAATCAGTACGGGAATGCATACAATCTAGGAGGGCAAGCAGGGCCGAGACATCCCAACCTGTCATGGGGTGGAAATCAACCGAATAAAACTCTCCACCCCCAACCACCTCAGGGGCCCTTTGAGAGGAACAGAGAGCCTTGGGAAGAGCCCATGATGCAGTTAAAGATGGAGCAACAACAATACAAGATGGAACAACAACAAGCCTTCAGAAATCATGAGGCTGCCATGCAGAAGTTACAGACCCAAATTGGACAGTTGGTGGAAGCGGTACAAGGCCAAAGACAAGAAAATTTTCAAAACCCACCAGAGCAAGCCAAGTCTATTGTGACTATTTGGGATGAAAGTGATGAGATTGAGGAGGTATTTCTCTCTTCTGTCTGTGATGTTGATAATGATAATTATGCTTGTGAGGAAGAGAGAAGTTTGGGGGTCATTCATGATGTCTTTTCTGCTAGTAATCGTGAATTCACTTGTCTTGATGTTGGAAAAACCATACCCTCTGGTGGTGTGGATGTGCTGAATAAAGAAAAAGAAAGAAAAGACCCCGGATGTTTTACTATTCCGATTACTTTAGGGGGTCAAAATTTTAATGGTTTAATGGATCTAGGAGCTAGTGTCAACGTAATGCCATATCATATTTTCAGGAATTTGGGATTACAAAATTTGCAACCTCCTACAAGGAATTTGCAATTGGCTGATCAGTCGGTTAAACGACCATTAGGAGTTGTAGAGGGTGTGTTGGTTAAAATAGATAAATTTGTAATTCCAGTTGAGTTTATGGTGGTAAGTATGGAAAATCATGAGGGTGATGAATTTGGGGCTCCCATATTACTTTGGAGACCTTTTCTGTTTGACACCAAATCAGTGATAGATGTGCCACATGGTAATATTGCATTGACTGTGATGGGGGAGGAGATTAGGTTCTCCATATTTGAAAATTGTAAAGAACCTCCACCTAAGAAGGAATTTGTAGGGTACATTATGGATTTTGCGATTAAGAATTATTGTGTGGATGACGGTGAGAAAATTAGGGATAATGTGGACGTTTGTCACATGGCTAGCAACATTAAGGCCGATCAACACTCGAGGAGTGACGGACCATATCACCCCCTAAATCACTCCCAAAAGGAGTTGAGGTCATCACACAACCTTCTTGTCCCCTTAAAATTACAGGTGCCTAGAGAGGAGAGTTATTTGCTTGATTTATCTGAGACTATTTTTGCTAATATTTTTGTTCAAGATAACCTCTTTGATCTTGTTGAGGAAGATGTTCCGCAGGTGAAGGAACAAACTAAGTTTGGGGGCAAGAGCCCTAACAAAAAGAAAAGAAAAAGGGTGAAGCATAAAGCACCCAAAGTTTTGTGGGCTCCACCTGAATTAATTAAGAAAGGGACCTACGCATGGAAGGAAGTGGGCGTTTGTGCCCGAGAAAATCAAAAGTGGTCAAAGGGCCGAAAAGCAAAGGTCAAATCCATTGAGGCCAATCTCAACCCCAAGTAAGTGGGGCAACGGTCGGGCTAACGACCTTAACCAAATGCGCTAATTGGGAGGCAACCCAAGTAGGTATGTTTTATTGCTTTATTTATTTGCTTTGTTGTGTCATATCGTCCTTTGAACCCGAGACATGTTTTTGTTCTCTTTGCTATGAGGACATAGCATGTTTTGAGTTTGGGGGTAGATATCTCTTCGAGTTTGTGGATTTATAGGGGAGTGTATATAGTGTCACCCTAAAAAAAAAAATAGAAAATTTTAAAAATTTTGTTCTCATTATATGTTTGGAAGTTGGCCAACGTCCGTGATGATTTGAGAGAGTTTTTGATTGTGTTTTGCTAGTTTGTGCCAATTTGAATATGTTAATTAGAATTGCATTAATACATGTTAAACACAATTGCACCACCATTCACTTTCATCATTTTTCTTGATCACTGTTACCAATTTAGGAGACCTTTATAGGATCACTTTGACATTCTCGGGGTCCCTAGAACATGTTTGCATGACTGTCAATAACACATCAATTAGGCTATTCGGGAAGTGATATGTGGCTATTTCTTTGAACCCTATTTGTGAGCCTTTAACTTTCTCGTCACTTATACAAAATTTTCCGCTAGAACCCCTTTTGAGCTTGAAAAAGAATGGAATCTCTCACAAAGTGGGAGGTTATTTTAGACCACCATTCGCCTTCTTTTGTACCCTCATTATCCTACCCTTTTAACTTATACACTATTTGCCCACCTTTTCAAGAAAGTGAAACTAGGGAATGAATGGGAATTTTTGGGTGAAGTTTGGAAAATCAAAGGGTTGAGTGGAAAGTGGTAATGAAAAAAAAAAGGGCATGTTATGTAATGAAAAGAGGGGCTTGAGCTAAAAGTATTGAATGCACATTCTCCGTGATATATTTGTGCAAAGTAAAAAAAAAAAGAACAGAAAAAAAAAAAGAAAAAAAAGAATTAAAAAAAAAGAAAAAAAGTGTAGCCCGTATTTGATCTTTAAAGAGTAGCCGGGTTGACAGTTTTGTTTAAATATGCATATGAGTGTCCCTTGTGCAGAAATCTCATTGATTTAGAGCATGTGGTTAGTGATCCTATAAAATATCTTACTTTGGTGACAATGATCTCCCACATTTCATTCATCATTCAGGCCGAGGTGGAAAATTGTGGGTTAGATGCATTAATGTGATTGTAATTGCATATTCTTATTGACACTTGTTTAGCATAGTATGTGAGAATCTGAGACTTGTTTGACCGACAACCTTGTATATATTGAGAACATATCAAAAATATTTTATGTCGATTGTTTTTAGTTGTTAGGGTAGTTTTGTTTTTGTTTAGTTCTTTTGTTTTACTCGAGGACGAGCAAAAGATAAGTTTGGGGGTATTTTATGGATGTGGTTTTACCCATCCAAAAGATATATTTCCCAGCTTATTTGATGCTCGAAACCTTGAAAATTTAATGTATTTTGTTAGTGTTTTGATAGTTCAGGGACTGAAGTGCAACAATGCTGAAAATGGAGGATTTGTACCCACTTTGGAAGTTCAAGGGCCAAGTTGTAATTTATTGAAAATTCAGGGACTAAACTGAAAATACGGAAAAGCGGAGGAAATTTGATTTATAAAAATTCGTGGGTTAAAGTAAAAAATAAAATCTCAAAGAGCGAAGTGCAAAAGAATTCATTATAGTGGTCAAAGTGGACTTGAAAATTGCGGGAACGAAACGAATATACTTTGGTACCAAATAAGGCAATCAGAACGAGTTGGGGAAGATGGAACGACTCGTTTTCACGAGTGGGCGACGGGCCAAGGCATATTTGGTTTGGATTGGGCCTGGGCTCTCACGCAATTGGGCTTGGTTCCAGCTGGTGTCACATGTTTTGGCCCTAGGCATATATAAAGGAGCTTAGGTTATTAATATAAAAGGGGGGCGGCCGACACTATTCGGGAAGGATTTGGATTCAAGCCGTGGCATTATTGTTGTAGGAAGAAATAATTACTTTCTCCGTCTCCGTTTCGATTGAGGTTTATGTTTTATTTTATTTTTATAATTTTATTATGAGTAGCTAAATTTCTTTTCGCGGATTGGATGTAACAATTGTCGAATTCTTATGCTAATAATGTTTTAATTCTTCCACACTTTTCTTGTTCTTGTTCAATGAAATTTGCTTAATTTATTTTGAGACTTCCAACATTATTGATTGATTTTGTTGGTCTTTAAATTACTAGGGTTTAAATTACTACACTTGCGTGGATAGTTTTTACATTGGCCTAGATTTCATTGAATAGATCCAATTGAAGACCTTGCGAAAATCAAAAGGGTCTAAAATCAATTGTTCCGTGGATTTTAAATGTATTACTTGGATGTTTTGTAGACCTTGCGGAAAACATTACATCGAAGTAATAATAGGGTTGCAACCCGGCCATCTAACCGTCCCAACTCTTATTAAAGTGAACGATTTCTTGAACAAGATTAGTAATTTTTTTTTATAAATTAGCATAGGAAGGAGATAATTGTGAAACCCAATCCGTGAATCCTTGTCATTCTTGATTTCAATATCTGTTTTATTTTCATTAGTTTAATTTATTTGATATTTTAGTTTAATCAATCAAAAATCAAAAAACCCTTTTTGTTACTTTCTGCACCAATTGAATTAACTTGTTAAACACACGAGTCTCTGTGGTTCGACCCTTACTATTGTACATTGCTACTTCGGTGACTTGTACACTTGTAAGGTATTTTTATTACACAGTGGAATTTTATCCATCACAAGGCCTATGACTCTACTTCCCGTACAGTTCTCGGGGTTGCTACTCTTAATATCTGGTTCGGCAAGCGGATGATCCCCACCGAATTCCAAGTGTTGGAAATTCCAATCACTTTCACAGCCATCCTGGGGCGTCCCTGGCTGCATCAGATCAATGGCGTGGCATCCACCCTTCATCAGTGCCTCAAGTTCATGCAAGGCAATGAGCTAACTACAGTCTACGGCGACAGCGTCACCACCGAGGGGACCAGCACCAACGACATTCCAATGTTAGAAATCAAGCACAATGACGACATGGCATTAACTGGATTCACTCTGGAGACCTCTAAGATCCAAATATGCAACGTGGACCTTCCACTGTTTCAAGACAAGATTCCTCCCGCCATGAAGATGATGAAACTCATAAACTTCATCCCGGGACTGGGGCTCGGCAAAAGGTTACAAGGCCAACACCAAGTCATCGAATTCAAGGACCACACCACGGTCCAGGGGCTTGGTTACGTGCCAACACCGGCTGACATCAGGAAAGACAAAAGGCTCGCCCGCACCAAGGCAGCAACCCGCAAAAGGGGAACCTCCGACGGCACACCCAACCTCCGACCTCACAGTTTCAACCTCGCTCGTTACTTCACTAAGGGAACCAACAGCAGAACTGAGGGGACCGACAAGGGAACCGGCAGCAGAACTGAGGGGACAGACAGCGGAACCGACAGCAGAACTGAGGGGACCGACAGTGGAACTGATGAAGATGAGAAAGAAGCAGGGATAGTCAGCACAGAGACTACAGAAAGGATGGAACAGCTAGCATGGGACCTCAAGCGTTTCAGAGGACTCAAGGCTAATCCGATAAGGGGAGCATTCCTCGACATCACAACTCTACCTGGACCAATTGCCACCACAGTCCAGCACGAGTACACATTCAAGGGTATCCCAGATACGGAAAAGCAAGTCAGGGCACTCTTCGCGGGAAGCAGATTGTTCGGATCAGCCGCCGAGGCCACATTCGAGACAGTAACTCCAAAGCAGAAGGAATCAGAATTCATAGAAGACGCTCTCAGTGGACAAGCTCTACAGAGTCTTTTTGAAGAAGTCATGGAGGTGCCAAACCTGATTGACCTGGGCTCCGAAAACAGCATGATCACCATGATTGGGACAGCAGAAGCCAAGCCTCTCGATCCCCGAACCCTCATCAAGCATCCAGCAATGCCACTGAAGATCTGGGTAACTTTCACCGGACCTAGGGCAAGCAGGACAGAAATGGAAGACAAAGCTGGGCCTGCACCCACATCTCCCTAAACCCGATCTCAAACCCTCTGAGTCAGTCCTTGTAAAAGTCCAGTCCTCTGAGTCGTCCAACGGCCTTACGCCGGAAGACTATGATAATGTAGCCAACCATGTATTTTCTTTCTCGTTCAATGAAAAGTCTGACCTTTCAGAGTATCCTCTCATTGCCACTTTAACAACTGATAAGTTAATAAACAACTTAAAAGACGTTAATAACTCAATTGATAAAGAAGCAGACACATTAAATGAACAATACATTAAAGAAGTTCTCGAGCGTGTAGTTGACCAAGAGGACAACCGGGCCCAAGCTGCCGAAGAGGTTATGACCAAAGTGAACCTGGGGTCAGTGCAAGAGCCTAAAGAGACACAAGTGGGCAGTTTCTTCGTCGATGCAGAAAAAGAAGCCCTGATAAGCCTCCTCCAGGAGTATGTTGATGTGTTCGCCTGGTCATACCAGGACATGCCAGGACTCGATCCCTCGATCGTAGAGCACATAATTCCCCTGGATCTCGAATCCAAGTCTGTCAAACAGAAGCTGCGCAAGATCAAGACAGAGTGGTCCTTGCAAGTTAAAGAAGAGATTGAGAAAATGCTCCGAGTTGGTTTCATCAGAGTGATTGAGTACCCGACCTGGCTTTCCAACATCGTGACGGTCACCAAGGCCAATGGAAATGTCAGATGCTGTGTGGATTTCCGGGATCTCAACAAGGCCAGCCCTAAAGATGATTTCCCACTGCCTAACATCGACATGCTAGTCGACACCACGACAAATTTCGAAGTAAAATCCTTCGTGGATGGGTTCGCTGGATACAACCAGATCAAAATGTCCGAGGAAGATCAAGCCAAGACTGCTTTTACCACTCCGTGGGGGACATACTGCTACACGGTCATGCCGTTCGGTTTGAAGAACGCTGGGGCTACTTACCAGCGGGTCGCAACAGCCATCTTCCATGAAATGATTCACAAAGAAATCGAAGTATATGTCGACGACATGATCATCCACTCCAGAGGATCAGACATGCAGCACATAACAGATCTGAGAAAGTTCTTCAACAGACTCAGAAAGCACTCCATGAGATTGAACCCTGCGAAGTGCACCTTCGGCGTCAAGCGAGGTAAAGTACTGGGGTACATGGTTACAGAAATAGGTATCGAAGCCGATCCCAAGAAAATCAAGGCCATCATCGACATGAAGCCGCCTCAGACTTTGACAGAAGTAAAGAGTTTTATGGGAAGAATTCAGTACATCAGTCGCTTCATCAACCAGTTGACATCTCTCTGCGAGCCCATGTTCAAACTGATGAAGAAGAATGCCGACATCAAATGGGACTCCGAGTGCCGCAGCCTTTCGAGAAAATCAAGACATACTTGGTGAATCCCCCCCGTGCCCGCCACATGAAGACAAGCCACTACTCCCGTATCCGACAAGAATGTACACGTCAATCAGAGCAATGCTGGCACAAGAACAGAAAGATTCCAAGGTTTAGCATACAATCTACTTCGTAAGCCGGAAGCTTCAAGGAAGTGAACTCAGCTACTCAGCACTAGAGAAAACATGTACCACCTTGGTATGGGTAGTCGGGAAACTGAAACACTACATGCAGTCACATTCAGTGCTCCTGGTCTCCAAAATGGACCCCGTTCGATATCTCTTCGACAAGGAATCCCTGTCAATGCGACTAGCCAAGTGGTCATTCTTCCTGGCTGAGTTCGACATCAAGTACATGGTCAGAAAATCCACGAAGGGCAGAGTAATGGCAGATCAGCTGGCAGACTTCCCAAGCAGTGAGCCCAAGGGTCCTGATCCGCAGTTTCCGGACGACGGAATCTTCTCACTCGATAGCGTAAACCGCTGGCAACTCTTCTTCGATGGGGCAGCCAACAAGAAGGGGAATGGAATTGTAATGCTCCTTGTCGATCCCAAGGACGAGCATACTCCCATAGCCATCAAGCTGAATTTCGAAACAACCAACAATGCAGCAGAATACGAAGCCTGTGCAGCCGGTCTGGAAGCCGCCCTCGAGCGCAACATTTCAGAACTGGAAGTATACGGAGACTCAGCATTGATCATCAATCAAGTGTCCAACAAATGGAAAACGGTAGATTCTGGCCTTCAGAAGTACCACGCGTACATGGAGGAGCTCATTGCTCAGTTTAAGGACATCTCTTTCCACTATTTGCCAAGAGACAGGAACCGCTTCACAGACGCCCTGACAACCCTCGCCTCTCTTGTCGAAATTACCGATGGGAAATCAGTAAAACCCCCTCAGAATAAGCAGACGGGAAACACCCCGCTTATTGCTGTGAGATCGAAATAAAAAATGAAACGATCGACGAACCCTGGTACAATCAAATATACCAGTACCTCCAAAACGGAGAAGTTTCCTTCACAAATGAAGATGGAAAATACAAAGAAGGGATCAAAGCCAAAAACATGATGGCATTAAAACGCCTGGTATCCCATTTCGTCATTCTGGGGGGTATGTTGTACAAGAAGCGCCACCAAGGGCCACTCCTTCGGTGTATAAACAAAGAGAAAGCCAGCGAGCTAATGAACGAAGTTCACAACGGAACCTGCGGTCCGCACATGAACGCCAGAGCATTGACACAGATCATTCTCCGTATGGGATACTATTGGATATCGATGGAAACAGACTGCATCCAGTTCGTCTGAAGCTGCGAAAAATGTCAATGGTTCTCCAACCTCAATCACATCCCTCCTCATGAACTCTATTGCATGACTACACCATGGCCTTTCGCCACATGGGGAATCAATGTCATCGGCAAGATCACTCCACCAGGGAGCAATGGTCACGAGTTCATTCTAGTCACAGTCGACTACTTCACCAAATGGGTAGAAGCCAGATCGTACAAGGTACTGAATTCTAAGAAGGTGGCCGAGATCATCAAAGAGAACATCATGTGCCGATACGGGGTGCCCAACGAGATCATATCCGACAATGGGACTCACTTCAAGGGAGATTGTGACCAACTGCTGACCGAATTCAGAGTCACGCGTCATAAGTCTTCTCCTTACAGACCACAAACCAATGGTGCAGTAGAGGCAGCAAACAAGACTCTCGCCATGATAATCAGAAAGATGACCACCAGAGGTTGGGACTAGCCCAAAAAGCTACATCTAGCCCTCTGGGGATACAGAACATCAGTCAGAACCGCTACAGGGGAGACTCCGTTCACACTTACCTACGAAATGGAAGCAATGTTACCCGTGGAATTGGAAATTCCATACCTTCGAGTCCTCTTGGAAAACGGGATCAATGAAGTCGAATGGCTACAGAGCCGTCACGACGAACTTGCTCTACTCGACGAGCGCAGATTGAAAGCCATGGAACACACTCGAGCCTACCAGAGCAGAATGGCCCGAGCATTCGATAAGAAAGTCAAGATCCGAGACATCAGAGAAGGCGACTTGGTGCTAAATGAAAAGCCTCCTACGCAGACCAATCCCCTCGGAAAGTGGGAGCCTACCTGAATAGGACCGTTCGTGGTACAAAGAATCTTCTCCGGAGGAGCCATGAAGTTAGCAGACTTGGACGGGAACCCTTTCGTTAACCCCGTGAATGGAAGCAAGCTCCGCAGATACTTTGTTTGAGGAAGAGCACGAGTCAACTCTCCTTCCCCATACACCACCCATCAGTAAAATTAAAGTGCTAAAAGAGTAATACCCAACTGGATACATTCCCGCTAATGATCCAGGTAAAAAACAGGGTCACACTTCTTTTGTCTTTGTTTTTCTCAAATTCACCTAAAGTGTCGAACTACGGTGACCAGAGCCCCTTAGTCCAATTGTAAAAGGGGAACGTAGGCAGCCATCATTGGTTCGGTCTCAAAAAAATAAAATAAGCATCAATTGCTTGTGTTTCGAAAAACTCTTTTTCAATTAACCTACAAATTCATTATGGTTAAAACAATCTTTGATGAGTTCAAGCACGGTCAACTCTTGACTCGCTACACGCTAGCAAAACTACAATAAAACATTAATCAATTAATGTGTCTGCAATGACATTGGGTGGATACTCCGGACAGCAAGGTCAACCTAGTTTCCCGTACTTGGTCCTTCATCCTTCTTCCCCTTCCCTTTCCCACGGCGAGTGTTCTTCACCTTCACAGGGAATATTCCGGTAGTCCTTCTACCTGGCTCAGGGACCCTTCCCGATGCCTCCGTCAAGCCTGTAGCTGTCAACGCAGCCCTTTCCCTAGCTCTGTCTTGAGCTGCCTCTCTTCGAGTCATCATAACCGTGCTTTGATTGGCCTCCCGATCAGCATTGGCCTCATAGTCAGCCATGTCGTTCCCAGTACGATTCCGAGGGTTAGCCCCCGCTTCGGTCCTCCTCAAGGTCGAGCTGTCAAGGTGATCAGCACCCAACAGCTCACTCCGTCTCCATGAGATAGCCATCTGTGTCTCCCCTATACACTCTTCGTACCAGTTCAGATACTGCGTAGACAGAACAGTGCCCCCTCTCCGGTGAAAGAGAACCTTGACAGGAAAGGACGTGTATTGCCACCACCGTGTGAGTAGCAATAGCGTCGAAGGATCTTCCATCAGCAGAGATCCCACCTCGAAGGTAGCAGCATGACTCAAGCCCGTCAATGGCACCTGTTTCAGCCCGTACTGTCACAGAACCAACGATGGAATGTAGAAAGACGTCTGGGACAGCCCTGGCACTCTAACAACCAAGTGACCCTCTTGAGCGGTCCGACAAGTCTGTAACTTCCAGTGGGGAACCCACCATCGCAAGTGATGCGTGCGGAGTCTGGCCATCCAGAGCTCCAGCTCAGCCTGATCGCCCCCTATCACCAGAGGACGTCGAGAAAAGGACCAAGCGTCACAAGACATTGGCACCTCGGGCATCATCTGCAGTATCTCTCAACCACATGGTAAGCATAGCGGGACTCCCTCCCCACATGTATCGGCTGCCGGTCGCCATCCGACCTATGCCCAGGAATGTCTCACCCAAGACCAAAGGCACGATGTCTCCCCCGTTCCGGCACTGCCTTACCAGGTCCAGTACACTGTGATGGCACACACCCAGGGATGTGAACGTGAACAGAGTAGCGATCTCGCACAGAGCAAACACGTTCCACGTAAAAACGCTCCCCTCAGCTCTGGCAAATCTATCGGGCAGTCCCGAAATGTCGACATAATCAGTGTTCAATATCAGCATCCCGTATGCTTCTCCAACCGAGATACCAAGCAAAGACACTAGCTTCTCAACAGTGGCCATGCCACCAGCATACGGAAGAACTAGCTGTTCCGTCTCAGGTCCTCCCAGAATGGCCCGGAAATCTTCGAATGTAGGAGTGATTTCGTTGTACGAAAAGTTGTACACATTCCTCCGTACATCCCAGAAGTGAGCCGCTGCTCTCAAAAGATCCCAATCTGGCATGAGCTCCTTCAAAGCCCAAACAGATTTCATCCCGTAACAGCCTTCGAAAAACTCCTTGTTTTGCCTCGTGTGGTTCCGTACCCACGACTGGAAATTTTCCAAGTATCGCTCTTGCATCCGAGACGATAGCTTAGGAAAGGGAGGCATGAAAGAAAGTGAAGGAAGCCTTAGGAATTTGAAAGAAATTCAGCCAACTGATCAAAGCAAATGCGCAGTTTCTTATGAATTGCAAAGCTGAAACTGCAATTTGAAAGACTCTGGAATTTCATTCTCAGTCCGGTCGGACTCTCTCTGCAGTTGACTTGGTCAAACTCTGCAGCCAGCTGCTCTTAATTTGGAAACAATTCCAAACAAAGCCCTGTTCATGCCTTTGTGAATATGCATGCTACCCCTGGTTTCAATCAACCAATGCCAACACCTCTTCCGCCCCGGGCTCGTGCAACAGTGCAAATAATTAAATATCAGTGCATATAGGCATAATTTTTGACCCGTTCAATTTTTATGCATGTTTCATTTTATTTATTTTTTTGATCAACCTACTTGCTTATTTGCCAAAATAAAAAGAAGGTAATCACTAAATAGATGTGCAAAGTATAGGTTCCGCCCCAAGGGCGCCTTTTCAAATACAATTCAAGTCAAATTGTTCCGGACAATACATACATTTTGTCTAAAAAAGCAATAAAGCAGGACTACTCCGAGTCCTGCTCGTTATCCGAGCACTCGACGCACTGCTCCGCAGCTGCCGGATCTGTCGAAAACAGATAATCTCCGAATTCCTCAAGGCGGGAATACGCGAAGGGCCTCCTCTGCGCCTGCGAACTCGAAGACTCTCCCCTCTCGTGCCCCGAGTGTGAAGGAGGATGAGCTACAAACCCCGCCGTTCCGCCCGCGAACTGGACAAATCCCTGCGCAAAGTCCTCTCCACCAGCCGTGGGAGCAGACGAACCTCTCGGCCTAGACGGCCTTGGCTCACGAACATCCACGCTCCTCCGGGAACTGCACCTCAGGAACGCCACGAGCCTCCTAGTGTAGTTGGCCCACCCGTCCAACTATCTCATGGAAAGTTATGTGAGCTACAGAGCAGATACATACGAGTACATAAAAGAGACATGGAAGAGAAAAAGACGTGAACTTACATCCAAAGCAAATGAGAAACAACTCAAGGAGCTCTCCTCTCCCCGCGAGAACCTGTCTAAGGAGTGGTAGAGCTCGGCCAGTTCAGCCTCCCCCCATGCGAACCCCCTCACGGCATCCAAGTCTGTCAGCGACCCAAGCAAAGGGAAGTGACAGGACGTGTCAGAAGTCGGGAACAGATTCGCTGACAACGCGAACCATAGGAACCCTCGAGCCAGACGCTCAGCGGTCATCCTAAGGGACCCCTCCCCATAATCAGCAATACCAGTCTGCAGATGCCTCTCCATCGGCCTGTACCGAATACCTAAGCCCCTGGCATCGGTGATATCAAAACCCAGCAGCTCCGACAACTGCCTCGGGGTATAGCTATCCACCCACACCAGCGCGTTGCCCCAGGTCGGCAACCCAGTGATGGCAGCAAAGTCAGTAGGAGTCACCGTCGCCTCCCCCCATCTGAAATGAAAAGTGTGGGTCGTATCCCACCAATACTCGCTCAGAGCTACGTACATGGACCTCGCCCTCTGCGTCACAGCCACCGCGGCTATCGCACTGATAAATCTAGCCAATCCGGAGTCGACCACCAGCTGCCGTGGACTCCTCTCTCCGTCTCGAGCCTCATCCGGGAATATCTCCCACATCGCTCTCAATGCCTCAAAGGCTCCCCGACTCTTCTGAGTATGAACATCAACTGTCCCTCGCCCCTGCAGGTGAACACGGCAAAATACGTTAAGTACAGAAGCGACATCAACAGAGTGCACGAACGCATGTCAAAATGATGCAATGCAGATACAGTTCTCATTCCTTTCCTAACATATTTCCATCCCGGTTGGAGTATTGACGGTCCAAGATTTCCAAACACTTCGAAAACTCCGTCGAATCCGGAACTTTCCAAGAATTCGAAAACTCCGTCGAAACCGGAACTTTCAAAACCCTTCGAAAACTCCGTCGAATCCGGTACTTTCAAAGCATTTCGAAAACTCCGTCGAAATCGGAACTTTCAAAACCACTTCGAAAACTCCGTCGAAACCGGAACTTTCAAAACCCTTCGAAAACTCCGTCGAATCCGGAACTTTCAAAACCCTTCGAAAATTCCGTCGGATTCGGAACTTTCAAATTCTTTCGAACATTTCGAAAATTTACTCCGTCCCGATTTAAACATGCTTTAAATTCAGAAAACACATCTAGGCATGTAATTTTGCAACCAAAATTTTTATGTCATCTACCCATAGTGTCAATTGAACTACATCCTAGTCAATTTCGACAAAGGCGCATAGCAAAGTCAAAAGCCCCAATCCGGGCACCAAAATCCCTAACTCATTCCTTGTCAAATTACTAACATTTAAAGAATGCACATTCTTAAAATTAATGGAATTTGAAGGAAGTTTACCTGTCTCTCGATCCCTCCTTTGGATTTGTGGTTCTCCCTAGCCGGGTAGAACTCCGCCGGATTCAATGGATGAGTAATGGTTCGAATGGTCCGAACCAACCTCGTTCTTTCGTCATCGGTCCTTCCATGACGAGCCATTGGTTCCCAATCACCTTCCATGACGATTTTCCTTCACAAATTTGAGCAAAACTCACAATTTGGGGTGAAAATTTTCTCTCTTTTCTCTCCTCTCCCGTCAAAAATAATGGAGAAATTACCAACTTTTGCCTCGGCCTCGGCGCTGGAATGAACCTGGTCAACTTCAGGTTCAGTCCGGCCGGACTCTTGCTGCAGCAGAAAGATTCCTTGCCACTTTGACCCCTCAACTTTTCATAGTTCCAATTTTACCCCTTTTGGCCCCCAAAAGTGTAAAATTTCCCCCCAGTTAGACATTTCTAACACCCCATTCCCCGAGGATCCATTCTCAGTTAGTTTTCACTAACGCTCGTCTCCAGACGTTAAATTCCCAGTTAGTTCTCACTAACGCCCATCTCCAAACGTTAAATTCCCAGTTAGTCCTCACTAACGCTCGTCTCCAGACGTTAAATTTCCAGTTAGTTTTCACTAACGCCCGTCTCCAGACGTTAAATTCAATCCTCAGTTGACGTTTGACATTCAAACGCTCAATCATGTCTCCGGACATTCCAGTTACAATTTCGTCTCCAGACGTTAAATTCCCAGTTAGTTTTCACTAACGCTCGTCTCCAGACGTTAAATTCCCAGTTAGTCCTCACTAACGCTCGTCTCTAGACGTTAAATTCTCAGTTAGTTTTCACTAACGCTCGTCTCCAGACGTTAAATTCTCAGTTAGTTTTCACTAACGCTCGTCTCCAGACGTTAAATTCTCAATCTCAAGTTGGCGTTTGACATTCAAATGCTCAATCATGTCTCCGGACATTCAAGTTACAATTCCGTCTCCCGACGTCAAAATTCCTATCGGTTTTCACCATCGTTCACTTCCCCGGTCGCCAGTCGTAAGCCCGATCGTCCCACCTCAGCGGCCATCAAGGTAAGCCCGCACAACAATCCCTCTTCGGCCATCAAGGTAAGCCCGAACGCTCATCCCCAGCAGGATTTTAAAGAAGAAATGTCAATCCTTCCGAGTTGTTAATAACACCAGTTTAACACAACCATTCCCATCATTGCCACCCTATCCCCAGGAGGATAAACTTGGCCGTCATCGTAAGTCCAGCACCCCAGGGCACGAACGCCTCCGTCTCAGGATAAACGTATCCTCACAACTCCGGTTTGAGGCGCCACACGCCTTCGTATGATTCAGCAACTCCGGTTTGAGGCGCCACACGCCCTCGTCAGTATCAGTAACTACGGTTTGAGGCGCCACACGCCCTCGTATGATTCAGCAACTCCGGTTTGAGGCACCACACGCCCTCGTATGTTCCAGCAGCTCCGGTTTGAGGCGCCACACGCCCTCGTATCCTCGCCACTCCGGTCTGAGGCGCCACACGCCCTCGAAGGTTTCAGAAATCCCAGGTTCAGACGCCTCACAATAGTCTCCATTCAGGTCCAGGTACCTCGCAATGGTCTCATTCAGGTTTAGACGCCTCCCAACAGTCTCGCTCAGGTCAAGGTCCCCACGCGCGGCTCCTTGCACCTACGAACTACGATCGGCTTGATTCCCGCTCGGGATACGTAGGAATCCTTTCGTTAAGGGTCCAGCCAGCTGACCGCCCAGGTCTTTCAAAGTAAGGCATCCCGATTTGGATTCTTATCTTTTTTCAACGACCCCACTTCCTTTGGAAGAGACATCGCTGAGGGGCTAACTGTAAGTACCTAAATCCGGATCGTCAAAATCCGTTAAAAGTTAACCGGAATCCGTTAACTGGCCCGCTCCAGGTTAACCGGAACCCGTTAAGCTCCCCGTTGCCAAGCCAACGAGACGTCCCGGGACTGCCCCGTGCATCCCAATGTCGAAACGTACTTAACACACGTCGTTGCACGTAAAAGTACGACTTTTCCTGAAAAACGCACTTTCCAGCCCTTTTCGGGGGCGTTTCGAACATTTTTCGGACTGTTATTTTAAAAACGGACAAAACCGGGACCCGGGCACGAACTCCCACAAGGCTGGTGAGTCATGGGACACGTGGCACGCATGCCACCTCCCTCTAGTCACCCCTCAATCAAAAATCATGGAGAAAAGACTAAAATACCCCTGGTATACAGTCTCAGTCCGGCCGGACTCCTTTGCAGACTCTCAGAAATTGCCAGCAAGTCCCTCCAATTTCCAAAGTTTCACAAAACCCCCTGGATTTCAAGCTAAGTCCGGCCGGACTCATGCTGAATTTTCACCTATAAATAGAAGGTCTGTCAAATCCATTTAGAACAACAAAAAATTCACCCCTTTCACCAAGAAACTCACGGCCTAAACTGGTTTCACTCCCCCCGAGCCCTGATTTTACCTCGTTTTGCGTGAAAACTCTGTATTTCAATCAAATACGACCCTCACCACCTTAAAACACCATCCCAAACCACTTTCCGTATCCCGTATGCACCCCCCGAGCCAAAGGAGTCGACCCTAGCCATAGGTATAACTCCCTCTCCCTAATCTCTCGTTCCGCCTCGGTTTATGCGCCAGTCGCTATAACCGTTTCAGACGAACATCTTTGAAATGTAGACGCCTCCGTCTAACAGGGTCCGATACGTTTTAGCCCCTAGATCCTCTTCTCTTCCCGTAAGAGAAGTAATCTCGGGTTAAAACGGCGTTTCGACCCCGTTCCATTTAAATTTCTGTCATTTACAATTCCGAATTGATCGATCCGTCGAACGTCATTTAAATTCCTGTCATTTACAATTCCGGACCGTTTGATCCGTCGAACGTCATTTACATTTCATGCAACTTTACAATTCCGAGTCGTTTGGCTCGTCGATCGTCATTTACAATTCCGGATCGTTTGATTCCGTTGATACCGCACTTTAAATACTGTCATTTACAAAGTCCGACCCGTTTGGATCGTGATAGTATTTACTTTTCAATGTTCGAGTCGCAACCCGATTCGTTGATTGCATGTCATTTAATACGTTTTTTCCCGTAAAAATCGTTAACAATGTAATGCCCGGTTCAAAATCGGAGTTCGACCTTCGAACTCTCTTTCAAAACGCGTGAAATGACGTTTGGCATCCAAACGCTCATCTTCCAAACTTAAAAGCCGACATTTGACATTCAAAATCATTTAATACGTTTTTTCCCGTAAAAACCGTTAACAATGTAATGCCCAGTTCAAAATCGGAGTTCGGCGAACTCTCTTTCAAAATGCGCGAAATGACGTTTGGCATCCAAAAGCTCATCTTCAAAACTCAAAATTCGACGTTTGACATTCAAACGCTCTTTTCTTAAAAGTCAACATTTGACATTTAAGATAAACAGATAAAATCAGCATTCGCGTCACTTTTCCTAAAAACTTCCAAAACCGACATTTCTCATTCAAACGCTCGCCTTTTCAAACAAAGTCACCTAATCAACGTTTGAAATTCAAACCAAGATTAAGCTTGTCATTCAAGCCCCCATTTCAAAATGCAAACACACACACACACGCACACGTTTTCGAGAAAGGTAGAAAGACTCGTCATACGAGGCATTTCGGGTGATCTCGTAATACTCTTCCCGAAACGTAACGTGACCTCCGAACCTAACAATCTCTGGTACCAAAAAAGCTTTTTACTCGTTTTTGCTACCAATAAAAATGACCCCCCGTTTTCAAAGCTTTTTTCTAAGTTTTTGCTGCCAATAAAAACGACACCATTTTCACAAAAGCCGTTTCTCAACGTTTGGGCTCAAAATACAAAAACCGCGTGGCGACTCCTCTCCTTCCCAAAAAGCGAGGTCTCAGACACCAACCCTCCGCGAAAGACAACCGCTTTCGTTCCGCGCGAAATCCGGGTAATTTCACATGGTATATCGATTTATAGGATATGAACCCTGCATGAAGGCTTTTAGGGACTTTTTCAAGGTTGTTTTTGACAAGAGGACATTAGGATATAGTACTCCTGCTAGGACTAAGGCCCCCAAGCTGTTTGTAAACATGTCTGATAAGGTGACGGGCTGGAACACCCACATGATCTTGGCCGAGAGTCGGTCTGGCTGGGAGTTCCCTTTGCCTAATGATGAATCAAGGTCCTTAGCTGAGGAGGAGTATTGGGCCCCAGATTGGTGCCAGGATCTGACTAATAGGTTAAGGTTGATAGCAGGTAGAGGGCCCATTAGCTGGGAGCTACTGGGGGGCAATAAGAACAAATTCATACAGGCTGGAATGTTGTTGGGAGATGAAGATGTGGCTCCCTTAGCCCTGATAGTGAGGGGCCACACATATCCTGATTGGGTGACCCACGCTTTAGGCAGGTTCGAGGAAAAGTGTCAGTTCTGCCAGAAAACCCTTGATTATTATAGGACCAATGGACAGCATACTGGTGGTAAACCTATTATAACCTGCTTCTCTTGTTTGGTTTGTCAATTTTTGTTTGCTCGACAATGTTTTTTGCTAACTTTTTTCTTTCTTGGTCTTGCAGTTCTCACCCCTGAACATCAAGCCAACATGGTTCGAATCTTGAGCACCAGCCAGAGAAAGAAAAGCGCTAAGGCCCACGGTGCAGCTAATGCTCGAGCAATCAGGGAGAAGGAAGCTGAGGAGAGGAACAAATTGCTTCCCAAGGAAGGCGCTGGGATGGTCCCTCTTGAGGATCTTGAGACTGAGGACCCTGCGACCAATGACTCTCCTAAGGATCTAGCTGCTGGAGCTGAAGTAGCCAAGCAAAGCCTAGATCCAATGCATGAGGACCCTCCAGCTAGGGGTAAGACAACAGTGGTCGATCTTGACGATGAAGAGGAAGAGAAGGACGATCGTCCTCTTAATGCAAAGAAAAGGTCCAAGCCCAATCCCTCAACTAGAAAAGGGAAGGCCACTGGCAGTAGCAATCAGCCCCCACCATCCAAGTCTCCTATCCTGAGCTAGTTCAAGCTCGTGTGGACAAACTCAGCGACGTTCCCTTGCTCACAGGAGTGGATAGCTCGTGCAGGGAGTATCCCGAGCTGGAGTTTGGGAAAGCTGTGGTAAGGCGGGCTGCTGATCAGGACCTGGTGAGCAAATTTACTGAGAAGGGGATGACCACAGAGATGTTCAAGGCCAGGTTGGGGCTGGTCCATTCTGAGGTAACACTTTAGATTTTATCCATCGCTTTCCCTTTTTGTTTACGTATTTACCTTGTTTAAATTTTAGTCGATCTGATCCTTGAGCATTCTTGTTGTAGGCTCTTGCTATGGTCGAGCTGGCTACCAGTTATTGGAAAGCAGCTGAGGAGCAGGAGAGGCTGGCTAAGACCATGCTTAGTTGAAAGGCCGTCGAGCTAGAGAAGATGGAGGGGCAGTATTCTAAGTTGAAAGAAGAGCACTCCGACCTGGATGCTGCTTATGAAGCTTTAAAGTTAGTCAAGGAGGATGATGTGGGTAAGCTGGGGGAGGCCCAAAAGGAACTGGATGGAGTCAATCTAGATAAGGAGGCAGCCAAGGCTGAGCTGGTGATGACCCAGAAGATGCTTCGTAGTCGTGATGAGTTTTTGGCAATGCTGAACGAGGATCACGTTGCAGCTCGCGCTAAATGGAAAGAGGAGGCTGATGCCCAAGCCAAAGCTGCAGTGGAGGCTTATAAGGACAATGGCAAGTGTTTCAAAAACACTCAGAGTCAAGCTTTATCTTTTTATGATGTTGGTCGACGCCATATGGCTCGACGCATTTTGGGGGATCATTCAGTCAACATTCCCCTCCAGCAGTTGGCAAAGTGGGCTTTTGAGGAGAAGTACGACATGGCTGCTCATCAAGGTCATCCTCTTGTCCCATATAATGACAACGATTTAGGTGCCCTGGCTGCAGAAGATGCTGATATGGAGGCTGAGCCCTGGGTCGTCCCCCCCCCCACTGAACCAGTAAACTTCAATACTTTGCCCAAAGAATTTGAGAATCCTGACGAGCTGGCCTTGGATGATGATACCCCAAAACACACCTTTTTTGAATCTGGGAAGTTTACTCTACTTGAACAGTAAGAGAGGGATTTGGCCCGAACTTCCGGTGAGCAAGCTAGGATAGACGACCAAACTGAAGATGATCCTGCAGTTTGATATTCATTTGATATATTTTGATGGTGTAATGAAAACAAGTTTCATAACAATTTTTTGGTTTTTATTTATGTAACCAATGCCTTGGCCCAGTTTTTGGGAGGCATCATTAACTTGACATGTTCTTTGATTGTACAAGTTCTGGCCCGCTTTGGGGGACTTGCTTTTTGTTTTAATCGTAGTTGACTTTTTATACTTGAATCTTTTTTTGTTGATCCTTGTATGAATATATGTCGAACTAGATTTGATAGGATAAACGAGGTCGCTACGTGTCTTTGGTTGGACTGTTTTTAGAAATAAAGTCGACCTAATACTTAGATCATTTGATAATGAGAGTGACTAAGAGTCGAATCCTATTTAGATCGAGGTCGACTAAGAGTCGGACCTGTTTAAAGGAACGAGGCTGACTAAGAGTCGAGCCTGTTAGAACGAAGTCGACTAAGAGTCAGACTTGTTAAATGAACGAGACTGATTAAGAATCGAGCCTGTTTAAAGGAACGAGGCTGACTAAGAGTCAAGCCTATTAGAACGAAGTTGACTATAAGTCAGACTTGTTAAATGAACGAGACTGATTAAGAATCGAGCCTGTTAGAACAAAGTCGGCTAAGAGTCGGACTTGTTAAATAAACGAGACTGATTAAGAATTGAGCTTGTTTAAAGGAACGAGGCTGACTAAGAGTCGAGCCTGTTAGAACGAAGTCGACTATAAGTCGGACTTGTTAAATGAACGAGACTGATTAAGAATCGAGCCTGTTTAAATCGATGCATAAATGTAACACAATTTTAGGTTGAATAGAACTGCAACTTTATTGAAGTAGTAGCACGATTACATAGAGAACGGAGAGCTAGAACTAGAACTAAAATCAAACTTGAAAACGGAAACTAACTTTGAAACGGAACTAGAAAACTGAACTAGAAGACTGAACTAGAAGTAGTATCTAATAAGGTGGGTAGCATGCCACGGGTGCTTCAACTCTTCACCATTTAGATGGGCGATCATATAAGTTCCCTCCTTAATAAATCGAGTAACGATGTAGGGACCTTCCCAGTTGGGAGATAACTTGTTCATCTGAGTTCTCCTTCCAGTTGACTCAATCCTTCTTAACACATGGTCTCCTACTTGGAACGATCTTATCTTTACTTTCTTATCGTGATAGCTCTTAGTTTTCTACTTATAGTTGATCATCCGTAACTGAGCTGTATCTCGCTTCTCGTCGATCAAATCCAAGTCGATCAACCTGTTGGTGTCATTCTTCTCCTGATCAAAGAAAATTACCCTTGCTGTGGGGAATTATAGCTCAGCTGGTGCCATGGCTTCTGATCCATATGCA
Source organism: Adenophora triphylla var. japonica (assembly GCA_022495995.1). NCBI lineage: Eukaryota > Viridiplantae > Streptophyta > Magnoliopsida > Asterales > Campanulaceae > Adenophora > Adenophora triphylla. Next base: position 714,173 of record JAFEMH010000045.1, on the reverse strand, counting down.
AATGCAAGATCGAAAGGGGTTTCACCCGTGGGCCCCCGAGTGGTTGTGCGGACTGCCCAGAGAGCGATGGGGAGTTCGTCCAACCAGTTGCTACGTCGACCAACTAGACCTGTCTTGAGTGCTGAGAGGACCAACTTGTTCGCTGCTTTAGCTTGCCTGTTGCTTTGAGGATAGGCGACTGAAGATTTCCAATGCTTGACTCCTACTATGTTCATTTCATCTTCGAAAGCTGCGGAGAACTGTAGCCCGTTATCCGACAGTATAGCTCGTGGAATCCCAAATCGACACCAAATGAAGTCGTGAATAAAGTTGATGGCGTTCTTCTCTGTAATCCTGGCTAATGGCTTGGCCTCGACCCACTTTGTAAAGTAATCAATAGCAACGATCACATACTTGCAATTTCCTCGGGCGGGTGGGAAGGGTCCAATCAAATCTACTCCCCACATATCGAAGGGCCAAGTTGCGACCACTGGAGTTTGCTCGGTGGTAGGCAAGTGAGGTAGATTGACAAACCTTTGACATTGATCACACCCTTGAACGAAGTCGTGAGCGTCTTCCCTCATGTGCGGCTAATAATAGCCCAATGTAATCAACTTGTTGGCCAAAGTTCTGGCCCCCGGGTGTCCACCACAAACCCCACTATGTACCTCGTACATCAGCTGGGTAACTTCTTGGGGATGGACACATCTCAATAAAGACTTAGTGAATGACCTCCTGAATAACGAGTTTCCTTGAATAACATACCTCGGAGCCTTTTTCTTGATAGCTCGAGCTGTTTTCTCTTCATCAGGTAGCTCGCCGGTTTCTAAGTATGCTCGCATTTCCTCGACCCAGTACTTGGTGTAGACCCAATTTCTAGTAGTATCCTCTAGGCATTGAATCTGAACCCTCTCATAGGCTGGATGTTCAAGGTAAGAGATAGGTTCCCCATGATGTTCGTCCGATGTAGCTAGTTTTGAGAGTAGATCAGCCAATTCATTATCATCTCGACCAACCCTCTGTATCTCCCAAAATTCCAAGTCTTTGATCAGCTCCTTCACCAGGTCGCAGTACTTGACCAAGATGGGATTCAAGACTTCATACTCTCCTCTAACTTAATTTTCTATCAACTGCGAGTCACAGTAAGCCACGATCTTGGTTGCCCCAAAGCACTTTGCATATTCGATGGATGCGACCAAGTCTTTATACTCGGCCTGGTTGTTAGATGCTTCAAATTTAATCTCAACGCTTCCTCGTAGACTGTCCCTCATTCTGGCTCGACCAATACAATCCCAGCCCCACTAACGTTCTTTGTTGCCAACCCATCAGAGTATACTTTCCAACATTCGTCGGGCAAACTTATGGTGGGATGAGTTGCTAGTTCCTTTCCCTTTTCTTTTTCCTTCTGAGCTCGTACTTCGCTATCTTCCTTGGTGAACGTAAGCTCGACCAAGAAGTCTGCCAAAGCCTGAGCTTTCAATGCCTTTCGAGGCCTATACTCAATGTCGAATTCTGTGAGAGCAATTGACCAGTTGAGTAATCGGCCTGAACTTTCTGGTTTATGTAGGATTTTCCTAAGGGGTGCATTAGTTAGCATGACAATAGGATGAGCTAAAAAATAGGCTCGCAATTTCGTGGATGCTACGACCAAGGCGTAAGCCACCTTCTCTGCGTTATAGGACCTTCCCTCTACATCAGACAGGGCCTTTCTTACATAATACACGGGCTTCTGGAGCCCTCCTTCCTCTCGAACTAGAACAGCGGCCACGGCTTGATCGCCAACAGACAAATAAACGAACAAAGTCTCCCCCGTGATCGGGCTGCTTAATAAAGGTGGGGAGGCGAGATACTCCTTAAGCTGCTGGAACGAAGAATGACATTCGGTCATCCACTAAAATTATTTTGTCCCCCTCAAAGATTTAAAGAAGGGGAGAGACCTTTCTGCCGACTTAGCAATAAATCGACCTAGGACTGCCACCCTACCATTGAGTCGCTGCATCTCCTTAATACTCGTAGGCTCCTTCATGTCGACCAGAGCCTTGATCTTTTCTGGATTTGCTTCAATACCTCACTGAGAAACCATAAAACCCAGAAACTTCCCTGCTGCTACTCCGAACACACATTTGCTAGGATTGAGCTTCATGTCGTTAGCTCGCAAATTGGCAAATGTTTCCCTTAGGTCGACCACGTGACGTTCGGCCTTCGTTTTGATGACCATATCGTCGACGTAGGCCTCCATGTTTCGGCCAATTTGGGAAGAAAAGACTTTGTTGACCATCCTCTGGCAGGTCGCTCCTGCATTCTTCAAGCCGAATGGCATTATATTGTAACAATAGATACCCCCAGCAGCTTGGAAGGCCGTCTTCACTATATCATCCTTGTGCATCTTAATCTGGTGGTAGCCTGAATAGGCGTCGAGGAAGCTCAATGTGGTGTGTCCAGCTATAGAATCTACGAGCTTGTCGATCCGAGGTAGAGGATAGCAATCCTTTGGGCAGGCTAGATTAAGGTTGGTGAAGTCGACACACATACGCCATTTGCCGTTTGATTTCTTCACCATCACCACATTTTCTAGCCAGGTGGTATGAGTGGCCTCCTTAATGATACCTGCACTTAAAAGTTTTTGTACCTCAAGTTTGATCGCCTCTTCTTTGTCGCGAGCAAAGCTTCGTAGCTTCTGTGCCTTATGTTTCATGGTCGGATTAACTTCCAATCTGTGAACAACGACCTCCTCCTTGATTCCTTTCATATCTTCCACACGCCAAGCAAAAACATCACTGCTTTCTCCCAGTAGCTTGACAATCTCTGTTCTTTCCTCAGCTGACAACTGCTTTCCGATTTGAATTTTTTGATCGGGATAGGAGGGATTAGTCGCCACTGCTTCTAGCTCGTCCACAGCTTCTAACTCCGGACCATCTCTGAACTGTAGGCTCTCAACAATGATCTCACGAACCCTCTTTCTTTCTTCGGCCCCCAAGTGGGGAGCTTCTTCAACAATCATGCCATCTAGCTCAGCTACAATCTCGTCGTTGGTGGCCCCCGAGTTTTGATCGATCTGTAGGCATAGGTCGCCTATGATGACTTGGTCGATCATAACTGCATCCGAATCAACCATAGTATCTTGGGAGGGACGTGTCGGCTCAATCATGAGATAGTCATGTGAGTGATAGGTCACCTCATCCACGCAGGTGATTGTAGATAGCCGTGAAGTTGTGGTGACAGATTTAGAAAGCTTTAAGTATCCCTCAGGAGTGTCAACTTCTAGTTCCCTCTTCTTCCTTGTTCGAAGGACATGATCAAGGTAAGCTTGAGCTGTACTTTGCACGCAACCTATTCCAGCTATCGTCGGGAACTTAACTCGCTGATAGGGGATAGAGGCCACCATTCCAAGGGCGACCTGGCCAGGGATACCCAAAATAGCAGCATAATCACTATTTACATCAATAACAATAAATGTTACCTTGGTCGTGACCCTGAATGGATGCTGGCCTATGTCGACGTCCAGCTCGATCTGTCCTCTAGCGTCCACCCTATGGTTAGTGAAGCCTTCAAGTCGACCATCATAGGGCGACAACTGCTCCTTTTTAAGTCCCATTTCTTTGAATTTCTTGTAGAAAAGGATATCTTTGCAGGCCCCCGTGTCTACCAAGAGTCTGCTCGTCGTACACCCATCAATTAGTCCTGGGATAACGAGAACTTGCTCTCTAGATGCCATGTTTGTTGCTAGCTCGCTAGGATAGAAACTGATAACCTCATCCCTGATGTAGCTTCTAGGTGGCACATAAGGGGCTTTATTGAGCTGGAAAATCTTGTGCTTCAGAGCAGTGTTGCTAGCTTGCTCAGTAATTACTCCCAAATTCAGTCGAGGTTGCCTTAGCTCTTGCATACCTCCAGTTGCTCGCTCACCTCCACCAGGCTGAGCTCCTTTCACATATCTGTCGAGCTTCCCACTGTCGACCCACTTCTGAATGATACGTTTCAGACTCATACAATCTTCTGTAGTGTGGCCCGTATCCTTATGATAATCACAGTATTTGCTGTTGTCCCTTTTGAACTTATTTCCTGGGTTCATCGGGACAGGTGGGCCTAGCTCGACCGTATTCAAAATTTTAGTGCGACTTACTGTCAACGGGGTGAATGTCTCGGGCACTCTCTCAGTCGCCCTAGTCCTGTTTTTCTCGTTCGTGTTGTTACCTCCATTCTTAGCTGGATCCTTCTTATCAGTATCTGCGGCCTCGAACTTGGGACCTTTTTCTTTCTTCTTTTCCTTCCTCTCTTCAGCAATGGCCACATTGTAGGCCCTTTCGAACAGTTCTTGACAGGTTTTCACGCTCCTGACTTGTAGCTCGTAGTCTAAGTCTTCAGAGGTCACCCCATTCCTGAAGCAATTTATTACTTCCCTATCTGTCAGGTCCTCTTCAATTTGGTCGACCATCTCCTTGAACTTGGTATAATAGCTCATCGAGCTTTCATTCTTCCCTTGAGCCAAATTGTTCAGGTCGGTGACTGTCAACTTTCGGGCTCCAGCTGTCGAGAAGCGATCTAGGAACTTCCTCCTCATGTACTCCCATGTAGTAATACAACTCGACGCCAAACCACGAAACCAGGTCAGTGCTGCCCCTGTAAGGGTGCTGGTTAGTGCTTTGCACATCATATCATCTTCGGTGGAGATGAAGCACATGGTAGCCTCCAGATGCTGCATATGGTTCTGGGCATTGGTCGCTCCCGAATATTTGTCAAGAGTGGGCAACTTGAAACCTTGAGGAGGTCGTCGCTCAAGCAATTCTCTGGACAAGGGACGAAGAGTAAAGTCATTTTGTTCGCCCTTTCCAGTATCCTCCTTCCTATCAGCCTCCCATTGTTCCAATCTCTTTTTCCACTGTAACCATTCCCTAGCATCTGGATTATCGTTTATTGATGGTGAGATATTATTGGATCTCTGTCGCTCTTCCCGGTGAGGCTCTCTTCTTGAGTTGGCCCTATGCCTCTCACTTCTAGGAGGAGTAATTTCTCTACCTCGTCGAACTCTATGGGAAGGCGACCTTATTGAGTTTACTGGCGACCTGCGCCTATCTTTCCTGACTGGCGACCTGTGCCTATTCCTATCCCGATGAGATTGCGATCTAACTGATCTCACAGGCGACCTGGCTGATCTGACTGGCTACCTGCGCCCATTTCTCTCGCAGTGAGACTGCGATCTCTCCGTTCTAACGGGCGACCTATGCCTATTCCTTTCAGCATCCCTTTATCGCCTCAACTCCGACTCACCCTCCTGCTCCCTATTATTATTGAGGTGACTACGCAGGTCGTCAGGTGGGACCAGTATGTGGGTACGAATATGAGGTACGATCTGTCGCTCGCCATTCTGCCTGGCACTCCCGCTTTGCCTAGCACTTTCGTCGGGCTGCCTGTGAGAGACCTGTGAGGGGGCTGCCCTTTCCGACCTTCTTTCGTTCTGCTCGGGCTCTTCCTCCATATCTAGTAATTCTGCTAAAATTCTAGCCCGCTCCACTAGCATCTCCTTCCTACTGAGGGGATTGGTTGAGGGACCCGGTCTGTCGCCTGCATCTATTCGTCCTGTTTGTTGGCGCTTTAGAGGGGGCTGTACTCCTTGTTCGGCCATATGTCTTTTCTCCCTCCTGCCATCAGCAACGCTGTTCGAACGTGTCGACCTCCTAGGTTGACGCAGCGGAGGAGGAGGAGGCGGCATGTTGACATTGCGATTTCCCGCACCAGCGTCCGTATTAGCACCGGCGTTTCCTTCATTATGCTCGTCCGAGGCTTCTGAAACATGACCGTCAGAAGTCACCATGATGATGGGTTGTAAGAAATTTCGAGGTCATAAAGCAACGATTCCCGGCAATGGAACCAAACTGATGCTGCAAGAATCATGCTGTAATCAATTTCCGTCCAGCTGCAAGACTGATCACCTGGCTTTTGACCTGAAAACAGAACCCACGACTACCCGGAATGGTCTCCGACGAAGACCCTCGGGCGTGAGAGTAAGTATGGTGTATATGAGAGCTGATAAGTTATAAAGAACAAAGTATTCAGAATAACAAATAGCAATTACCTTGGAACGGTTGATATTGTCATGTATTTATAGTTGTAGATGAGAGTTATATTTGCAATAGGATTATGCTAGATCCCTAGAATCGTGGATCAAATTAGCATAATAGATCTTGTTCATAAATAACTCCTGATTTGTAGGGAGTCCGTTATGGAAAGAATTGTATTCACGCCTGGACTCTGTAGGTCGACAGAGCATCGTAGGTTGAGGTCGTCTGTTTGGATCCAGGTCGACCTGACTGATGGATAGGATTGGGTCATGCCCGAACTGGGATCTGAATCGTTTGTCGGACGATAGTTAGGTCGGGACCACGCAGGTCGGACAATGAGCTAGGTCGACTGATTTTGCTGATGGGTCTTGGGCCTGGTAATAATTGGACCTAGCCCACTGAAAATGTGGTGGCAATAATATGTAAATAATTGGGCTTGCTCGTTGGGCCTAACCTATCACTTTTATTCCGTTAAATTTTATTAACAGATAATCAATTATTTAGTGGCTATCATAAATATGAATGAGTTGACTATCAACAAAGTTTGGAAGATCAAACCAAATTTAAGGGTTGTCAGGTGTAAAAAGCAAATTTAGAAAAAATATACGCATTGAGATATTTTTATTGAGAAATGAACATTCGGTCAGATGTGTACGCAAAATAAATTCTTTAATATGTTTAATTGGTGGTAAGAAATGGCCTCGATTGAAAACGATACTTATAAAGCGGTGGGAGAGTTGGCTAAAAACTAATAAAATTGAGATAAAAATAAACGAAATGAAATAAAGTAGATTGGTCTAGGAAAAAATTATTAAGTGATATGAAAATTGAATCCAGTGATAGTTTATTTGTATATTAAAATGTTTCGGTACTAAATTAAAAATAAATATCGGTGGTTATATTTTGAGTGTCAGTGTTAGTTTGAAAGAATATTAATAATAGTGTTAAAAAGTGTTAGTATTTATATTTTTGATTATCAATATTAGTGTTAAAAAGTGTTAGTAGTAATATAAAAGAGATTGCAAGTAGGATAATTATATGTATAGAAAAAAATTATAGCGAAAACGTGTATTACGTTGGATTGCAATAAATATTTGTGTACCCCAGTTATAAAAATTCATCCAACAATTTACGCATTTTCACTGTTATTTTTCCCTATAAATTTTCACTTTTTGTATCATTGTCCTGCAAGTAATTGTGTAAAAGAAATTGTCGACTGTACAGTTAAAAAGTGTCAAATGTTAAAATGTGTCAATACTCTGTATCATAATTTGATTATTTACAAAAACGTTTTCATGAATTTTAAAATAAGTTTCAAATATTTATAAAAATATTGTTGCATGTTTAATAAAAAAATTTTTATTTATAATAAGGATTTTTCTATTGTGTGCCCATGGGCACATGATAAGAATTAAAGATTCTCTTGTAATGTGTGTCAAATTAATACTTGACACACATTACAATTACAAGAGAATCTTTAATTCTTATTATGTGTCTATGGGCATACAATAGAAAAATTCTTATAATAATACTATTATTTAATTTAAAATCATTTTCTTTTAATTATAAAAAAATAATTCTTCTTTTGCATACTGGTTTTCCAAAGATCCACTCAAAACCTTGGGCGAAGAAAGTGGTTTGCCTGCCGGCTTTTGGGGTTATTTGAGTTAGTTTCTGTTTTTGTCCAACACGCTTTTTTCTCTCTCTCAAATACGTGTCATTTATAAATGGGTTCTTCCGGTGGTCCACGCGAGCGCCCCAAAAGTCGTTCACAATTCACAGACCCGCCGCTGTATCCCCCACTCGCTTTTCTTAAACCGCCGCCCCTCTCGTGGGACCCGCAATCGCTTTTGGAATACTAATTATTTACTCGGTCCGAAACACGCGGCGATGTAGAGGAGCGTGCCGACAACTTGTTCTATGTTGCGGTTCACCATACCTTTATCCACCAATGCCTCGTCACGGATCTCCAGCCACCTTCCATCAAAAATATAATCACTCCCTCCCACATACGAAATTAGTATTTTACGAAAATTAAGAAAATGATATACTCCCTCTGTCCCATCGATCATAAGAAAATTTTTCATTTTGGGCGTCCAACTAATTTTAAAAATTGGACTTTTCTATTGTGTGCCCATGGGCACATGATAAGGATTAAAGATTCTCTTGTAATGTGTGTCAAATTAATACTTGACACACATTACAAGAGAATCTTTGAATAAATTTTTTAAAGATTCTCTTGTAATGTGTGTCAAATTAATACTTGACACACATTACAAGCGAATCTTTAAAAGATTCTCTTGTAATGTGTGTCAAGTATTAATTTGACACACATTACAAGAGAATCTTTAATCCTTATCATGTGCCCATGGGCACACAATAGAAAAGTCCTTAAAAATTTCCAAAATGGAAAGTTTTTATCACTATTTCCTTCACTCATTTTCTCTTCTATAATATTTTAATACTCACAACACCATTATAATTTAATATTCCCTCCACTCATTCTCTCTCCTACTTTACTATTACACTCACAACATTTATCATTTCCTTAATCCCCATACCATTTGAAAAATTCCTAAGATCGGCGGTATTAGGAATATAATATAATATCATTATATTATATTATATTATATTTAAAGTATATATTGTTATATATTAGATTAGGAAATAAAATATTTGTATTAGATTAGGAAACACAATTCTTAGAATCCTTCTCCTTCTAGGAGATCAATTCTTGTATTAAATTAGAATCCTTCTCCTTCTAGGAGATTCCTCATTGTAATCCTATAAATATGTATCTCTAACATCATAATCAATTGAGTCATTCAATACAATTCCTTTCTTCCATGTTTTGATTGGCTCCGTCTCTCTATCATCATTTATTCTAATATGGTATCAGAGCATTAAGATCCATAGAAGAACTTCTCCGCGAAACCCTAGCGGCAAAACCCTAAGCCGCCCCACACCCTCACCACCTTGCTTCCGCCACAAACACCAAAACCCCACCATCCTTCAACCTTGGCAAAAAACCCTACTGCCATCACCACCCTTATTTCCGCCATCAATCAACAAAAACACCACCCTCCTTCTTCCCTAAACTACTCAACAAAACCCTCTCCCACAACTCCTCCGCCACCAACCACAAACACAAAATACCACCACCTACCACCATAATCCACGGCAACACCCTCCGACCAAACACCTCTCCACCTCCTTCATACAACCCACGAAAAAAACACCCTACTGCCAAACCCACCATTGAAATCTCCTCCCATCACCACCTTGCTTCCGTCACCAATAAACAAAAACCCTCTGCCTGCCGCCAATAACTCCCTCATCACCATTCCATTCGCCACCAAATATCACCTACCTCCCACCACTACCCTCGGCTTAAAACACCATAGCCGAAACCCTATTCTTTATACCCTCCCACTCATTGCCGCCTCACCTTATAAATCAACCTCTTCCGCCAAAAATCTTTACTTCACCACCAACTACCAAAACCCTCACCACCGTCGGCTCAAACCCTCACAGCCAAATCCTTGCTTCCGCCATCACCAAAACCCTCGGAATAACCCTCCTTATTCAAACATTCTTCTTCAATTTTTCTCTTATCTCAATTTAACGTTGAGTTTTTTTTCCCTCATAATTCCTTTTTCATCTCAATTTAACGTTGAGTATTATTTCTCCCCTTCGTAAGCCCGAACCTTTTTCGGCCATCATACGTAAGCCCGAACCTTTTTCGGCCATCATACGTAAGCCCGAACCTTTTCGGCCATCATACGTAAGCCCGAACCTTTTTCGGCCATCATACATACGTAAGCCCGAATCTTTTCTCGGCCGTCATACGTAAACCCGAAATCCCTCTCCTCAACCCCATCATCTTCGACATGCGAGGAACCACATCTCTTCAGAAACGACACACGTATCTGGGAACACATCTTCAACTCATCATCAAACCCGGTTCATCTCATCACTCTCCAAGATTGGACTTATCCAAAGATCGTCCATCTTGCGGGGGCATATTAGGAATATAATATAATATCATTATATTATATTATATTTAAAGTATATATTGTTATATATTAGATTAGGAAATAAAATATTTGTATTAGATTAGGAAACACAATTCTTAGAATCCTTCTCCTTCTAGGAGATCAATTCTTGTATTAAATTAGAATCCTTCTCCTTCTAGGAGATTCCTCATTGTAATCCTATAAATATGTATCTCTAACATCATAATCAATTGAGTCATTCAATTCAATTCCTCTCTTCCATGTTTTGATTGGCTTCGTCTCTCCCTCTCTCTTTATTCTAATAGGCGGGACGGAGGGAGTACTCCCTTTGTTCCCTTACAAATTGCACATTTTTTTATTGGACGTTCCATTACAAATTGCACACTTTCTAAAATGGCAAAGAATTTTTACTATTCTCTCCACTCATTCTCTCTCCTACATTATTTTAATATTCACAACACCATTATAATTTACTATTCTCTCCACTCATTCTTTCTCCTATTTTAATTTTACACTCACAATATTTATATCATTATTTTTTTCCTTAATCCCCGCGCAAACAGTAACTGTGCAATTTCAAGCGGAACGGAGGGAGTAGTGTAGTAAATGTTGTGAGTATAAAAAATAATATATGTGAGAGAAAGTGAAATAAGGTTCGTAGGAAATAGTTAGTGGATAATTATTATGAGTATAACAAGTGATTCTCATTAATAAAGAAATAAAAAAATTCCATTTTAAAAAATGTGTCTTTTTAAATAAGACACTAAAAATTAAATATTTGTATATTTTCAAATGGGACGGAGAGAGTATTCAATATCATCTTCATATGCAAGATTTAATAATTGTACTTTCTCCGACCTCAAATATAAGGGGAAAAAAAAAGGGGCAAATAGTTTAATGTCACTAAGTTTATAGTTTATACGAAGTTGTAATTTAGGAATTAATGTTACAATTTTTGTAATTTAGTACATTATGTTCACGTTTTGTTGCAATTTAAGGTAAAAATGGATGACAATTGACGAAAGCTAACAAAATAAACGAAAAGTGTAATGAGCATTTATTAAATTCATATTTTCAGCCTCTAAAGCTTCATATTTTATGAATATATATTATAAAAATAAATTATAATAAAAAATATTGCTATTAAATAATAACAAATAAATGATTTTGAAGAAATTAATATAATATGTATAAAAATAATATTCTAAACTGCCACATAATCTTAAAGAATAGTATGTAAATAGAAAATTGATTTTTTTTTATATCCCCAACTTTCACAAATACTAAAATATTCTAATTTGCCACTTGAAAAATGAAAAATAATTTCTTTTTTATACAACACATTTTTTTGGGGGCGGAGGGACTATAATTCTTCTTTAAGAATATGTAAATTAAAAATTGATTTGTTTTTCTCTTTTAAGGTTTCTTTACATTTTTCAAACACATTATATTAATATTTTATTAAATGTTTTTAAATAATCTCTATGTTATTATTTAATAAAGCTTTATTGATTAGAATTCACTATTACAATATATTTTCATAAAATATGAAATTTCAGGGACTAAAATGTGAATTTAAAAGATACTTGTTACACTTTTAGTCTATTTCGTTAGATTTCGTCAAGTGTTATCCATTTTTGCCTTGGATTGCAACAACGTGAACATAGTGTATTAAATTGCAAAAATTGTAATATTAGGTCCTAAATTGCAACTTCGTGTAAACTTGGTGGCAGTAAAGTGATATTTGCCCGATTTTTTTTACTTTTATACTTATTAAAAATAGATAAATTAGTTAATGTGTAATAAATATTTACTTGTCATTGAAAATGAATAATTAATTAGAAATATTTTTTATAAAATAAGATTAAATACAATTGTACTTAATGAATTTTGCATTGAAAATGATAATATATGCTTATATTTGAGGCAAAAAAAAAATCAATTTTTTTGCTTATAATTGAGGCCAAAGAGAGAGTAGCTTTTTTAGATGAAAAGTATTCAAGTTTTCCTTCTAATCTTATTATCTTGAAATTTCTTTCACTTTATTGATTTATATTATGTACTTTTTTCCTCAAAAAAATGTTATTTTGAAAGTCTTCAAATACATATTACTATAACTTTATAAAATAAATATCTAAATACACTTATTTATTGTTTCTCTCTTATACATTATTTCACTCAAAAAGTAAAAACCAATATAATGAAACAAATTTCTGTGTAAGGGTAAAATTAGGATTCAAAAAACTTTAAACCTACAATTATATTGAACCAGTATTTATCTTTTAAACTACATTTTTTTTGAACCAAAGGTAGTATAATAATATAGGAAAGATAATAAATAAGGGTAAAATTTAAATGTTCATTATTAAAATATAATAATAATTATTTTTCTTAAAATTTATGAAAAACATTAAAAGCTAACACTTATTTTGTACCAGAAGTATATATACTATTAGAATAAGGAGAGTTAGACGAAGTCAATCAAAACATGGAATAGAAGAATTGTATTGAATTGATTCAATTGATTATGATGCTAGAAATATATATTTAGAGTTGGTCTCCTGTGAGAACAAGGGGATCCGTCTCATGCATGAAACGGGTCGACCCATGGGTGGCAGCTCATGCCTTTTAAAACAGGTATTACGTTTAGAAAAAGTAATAGTTACCATCTCTTAATGTAATGACTGTATACATATAAAGTAACATTGTTCATAAGTAAACGTAATACCTGTTTTAAAAAAACAAAAGCTTGTTTTTATCAATTTTTTCAAATGTAATACAAACTATATGTATTATATTTGAAATGTAATAACTTATGTATATGAATGTAATAGTTTATACAAGTAAATGTAACACTTTGACATATTTCTATAGATAATGTAATACTTTTACATGTATCATGATAAATTTGAACTCATTGTAACTTATTGTTTGAAAATAAATACTATTACATATAAATAACAAGTTTGTTACATTTTAGTTAAAATAAGTATTACTTTTGCCAAACGAAGAAAACATAGGGAAAAACACTATTACTTTTCTGTATATATGTATTACTTTAATGTATACAAACTATTACTTTATATGCATACAATCATTACATTATGTTATAGTAACTATTACTTTTCACAAAACGAAAAAAAAAAAAAAAAATTTTAAAACTTTTAAAAAAACAAAATTTAAAAATTTAAAAATTTAAAAGAAACAAGAATCGTCAATGGTTTGTGAGAGAGGGTAGATTTGTGGGGTTTGCAGAGAGAGAGAGAGAATGGTGAAGGCGGTCACCGTTGAATGGGTTTAGAACTGGGGATAAGGCGGTGTTGTTTTGGGTTGCCGGCTGATAGAGAGAGAGAGAGAAGCTCCGGGTAGAGAGAGAGAGAGAGACTTTGCGTCTTGGTGTTCTGGTTGTGGAGGGAGAGCTCGGAGGAAGAGGATTGGGTCGGAGAAGGAGAACCCAGCTGAAGGTGAGGAACAATGGTGAGGGATTGAATCAGGTGAGGAATTGATTGAGACAGAGATTGGATCGGTGCAATTGGGGAGTTGGGTCGCCGGCTGGTTTGGGTGAGGAGGTCGCCGGTTGATTAAAGGGAGGAATCAGGTGAAGGTTTGGCCGGAGAAGGGGAATCTTGGGTTGAAGAAGACGATTTGTAACGACCCTAACCCTAGGCACCTATTTTAGTATCATATTATATACCTTTTATATTAATTTTTGACTTTATGTGCTTTTAAAATTTTTGTTAAAATTATGTGTTCATTTTATATCCTTGATTTCTTATATTAGGATGAAATGATTTGGAAATAAAATAATGTTCTTGGGAGAAGTATAATAATAGAAATGGATAAATAAATAATATGTGGGTAATTAGGTTTCTTTGTGTAGGAGAAAGTAAGTAAGGGTTCATTTCATTTCTTGAGCATTTAGGGGCTTTATTTTAAAATGTGGAAAGCCTTTAATTAAATGGCATGGGGGGCCATATTTTCTCTCCTTATTTCCCTCACCTCCTACCCTCCTTAGTCAACAAAAGCCCCATACTTCTCTATCTTCCCCATACTCCTCCATATTCCCCTCATCATTTCCTCTTCCTTCCTTCTTCCTAAAATCCCATGGAAACTCTTCCATGGAAGCTTTCCTTTCCAAGTTCCTAGAGCAAGCAATTCCTCTCCATTTGGCAATCCAATTGTACTTCCGTGTTCGGGGTGAAGAGGGGAGCATATCAAGCTAAGAAAATCTTCATTCCATCCCATATTTGCTAAGTAAGTTATTATGACTTCTTTCTAAATATTTCACATTTTATGTATTAATGAATGTTTTGTGAAAAGAAAAAGTATGTTGTATTTTTAAATAAGGTTATTTGAGTAAAATGGATTAATTAAGGATGAATTGATTTTAGTATGAAATGGGAGTTTTTGTTGGAAGAATGAGGGTATAATGAGTGTAGGATGTTTATGACCTTAATGGAGTTAGTGTATGTGATTATATACATCTTACTTTGATTTTGGAAAGATTATGATTTTATTTAATTTGGGTAGAAAGAAGTAGAAAAGGACTTGGTATACTTTTAATAATGTGAGTTATTATGACTTCCTTTCCTTTGAATGTTCATGAACTATCTAATGTGGTTATGTGGTTATAATGATATTTGATGCTTTGGAAACCTTTTTGAAGTTGAAGAATTTGGTTAATGTCATAGAATGATATTGTTGTTCCTAGAAGATGATCAAGAGTGTAAGAAAATGTGTTTGGTTAGATTAAGAGAGTTCAACTTGAATTGTGGTAGTGAATGGGGTGGAAAATCAAATTGTAAATAACTTAGGTTTATGTCATCTTGGGGTTTAAATGATTTGGTATGAAAAGTATGGAGTTTAGTAAGCCTTTTAGATTCATAAATCAAGGGAAATTTAGTTTGGAACAATTTGGCTTGGGTGGCTGAAGGATTTTAGGCCTGTTCTGAATTCTGGGTTCAGGGCACGAGTCGTGCCTGGGTTGGGGACGAGTCGTGACAAAGATTAAAGGGAAGTCGTGCTTAGTTGGGGACGCTGGAATCTGGGGAAGGTCAAATGGGCACGAGTCGTGCCCTGGGGCACGAGTCGTGCCCTGGCCTGGTGACATTGAACTGTCTTTGGAGCTATTTAAACCTAATCAAACTAGAACCAAAATGAAAGCTCTTTAACCTAGATTAAAGTAGAATATTTTGGCTATACGATGATATCTTAATTGATCAAAATGGAATTGTGGAAGTAGTTTAAATATTGTTCGGAAAACGGATGATAAGCTTGATTCGTAAATTCTTCGAAGGGGTTCAAACTTGGGAATTTGATCTTAAACATTTATTAAGATATTTCAAGGTTGCATAATGACTTAGTAGAAATGGTTTAGGTTACATGGTGACCTTACTTGCTTCCATACCTTTGGTGATTAGTTTGAAATAGTGTAGAAACTATAGATTTCACTATTGAGCTAATTGGAAATGTGTATATGGCATTGTATCCCAAGTGGGGATTATTTGGTATTGATATGTTGTATCCCAAGTATAGTATTATTTGATATATGGTTGTATTGTATCCCAGTTGTGGATTATCTGGCACGTTGATTATATTGTATCCCGGTGTGAATTATGTGGTTATATTGTTGCCTTAATTGAATTCATATTCATTGATGGTATTATGCTTAGTGTATTAAATGAATGTTGCACTACAGTATTGATTTAACATGAGTATATTTTACCATGTTGTTATATTTATATTATTATCCCCTTTGTGAATGTTATTTCAAGTATCTATGATGTGCTTGAACGTGTTGATACTCGGGGGTATAATGGAATTCAATCAATTATGGATTTGTTCTATAAGTGATTGAAGGTTCATCATACCTGGGACCGTCCCCTCTGTTGCCACAGAGTGGGTGTGCTAGCGACTGTATTGAGCCAGAAGCCTTACAGACCGCTGCGATTTGGTGATTAGGTGGAATGCTCTGTATGAAGCCAAAAGCTTTACAGTAGCGCTGATATTATATGATACTTTGAATAAGGGTCATATAAGTATCCTATTTTCTTATATGGATCTCTGGGGTATGAGTCCTATAAGCGGTGAATGTGCATGAGGAAAATTCACCAAAGAGAGGAGTTTTACTCCCACGTTGTACGACTTATTGTTCAGACGGAAAAGGTAAAATGAGGTAACGTAAGGTGTTTACCGCTTTCATAATGTGTTAAGTGCTACCATGCTATGTGTTGCATCTTGTTTGGCATCTTGCTGCATTCATAATAGCTTATTGAGATTTATTCTCACCCCTTCCCTTTTACTGTTTTAGATTGTGCTGAGACAGGTGACCTGAACCAGTGAGGCCGGGGATAGGAGTGTGGACTCTTGCTTTTGGGACTTGTCAGGATAGGTATATGAGTAGGTTATAGGGAGTCCTCTTTAAGTATTACTCTTTTATAAGTTGTATGTAAAACTCTTTTGTTAAACAATGTTAATCCGGGTTTTCAATGTAATTAATCAAGTTATGGTTTATTGGAATATTATTTAAATTCCTCCAAGTGAAGATATTATTAGTTGAGTTTATTTTGTAAGTTGGAGAAGTAGTTTTCTTTTAAAGTGAAATAAAATGTTTTTAAAAATCTAAGATGGGATTTCTTAGTATGAGCTCCTCAAGCTCGGGACACGCGTTAGGTCCCGGGTTGGGGTGCTCACAGTTGGTATCAGAGCTTAGTTTAGAGGTCAAGGGTAGATGTCTAAACTAAGGGGGAGTGTGTGGTAATTGACGCCGAGTGTTTAATGTAGGAGTTCGTTCTAATGGCCGGAAGCAATGATGATCAGCGAAAGGTTCTAGAAAGTGAAGGATATATGGGTATAGGTGGAATTCAAAATGAGGAGATGATGAAATTATTCAGGAGGTTTGTACAAAATATGGAGACTCGAGGGTCAGCTCTGAATCAATCTAAAGGATGTCAAAGTGATGAATTGGAAAGGTTTGTGAAGATGAATCCACTGAGCTTTAATGGAGATCCGGATCCGTTAAAAGCAGAAAAATGGTTAGAGGAAATGAACAAGATTTTTGAGGTTATAGAAAGTCCCAACGAAGAGAAAGTGAGGTATGCCGTTTTCAAACTTGAAGGTCCAGCTGATCAGTGGTGGCAGATTTTGAAGGGAAGTTGGGAGCGGGATCATACGCCCCAGACTTGGGATAATTTCACTCAGCAGTTCAAGGATTATTTCATTTCAATGGTTACAAGGGATAAGAAAGAGATTGAGTTCTTAGGACTAAAACAAGAGAACATGACGGTGAATCAGTATTCAGTCCGGTTTGAGGAATTAGCTAGGTGTTGCCCTCATTTGGTATCGCATGAAGCGAGAAGAGTTCATAGGTTTGTAAAAGGTTTGAGGATTGAGTTTAGGAAGAAATTAGTGATTGATGGCTTCACCAATTATCAGACAACCATAGATAGAGCATATGAGATCGAGAATAACATTGAGAAAAATAGTGGAAAATCGGAAAGTGGGATTAGAAATAAACCAAAGTATCTAGGACAAGGATCTAAAATCATTAGAGGACAGCCAAGGTGTAACGACCCTAAACCTAGGCACAATTTTAGTATAATATTATATGCTTCTAATCTTAATATTAACTTATGTGTCTATTCTATGTCTTTACATTCTTATGTCAATATTAAATGATTGGAAAATAATTTAGAACCCTTAGAATTTCTAAAGAAATAAAATAAAGCATTGAGAAATTATAATAATAGGAAATGAATAAAATGTGGAAGGAGGATCATATTATGTGGAATGAATATTTGAGTAGGAGGATTTTAATTTAAATATTTTGGGAATATTAAAGAAAAAGGGTTACACTTGGGGAAAGCCTTGGGGAGGATAGATTAGAGTGGGGGGACCTCCTTCCCTAAATCACTCACCTTTTTCCTCATTTGTCAAACAAAACCCATACCTCCCCATACTCCCCTCCATGTCCGGCCCCCCTCTCTCTTGACCATTTATACTCCTTCTTCTTCTTCCTCTTCACTTTCTCCCTCATACTTTCCATGGAACCCATTAGTGGAGCTTCATCTTCTCAAGCTCCTACCAAGCTCAAATCTTCACCATTTTTCAATCCGGGAGCACTTTTGGAATCGGGAGACCAAGAGGAGTTCATCAAGCTAAAGAAATCCTTGATCCATCTCCGATTTTTAAAGTGAGTTATTATGACTTTCCCTTCTTTAAATGTTCATGAACTATGTTGTTGTTGTTGTTGTTGTTATAATGGTTTTGATGATTGAAAACCTTCTTGGAGTTTGGGAAAATTGGTTAATGCTAGAGAATGATGTTTTGGTTCATAGAAGTTGATCAAGAGTATAAGAAAATGTGTTTAGTTGGATTAAGAGAGTTAAACTTGAAATATGTTAATGAAATGGGTTGGAATTCTTGTGGTGAGTAATCTAGATCTATGTTATTTTGGGTTGGATGATTTAAGTTGAGGTATGTAAGGTTAGAAATCCTTGTGGTGTTCATGAGATTAAGAAAAATAAAAAGGGAAATAAACTATGTAAAAATAGGTTGGAAATTCGAATATCTTTGAAAAGGGGCCGTAGGCGGTCGCCCGTGGGTGAGCGGCCGCCCAGGCGCGGAACCTTGGCTTCCCTTGCAACTCCTTTGGGCGGTCGCCCAAGTGACATGGGCGGTCGCCCATGTCACCAGTCCTTCCCCAGTTTCTTCTCTTTTGCTGATTTTTACTAAAAACCTCGGGGAATGATTCCTAACCATTATAAATTAATAGAACCTAACCCAACCCGGATACAAATCAATCCTTCTTAACCCAAGTTAAAATGGAATACCTTGGCTAGTCCATGACGTCTTTATTGGTCAAAGTGGGATTGTGGAAGTAGTTAAATGATGGTTCGGAGAATAGTTCCAACTTGGGAAATAAATCTTGAACTTTTATTAAGGTTATTCGGGGTTGTATGATGACTATGTAGGATTGGTTTACGATATATAGTGGCCTTACTTACTCCATATCTTTGGTGAGTAGTTCGAATTGGTGTAGAAGCTATAGGTTTCACTATTAAGCTAATTGGTAATGGGTAGGTACCACCTTGTGGCATTGTGTCCAAGTTATGGAAATATTGATATTATGGTTATCTTATATCCTAAGTATGGATTATTTGGCAAGTTGTTGTGTTGTATCCCAAGTATGAATTATTTGGTATTGTTATATTGTATCCCGTTAGGGATTAATTGGCAAGTTGATATGTGCATCCCAAGTGTGGATTATTTGACAAGTTGTTATGATATCTCAATGTGTGGATATGCTTAGTATATGGTTGCTTGGTTATGCAATCTGTGGATTTATTTGTTATTATTCATATTTATTGATGATACTATGCATAGTGTATTAATTGGTTGTGGCACTATGAAATTGATGAGCATGAGTATACATTACCATGTTGTTATATGATTATCCCGTTTTGTGGATTTATTTCAAGTATCTATTATGTGCTTGAACGTGTTCTTGTTCGGGTGGGTATGATGGAATTCAATCAATTATGGATTTGTTCTATAAGTGATTGAAGGTACATCATACCGGTGACCCTTCCCCCTCTGTGGCCACTGAGCGGGCCGCGCTAACGACTGTATTGAGCATGAAGAAGCCTTTACAGACCTGTTGCGATTGGTGTACCGGGGGGAATATATTATTGTTGGATACTCTAATATAGGTATCCTTTCTTATATGGATGGTCTGGGGTATGAGTCCTATAAGAGGTGAATGTCTTGGAGGCAATTCACCAAAGAGTGGAGTTTTACTCCCACGTTGTACGACTTATTGTTCGAGACGGGAAAAGGTAAAATGAGGTAACGTAAGGTGTTTACCGCTTTCATAATGTGTTAAGTGTTGCCATGCTATGTGTTGCATCTTGTTTGGCATCTTGCTGCATCCATAATAGCTCATTGAGATTTATTCTCACCCCTCTCCCTTCTTGTTTTAGATCCCGAGACAGGTGGACCGGCCAAGTAAGGGCGGAAAGGAGTTGGATGTGGTATTTTGGGTTTGTCGGGGTACGTATAGGTTGGCGTAGAAATTGTGTATTGATATAATTTTTTTAAAGGGTTTGTATTTATAAACTTTAATCTTATTTTATATTCAACATCTTTTTGTAAATCATTTATTACTTTCGGAGTTGGTCAACTCTTCCCCCAGTGTAGAAAGGAGTAGAGTTATTTTTGAAATGGGTATGTAAATGGTGTAGCGTTTGAAAGTTAAATCAAAGTTTTTAAAAGTTTAGGATATTTGGGTTAGTTTGAGGACGCTCCAACTCGGGACACGTGTAGGTTCCGGGTCGGGGTCCTCACACAAGGGCTTTAACTTCGGCAAGTATGAGAGGGGAACTTGTTGTAGCTTCTTCGTCTAGGCCAATATCCAAATAGTATGGAATGAATTGTAAATTTTGCAAGAAGATTGGACATACCGAAGATCATTGTTGGAGTAAGCAAGGTAGGTGTATTAAGTGTGGAGAAATGAGACACTTTAGGAGGAATTGCCCAAGGTTGCAGCGGGGACGAGCTTTAAGAAGCGGTCAGCCGGGCGGACAACAAAGAGGTGGTACCAAAAGAGATAATGAAGGGGAACCGAAAGAGAAGGTCTATGGTCGAGTATGTGTTTCGGGTCCAGGAGAGATAGATTCCTCAGAGGTCACTAGAGGTATATTCCCTGTCTCAGAAGTTAGGAGTCATATTCTTATAGATCCTGTTCCATATCATTATGTGCGGCATAGCATTTTGCTTCTATGTGGCATACATTGTTTGAGATATTGTTTTATTGTTGGAGGATTCTGCTCTTATGAGAGGATACCTCGAATCTCCCTTGATTTACCACGATAGTGATGTGGTCATGGCTGAGCATGTATTGCCAGTTGATTTGGTATGATTACCGATATGTAATTATGAGATATACTTGACTTGGAGGGTTAAGTAGTTGTTGTGCATTGGTAGACTATCATAAGAAGTGAGTCTCCTTTTCTATACCTAAATTGATTATATTGGTATTTAATATAAATAAACCTTTATATGGTACTCTTGTTATATAAGCATTAAAGACAGAAAGTTTTGGTTAAAAGTGTGAAGGATATTTGGTATGTGTTAGACTCGCATAAGAAGTCTTTTCAAGAATGTTACGTGCTAGTTGAGTAGATGGTAATTGTGTTTCCATCAAAATATCTCATGTGTTGATTCTAAGTACGATAATCAGAATTTTAATCCTTATCTTGATGGCTTTATGGTAGTTATGATTGATGACCTCTTTGGTTATTTAAAGTTACGAGAGGATCATGAAGATCATTTGGGAATTGTGTTAATTACCTTTAGTGGGAATTCATCGTTTCGAGAAGTTTAACAAATGTGAGTTGGCTCGCGAAGATTTTACATTTTTGGGTTCTATAGTCTTAAGCCTGAAGGTTACCATGGGTCTTGCGAGGATTGAGTCCGTGATCTTTGGGGTTGGCAAGTGCTATCGAAGGAATTTTTAAGGAATTCTTGAGAATTGAAAAATCGTTGATTTAGTTAACTCAGAAAGATATATCAAAGGTGTAAGATGTAATAAGGGTAAATCGTATTGATAGAGATGGAGAATATATTGGCTATAAATCTGATCCTTACCTTACCTAATGGATGTGAGGACTTTGTGAATTTTAAGTGCGTATTAAAGGAATATTAGGTTGTGATATTATGAGAAATTGGAAAGTAATAGCGTATGCTTCGAGAAAGTTAACTTAGATAAAGTGAAATTTTCTTACACCCCTACCCGAGAGTGGTGGCAATTGTTTTTCGTTATTTAAGGGGAACCTTATCTTTTGAAGCTTCCTTTTGGGATTTGTTACCGATCCTAAGAGTTGGTGGATTTAGTTAGTCGAAAGGAAGAGATTAGAATACTATTCATATTTTTGATGGAATAGGCTGTGTGTGTGATGGATCTCCTCTCAAACTCGGGAATTTTAATTAACCTTAGCGAGTTGTGGATAATAGCAGTTTTTAGTTTAGCATTGAATGGGTACCGCATAAGGCTTGGTATGAAAAATTTATTTGGGATGATCCTTTGTAAGTAGGGAGTTCCCCAATTAATGATAATTAGGCGGACTTGACTTATGTGGAGAAAACGTTGAGAGTTACTAGAATCGCAAATCCGGGATTAAATTCTAGAATAATTGGGTTGAGAGAATGTATAGAAGAATCATGGCATTACGGAAACTGTTTGAAAAATTATAATTCAAAATACTTGGGGAAATAACTTTTGTTTTGATCATTAAGGTAATCAAGTTTAAAATTCGGAATGAATTTTCTTTAAGGGGGAGTGAATGTAACGACCCTAACCCTAGGCACCTATTTTAGTATCATATTATATACCTTTTATATTAATTTTTGACTTTATGTGCTTTTAAAATTTTTGTTAAAATTATGTGTTCATTTTATATCCTTGATTTCTTATATTAGGATGAAATGATTTGGAAATAAAATAATATTCTTGGGAGAAGTATAATAATAGAAATGGATAAATAAATAATATGTGGGTAGTTAGGTTTCTTTGTGTAGGAGAAAGGAAGTAAGGGGTTCATTTCATTTCTTGAGCATTTAGGGGCTTTATTTTAAAATGTGGAAAGCCTTTAATTAAATGGCATGGGGGGCCATGTTTTCTCTCCTTATTTCCCTCACCTCCTACCCTCCTTAGTCAACAAAAGTCCCATACTTCTCTATCTTCCCCATACTCCTCCATATTCCCCTCATCATTTCCTCTTCCTTCCTTCTTCCTAAAATCCCATGAAAACTCTTCCATGGAAGCTTTCCTTTCCAAGTTTCTAGAGCAAGCAATTCCTCTCCATTTGGCAATCCAATTGTACTTCCGTGTTCGGGGTGAAGAGGGGAGCACATCAAGCTAAGAAAATCTTCATTCCATCCCATATTTGCTAAGTAAGTTATTATGACTTCTTTCTAAATATTTCACATTATATGTGTTAATGAATATTTTGTGAAAAGAAAAAGTATGTTGTATTTTTAAATAAGATTATTTGAGTAAAATGAGTTAATTAAGGATGAATTGATTTTAGTATGAAATGGGGGTTTATGTTGGAAGAATGAGGGTATAATGAGTGTAGGATGTTTATGACCTTAATGGAGTTAGTGTATGTGATTATATACATCTTACTTTGATTTGGGAAAGATTATGATTTTATTTAATTTGGGTAGAAAGAAGTAGAAAAGGACTTGGTATACTTTTAATAATGTGAGTTATTATGACTTCCTTTCCTTTGAATGTTCATGAACTATCTAATGTGGTTATGTGGTTATAATGGTATTTGATGCTTTGGAAACCTTTTTGAAGTTGAAGAATTTGGTTAATGTCATAGAATGATATTGTTGTTCCTAGAAGATGATCAAGAGTGTAAGAAAATGTGTTTGGTTAGATTAAGAGAGTTCAACTTGAATTGTGGTAGTGAATGGGGTGGAAAATCAAATTGTAAATGACTTAGGTTTATGTCATCTTGGGGTTTAAATGATTTGGTATGAAAAGTATGGAGTTTAGTAAGCCTTTTAGATTCATAAATCAAGGGAAATTTAGTTTGGAACAATTTGGTTTGGGTGGCTGAAGGATTTTAGGCCTGTTCTGAATTCTGGGTTCAGGGCACGAGTCGTGCCTGGGTTGGGGACGAGTCGTGACAAAGATTAAAGGGAAGTCGTGCTTAGTTGGGGATGCTGGAATCTGGGGAAGGTCAAATGGGCACGAGTCGTGCCCTGGGGCACGAGTCGTGCCCTGGCCTGGTGACATTGAACTGTCTTTGGAGCTATTTAAACCTAATCAAACTAGAACCAAAATGAAAGCTCTTTAACCTAGATTAAAGTAGAATATTTTGGCTATACTATGATATCTTAATTGATCAAAATGGAATTGTGGAAGTAGTTTAAATATTGTTCGGAAAACGGATGATAAGCTTGATTCGTAAATTCTTCGAAGGGGTTCAAACTTGGGAATTTGATCTTAAACATTTATTAAGATATTTCAAGGTTGCATAATGACTTAGTAGAAATGGTTTAGGTTACATGGTGACCTTACTTGCTTCCATACCTTTGGTGATTAGTTTGAAATAGTGTAGAAACTATAGATTTCACTATTGAGCTAATTGGAAATGTGTATATGGCATTGTATCCCAAGTGGGGATTATTTGGTATTGATATGTTGTATCCCAAGTATAGTATTATTTGATATATGGTTGTATTGTATCCCAGTTGTGGATTATCTGGCACGTTGATTATATTGTATCCCGGTGTGAATTGTGTGGTTATATTGTTGCCTTAATTGAATTCATATTCATTGATGGTATTATGCTTAGTGTATTAAATGAATGTTGCACTACAATATTGATTTAACATGAGTATATTTTACCATGTTGTTATATTTATATTATTATCCCCTTTGTGGATGTTATTTCAAGTATCTATGATGTGCTTGAACGTGTTGATACTCGGGGGTATAATGGAATTCAATCAATTATGGATTTGTTCTATAAGTGATTGAAGGTTCATCATACCTGGGACCGTCCCCTCTGTGGCCACAGAGTGGGTGTGCTAGCGACTGTATTAAGCCAGAAGCCTTACAGACCGCTGCGATTTGGTGATTAGGTGGAATGCTCTGTATGAAGCCAAAAGCTTTACAGTAGCGCTGATATTATATGATACTCTGAATAAGGATCATATAAGTATCCTATTTTCTTATATGGATCTCTGGGGTATGAGTCCTATAAGCGGTGAATGTGCATGGGGGCAATTCACCAAAGAGCGGAGTTTTACTCCCACGTTGTACGACTTATTGTTCAGACGGGAAAGGTAAAATGAGGTAACGTAAGGTGTTTACCGCTTTCATAATGTGTTAAGTGCTACCATGCTATATGTTGCATCTTGTTTGGCATCTTGCTGCATTCATAATAGCTTATTGAGATTTATTCTCACCCCTTCCCTTTTACTGTTTTAGATTGTGCTGAGACAGGTGACCTGAACCAGTGAGGCCGGGGATAGGAGTGTGGACTCTTACTTTTGGGACTTGTCAGGATAGGTATATGAGTAGGTTATAGGGAGTCCTCTTTAAGTATTACTCTTTTATAAGTTGTATGGAAAACTCTTTTGTTAAACAATGTTAATCCGGATTTTCAATGTAATTAATCAAGTTATGGTTTATTGGAATATTATTTAAATTCCTCCAAGTGGAGATATTATCAGTTGAGTTTATTTTGGAAGTTGGAGAAGTAGTTTTCTTTTAAAGTGAAATAAAATATTTTTAAAAATCTAAGATGGGATTTCTTAGTATGAGCTCCTCAAGCTCGGGACACGCGTTAGGTCCCGGGTTGGGGTGCTCACACGATTCCCCCGCTGTTCTGCGTTTACGTATAGAGAGAGAGACGGGTATTCTTGGGCTGGTCATGGTCATGGATCCGACCCGTCTCATGGATGAGACGGGTATTGTTGTTCTCACATGAGTTTTTGTCATATATTTATAGGATTACAATGAGGAGTTAATCTCCTAGAAGGAGAAGGATTCTAATCTAATACAAAGATTGTGTTTCTTAATTTAATACAAGGATTGTGTTTCCTAATCTAATACTCTCTCCGTCCCATTTAAACCTTCATCATTTTGAAGGGGCACGCAAATTATGAAAAAATGTTAGTGGAGAAAGTGTTGTGAGTATAAAAGCATTCACAATGGGAGCTTTTTGAGAGCTCCTTATTCTTATGAAAAGGCTCTAGAGAGCTTTTTATCATTGTTGAAAAAGTTGGAGAGCTCATTCCTAAAGAGCAAATCCTTCTACAAAAAGCTTTCCTCACGAGCTCTTTACATTAATTTTAACCATTTCCCCATGTTGGTCATTAAATATCACACAATAATTTTATTTTTGATTTCCTTTTATTATTATAAAATTATTTTTCAACAATGTTACAGTTTGTCTTCTCATACTGTGAAAATGTTACTATTTTCAAATTTAAACATTTCAATTGTTTTTATCTTTTTTTTATTATTATTTTTAAGCAAGAAAAAAAATATAGATGGGATCTCATTATGAATAGTGCAAAGAAACAATGGTTTTGAATTTGACAGACGAACAAGAATACTTGCAAAGGCAGCCTCCGTTCTCCATTCTCCTCTTCATTTTTATTTTTTAGTTTATTAATTATTTGTAGTATTTAATTGTTTAATGGTAATTTTTAAGTTATATAATTTCAATAAAAACATGATTTAGTGTTGAATGTGGGGGCCACAAAAAAGTTGGTGAAAAAGATCTACCATTGTAAAAAAAATCTTGAGTTTTTATTTGATGATTAGGAGAGGATGTGGCATTTTGAAATTACAAAAAAGCTCTTTGACATAGCTCTATCATTGTGGATGCTCTAAAAGTAAAATAGGTGAGAGAATGAGTAAATATAATAGTAAAATTGATTGGTGTTGTGAGTATAAAATTAATTAGGAGAGATAATTAGTGAGTGGAATAGTAAAGATTCTTTGTCATTTTAGAAAATGTGAAGCTTTTAACGGGACACTCATTTTGACAAAAGGTGAAGCTTTAAATGGGACAAAAAAAGTATATAACAATATATACTTGAATATAATATTATGATATTATATTCCTAATGTATACTACCTTCTCCCTCATATAATATGCACATTCCTCCCTTTTTTGTATATCATTGATAAGTTTTTACATTTTAAAATAATTCCCCTCTTTGTTTCTAAGGCCCCGTTTGTTTCCAGAAAAATGAGAGGAAAACGTTTTCTGGAAAACGTTTTTCCCATTTTTTGATGTTTGGTAATTTTTCGGAAAACGTTTTCCCCATTTTCCCCGAAACATGTTTGTTTTTCGGAAAACGTTTTCCCCATTTTCCGGTGTTTGATAGTTTTCCGAAAAATGGAGAAAATGTTTTTCGGAAAACATTTTCCGCCGTTTCTAAGGAAAACGTTTTCCGGATTTTTCCTAAGGAAGTTGTTTTCCGGAAAATGGTGTAAAAAAAGTGGATGGATAATATTTTAATAATAATAATAATAATAATAATAATAATAATATTAATAATAATAAAAAAAAATAATAATAAAAAAAAAAATAATAAAATAATAAAATAATAATAAAATAATAAAATAATAATAATAATGATGCTGCAGGAAATGTGCTTATCAATCTTCCTCCACGTGGCAGGACTGATCACCTGGCTTCTTGACCTGAAAACAGAACCCACGACTAGCCGGATGCGTCTCCGGCGAAGACGCTCGGGCGTGAGAGTAAGATAACAGTTGTATAAAGCTCAAAATGTATTGAATAATGAACTCAGAATACAAAATGGCAGTTACCTTTCACCGTTTGGTAGTGATGAAGTATTTATAGACAAGAGTGTGTATTTTTGGGGAGACGACATGTGCTCCGAGATTGTAGCGGCAGTTACTTGATTGTGGGAACGTGTCTATAACGGCCCCTGATTTGTAGGGATGTGGTTATGAGAATTGTTCAACCAAATACGCCGGCAAGTGTCAGGTCGTCACTTGCTGATTTAGGTCGAGGTCGCCACTCGTGGAATGGTCGACCTGACTGTCGGGTAGAGCATGGTTCGTACCCGAATTGTAGCATGGATCATGAGGTCGGACTAAGTTAGGTCGGGACCTGTAGGTCGGACCATGGGCTTAGTCGACTGATGTGTGAGATGGGCCTTGGGCCTTGTTCTGATTGGATCAGTCTCATTGAGAATGTGGGTGCCAATGCTATCTGTGATTGGGCTTTACTCGTTTGGCCCAACTCGACACTTTTGGTATGTTCAGTGGCCCCCAACTTTCGAGTTGACTTCGTCGACTTGGAAGTTAAAAAGATTTCTTTGCCAAAAATTGCTTTACTCGAAGGTCGATACTAGTCTTTGAAGTAGGTCGACCATGATGACGTGGCAACATCCTGATCGTTGGCGATGAACGGTTGGAGATGAAGGAGCGCCGGTTTTAGTAATGATTGCAATTCTGACTCTTGGAACTCCTTCTCGGAAACCGCTTCAGCTTTTAATTTTGGAAAATTAATTTCTATTTTCTTTTCCCTTTCCAAATTTAGGAAAATAGAAATACTCAGTCTTTCTCTCCAATTCGAATTCTTACCGTTTTCAAACTCCTCTTCTCCGGCGATAATCACGGAATTGTAGTAGAACTTAAACTCGGTTCTCGGCTTCAGCAACGAACTTCCTTTCTTCAGTCAATTAAGGTATTTCCCTTGTATTTTTGTTTTAGGGCTTTAATTTCTGCTTTGTGTTCAATTCCGCCATGGCTAGGACCTTTAGTAGTGAACCAGGAGCTTGGTATGGCTACTGTACTGTTAATCGTAGGGCATGTAAGAATGTGAACGGTGAGTGGAGAGTGATGTCCTTGGATGAGTGTGCCTCCATTTTGACTAGTTGGGGATTGAATTACACTGAGATAGGGCTGCCCATTGTAGGGGAAATTGAAAATGTGGTGATTGACGACTCAAATGTTGTCGCTTTTCATCTATTCCATGAATTGCTTGACCATATCACCTTGTTTTATGTTAGGGACGTCCAAAAGCCCTCCTTCCTTAGAAATAGAATAGGTTTCCCGGGGGAGTCTAGGTCGTCCTTAGGTAGGTCGACTGAACATGATCATAGGACTGACTCCCCTGCTTCCTCTTTTGCTTGTACAGATATGACGACTCAAGAAGGGAACGCTGCCTCAACTTCTTCTGGTCCTCGAATTGTCAACGCATTTGGGCCCAATGTGGTGCCAGGCAAGAATGAGAGGGGCTATGTACCTCAACGACCTACTCGTGGGAGGAAGAATTTGGAGTCCCGTTATGATGTGATCTACAACTTCTGTGGGGTAGATAGGGCAGACTTTAGGGTGACCATCCTTAGTCAGAAACAATTTTTGGCCAAATACCGTACGACCTTCACTAGAGATGCTACTAAGGTAGCTTTCTTCTATGGGCAGTTTGAGGCTGGGTTGAGGTTGCCGTTGGATCCTTTCATTAATGAGTTTCTGGAATGTATGGATGCCCTCCCTCTTCAGCTCGGTGCTAACACTTGTAGAGTGCTGGTGTGCTTTGCAATGGTGTGTAGGCTCTTGGGCCATGAGCCTTGTATGAAGGTTTTCAAAGAGTTTTTTGGTGCCAAGCTAGATAAGCATGATTGGGGAATTAGTACTCCCTCCAAGCCCAACTCTCCCAAGTTGTTTACCAACCTTCCAAATAAACACAATTGCTGGAACTCGCATGTAGTTTTGGTTGAGAGCAGGCTGGGATGGGAATTTCCGTTGCCCAATGATGAATCTGATGTTATCAGTGAGGAGAATTACTGGGAGCCTCCTTGGTGTAAAACTTTGTATAGAAAGCTGTGTGCCCTGGTCAAGGATGGACCCGTCAATTGGGAGTCATTAGTGACAACCAAGTATAATTATATTCTAGCAGGGATGATGCCTGGAGATGAGGCAGCAGAGCCCCTTGCACCTGTATTGAGAGGCCAGGTGTACCCTGATTGGGTAACTCACTCTTTGGGTAGATTAGAGGAGAATTGTCAGTTTTGTCAGAAGCAAGCTGACTACTGCAAGAACAATGGAGAACACATTGGTGGTAAGGGTTTACTCGCCTTCGCTCATTAGCTCGTCCAATGTTAACTTGCATAAGTGCTTTTTTATAGGCGTATAGGATTGCTTTGATCTGCATACTTAACTTTCAGCTCGTCACTTGCTTGCTCGCCTGTAGAATCAATTAATTCGTACATAGAACTGCTTGTAATCGTATCTCTGTATTTATCAAATGGTTTGCTCGTATGTAGAATTAATTCGTACATAGAACTGATTTTATTGGCATACATGACTCTTAGCCCATCCGTTGTCTATTCGCATGTAGAACTGGTTAGCTCGTACTTAAATCCGTTTCGAATTGTCACCCTGCACTTATCACATTGCTTGCTCGTATGTAGATTTAATTCGTACATAGAACTGTTTCGTATTGTCGAACTAACACTTTGATGTCGTGCAGTTTTGACTCCCGAACAAGAAGCCGCCATGGTTCGAATTGTTGGAGTTTCTGACAAGAAGAAGTCTAAGAGGGCCCACGGAGCTGTGAACGCTAAGGCCAGCAGAGAGAGGGAGGCTGCTACAAGGAATAACCTTCTCCCAAAGGACAATGCTGGGTTGATCCCAATGGAGGAGGTCGTTATAGAGGACCTTCAACAGAGTGGTTCCCATTCCATGAATGTGAATGAGGGAGGGGAGGAATTCAGCAGGTCGCCTAGGCCAAGTCCGAGCTCTGATCCTGTTCAAGAGGCCAATGCTGCGACCTCTGGGGCTGAGATGGCGGGCTCCAGTCCAATGAATGTAGTTGAAATTGATGATGTTGTTGAGGAGGAAGATGATCAGGCGTTGAGGACAAGAAAAAGATCAAGGTCTGGAAAGGGCAAGGCCGTCTCCCCAAGTCTACTCCCTCCTCTAGCCCCTCCTCCGAGGAGCCAAGAATCTGTAGATGCTTTGATTCAGAGGCTCAGCGATGTTCCCCCTCTCATTGGGGTCAACAGCATGACTCGCCGCTATCCTGATGTGGCGCTTGGTCAAGTGGTGGTGAGAAGGGCCCTGGATGTAGATCTCCTAGCTCACTTTGCAGATAAGGGGATGACTCCAGAGGAATTTACTGCCCGATCTGGGTTGGTACACAGCGAGGTAAACCTTTACTTTCCCTTTCTGTTTGGTCGCTTATTATGTTAGTTCGTCAGTTCACCTTCTATGCCTTTGCCGAGCTAATACTTCAATGTTTCCTCTAATGCAGTCTCTCACCATGAACGAGCAAGCTAAAAGCTCCTGGAGGGCGTCAATTGAGAGGGAGAAGCAGGCCCTGCTGTAAGTACCCCAATCTGGATCACTCCCTTTCAAACACCCGGGAAACACCGCAGACTCATCCACGCAGTCTCAGAGACCTCTCTCACTCAAAACCCTCTCAAAACCCTCTCAAACCCCCAACCAAACCAGGGGAGGAGCCTTTCTGGGATAAAAGGGACAAAAGGACCTTTTGGGAATTTTCAGAAATCGGAAAAGCAATTAAGGTCCGTACGGACCTCTTTGTTTCAATGATTACTAAATCCCCTTAAAGTCCACAATATTCCTCAAATCGGGAGAAATGATGACTTCCATGCAGTTGGTCCGTACGGACCTCTTTGCATGCAAGATGGTCCGTACGGACCTTATTGCTCGTGGGAACATCATCATTCCCAAATATTCTCCATCATTGCATTCCCTCAAATCGAGGAAATCCAAAATTCTCGGATAACCAAGAAGGTCCGTACGGACCTCTTTGCTCCGAAATTTTTACTATAAATAGAGGGCTTCCCCTCCTCATTTTTCACACCTCCCACTTCTCTCTTCCTCCCTAAGCCTTCGGCTCCCCTTCTAAGACCTTTCGAGGCATTCCCGCCCTTCGGATCCTTCCGAGGCCTTCCGAGCCCCTCGAGGTGCTCCGAAGCCTCTCCGAGCGCTCCCGAGACGCTCCCGCGCTGCCCCGAGGCACTCTCGAGGTACTCGAGGCCCTCGTGGTACTCCGAGGCCTCGCCGGTCTTTCCCACGGTGTCCCGCTCTTTCCGAGTCAAACCGGCGATCCCAAACCTTGCCGAACCTCTCGCCCGAATCCAACCAACGATTCCAACGCACGCCGAACCTCTCGCCCGACCGATCCCGACGATCCCCACGCACGCCGAACCTCTCGCCCAAACGCAGCCTACAGTTTCAACTCACGCCGAAACTCGTCCGCGGACAACCGGCATCCCCGAAGCAATCCGAACGCTACTCCGACCTCAAACACTATTCCCTGCGGAAGACAGACACGAACCAACATTGGTAAGGCTTCCTTCCTATTCTATTTCAATACATTTCAATACAATGTAGACATCCGATACAGCATGCATTTTTAAAAGCACACACACACACACACAACTTTTTAAAGGATATTAGGGGTATCCGAAAGACTCGTTTTACGAGGCGACTCGGGTGAGCTCTAATATTCTAATATTCTCTTCCCGAGGAGTCATCTGACCTCCGAACTCAAAATCTCATCACACAAAAAACAGTTTAAAATTTATCTTTAAACTGATGCCCTTTTTCAATGTTTTGGGCTTAATAAAAACGGCGTGGCGACTCTACAAAATGCGAAAGCAAAACGGCGAGACACCTCCAACACGCAAACGCTAAAACGGAATAAGCCAGATGCCGGGGCGCGATTGTGCTGCCTCTCGGATCCGGGCGACCTCCCGAACAGCGACGGAAATGCGAGATGCCGGGGCCTCCGCGCGCGAGCCGGATCCCGGGTAATTTCAGTTGGCGACTCTGCTGGGGACATTTTGTTTTAAAAACTTTTAAACAAAACAAAAGATTTTTAAAACGATGATGAGGGTCAAACTTTCATTTTACCCCTTCCTTTAACTGTTGTGTGTGTGTGCACGTGCTTCGTTTTTATTTTACAAAAAAAAAAAATACAAAAAAAAAAGCATCAATATACATCTCGTGCATACATTTAAAATTCTTCAAAAATTTCTATTTTACTCAGAAAAAGAATTTTAGAGACCGCACACTACGCGCACCGCTGCCTCGGTTACACCGCACTCTACTCACACCGCCGCCTCGGTTACACCGCACACTATGCGCACCGCCGCCTGGATACACCGCACACTACAACCCTTAACCCGGAGTGGTCTCGGTTGCGATCCGTTTGGTCTTCCTAGGCCTCTTGGGCGCGCACGGGATCATTCCAAACATCCCATCCTAGCCAAGCGTCAACCCCGCACGTTTGAGTCTTGAGTCACACTCGTCCGTACTCGGCTGGTTTTACTCAGCCCGTGTCATACAGCCTCGGATACATATACCATGCCGGCCATTTTCTCGAGTCAAGGCTCGGAACTCAAGATCCCTTGCGCAAGCAAAGCGATGAAAGGTCATGCTAAAATCTTGACTCGATCTTGATTTCCGAAGCTACACCTGCACGATGTTCCGTCCCGATATACATCCATGCTCGCATGACACCATGTCATCACGCCTTTGATACGTCGCCCATGACGATATGACCCACCCAACGCCTAACGTCACTGCATCCCTTGCGCAAGCAAGGTAAAGAGAGGTCATGCCGAACTCTTGACCTCGATCTTGACTCGGTGGCCGGCTCGGTTCACTATTCACATGGCTAACGCATCAAAACGAACATGACAGCTCGGTCCTTAGGTTCGATTTTTCTTTTAGGCCGGTGGAAACCGCTTGCACTATAGGACCCTCGCCCGGGGCCGTCCACCCCGGGATGTCGAAATACAGTGTGCAAAACGAGGGGCTTATAGCCGCACGTATGGTCTCCATCGACCTGTGATCTAGCATAGTTGCGAAAAAGAAGAGCAATCTTTTCCAACCTACCTAGGATTCTGAGAAAATATGTTTTAAGTAAATTAAAACAACAAAAAAAAAAAATCAGAAAATAAAAGAAACGGAAACCGCATGCCACGTGAGCTTTCCCCCTTCTATCCCGTTAGGCCATTCCTGTGTCTAAACCTTGCCCGTCACCCTCCAAATAACCGAGAGTGGTTGAGAATCCCCGGAAGCCGCCTTTTCGCATTGAGGTCACAAGGTCCGATAGCCCTTCCAGTTCAACGGTCCGCACCGTCCAATACTCCCCCATGACGGGATCAACAGATAACAGTGAGGGAAACGGAACCCCGCCACTAAGGAATCTCCAGACAATGGAGGAGGTGCTGCGAGCCTTCGAAGCCATCAAGAAGCGCCAAGAAGAACAAAGAAGCTCGGATCGTCGACACCTTGCGTCTTCGAGGAACAGCTTGCAGCTTCCCAACCCGACGGAACCTTTGTTCTCATAGAAGACGAAGATATACCGGCTCCCCGGTTTCTCAAAGCTATCGCAGGTCCCGCCTCCGCCAAGCTACGAGATCCCAAAGAACGCAAAGCAGCCTCTCGCTCAAAGCTCCTCAGCGCGGGCCAAGCAGCCCGACATGCCCGCCTCGTATCGCCGCTTCCGGCCCGCACATCAAGCTCGCACCAACAAAGACACATACGTGCTCGCTCCGCTGTATCCCAATGCATCTCGGTATCCCCAGATTCAATCCTTTGCCTCTATACGAGCCTCGCAACCACAATCAAAAGTCCCCATTCTTACCAGTGGACAGCATCCCGAGCGGATATCCCGACATCTCAAGTTTGCCACCCGCAAGTCCGCCAATTGGGGCTAACGAATCGTTTCCCCAGCTTCCCAAACACAACCCTTAGCGGACTGTGCAATCACGCCCTCAACTTCAACACCCTGTGGTATGGGTTGGTATACACTCAACTACCTCCCCAAGACTCCCGAATGGCGATCCCATCGCCCAATCCACCTCCATCTTCGGTTTCCGTCCCCGAAAACGGTAACCCACCTCGCATACCGACCCTCACATGGCTTGGTTGATCGAACAAATGAAAGACATGCAAGGCAAGCTAGCTAGTTCTCGGAAGGACTCCCTCCCGCCTACCGATCCGAACAAAGTGGTCCCTCTCCCTCCAAAGTTCAGGATGCCGGAAATGGAAAAGTTTGACGGAATGTAATGCCCAAAACCCACATCGACACCTACGTCCCGGGTATGAGAGCCAAAGGGGCAACCCTCAACAGATGGCGCATCATTTTCAAAGATTCCTCAAATCCACAAAGCACTAAGGTGGTTCCTCAATGTGAAGGCGTAAAACCGCTCCACGTGGGATCGTACGTTGAAATCTTCCCGGAGAAGTACCGCGCCAATCTTGAATGGGAAACAAACCGCCATGACCCGCAAGCCACCGAACAAAAGGATGACGAACCGCTGGGCGAATTCTACAAAAGATGGAACCGGAAGCTAAGCGAGATAATGGATCCACTTTCCAAGGAAGAGCAGATGGACATCTTCCATTCCCGCCTCAAACCA
The DNA here is from genome assembly GCA_022495995.1 of Adenophora triphylla var. japonica. Taxonomy (NCBI): domain Eukaryota; kingdom Viridiplantae; phylum Streptophyta; class Magnoliopsida; order Asterales; family Campanulaceae; genus Adenophora; species Adenophora triphylla. The sequence continues at coordinate 679,144 of JAFEMH010000045.1, read as the reverse complement.
TCTTTGAGGACTTTGATCGCCCACCATTTCTATCCGTATCTCCGTGCCATGGTCAACGCCGGACAAAGTTTGAAAAGACTCGAGTCTTCAAAAGGCAACAAAGAACCCCCGCCTCGTCTTACCGCTATCGAACAAACTCCGGCAACTTCAACTCCCGCCCCAACCAAAGGAAAGGAAGCAAATGAACAAAGGCACTACATTCGTAACGGAGCTCAAGTAAACCGCGATCAAAGCCCCAAAGAATAGCAACCCCCTCGCTTCCCACAATTCCAAAGATTTTGATAACCTCGGAAATGCCCTCGGGTCAAGTATTTGAAGCCTCGGTGAAGCGAAATCTTCTCAAACCACTCGAGAATTTCCAACCGAAGACCCTCAAACCCAACATGGATATGAGCAAGCACCGCGCCTTCCATAACTACCCCGGCCACACCACCGACAATTGCTTCGTACTCAAGCTGTGTGATTCAGGCTCATTGAGGAGGGAAAATTGGAACGCCCCGCGGTCCCAATACCATTGGAAATCCATTCCCCGTAACGACAGTGGTAAACTCAATAGCCATTGACGAAATCCCAAGCGAGAGCAGACTCCCCGCAATTTCCGAGACCGTCGCATGCCGTCTCGCCATGATCGGGAGCGTGAAACAAGAGTCAAAAGGTCTCGTGACCGGGAATTCCGACAAGAACGCCCTGTGGCCACCGTCTCCCTACGATCTTTGCCCCACCCAAGGCATACAAATGGTTGGATCGAACGTTCCCTGCACGAGACCGAGTCCAACGGTAGCACGGGAAGCGGTTTAGCCTTCACAGACGATGACTTGCCAATATGTGAGAATCGGCACAACGAAGCCCTCCTCATCCTCATAAAGATAGAGAGGTTCTTCCTCCCGAACGTCTTGATTGATAACGGCTCCGCAGCCAACATCATCGCTTAAGCACACCGAAACGACTCCACATCGACCGTTCTCTCGATAAGGCCTTCACCTCGGTAATCCGAGCCTACGACTCCACCGCACGATCAATCGTAGGAGTCATCAACTTGAGGATCCAATCCGACGTACAACCGGAGTCCAGAGAGTTCCAAGTCGTGGAAATCAAACCCACCTTCTCTCGCTTTGTTGGGACGGCTCGATACATCGATGAAAGCAAGATCATCTACTCTTCACCAATGCGTGAAATTCATCAATGCCAACGGAGCGATCGAAGTGATCCGCGGAAGCAAGGTAATGGCAAGTGCTTGGCCAGCAAGCTATGACCCGTAAGAAGGTCCCGACATGACCGAATACTCTTCCCTGCATGATTCTCCTACCCCGTCCCGCTACGAAGTGGATCCTTACATCCACGCTCTAAGCCGCGACGAGCCGGAAATTGAAGAACTCATGGGTCGATGACAACTCGATATATGCGATCGTGAAGAATGCTTCGAGAGAAGATCAAGAGACGGATGCCCTAATGGAGATTGATCGAGGAGTAGACCCTTACTTCGCCGAAAACCCTCTTGCAAACCGGCTCATCACCGATCCTCGTACAAGACAACCCTCTAGCCGACACTCTCGGATCTTACGGGGACAGCCATCACAGCCTAGTTCAATTCAACATTCCTGTCCGACTTGGACGAACAATGGCGCAACCTCCTCCAAGGCTTAATCGTGGAAGGAGATATAGCATGTCCGCTCGAATCGTACATTGTAAACGTCGTCCAAGCAAAGATCCTGCATAAAGAAGCATTCTATGAAAGTGATCAACATCAAGAAGAATCCACTCCGACCGCCGAATGCTTCGCCCTCCTAGAAGTAGCCCTCGCCGACTTCTATCATCAAAAACCCCCAAGGACTCGGTGGCAACACTAATGGAGGGACATCATCAGGGGAGCAGCCAAAAACCTCCGCGATCCGGTTTGAAATCGAACCGCATGCAAGCTACTTTCCGGACTCATGCCAAGGGAAGATTGGCCACCTAAACCAAAGACCACTCCCTCTAGAGCTACCGCCATCCGGGAGTAATGAAGCTCGGTCCAATCCCTCGTCGCCTATAGTCTAGCTTCGAGTCTTGTTGTCTCGTGTATTCACATCTTTTGTGTCTTTTGACGGCTTTACGCCCGACGATTGTGAATCTTTGATCAACAATGTACGCCTTCACGCTTTCAATAAAAGGTCCGACCTTCCTAAAAACCATCTCATTGCATCTTTAACAAATGATGACATTAACTAATCAAAACAAGCTTAAATTCATCTATACAAAAGGCAAACACATTAATTAAATAAATGCATCAAGCAAACATTTAAGCATGTTGTCAAACGAGAGAAAACCGGGCCCAAGCCGCCGAGAAGGTTTTAATCACAACGATTTGCAAGATTGTCAAGAGCCAAAGAGACGCAAGTCCGACGCCATTTCCAAAGACAAGCCGATCTTCCAATACCTCAAGAACGGGAAACTACCTTCATGAACAAGGAAGGACAACACACGTAAGGGGTCAAAACCAAGAGCATCATGGCCCTAAAACGCCTTGCCTCTCACTTCGTCATCCTCGGGACATGTTATACAAGAAACGCTACTACGGGCCACTCCTACGCCGCGTCGCCCAAGAAGAAGCGCAAGTTCATGAACGAAGTCCACAATGGGGCTTGCGGTCCCCACATGAATGCCGTGAGCCCCGATGCAAATCATTCTCTGATGGGCTACTACCGGATCTCCATGGAGGCAGATTGCATCCACTTTGTCCGAAGCCGCGACAAGTGCCAACGGTTCTCCAACCTCAATCATCTACCGCCCCACGATCTCTACCGCATGACTACACCTCGGCCCTTTCGCCACTGGGGAATTGACGTCATCGGGAAAATCGCTCCGCCAGCAAAGAATCTGGCCACGAGTTCATCTTAGTAGCCATCGACTACTTCACCAAATGGGTCGAAGCCAAGTCCTACAAGGTACTCACCTCCAAGAAGGTCGCACATTTCCTCAAGGAAAACATCATATGCCGATACGGCATCCCAAATGAGGTCATATCGCACAACGGCTCACACTTCGAAGGAGAATTCGGCTGCATCGCCGGGCTGAATTCAAGATCACACGCCACAAATCTTCTCCCTACCGGCCACAAACAAACGGCGCCGTGGAAGCAAAGAAACAAAACCCTCGAACGGATCATCCGAAAATGACCACCCGAGGACGAGATTGGCCCGAGAAGCCGCACCTTGCACTTTGGGGCTACCGCACATCGGGCCGTAATACCCACGGGAGAAACCCCATTTGCCCCGACATACGGGATGGAAGCAAATTCTTCCCATCGAGCTAGAAATTCCTCACTCCGAGTGCCGCTGAAAATGACATCAACGAAGTCGAATGGCTCCGGCCGACACGACGAATTGGCTCGCTAGACGAGCGACGACTAAAGGCCATGGAACACGTCCGAGCCTATCAAAGCAGATGGCTAGAGCTTTCGACAAGAAAGTCAAATCCCGAGACATCGTGGAAGGTGACCTTGTACTCAAAGAAAAGCCTCCCACTCGAACCAACCCACCGGGAAAATGGGAACCCACATGGATCGGCCCTTTCGTGGTTCAAAAGATCTTCTCCTGAGGCGCCATGAAGCTACCGTACCTAGACGGCAATCCCTTCATGAATCCAAATAACGGAAGCAAACTTCGCAGATACTTCGCCCGAAGAAGAACAACCGTGCATCTCTTGGCACTCCATGTAGTGTCGAACTACGTGCACTGAGCCCTCTAGTCCGGGGAACGTAGGCAACCTTAATTGGTCCGGTCTAAAAATACACAAAAAGTCAAAAGTTTGAATGTCAACCAAGACCTCCATCAAGCTCCGCACTTTTCAAGAACACGCCTGCCAGCCACCTTGACCAAGTCAAACGACGGCGGCAACATCAAAGGACATCCGAGGGTCACTCAAAGATCAAACGATCGACTCATGTCTACTTCCAAGCCAGGGCTTGTCTTCGCCTCACGCGCTTCAAAAAAAAAAAAAAGAGCTCGAGCAAGGGCTCACAAAAAAAAAAAAACAAAAGAAGCTCAAGGCGTAAGCCGCGAAATTGAGGTCAAGAGCCCGACGCCAACAAGCGGCAAGGAATCTACGAAAAGACCGTCAAAACGACTTGTCAAGGGAGCATTCAACCTCTCACCCAAATACAAAGCCTCAAAGAAAGGGGATTGCCGCTGTGGCCTGCATCGTCTGGCCCGCCGATGCAATGTAAAAGTCCAAAGATGGACGCCGACAAAGTGCACAACAAAAGCAAAGGCAAACAAAAGATCTTGCGTCTCGACAAAGCTTTAAAAGTAAATCACAAATCACTAACGGTTACAACATTTCTTGATGAGTTCAAGCACGGTCTACTCTCAAGTTCACAACATGCTAAAAGACAAATTTAATACATTTAACTAATAATGTGTTTGCAATGCAATGAATGGATACCTAGGAGGTCATTCCGCGCCATCTCGCGCTTGTCCCCTCGCCATTCTTTCCTTTCTTCCTCGTCCCCGCGAGTCTTCTTTCGCTCCACGTGAACCAACTCGCGTCTCTCGCCCGAGATCCGGGGTCCTCCCCGTAGAGTCAAACAATCCAAGAGCTCTCGTGGCTTCATTCGCCCGTGCTTCGGCTCGGATCTCCTCCCCGCGAGCCCGTAAAAGAGGACCTCTCCCCGTCGCCGGTCAACTCTAGTCTCGTAGTCAAACAAAGCGTCTCCCGTCACATCCAAAGTGGTCGACTGTGCTTCGGCACTCCTAAGGCAATAGCTACTACGGCAACCGGTCCTGTAATCGCGCACGCCTCGCTTCTCCAAGACCACTTGGGATCGCCCAACACGCCGCTCATACCAAAGCGATACCGAGTCGTCAACACGACACTCTCCCGACGTCTAAGGAGTACCACAGAGGGAAAGCGGAATACTTCCATACCCTCGTACAATACAAGAAGGCACTGAGCCGCCATACAAAGAGGAGCTATCTCCGCAGAGCAAGGTCATCCCACCAACAAAGGCTCTCGCTTCATCCCAAACCGCCGGAAACAAGCGACGGAATATAGAAGGAGGACCAAGACAAACCCGGAACTCGACAACGTAGGACCCTTCCCGCAAGATCCTCCCGGTCTCAATCCTCCAAAGGCGGAACCCACCAAATGATCTCGATGCGTACCAAGCCGTGCCATCCATCTCTCCCAAAGTGATCGATCCATATCCAACACAAGAGGTCGCTGAGCAAATGACCACGGGCTAAACGACGTCTGAGCCTCGGCATGGCCTCGAAGTCTCTCTCGCAGCCCACAAGGTGAGCAAAGCGGGCTTCCTCTCATAAAACGATCCCTGGGCCGCGACGGTCGATACCATGAAGAGTCTCCCCAAAGACCAACGGGACAATATCCTCTCCACTCCGCAAAGGCCCTACCACATCTAGCAAAGCGCCATCACAAATGCCAAGGGAGCCGACTGTAAAGAGCGTCGCTATCGTACACAAGGCAAATACATCCCAAGAGACGTCACTTCTCATCATCAACCATGAACCGCTCCCAGCCGCGTAAATGTCGATATGACCCGAATCAAGGATCATGCCCCGCACTTCTTCCAACGAAGTACGAAGAAAGTCTCGCAAGCTTCACGCTCACAAAGAAGCACCACCAACCAAAGGAAGCGAGATGGCCTCCACCTCCGGGCCCTCCAATCAAAGCCCGAAAATCTTCAAAAGTGGGCACCATTTCATTATAGGAGAAACAAGACACGTGCCTCCTAACATCCTGTAACTTCGCGGCAGCCCGCAACAAATCCCAATCAGAACCAACTCCTTAAAAGACCAAACCGAGCAAAGACGAAACCTTACCTCGAAAGCCCGTCTCGATGCCTCATACGGCGCCGCATCCACGTTTTCAACCGCTCAAGGAAGTGTGCTTGCCTCTCCCGCGAAAGCCTCGGCAAAATTCTAGGGACATACGAAGAATCCATGGCAAAAATGGAGGTTCCTAGAGAAAATGGGGAAGAAAGCTCGAAAATGGCCGCAAATGGGGAAATGAGGAAGAACTGTGCACCGGAAAGCATTTATGTCCTTCCCAAAAGCAAGGTTGGTCCGTACGGACCTCTTTGCATGCTAAGTATGTCCGTACGGACCTCCTTGCAAATGTAACCCATTTCCCTTAAAACAAGCATAAAACCACCGTCCTCAAGAAACCTTGCTCCAAACACCCAAACACCGGCCAAAGCCATTTCCGCAAACCAACACTACCCACAAACGCACTCTCCTCACGTGGCATGTACAAAAATAAAAATAATAATAGCAACAATTTCTAGGACAATTCCCGGAATCACAAAAATAAATGACATTACATCTTAAAATAAAATACCGTTTGCCATGCAAATACATGTGTTTTATTACAGTGTACCCAAAATGTCTCGTTGCTAAACAAAAAAAAAAAAAAAGAGAGGGATATGAAAAGAGGGAAAGCAAATGAATACTACTCGTAATCCTCATCATCATCCTCCTCGCCAAGATCCTCCAAAGAAAAGTCGGGCATCCCAAATAACTCGCCCGTCACATCCTCATCGTCGAATACCGAGCACCCGCCCGAGGCTCCCACGAGAAGTACTCGAAGGATCAAATCCGGCGAAAGGATCAAAGAAAGAAGGCTCGAGGAACCCTCACCCCGTGCGCCGTGCGGAGGCATGAACCGATAAAAGGGCCGCTCCTCGAAGGCCCCGCAGCCTCCCGAAGACGCCCCGCATCCATGCTATGCCGCCTCAAAGGCCCCTCTCGCTGCGGCTCCGGCTCGGCTCTAGGCGGAGGAACGCCCACGTAATGCCTCAAGGCATAGGCTCGTACGCCGGCACACGACGCGAAGACCGACAGACACCTTCGACGCCATCTTCTTAGCGAAGGAGCGCATCGCCACGTAACGGCGAGTCAAGATATCGTAGGCTCTCCCCGGACTCCGCACCAACAAGAAGCCAAGGAAACGCTCATCAAATACGCTTATACTCAACAACAAAAAGAGAAAAACGCAGTAAAAGATGCCAAGATGGAAAAGAGTCAAGCACACTCACCGATCTGTCTGGGTCCACTCAGTGCAAAGCAGAGCTCGCTCCGAACGGCATGCATACACCTCCTCTCGATCCGTCCCCGCGGACGTACGTGAAATCCGGTCCCGCATCGGAACCTCTGGGAGCTCGCGGGCGCCCTCTCTCTCCCGCGCGCACTGGGCGTCCTCGCCTTCCTCCTCACGAAGGCCCCGTACTCCTCTCCGTACAAGATGAACTCCTCGCACCGACACCGTCAAGGTACCTCTCGAAGTCCAAAGCACATCCATGTCCCGGAATCAAGCATCCCAAAGGGAGGGTCCCTGAGCCACGGAAGCACACCGGGCCATGCCGCTGTAAGACTCGCTCCCCTGTGCATACGGCGTCACAAGTCAAGCCTCGCAAAGATCTTCCGCCGCGCCGTCACCTCTGGAGCCCTCGAACTCATCTCCTCATACCGAGTCCACGGGAATGTAACGAACCCTCACGGCTATCCCGCTCCAAACGCTCCCGCACATCCCCGTAGGCGATGGTGAGCTTCCCGCCGGTCCTCCTCTTCCTCGCCGTACGAGCCCATCCCAAAGATAGCAGTGGTACGCAAAGAATGTGCCCCTGTGGATCCCTATCCCACGGGAAGCACCGGAAAACCTCATAAAACCACACCTCGTGACAAAAACAGAGAAGGCTCAAGCAAAAGACAACGGAGAAAAGACAAGTTGCTAAATCAAAAACAAAGAATAAACTCATACCTCCAAAGCAAAGTCAAAGCAGTGCCAACGAATCAAGCCACCCCTAGCTAAACCGGTCCAAGGAGAAGTAGAGCTCGCCTAAGCCTCGCTCGCCCCAAGCAATGTCGCACCTATCCAGATCGGGCCAAGCTTCCAACAGAGCAAAGGGAGCCGCGGTCGCGTGGTTCGAGAACAAAGTCTCTGACAAAGGCATACCACAAGAAGGAGCGCGCTAACCGCTCCGCTGCCACCCGGCCGGCACTCCCGGATGTAGGCCCCACACCGGCCGTGATCCTCATCTCCACGTCGCCGTACAAAGATCCCTGTGCCCTCGCGAGGACGAGGCTCAAAGCCCAGCAGCTCGGCCAAGCACATCATCGTAGATCATGTCTCTCCACCTCACAGCCCCCTTTCAAGGAGAGCCCGGTGAATAGCAAAGAAAATCGGTGGGCGCCACCGTCACCTCGCCCCACTGTGTGGAAGGTGTGGGTGGTATCCCACCAATACTCGGATAAAGGCCCAGTGAAGACACTCTTGTTCTTCCTCGTGTCGACACTCCACCTGTGTTCTCAACGAACACACCTAGGCCAAGCATAAACCAACCTCCGGGACTCGGCCTACCGCCCACGGAAATATCGTGCATCCGCCGCCATAGCTTCCACAATGCCTCGAGCGATCCCCGAAGTCTTCATCCTTCGCCTTCCCGGCCGTAAGCTCCCGCATCCCGCAGTAAACACAAAGAAAGGTACGTCAATCACAGTACTTAATATAAAGGCACATATAACCCGTCACAAAACACGGCACACAATGCACATAATTTTCACATATATCATGCATATAATTTTTCCCATGCAGTCCGTCACAAAACACGGCACACACTGTACACATTTTCTCAAAAGAAGAAAAAGGGGGGGGGGATTAAACCCTACACGACACATTTTCAAAAGAAAATCCGTCCCAACACGGCACATATTGCACATATTTTCCCCACAAAGTCCGTCACCCAAAAACACGGCACACACTATATAGCACATTCTCAAAAGAAAATCCGTCCCAACACGGCACACACTTTCACATATAACCCGTCACAAAACACGGCACAGGTCACATTTTTGCACAAAAATTATCACTACACGATAATTTTCTCATAATGTACATACATAAATAGCATACGGTACAAAACACCAAAGCATGCAATTCACTAGATAGGCACTTTATTTTCACAAATAAGAGCTAATCTACACATTTCTGCACAAAATACACATACCCACAATTTTTACATGTCCATTTTCAACAATTCATCAAGAATTTCACAAAAAGGCATAAAATAATAACAAAATTTCAAAAATGCGAAAAACTAAAACCTAGTTCTAGCATTCAAAAATTCGAGCAGGGAATCAAAACGGAATGCATTTCTTACCTCCCCAACGTTCATGGAGCGACGATTATGCACCTCCTGGATTCGGATACAAAACATCCGGTTCTTCGAAGATGGAACGAACGAAGTCCAATTCCTTCAAGCTCCATCCGCCGCTCAACCACTTCCCGATCAAGCGCTGACGACGACTCCTTCGAGATCCTTCACCATGGCAAGAAATTCAAGCAAAAATTTTTTGATTTTGGTTAACAATGGAGGAATTTTTCTCTCTCTCTCTCGCCCGGTTCACGAACCGGAAAATGAGGAAGAAGGAATGGGAAGGGCCTCGGTATTTAAAGCCCGGTCAAACCCGGGAACCGTAAAAACCAAGGTGGTCCGTACGGACCTCTTTGCAACTGTGTTGGTCCGTACGGACCTCTTTGCAAGGGTGGCCAAATTACTTTCCCCGCCCTTATAATCTTTGCCCCCGGCCGTCCTAAGGCCTTTTCCAAAGAAATCCAAGTGCGTAATGGTCCCTAACCCTTCAAATCAATCCACCGGCCGTCAAGCGTAAGACCGGACTCGCCCACTTCAACGGCAAATCAACCATCGGCCATCAAACGTAAGACCGATCTCGCCCACTCCAACGGCAATTCAACCAACGCCCGCTCAACGGCAATTCAAGAAGGAGCCAATACCTCCCAAAGACGAATATCAAGGCACAAGACGCTCCAAACGCTCAACGACAACTCAACCACCGGCTCCTCAAAAGAGGTCCGAAGTCATCTTCCCAATGTAAAAGGGCCCTACAAGGTCACGCATCCTCAAAGCAATTCAAGCACCTAGCCGATGTAAGTCCGAACCTCGCCCACCTCAACGGCAACGCAAGCACCGGCCATCAAAGTAAGCCCGAGCTCCTCCCAACAAGCCAAAGGGAAGTCATGCAAGACTACATATCCCCAGCACCGACCATCATCCTTGCCCACTCAATGGCAAAACAAGCACGCGAAGGAGCCAACACCTCCAAGTACAAGTCCCAAGGCACGAAGCGCCTCCGAAACGCCAAATGGGGAAACAATCACAGCCGTCATCTCGCTCACTTCAACGGCAGCTCAAGCACCGGCAGTCAGATGTAAGCCCGAACTTCGCCACTTCAACGGCAACGCAAGCACCGGCCATCAAAGTAAGCCCGAGCTCCTTCCCAACTTAGGTCATACTCCTGAACTAGGTCCCAACTTAGGTCATACTCCTGAACTAGGTCCCAATTTAGGTTCATACTCCTGAAACTAAATCCCAACTTAGGTCATACTCCTGAACTAGGTCACAACTTAGGTCATACTCCTGAACTAGGTCACAACTTAGGTTCATACTCCCGAACTAAGCTTCAACCCAGGACGCCACCACGTCCACTCACCACAAACCAAACTACTATCCCGCCCTAAGGCCCTAAACCACCCGATTAGGAAAATCGTAAAACTTCCATCCCAGACGCCACCACGTCCTCACCGACCTATACGGCCACCCCGACGCCACCACGTCCCTTATCACCGACCTATACGGCCACCCGTGACGCCACCACGTCCTTATCACCGACCTATACGGCCACCCAGACGCCACCACGTCCTTATCACCGACCTATACGGGCCACCCAGACGCCACCACGCTCCTTATCACCGACCTATACGGCCACCCAGACGCCACCACGTCCTTATCACCGACCTATACGGTCACCCCGGACGCCACCACGTCCTTATCACCGACCTATACGGTCACCCAGACGCCACCACGCCCTTATCACCGACCTATACGGCCACCTGACGCCACCACGCCCTTATCACCGACCTATACGGCCACCCCGACGCCACCACGTCCCTTATCACCGACCTATACGGCCACCCAGACGCCACCACGTCCTTATCACCGACCTATACGGCCACCCAGACGCCACCACGCCCTTATCACCGACCTATACGGCCACCAGACGCCACCACGCTCCTTATCACCGACCTATGCGTCACCCCGACGCCACCACGCCCTTATCACCGACCTATACGGCCACCCAGACGCCACCACGCCCTTATCACCGACCTATACGGCCACCCAGACGACGCCACCACGCCTTATCACCGACCTATACGGTCACCCAGACGCCACCACGCCCTTACCATCAACCTATACGGCCACCCAGACGCCACCACGTCCTCACCACCGACCTCGGCGGTCACACAACACCTGTGGCACCACCACGCCCGCATTCACGTAACACTCACCCCACACCCGAACTACGACTGTGCTTGATTCCCGAGTGGATACGTAGGAATCCTATCACAGGTCCAAATTATTGACCTAAACGGTCACCCAAAAGGACACCACCACGTCCTCACTTTGACCCTCACGGCCACTTCCTCTCCCAAAGACGCGATCCAGATTAGGACCCTTATCTTATCGGCGACCCCACTTCTTTCATAAGTGACGCTGCCGAGGGGCTTCGTAAGTACCCCAACTGGATCACTCCCTTTCAAACACCCGGAAACACCGCACTCATCCACGCAGCCTCGTAGACCTCTCTCACTCAAAACCCTCTCAAAACCCTCTCAAACCCCCAACCAAACCAGGGAGGAGCCTTTCGGGATAAAAGGGACAAAAGGACCTTTTGGGAATTTTCAGAAATCGAAAGCAATTAAGGTCCGTACGGACCTCTTTGTTTCAATGATTACTAAATCCCCTTAAAGTCCACAATATTCCCTCAAATCCCGGAGAAATGATGACTTCCATGCAGAGTTGGTCCGTACGGACCTCTTTGCATGCAAGATGGTCCGTACGGACCTTATTGCTCAGTGGAACATCATCATTCCCAAATATTCTCCATCATTGCGCATTCCTCAAATCGAGGAAATCCAAAATTCTCGATAACCAAGAAGGTCCGTACGGACCTCTTTGCTCCGAAATTTTTACTATAAATAGAGGGCTTCCCCTCCTCATTTTTTCACACCTCCCACTTCTCTCTTCCTCCCTAAGCCTTCTCGGCTCCCCTTCTAAGACCTTTCGAGGCATTCCCGCCCCTTCGGATCCTTCCGAGGCCTTCCGAGCCCCTCGAGGTGCTCCGAAGCCTCTCCGAGCGCTCCCGAGACGCTCCCGCGCTGCCCCGAGGCACTCTCGAGGTACTCGAGGCCCCTCGTGGTACTCCGAGGCCTTGCTCGGTCTTTCCCACGGTGTCCCGGCTCTTTCCGAGTCAAACCGGCGATCCCATACCTTGCCGAACCTCTCGCCCGAATCCAACCAACGATTCCAACGCACGCCGAACCTCTCGCCCGACCGATCCCGACGATCCCCACGCACGCCGAACCTTCGCCCAAACGCAGCCTACGCTTTCAACTCACGCCGAAACTCCGTCCGCGGACAACCGGCATCCCCGAAGCAATCCGAACGCTACTCCGACCTCAAACACTATTCCCCGCGAAGACAGACACGAACCAACATTGGTAAGGCTTCCTTCCTATTCTATTTCAATACATTTCAATACAATGTAGACATCCGATACAACATGCATTTTTAAAAGCACACACACACACACACAACTTTTTAAAGGATATTAGGGGTATCCGAAAGACTCGTTTTTACGAGGCGACTCGGGTGAGCTCTAATATTCTAATATTCTCTTCCCGAGGAGTCATCTGACCTCCGAACTCAAAATCTCATCACACAAAAACAGTTTAAAATTTATCTTTAAACTGATGCCCTTTTTCAATGTTTTGGGCTTAATAAAAACGGCGTGGCGACTCTACAAAATGCGAAAGCAAAACGGCGAGACACCTCCAACACGCAAACGCTAAAACGGAATAAGCCAGATGCCGGGGCGCGATTGTGCTGCCTCTCGGATCCGGGCGACCTCCCGAACAGCGACGGAAATGCGAGATGCCGGGGCCTCCGCGCGCGAGCCGGATCCCGGGTAATTTCACCTGCGTGATTACGCCAAGAAGGCACAAGAGTTGGCTGATTTGAGAGAGAAGTACAACGATCTGGACAACTCGTGTGAAGCCAATGAAATGGTGAATACGAAGGCCTTGTCCGATCTGGCAGCTGCTGAATCTAAGATCAAGGAGGTGGAAGCGGAGAGGGAAGCAGAGAAGAGTGAATTGGAAAAAATCAAGACTGAGCTGGCCACAGTCAACAAACTTCTGAAGGAGAAGGATGCCTTCTTGCTCGAGCTGCATGAACAGCATCGACTTGAGAGAGAGAAGAGCCAGAAAAACCTCCAGGCTACCATCGAGAAAACTGCTAAGGATGCCTCTGAAGCAGCGGTTGAGAAGTTCAAGGCAGGGGATGAGTACTACGATGCCATAGTGTCTAAGGCCCAAGATTTTCTTGAGGTCGGCAAAAGACACATGGCCCGTCGTGCGCTTGTAGACCCAACGGCTACGGTTACCATCGAGCAATTAGCTCGTTGGTTTACTGAGTCCCAATATGACATGACAGCTCGTAGTGGTCACTCGCTCGTTCCTTACCTTGAAAACGATCTTGCTTTCATTGCCCAAGAGGATGAGGAGGATCACTGCGAGAAGTGGGAAGCTCCCCCTGTTCTTGATAGGAATTTTGATGTGGTCTTGGCAGAACTCGACGATGTCGAAGCCATGGAAATTGAAACTGAGCAAACATACTCCGAGTCGGGTAAGCCCTTGGAGCCTCAGCAACAAGAAGATGGTGAAGGTCGAGCTTCTATTGACGACCAAGCTGCTATCGGCCAGGACTCTTAAATTATTTGTAATGAACAAGTTCCAACCAACATCTTTTTGTTCTTTTGGTTAACATTATCTGAATGCCTTGGCCCAGTTTTTTGGGAGGCAAAATATTTTTGTAAGTTTATTTTTCTCAAGTCTTGGCCCGCTTTTGGGAGACTTATTACATCCAATCTTAGCTGACCTCTGATTCATGAATGTTGTATGTTTTCCATTTCATATTGTACGTCGAGCTAGATGTAGATAAGATGAATGAGTCGACTTGGGCCTAGAGGCGACTTGATCTTGTTGGTTTAGTCGACCTCAGACTTGATTAACTTTTTTGTGAACGAGATTGGCCATGAGTCGAACCTGTTCATACCATTTGAACTGATTAAGAATCGAGTTAGTTGGAACGAAGTCGACTAAGAGTCGGTCCTGTCAAATGGATAAAGCTGATTAAGAATCGAGCTAATTAGAACTAAGTCGACTAAGAGTCGGACTTGTTAAGTGAACAAAGCTGATTTAGAATCGAGCTTGTTAGAACGAAGCTGACTAAGAGTCGAGCTTGTTAGGGTGAAGCTGACTAAGAGTCGAGCTAAGATGAACTGACTAAGAGTCGAGCTAAGATGAACGGACTAAGAGTCGAGCTCGTTAGAACAAAGTCGACTAAGAGTCGGACTTGTTAAATAAACAAAGCTGATTAAGAATCGAGCTTGTTAGAACGAAGCTGACTAAGAGTCGAGCTTGTTGATATTAATGTAACACTATGTTTGATCGAATAAACTGCTCTTTTCATTGAAGTAGGAATCATGCTTACATCAATTCGAAACTAGCTTTAACACAAACTTGAACTTTGAAATTGAAAACTAGAAGTAGTATTTGATGAGGTGAGTAGCATGCCAAGGATGTTTCAACTCGTCGCCTCCGGGATGAGCTATCATGTAGGTTCCTTCCTTGACGACTCGAGTGACTACATAGGGACCTTCCCAGTTAGGAGATAGCTTGTTCTGCTGGGTCCTTCTACCTGTTGCCTCAATCTTTCTTAATACATAATCTCCAACTTGAAAAGACCTTGCCTTGACCTTCTTGTCGTGGTAGCTCTTAGTTCGCTGCTTGTAGTTGGCCATTCGGAGGTAAGCTGTTTCTCGCTTCTCGTCGACTAGATCCAGGTCGATCAATCTATTGGCATCATTTTGCTCTTGATTGAAGAAAGTCACTCTAGCAGTGGGGAATCTGAGCTCAGCAGGTGCCATGGCCTCTGACCCATACGTAAGAGCAAAAGGGGTTTCCCCCGTAGGCCCCCGAGTGGTTGTACGAACTGCCCAAAGAGCAAGGGGGAGTTCGTCCAACCAATTGTTTCGTCGACCTACGAGCCCAGTCTTGAGCGAGGATAGAACAAGTTTATTTGCTGCTTCAGCTTGCCCATTTCCTTGAGGATAGGCGACAGAAGATTTCCAATGTTTGATTCCAACTCGCCTCATCTCTGCTTCGAAAGTCTGGGAGAACTGTAGACCATTGTCGGACACTATAGCACGAGGAAAACCAAATCGACACCAAATGAAGTCGTGGATGAAGTTGATAGCATTCTCCTCTGTGATGCGAGCTAGTGGTTTGGCCTCAACCCATTTGGTGAAGTAGTCTATGGCCACTATCACATACTTGCAGTTTCCTCGGGCGGGAGGGAAGGGTCCAATCAGGTCGACGCCCCACATGTCAAATGGCCAAGCTGCGATCACAGGAGTCTGCTCTGTTGTAGGCACATGGGGAAGGTTGGCAAACCTTTGGCATTGATCACATTGCTGAACAAAGTTGTGAGTGTCAGCTCTCATGTGTGGCCAGTAGTATCCCAAAGTGATTAACTTGTCAGCAAGAGTCCTGGCCCCCGGGTGTCCACCACAAATTCCACTATGTACCTCATGTATCAACAGGGCGACCTCTTGAGGGTGGATGCACTTTAGTAATGGTCGAGTATAAGATCTTCTGAATAGGTCGCCTCCTTGAATGACATACCTTGGAGCTTTCTTTTTGATAGCTCGAGCCTTCTTCTCGTCATCTGGCAGCTCTCCATTCTCTAAATATGCCTTCATTTCCTCGATCCAACACTTCTCCTGAGTCCAATTTCTTGAGGGATCATCTATGCATTGAATTTTTACTCTTTCATAAGCTGGATTTTCGAGGAAGGAGATGGGCTCGTCATGTGGCTCATCTGAAGTAGCCAGTTTCGAAAGGAGATCAGCCAGCTCGTTATCCTCTCTTCCAATCCTTTGAATCTCCCAGAATTCTAAGTCCTTTATTAGCTCCTTCACCAGGTCGCAGTATTTGATGAGAGTAGAACTAAGCACTTCGTACTCGCCTCTGACCTGGTTGACTATCAATTGTGAGTCACAGTAAGCCATGATCTTAGTTGCTCCGAAGCACTTGGCGTACTCAATAGCTGCAATCAAGGCCTCGTATTCAGCCTGGTTATTGGAAGCATCAAACTTGAACCTTAGTGATTCTTCATATACGGTCCCAGTTTCTGGCTCAATCAACACTATTCCAGCTCCACTGCTATTCTTGGTCGGCGACCGTCTGAATAGACCTTCCAACAATCGTCGGGTAGGCTAATGACGACCTGGGACTCTGGTTCTTTCCCCTTAGCTTTTTCTTTAGGAACTCGTTGCTCGTTGTTTTCCTTGGTGAACGTAAGCTCGACCAAGAAGTCAGCTAGAGCTTGAGCCTTCAACGCCTTTCGAGGTCGATAGTCAATGTCAAATTCAGTGAGGGCAATCGACCAATTGAGCGATCGACACGAACTCTCGAGGCTTGTGCAATATCTTTCTCAAAGGTGCATTAGTAAGAACCACGATTGGATGAGCTAGAAAATAAGCTCGCAGCCTTCCTTGAAGCCACGACTAGAGCATAGGCGACCTTCTCGGCGTTGTAATACCTACTTTCCACATGCGATAAAGCTCTGGCGATATAGTACACGAGCTTACGAAGCCCCTCATCCTCTCTAATCAACAACTGCCGCAACCGACTTGTCTCCCGAGATAGATATACAAACAAAGTCTCTCCAAAGTGGTCGGGCTACTTAGCGGGGGTGGAGTAGCGAGGTAATCCTTTAAATTTGTTGGAACGACGAATGACATTCGGTCGTCCATTCAAAACTTTTCGCCCCCCTCAATGCTTTGAAGAAGGGGAGAGACCGCTCTGCTGACTTTGATATGAAGCGACCAAGAGCCGCTACCCTTCCATTAAGTCGCTGCATCTCTTTGATAGTGGTGGGAGCCTTCATGTCGACTAAAGCCTTGATTTTCTCTGGATTAGCCTCTATGCCTCTTTGAGATACCATAAATCCAAGGAACTTTCCAAGGCTACACCAAATACACACTTGCTGGGGTTGAGCTTCATGTCGTTTGCTCTCAAATTGGCGAACGTTTCCTTTAGGTCGACCACGTGACGTCCAGTCTTTGTTTTGATGACCATATCGTCGACATAGGCCTCCATGTTTCGGCCAATTTGAGAAGCAAAGACTTTGTTCACCATCCTTTGATAAGTAGCTCCTGCATTTTTCAAGCCAAATGGCATCATGTTGTAGCAGTAAATGCCTCCAGCTGCTTGAAATGCCGTTTTCACAATGTCATCCTCGTGCATCTTTATCTGGTGGTATCCCGAGTAAGCATCCAGAAAACTGAGAGTAGAGTGGCCAGCGATGGAATCAACAAGCTTGTCAATTCTAGGAAGAGGATAGCTATCCTTTGGGCAAGCTAGATTGAGAGTAGTGAAGTCGACACACATCCGCCATTTGCCATTCGATTTCTTCACCATGACCACGTTGGCCAACCACGTTGTATGAGTGGCCTCTTTGATTATCCCTGCACTCAAAAGTTTTTGTACCTCAGTTTTTATGGCCTCTTCCTTATCGCGAGCAAAGCTTCTCAATTTTTGGGGTCTAGGCTTTATGGTCGGGTTGACTTCCAGTCTGTGAACAGCGACCTCCTCCTTGATTCCCCTCATGTCTTCTACCCTCCATGCAAAGACATCATTACTTTCTTTGAGTAGCTCGATGATTTCTGCTCGCTCCTCAACTGATAGCTGCTTCCCAATCTGAATTTTTTGGTCGGGGTAAGAAGGGTTGGTGATTGCGACTCTAGCTCATCCACGGCTTCTAGCTCTGGTCCATCTACGAATTGTAGAGTCTCCACTATGATTTCCACGACCTTTTGTCTTTCCTCGGCTCCCAAGTGTGGAGCCTCCTCGGCTATCATATCATCAAGCTTGTCCGCAACCTTCTTGGTAGTGGCCCCGAGTTATTGTCGGCGGAGGCATAGGTTGCCTATGACGACTTGATCGACCATAACTACATCGAATCGACCTCGGTGGTGTTAGAGTGACGTGTCGACTCAAGCATGACCTTGTCATTTGAGCGATAGGTCGACTCTACCACGTCGGTGATTGTTGACGGTCGGGTAGTTTTGGTGGTGGCGGGACAGCTTCAAGTAACCATCAGCAGTCTCAATCTCTAGCTCCCTTTTCTTCCTTTCTCTTAGAACATGATCCAGATAAGAACGAGCTGTTCCTTGTACGCAACCCACTCCGAGGTGTGGGGAACTTTACTCGGTGAGGAATTGATGCTACCATTCCAAGAGCGACTGTCCGGGAATTCCAAGGATGGCGGCATAGTCACTATTTACATCAATTACGATAAATTGTACCTTCGAGACAACCCCGAGGGGTGCTTGGCCTAGGTCAACGTCGAGCACTATCTGGCCTTTAGCATCAACTCGATGGTTGGTGAAGCCCTCCAACCTGCCATCATATCTCTCCAACTGTTCTTCATTAAGACCCATCTCCTTGAAAGTTTTGTAAAACAAAATATCCTTGCAGGCCCCCGTGTCGACTAAGAGTCTGCTCGTCGTGCATCCATCAATGAGACCTGGGATGACGAGAACTTGCTCCCTAGCCGCCATATTAGTTGCCAGTTCATGGGGGTAGAAGCTGATCGCTTCATCTCTTACTTCTCTCCTTGGAGGCACATGTGGGGCCTTATTGAGCTGGAATATCTTGTGCTTGATGGCCGTGTTGCTCGCTTGTTCAGTAATGACCCCCAGGTTCAGTCTAGGTTGCCTAGGTCCTTGTTGCCCACCTGCTGGCTGCTCACCTCCTCCAGCTTGAGGTCTCTTCACATAAGCTTCGAGTCTCCCCTGGTCGACCATTCTCTGGATGATACGCTTTAATCCCAAGCAATCCTCTGTGAGATGACCAGTGTCTTTGTGGTAGTCGCAGTACTTGCTGTTGTCCCTCCTAAACTTGTTGCCTGGATTCATTGGGACTGGAGGAGCCAGTTCGACAGCATTCAAAATCTCAGTTCGACTCACCGTGAGGGGAGTGAAAGCTTCGGGCACCTTCTCTGTTGCCCTAGTTCTGTTCTTTCCATTTTTATTGTTCCCCCCATTCTTGTTGGAGTCCTTTTTATCATCAGTGACTTCAACCTTGGGGCTCTTTCCCTTCTTCTTTTCTTTCCTTTCCTCAGCCAGAGCGACATTATACACCTTTTCAAACAACTCCTGTCGAGTTGTGACCGTTCGGACCGTGAGCTCGTAGTCCATGTCTTCTGAGGAAATACCACTTCGGAAGCAGTTAATGACTTCCCTATCAGTGAGGTCTTCCTCTATCTTATCAACTATCTCTTTGAACTTGGTGAAATAGCTCATCGAGCTTTCATTCTTACCCTGCACCAAGTTATTCAGATCAGTGACGGTTATCTTCCGAGCTCCTGCAGTCGAGAAGCGGTCTAAGAATTTTGTTCTGAAGCATGCCCAAGTGGTGATACTACCAGCAGCCAAACCATTGAACCAAGTTAAGAATTTTGCCCAGGTAAGTGTGCTTAGGAGAGCTTTGCACATGTTGTCATCCTCATTGGCGACAAAACACATAGTGGCTTCCGGATGTGCTATGTGGCTCCTGGCATTTGTCGACCCGCAGTACTTCTCCGAGAAGAGGCAACCTGAAAGTAGGAGGAGGTCGACTATCTCTGATTTCTTTGGATAAAGGTCGAAGAGCAAAATCAATTCGTTCAACCTTTCCCGTCTCTTTTTTCTTCTCCTCTTCCCATTGTTCGAATTTCTTCTTCATCAATAGCCATTCTCTAGCATCGGGTCTTTCATCTCCTGGAGGAGCGGCATTCGACCTCCGGCCTTCACTCCTTCGTCTTTATAGGAATTGGCCCTCTCCGATCTTACAGAGATCTATGTACATTGCTTCTTGAGGCGACCTGCGCCTCTCAGCAGCAGATGGCGACCTGCGCCTGTTATCTCCGAGTGGCGACCTGCGCCTCTCCTCTCTCATAGGCGACCTGCGCCCATTCCTGTCTTTTTGAGACCCTGATCTCTGCGTTCGCGCTGGAGAGACATGCCTGTTTCTGTTGGCTGTTAACCGAGTCCTCAAATCAGATTGAGCCTCCTGTTCCCTGTTTCTGTTGAGGCTAGCCCTTAGGTCATTACTCGGCACATGAACAATTGTGGGAGCTCGCTGAACTATCCTGTCCTCGCCATTCTGCCCCACACCTTCATTTGGCCTAGCACTCCTGGCCTGCTGCCTGTTGGAGACTTGGGAGGGAGCAATCCTTTCTGAACGTACGTCGGCCTGCTCTGCCTCCTCCATGGCTATCAAGTCAGCCAAGATTTGAGCCCGCTCTAACATCATTTCTTTCTTGCTCATGGGATTAATTGAGGGACCTGCCCTGTTTCCCATGTTCACCTGTCCAGTTGGACGCTTAGGAGGAGGTGGGACTCCTTGTCCCTCCATATGCCTTTTTCCTCTCCTTGTGTCAGGCAATCCTCTGCCATCAACAACACTGGTAGAACGCGTGGCTCTACCATGAGGACGATTTGGCGGGGGAGGAGGCAAATCCATGTTTTCAGCATTGACATTGGGATTTCCTGTGTTCGTATTGGTGTTGTTGTTCACCTCAATGAATTCTTCAGAAGCATCTTCAACATGCCCGTCTGGGGTTACCATTGTTGTAGGTTGATGAACTTTTCGAGGTCAAGCTTAAGCACTTTCCCGGCAATGGAACCAAACTGATGCTGCAGGAAATGTGCTTATCAATCTTCCTCCACGTGGCAGGACTGATCACCTGGCTTCTTGACCTGAAAACAGAACCCACGACTAGCCGGATGTGTCTCCGGCGAAGACGCTCGGGCGTGAGAGTAAGATAACAGTTGTATAAAGCTCAAAATGTATTGAATAATGAACTCAGAATACAAAATGGCAGTTACCTTTCACCGTTTGGTAGTGATGAAGTATTTATAGACAAGAGTGTGTATTTTTGGGGAGACGACATGTGCTCCGAGATTGTAGCGGCAGTTACTTGATTGTGGGAACGTGTCTATAACGGCCCCTGATTTGTAGGGATGTGGTTATGAGAATTGTTCAACCAAATACGCCGGCAAGTGTCAGGTCGTCACTTGTCGATTTAGGTCGAGGTCGCCACTCGTGGAATGGTCGACCTGACTGTCGGGTAGAGCACGGTTCGTACCCGAATTGTAGCATGGATCATGAGGTCGGACTAAGTTAGGTCGGGACCTGTAGGTCGGACCATGGGCTTAGTCGACTGATGTGTGAGATGGGCCTTGGGCCTTGTTCTGATTGGATCAGTCTCATTGAGAATGTGGGTGCCAATGCTATCTGTGATTGGGCTTTACTCGTTTGGCCCAACTCGACACTTTTGGTATGTTCAAATAATAATAAAATAATAATATAATAATAATAAAATAATAATAAAATAATAATAAAATAATAATAATAAATAATAATAATAATAATAAAAAAATAAAAAAACAAAAATAAAA